>CP080210.1:0-600000 GCA_019431265.1 Saccharomyces x bayanus | reverse complement strand
GTAATACCTGGGATGGAAATTCTTAGTCTATGAGTAACAGGTAGCTTTGGAACAACAGCAACGAACGTTGTCAAAAAGCAGTTCCAGGAAAACATTTTCAAATCATAATGTGCATAATGAGTACTAACCAGAAATAGGGCGATTGGCACGATAATCAAAAATTTTCTTGAAGGAGTAAATAAAGTTTCGTCATCGATTTGTTCCCACATTGTCAGATTGTCATAGGCGCCACCGTTGAAATCAAACGGTGTACCCTTAATCAAATGGAACATGACATAAGACCCAACAACGTAGCTCGTGTTAGTCAGGGTCCATGACCATTCTGCGGTAACACCAGGGAACAAATTGAAAAATAGTTTCAACAGTATGATGACGACCACATGAATGATCCAGGCACCACGCTGGTCTACCCATGTAGCGTTCATATTTGGAAGCATTTGCTGGTCATTTTCATCTTCAAAGGTCTCTTGTTCAACGTGTGAAATTATACTGGATGAACGTCTTCTTCTATGGTCTTTCACCGGTTCTGTAGTTTTGATTGAAGAAGAAGTGCTGCCGGCAGAAGGGAATGGTTTAAGTTCTGTTTGATCTCGGCTGTAGGAAGCGGAAGTCGCCTGAGTAGCTCCTCGATAATCTAATTCCGTCATAAAGTAACTAGATAAAATGCAATGAAATATGAAAGAAAAAAACAAATGTGCTTTTTGGAGAGAAAATACAAGCAACAATAAAAAGCAGCTAAAGGAATCTAATAGAATAATTTATGCGGAACAAGCACCCTCGGTCAGTTTTATTCCTATTGTTTCCTAATGTTCTCCGGATTCTGCTAAATTCAAAGGCAAGATCCAAGATCATTTTTTTAGGTCATTTAGTATAGAAGCATTGGCATTTTACTAAACCCGATTGGCGGTCGGGTAACACGTTAGGGGTCCAGGATGGCACGTAAGCCTTTTCTCCTCAAACTCTACCCCAGAGCGCTAAAAGGGAAGTGCCAGCGCAAGCTATCCACCAGTTGGTGCACAGTCCAGCATATGGAAGCGTACCCACTCTACGGTTTCGTTCCCAACACATTCCACCAACTATCGCGTGGAACATACGTTTGGGAAACGGGCCGTCGTAAGAGACACGCCTTAGGTGCCTGCAAGCGGTGGCGCCGGCGGCCCTGCGCGCTATCTAGCACGCTCACAAACTCAACAGCTCTAGGGCAGTTCTCCAATGGCCGTTATATATATATATATATACTCGTGTCAATTATGTTATTCAAGGAGCAGGACCGTTTTATGCGTCTCGGTGGATTGTAAGAGACAGAAAGAAACAGAAATACAAACCTCGATCAGACAAGTTTATATATCTAGCAAAATGGTTTCACAATTATTCGAAGAAAAGGCCAAGGCTGTCAACGAGCTACCAACTAAACCCTCCACCGATGAATTATTGGAGCTTTACGGTCTATACAAGCAAGCCACAGTAGGAGATAACGACAAGGAAAAGCCGGGTATTTTCAACATGAAGGACCGTTATAAGTGGGAAGCCTGGGAAGAGTTAAAGGGTAAGTCCCAGGAAGATGCCGAAAAGGAGTACATCGCGTATGTTGATGGGTTGATCGCCAAATACTCTTCTTAAGAAGGGGGCATACTGTCCCCATTAAAGGAACTCCAGGTTTGGTTTTTCGCGATACTATTCATATCATTTGCTATATTCTCTACATATATAAATTATATACCTTTATTCATGCCCTCAAGAGTCTCTTTCGGGACGAGGCGTATCTATGTTAGTAAAATGAATATTTTTACTTAAATAATGTTTTACCTGGTGTTGTACTCTCAGCGGTTAACGGATCGCAACTTGCAATTAGGGGAGGTCAGGACATGGGTGATGCGTGGCCACAATGTAAAGTGCAAGGCAAGAACAACAAGAACGGCTTAAAACCATCGAAGCGATCAGCACGCTGAGTGTATATATACGGCCTTGCATGCAAAGATTTGTACTATATCCATGGGCTCAGCTTCGCAATTCTACTCGGCGGCGGCAGCGGCGGCGGCAAAACCGTAGGAAGATCACCGCAAGCAGGAAACAATCATGTGCAGCAGAGATGCCATAGAGACATATCCGTCGCTTAATGACAGAAGGTGCCTCCTATCTTGTTTCTTGTGCGCCTCTACTTTTCTTTTCATCTCCTTTTCCAATAAAAAGAATACTTATCACTCACGCATTAGATGGATGGGAGAATTCGGGTTTTCGGGAAAACTTAAAATTCTTTGTTGGAAAAGTAAAAAAAAAACAAGAAAAAACTTGCCTACTCAGAAAACTGCTATGTATGGTAAACATCGACGCGGTATTTCAACTCGTTTACCACTGGATAAAGTCACCGCCGTCGTGGCCACTTTGAGTTTTTTTCTCCTTACTGATCTTTCTCTTTTGTTTTCTTTTCGCCACCGATTACATTATACAACCGAACTACTCACAGTTTTCGTCGAAGCAGATCAGATCATGAACAGTACTGCGGCCGCGATAAATCCCAACCCAAATGTCATACCGTTCGATGACACATACATTCTTTATGATTCGCATGATTTTCTCTCATTTTTAAGCGCATATTTCTCGTTGATGCCTATACTGGTGTTGTGCTTTTATTTGTCCTGGTTTATTGTCACAAGAGAGTTAGAAGCATGTGTTGTGGCCTTTGGCCAACTCATGAATGAAATTTTTAATAACGTGATCAAAAATATAATAAAACAGCCGCGCCCCATATCGTTTGGCGCATCATTCCAAAACGATACAATAAGATCTGGGTATGGGATGCCCAGTGCGCATTCTCAATTCATGGGGTTTTGCTTTACCTACAACTCTTTGAAAATATATACCTCATGGAGGAATCTAAGCATTTTTGAAAAATGCATTTTTTCTAGTGGGCTAGCTTTATTGTCATTCTGCGTCTGTTTTTCTAGAGTTTACCTACACTACCACAACTTAGACCAGGTGATTGTGGGATTCAGCGTAGGCGCGTTGAACGGCTCGCTATATTTTTTTATACTTGGCATCATTAGGGAGACGGGCTTGATCAACTGGTTTTTGAAGCTGCGGATCGTTAGGTTATTCTACATGACGGATTCATACAACTTGGCACCTGTAACATTGAAAGAGAATTACGAAATGTATTGGCAAAGAATAAAGAAACAGTCTCCCAGTGATAAATCCAAAAACGATTAGATTCGCACACCACCACCACCCCTGCCATCATTGTTATTCTATAATTTTTTTTAATGCATATTTAAATCTTGATCATTTGTATAGTTAGATAGAAGTTACTTCTCGGTAAAAACATACGCATGTGTTTTCTACATTTAACAACCAAGAACACCTCATCTGAGGGGGGCGCTTGTGTGTGGTGACAGCAAACAAAGATCACTGCGACATTGCACGAAAATCAAACACAATGGAAAAAAATGAGAGAAGCGAGAACTCCATCCATCACCTGCCGAAATGATATCTGCCTACTGCCGCGGACCTACCCGTTCCGTGGACTTGAAGACAACCCGCCCGGCTTTTACGAGAGCGCCGCGATGCAGAAGCACTTTTATGCTCGAGAAGGAAACTTACCGCGGCGGAATGAGACCCTTTTCCACGGATACTACCGGAATTGCTGGATATAATAGATGCAGACTGAAAAAAGCCTAGGGAATGGCGCGGGTATAGCGTGTCACCCATGCTTGGATTACGAAAGCAAGGATTGAAAAAGAAAGAAGAAGATCCATCTTCATGAGCAACACATGTATAAATATAACAGCATCCCCTCTTTCATTTATTCTCGCATTGGTTGTTAATTCTAAAAGTTTCAGCGAAGTATTGTATAATTAATCTTGGAAACTACCAATTCAAACTCTTCACACTAGAGACACTGAAACGAACGAAGAATAAGCTATCTTTTTTCATAATTAATGCTTCTCTCATCAGCAAATCTTGCAAGACCGGAGGATACCGAAAACTCTGACGACAACAGCAGTAAGAACAGTAACTCGTTCATGCGCTCAATCGTTTCTTCCCTAATGGTTAAACCAATAACATCCCTCACAAACACAGTCACAAGAAACAAAAGTAAAGGCGAAAACACTCCACGCAATAGCTCACCTAGTAAGATTACAAGATACGATTTAATTAAAGCTGCTGCTGATAATGACCTGAGAAGAAGTAAGACCCAAGGGAGGGCGAAATCCAGAAGAGGGTCTAATAGTGGGCAAAATGGAGACATTTCTGTGTCTAGTCCTATTTCAGGAATCCAACGGACTAGAAGCAGTATATAACGAACGACACCTGACGATTAATGTATCTAGTTCTCCCCCGCCTTCCAAGTACCTCATAAATCTCATTTTTCTATATTCATCTACATCCACTTTCAGTTCCATAACTATCATGTGTATACAGCCATCAGCATACTAATAATAAGTAATTACGTATTAATTTCACATTTATTTTTTATCCCTTCTTACTTCACTTGCGCTATACACACATACGCTCATTCAATGCAGTCTGGCACCAACGAAAAGAAAAGTGCGAGATTACAATTTTATTTTCTTTAAAAGCTAAATAAACTAAACTAAATTGAATTTGATGATAAAAAATATATATAAAAGAAAAAACTGGATCTATTTATTGTATTTTTTGTCCGATCTATATTAAATTTGAGTTAGTTTATTCCAATTTACCACCCTTTCTTTGGATCAAAGCCTTTCTGTCCTTGTCCAAGTGCAACTTGGTGATAACAACCTTAGATGGGTGCAAGTTGATTGGAACGGAAGCACCGTTGACCTTTTCCTTGGTGACCTTGTCAACTTGAACAGCAAACTTCAATCTGTAAACAGAAGAAATCTTACCTTCTTGACCCTTCTTGGAGCCACGAACAACCAAGACTTCATCTTCTCTTCTGATTGGCAAAGCCTTGATACCGTATTGAGCTCTCAATTCCTTGGATAATGGAGCAGACATCAAAACACGACGTTGAGAGGATGGGGCGCTGAAGTGAGCCTTTCTGGCCTTTCTTCTGTCAGAGGAGACGTCTATTAAAATAAATTAAAAAAATTAATTGTTAGTAAAACAAACTTGTTTACATTGAGTAAGCACGATGTTCATTCCAGCATATGATATTATGATATAACTCGACATTTGGGTTGTGGTCCGGTTTACTAAAACCATTATAATGAAACAAATTGGTTTTCCGTAACGATCAGAAGTTCTGGCAGCACTTTCTTGCTTTTCATTAATCTTTCTTTATATTCGGAACCGCATGTTGTTCATTCTTGAATTCTTAAGTGACGCACTCATATGTACACTAGAATCATTAGGAAGTATTAGGAAAACCTCTAAATACCTAAATATCGGCTTAGTGGTTCAAATTGCTACAAAAAACAGTTTTTTGATCATCTGGTTGCTTATAGTTTTCGCCAACTCTGCTCCACATTTAGAAGTAATCATTTTTTCATCTGCTCGTTTCTTGGTATCTTCATATCTAACTGGATGGAAATTCTTTCGTGCATTCTACGCTCATTTGTATCATCCAAACATACCTAGAGATTGCTTAGCCATTTTTGATATATCTTTGGTCTTGCCGTTACTGTTCTTTTAAAAAAAGGCTCTAAATATGACCAAAACCTTCAAATTTGTAGCCAAAAAGCTATTATTCCCATTGAAGTTTCAAACGCTATCTGTGTAAACGTGTGTGTGGGACTTCCCACCCAGAGCGCCCACCATCTATTGCCTGGCCATACTAACCTCTTGACATTTGAAAATTCCCAAACCCGCGTGAGTCCCCCCAGCTGAACTCGATTGCCGAGATAAAAAAAAAGTTTCAAAAAAAAACAGCAGATTTGTTTCGATGAGCACCCACACATACTAGTGAGGCACGGATGTTGGTAAAAGAATTAATCGTTCAAAAACAAGGAACTTGTCCAGATGCCAGTAGTATATCCACACTGGATACTCCGACGCACCTTTCGCTGAAGGTATACTTGTTCGAGGGCAGAGAAAAGTGCCCAAAAAATTAGGTGTATCGTCGTTAACCGCCAAATACTCTTATTTGTTTCTTTGTGTGGGTAAAATGCATGAAAAGTATATAACAGTAATCGGGTCTCGAACCGGGACACATTCGCTGATAAAAAATGCGTGTGCTAACCATTGCACTAAATGGGCAGCCAATTTCGGTCGGGGAAATTTAGAAATATGCCAATCACGTATAAGACATAAAGCTTATTCTCTGATTTTGTATTTTTTCTTGGGGATCTTTCGGAGAATCCAATAAATAAAGGATACAGGACACGCTAGAACCATGCTCAGCTCAGTTACTTCAATCCCAAAGGCCAATGCCTATCTATACCTTTTGTATAAATAGATACAGTACTACGATTCTCAGCCTTTACCTTATCGATTTCAACTAGCCTAAGTTTTTACATATTGTTTTTCTCGAGTATAAAATTACAAAATGAACGCAAGCTTATTTAAATCTTCTCTTCGTTTAGGATGCATGAAGCCCTTGTTACCACGATCTAACGCTATCGTTGTTCCATCGATAATAACACGAACATCTCTATTTAGAACGGCTGTATCTAGTAGAAGGTTATACTCTAATGGCACCGGTGCAGCATCAGGAAAGAGCGATGACAAGGCTGGCAGCAAGCACAAACCGTTATGGCCACAAGTTAAGTCTGCTTCTACATTCACCTTCTCAGGTATACTTGTCATAGGTGCTGTTGGTATATCCACCATTGTTATTTATTTAATTCTTTCAGAATTATTTTCGCCTTCAGGTGACACACAACTTTTCAATAGAGCCGTTTCAATGGTAGAGAAGAACAAAGACGTAAGAAATTTATTACAATGCAATGACGGTATCACGGGGAAGGAAAGACTAAAGGCATACGGTGAACTTATAACAAATGACAAATGGACAAGAAACAGACCTATCGTATCCACCAAGAAAATGGATAAAGAAGGGAGAACGCATCATTATATGAGATTTCATATTGAATCTAAAAAGAAACTGGCACTGGTTCATTTAGAGGCTAAAGAATCTAAAAAGAACTACCAACCTGATTTTATTAATATGTATGTAGACGTTCCTGGAGAGAAGCGTTACTATTTGATCAAACCAAAATTGAATTCAGTTCCTAACTCTAAGGGCTTTTTGGGAATAAGATGGGGTCCTAGGAAAGATTAAATTAGATATGAAACAGCAAATGAAACTGTAAATACTCAGACGAGATGAATTCTGGTTTCCACTTAAATTGATATAATTCTATGGAACATGAGCACCCAATTTACATAGGCAGATGTTCATCCTCAATTCGTCAAAATGAGTTATTAGGTGGTGGTGAGAAAGGAAGAGGATTACAATAGAAAATTTTCATTTTTGAAAACGAGTAAGAATACTAAGAAAGATATATATATACATATATATATATATCCATATATATGTATATTGCCTGCCGAAGCACAAATATTTTAAAAGCTTGAAAATTCATTTTATGGTTGACCAGGTCTTTAAGGATGGCGTATGAGTGTAGTAGTGACTCTTATAAGTTGACATCTTTGTACCAGTATCATTCTTTGATTGATTTCTCGGTTGAACCAAGTTATGGAAAGTGCCATTCAAATCAGAACCAATATCTTTAAAGTGAGATGATGCGACAGCAGGTCCAACAATGCATCCAACAAATATAAGTAAAACTAAAAAGTACAGGCTGCAATATCTCCTGACCATACGTCTGCGCAAACGTGTCTGTTTCAAAGAATAAATGGGTGGACGGATTTGGCGAGAAGGTTTCAACCAGAATAACATGATAGAATGGAATTTATCTATTTGTGGAATACAAATAACCGGTAGCTGAAAAATTAAAATTACATGTCCTAAGACAAAATCCGCTGCGAATTCGGAAAGTTCTATAACTTTGGCAGTCAACTCTCTCGTTGGTTGAGTCCATGCCATGTACCCTAAACCAGTAGAATACCATTTACCGGTCCAAAATGCGGTATTAGCGTGATCATTTTTGAATTCACGAGTCAACAGTAATACAGTCATACAGTGGAATATTAGTCTTTGACATTGTATACATGTGACAACACCAATCAACATTCTTACAAAACTGAAACCTTCCAAAACCCACATGACAATAAAGAAGAGAATGTGGACAACAACAGCAACACCGTGAGCAAAACCTGCCATGACAGAACCTGTTTTCTTGCAACACATACCGAGTAATGGTCCAGAACAACAAGAAAGGCCAAGGCATAGGAAAAGAACACCAATATCAATGACGATTGGAGCCAAAGTACAAATGATAATACGTAAAGCGGAGTTCACTTTATCATTATCTGTGGTTTTGACACCAGTTTGAGCATTAATAAATGTGAAGGCGATAAAACAACCTGCTGCATAAATTGCGCAAGGTATAATCTCAGCCGTGATCAAATTGGTTCTATGAGCTCTGCTTGCATCGCCTGCGGATTTCTCAGATTCATCACCCACTAGTTTACGTTTAAACCCAGTAATACGAGACCTTGACATTCTCACATAACCAATCCATGAGTTCCTGTGATACTTGTTATTACCTCTTGATAGCCATCTGATATAATCTCTGTAATCTAAGAAAAAGTCTTCCCAAGCAAATTGATGTGGATTGAAAACGAAAGGCGCAAAAATCAAGGAAGATAGAGATGCCCAAAACCATAGCAATGGAGCTTGCCAATGCGCAACGGTACCAAATAGTAACATTAACATTGATCTTGAGCCCATATAAATAGCTGAACCAGCGAATCTCGAATAAAGGATGGAGAAAGGAATACGTGACGTAGCAAAACCACGACCTGTTGAGATATAACGAGCTCCACCAACCGCTAAATCACTTAAGAGCGCAGAGGAATAGATTTGGCCAGCAAAAACTTCGAACATTGGTGACAAGGATAGAATATGACGGAAAAATCTTTGGGTGGCTTTCCATAGACCACGTTCAATCAGCTCTTGGACGACAATGGGGACAAAGGCAATCCAGAAAACAATGAAAATGGATAATGTATAACGTCTCACCCAATCAATCGCGGGATGAAAGTTATAACAACCAATTGGATACAAGACGTCTGTGATTGGTTTGTTTCTATCATAAATACACAGGATGGATTCATGGGCCAAAGCATGTAGATTCACCAAAGTTAGCATAAACATCTGTAAGGATAATTGAATAAACAAGTTGTTCAAATGGAAACCTGGATGCGCATAATAGAATGTTAAGAAACGATCAATAGGTAATTGAGTACCCAAATAGTAGTATTCACGAGATAACATTTGTTCACCCATACCGGCACCAATCTTTGTGGTGAAATTTAAAATTGTACCGAAACCCAAATCTCTACCTTTACCACATTGGTAATATTCACAATGCTTAATACGACCACCACGAAGCAAAGCATTCATACCAGCATAGATATCTTCATTCAAATGTAAACCTTTTTGTGCTTTAGAAACACCACCTCTTGTAGTCATATATGTAGCATTGATGAAATCCGGATGACCATAATGTAATTTACCACCAATTTGAGATAAAGTACGAGCAAATAATGTTCCAAAAGTCTGTTCTTTACCAGCAGCCACATCACCCAAGACACCAGAGTTTTCAGAAAAGATGTATTCTCTTGCACCCACGATAGCGACAGGATGGTTGTTTGATTGGTCTTCATATTTTAAACCAGGAGTATAAGGATGAACTGGTTCAATACCTAATTCTTCAAATTCTGCCAAGACTGATCTGATCTTCAAACATTCCTCCAAGTAGTTATCTTGATTAGCATCAATCAGTTGAATGTATTCACCTCTGTAAAAAATCAACGCATGATTTTGGTTGTCAGATTTACCATCACCAAGAATTGGATTACCAGACAATTGAATTCTAAATTTGGGACGTCTACGACCATTGTCTAAAATTTCACAATGGCCATCGATTAAAGCAGAGTAAATTCTTGGTTCACCGCCTTCACTGAGAGGGGGTTCTTCATCCAAGTATGCAATTTGCAAATCTGGGTACGCTCTTAACAAAAACTCAGCATTTTCTAGTTCATGTGGTTTAAACTTAGCTAACCTTTGCATAGAAACCAAAAACTTGAACTTTCTTCTGGCCATTTTTTCTAATTCTCTTTCCAAACCGTCAGCATTGCCACCAAACATCTGAACAATTTCTGGGTTTTCCACACGGTACAATAATTTGATAGCCCTTGAATAGTTCATAAACCCAGAGATGGTACGATATATAGTTTGTGACCTTAAAGAAGCCCAAATTCTGGTACGCAACGTATATTCAGGCGCGGCAGATTTAAAACCAATGCAATAGAAGGGCAAATCATCAATTTGAGATTTCAAGGCATCTTCCTTTTCTGGTTCCTCTTCATTATTTTCATAAGCAGCAGTTTCTTCTGCCAAAATCTTCGTATCCTTAACAAAACAGTCCCACTCAACAGGATGTAATTGTTTCAAGTACTCCAGAAGAGTGACTCTTGAGAATTGATCATCTTCACGAATAATTTCTCTCAAAGACAATAATATTCTTTCAGCGTAGTGAGGAGTTAACACAGTAAAAGTTGGCATATTGTCAACTGGCAGTGGTTCAGGGATCGGTGTGGACAGAGATTGAGCGAAGAATGAAATACGACGTTCAGCTTCTGAATCTCTGGGGAAAAATTCAGTTTCGAAATTATTGTCATCTTGAGAGACAAAGAAAGTTGGAGCTCTCAAAGTTCTCTTACCTTCAATTTCGGATGGAACTTGGTGATATAACAACTTTTGTACATGATCAATGGCCAGCAAGTGTTCTCTGTACATGGAGATAATGATAGCATTCCAAATTTGAGAAATCAAAATTTTCGGTTTGTATTTTATTTCCATATCGGTGGTAGCCAAAATCTTAGAATAGATTCTCTTTGGCAATCTGGTGAAGATATTTCTCCATGGAGTTAAGATAGAAATACCCAAATAGAAAGATTTACCAACGGAGAAAACGGTGTTGACAACGATGTACCATAAGTAAGTATCCAAGAAGAAAAGTATGAAGTCTGTGGCAATCATCAAACCCAACACAATCTTCGGTTGGATTTTACAGATCTTGGCACCCCACCAATATTCACCTGTGCATCTCATTGAAGTAGTGGACAAAATTCTCATTGGATCTCTTAATGATAAAATTAAAAAGAAATACGACTCAGAAAATTTGGCGGCAAAAACGGTAACCCAAACCAAATAAGACATCCATCTGTCCAAGCCATGTAATGGGGCAAAAGATGCAGTAAAAGTTTGTGAAGCCACATAACTCCTTGTAGACTTCTTCATATAGGATGTGAATAACCCACCCAGTGGCATCACCGAGAAAAATACAACAGTTGCCACAGCAACGAAAAACATAACAGCACCAACAACATGAGCAGCAGCAGAATACACTGTGTCTTTGTCATAGGCAAAAACGAATATAATCGGACCTAAATTGATACCAAGAATGATGCATAAGAACCAGAATCTCCGAGATAAATGTTGAGCACCGGCCCATTTTCTTGGAACAAATGACCATTCGCATAAGGTCGCAGCTATTTGGATTACGCATGCCACCGTACCGCCTAGTGCTGCCGTGGCCCATCTATAGGCCGCCAAAGGTTGATTATTGACCAATTGTTGATAGTTGTGAGTGTAGAAAGTTGGAGCATTATAAGCAGAGTACATCCAATACACTGAGATGTGCATGATCCAAATACGATTGAAGTTAGTAACTAGATGTAACCAGGAACGAGTTTCTTTATAAGTCTTAAAGAAGACATCATCCCATGTGATATCGCCCAATTTTGAATAACGTTCTTCTGCTGGCAAATCAAATAGCCTAGTTCCATCTCCCATAACGATTTTGGCTATACCCTCCGGATACCAAAACAGTTGGTTTACATCATCGTAACCGACGGTTTTATTATGATCTCTTTCACTCTTCACATAACGACCATCCACGATTTGATAAACTTGATTTCTAATGAAGCAATACAAGGGAGTAATGATTCTGTTCAAGAAATCGCCTTCGGGCAACGGGTCAGGACGTTGTTGGCATTGTGGAGAGTCTAAGTAGTCAGAAGCGCATTTGTAAATGAAACAAAGACATTCTGGAGTAAATCTGACTTGATTCGCCTCACCCCAACATAATAGAAATAAAGCGATTTGGCGGGTCATTTCGAATGGGGATAGTTGGTTCATCTTCGACTTCCATCTAAAGTCAGCAGCTTCTAAAGAGTTATCGCCTTCAATCTGGTTCAAAGTCTCTTCAGCGTCTTCAGGGGTAGAATCCTGCATGGCTTTCTTATTCTTCTTCTTAGCCTTTCTTGCCTTTCTTGACAACTTACCCAATTTCATATTCCTGAAACCGACTTCGTCATCCATATCTAGTTGCGCAGCAAAATACCATCTTTTATAATTAGCAGTATCACCACCAATATAGTCGGAATGTAAAGATAAAAGGGCCTGTTCCGGGGACATCCTGGAAGATCTCGAATCCAATAGAGTCATAAAATGGTCAAAGATGTTCCTCATGGAGTCTCTTTGGAAACCAAACTTGTTTGTTAGATCTATAAAGATATCTTCGATTTGCTCGATGGGTAAGGGGAGACTGGGGGTCCGCAGTCCAAGCTGGATACGGATCATTCGGTAAAGCCATCTCAATAGCATTCGGGTCGTAATAGCGACCATTACCATTCACTGCACTGCCCCCATACATGTTTGGGGTGGAGGTCCCTGAAGAGCCGTCTTGATCAGGATAGCTCATCTGGGAAGGAGTGTATTGGTCATTAGGATAAGCAGCGGAGGGAGGACCATAGCTAAAATCCGAGAAGTTCTCCCCATCTTGAGAGGATGGGTTCACCATATTGGGAGGCTGGTTATAGTAACCAGCATCGTTGTTATAAGGGTCTTGAACTTGAGCGGGATCCTGGCCTTGAGGGAATTGTGTACCATCAACGAATTGTTCATTAGGATCGTAATAACCATCACCCAGTTGCTCTTGCGTATAAATCGGTTGACCATACTCATCGTACGCAGTTTGGTCTTGTGTCACTTGATACGTCGGGTAATTACCGTCACCATCCCCATTAGCATTATTATGATACTGGTCATTCATATTGGGATCGTTGTACGACATAGTAGCGACCGTTCAATAATTTATTCTTGGCCCAGTTCTTTCTATATTTTTTTCTCTTTCTATCTCTGGAGTGTGTTTCTCTTTTCACTCTTTTGTAATTTCTTCTATATACTTGCAAAAAGTATATGCGGCGTTCTTTGTAACCTTTAGTCTTGGCGGTATCTCGAAGTAGCACCAAAAAAAAAAAAAAAGGAAGAAAACAAAAAGGGAAGATGTTAACTAATTAACAAAGGGCGTGTGAAATTGGATGGAAGTGTATATATAAAAACAACAGGTAGGTAGTATGTATATAAATGCGGTGTTTTATAAGAACGTTGGTTTGAATGAGGTTCCCTGGCAAATCCAAAAAAATAAGAAATATAACTTAAAAGTACGCAGCGTTGCCTTTTCTCGAATTTCAAAGTCTCGTGTCACACACTCTCCGTGTCTTGTGTTCTTGGTAAAGTTTAAAGTCAAGGCTAAAGCAAGAACAACAGAAAGAGGAAAATCGAGCTGTGCGCTGTATTGTTCTGTCGTGTTTTTGATCCGTGCTATATATATATAAATATATATATATATATATATACATGCACACGTATATATTTGCACCGTACAGCTTAAATGTCTTAAGCCACGATTCCACTTTGGAACGGCCAGTGAGAAATATATGCCGATCTTATCGTATGCATCGCATCATCAGCATCTCTGCTGGCGATTTGCGGTTACTAGGCCTTTACACTGGCACGGCATGGCCCACACCCCACAACCAACGAGACGATGGTGCGCGGAACACGGATCACGGACCACGGCGGCAGCACAGCCACCGCCCGCTGCAGTCTGACCACCCCTGTTCCGGGGACGTTGCCTTCAGTCCTCGTGCCGCTCCACGAACTCGGCGATGTTCTCGGCGCATTCTCCAGGCTTCTCCGCATTCACCCAGTGACCCGCATCGATGTCACGTGTCTCAAACCGTGGGAAGAACGCGCCGATGAGCGGAAGATACTCGTCCACCACGTATTGCGACTGAGTGGCTCTGATGAACAATGCTGGCCGTGTCCAGCGCTCGTGTGTGGGATCGAGAGGCCACGCCGCAATCTCGCCTTTCACGATGGCGTCTCTCAGCGTGCCAAGCGGTATGCGCTCTTGGAACGTGTATGATGACGCACCTGACGCGCCGTCGGCCTTGGCTCTTTTAGCGTCGTGAGCAGGAACCGCCTCACGAGCTCGTTGCCGCCGATCCTCTCCGCAAGATGTTCGTCTGCTTGCTTCAGCGTCTGGATGGTCTTGCCGTTGTCATTGACGATCTCGAGCAGCGCTCTAATGTACTCCACAAACTTGGCGTTGGGGCGTAGACTCACTGGCGCATTCTCTATACAGACCATCATGGAGCACAATTGCGGGTTCTTCAGGACCAGCATCATGGCGACTTTGCCACCCATCGAGTGGCCCACTATAATGGGCCCGCCCTGGGTGTTCAGTTCGTGTTTTGTGATGAAGCGCTTCACGTCTTCTGACATCGCCCCGTAATTGTGTACGGGGCTGTGCGGCGAGGATCCATGGTTTCTTAAGTCCAACAGGTACACGTCCCTTCCCAATCGCTTATTGAGGTTACGGCCAATGCTCCGGTTGTTCAATTTGTTACCGAATAAGCCGTGCAGTATAATAATGGGCGGTCCCGGCTTCTTGACATCGCCATTTCTCGGCGTATCACTCTTGATTACGTCATAAGAAAGATCCAATGGACCTTGTTTCTGTATTTGGATCTTCGCCATTGAATGGAAAGTGTGGACCGACGGGCCCGCAATACTGAAGCCTGCTGTTCGAGCAACATTTTGCTTCATATGGGTCATTCCATACCGTGCGAGAATTCTCACTTTATCCAACATCATTACAGTTTCTGAAATTTCCACTTGGATATGACGTCTTGATTCTAGAACTTGTAGAAACACTCTATCGTGGTTACCTTTCCCTTTTCCCTTTTCCTTTTTTTGGTGTTTTCGAATATTCGAACTGGTAATCCTTTCACGCTTCTTGAAAAAAAAGTAAGAAAAAGGAAGGACATAGAGAAGTTACCAATCAAATTTTGGAAAAATTCACGAGGTCATCGTCAAGATGTCATTTTGCAGAGCTTCAAGAAAGAAAACCGCGGAAACGATAAAATGATTAAAGGTGTATATTACAGTGAAAGTAACACAAACTTAGACATCTCTTCTTACACTCAATGCCTACTGTTTCTTCAAGAGTCAATTATACCATCTTTAACAAATATTAGCGACAATGGTACGCCAATACAGTATCATGGCATATCAAAGAACGATAACATTAAACAATCCATAGATAAGTTAAGTAAACAAATCACTGCCTCTGCTGAAAATTCGGAGCAACAACAGCAAGTACTTTGTGTATTTTCTTATGGCCCTCATATTCAGAAAATGCTAAGTATTTTGGAAATATTCAAAAAAAGCTACACCAAGGACCATGAAAGCTTGCATCAGTGGAATAAATTGACGTCGTTCGATATAATAAAAGAGGGCAGGAATGAGTTATTAGAGAAGAAACTAAAAGTTCCAATTTTGATCGCTTTTGTATCTGGATCTGATGCCATGGGCCTAAACCTCCACGGATTTACCAAACAGTAAGACGTACAAGTTCTCTCGCATTTACAACTACATCTGCATTTGTATTCTATAACATAAAGCATTTTTTTTTATAGAAATTTTGTAGAAGAATCAAAACTACTAATTGTTCAAGAGAAATGTATCATTGAATAAAAGAAAAAGAAGTGCACGGAATAGCACAGCTTTATTTATTTTCTTCCCTTTGGAAATCGGAAATTCAATGATATGCCCTCTTTTTAAAAAAAATAAAGACATGATCGTTAATTTAGGCCTCGCTTTGAATCCATAAACCACCACAAATTTGCAAAGTTTACGGATCTTCGAAGAGGCCATCTCAAAAATGGTGAAGCTATCCCAAGAAAATATATCGTTCATTACCGCTCGCTAGCCTAATCCATAACAACAGAGGAAGATGAGAAAAATCGCTAGGTACCTGCCTAACAGCCTATTCTTATTCTATGTTGATGGGTAAGCTAACCCACGGCACGATCCATTTTCTAGGTAATTGCTGTTTCCCATTGATTTAGTTGGTGAAGAAATGGGGAAGAATTTGATAAATAAGAGTTTATATATGTGGTAAAAAAAGTATTCTTTCTTTTAAAAATTTCGGTTTCTTATGAAGATGCAAATTTTTTTTTTCAGGCGCGCTTGGTCACCTTTTACGTGTCAAGAGAATGAAGTGACAGCAAAAATTAGGGTATTCAGCATTTCTGGATCGCAATATGCAGTCTTGATACTACCATGCTCAAGTAAATTCACTAAAGGATCGCACCTTTTATCAATTCATACGCAAAATGTGAAATGGCTTTGTTAAACTACAAACTCTGCGATTTTTGATCTACATCGTAGCTAATAGAGATTGCAGAAGCGGTTCAAGTCAGGATATTAATCAGAAAGAGAGAGATAGACGTAAAAGGCTTTGCTAAATGTTATATAGGTACGATCTATTACTTTTGATTCTATTGACCCGTAAAATTGGGTGATAAAGTTCAAGGTTCCATTTTTATTCAGTGTTATAATATTACGTATATAGATTATAGTAGGTTTTCTTCTCATGAATTTAGAGTTGGCAAAAGGTAATTAGCAATCTTGCATATTATTACAAATGATTTTGTTTTCCATTTTATATATTTCCGTTTATTGATCCTATTAAAATATCACCCGTATCCACAACATGTACTCTGGTTGCTTTGCATGAGGAATAATGTTATTCGTATACACCATTATTGCTGTGGTAGTATGGAAACAACAAGATGGATGACTGTCCAAACGAACATCAAACACTTTGAATTCCTCCCGAGTATCTTAGTTTGGATGTGATAAAAGTGTCCACAACGCTTGTCACGTAGCGAACTCGCTTTTCAAACCTCAAACTTTCGATCTAATTCACTACTTATTTTATTTGTCTTATGTACCTACCTATTCGTGTTTCTATAGATATCTGTTAGAATAGGTCATCTCGGACGTTCTTAAATGTGAGGCTAATCACGTTGGAGTAAGTGACTTCAGCAGTCTTGATCTAACACTAATATATTGGAGTAGGTAAATTTTCATAATAGAATTTAACCCAATAATAAAGATAAATTAACCGGATGTTAGCATATAAGGGGATGAGCTATACCTGATCACTTATTATCAATGTCATGAACTATGGGTTGAACCATTGGGTTTCATATAACCAATCAGCGTGTGTTTTATATACCTCTCTTATATATTTAAGAAAGAACTGCTTATTCTTAATTACTACTACTTACCAAACTACTAATCATCAACAATAAGACATTATCCATAACGGTTTGTTAAGTCTTTAGTGTCCAATGTGCCACAGGTGGAAATTGGAATAGCAATAGGTTAGCTTGCACATTGAATAATTTCAATATAATTAATCCGTGATAGTTTAATGGTCAGAATGGGCGCTTGTCGCGTGCCAGATCGGGGTTCAATTCCCCGTCGCGGAGATTTTTTTTTCTTTTTACATTGAACAAGAATATAATATACTTCATTAAATAATGGTGGGTGCGTACAACTAGTAAGTTCCATATTTCTAATTATTCTCCTGATAGAAAGTGAATTTTTTGGTAAACGCAGTTATGAATAAATAAGACAGCAGGAGCTAGAAACAAAAAAAGCTTAGTTGCGCATAAACATACTTATCATGAAAACTTGTACAGTAACAGTTCCTTATTTATAAACATAAACACCCAAGTTGAAAAATTTGAGGCTGCAAAGCCTACCTAATATATCTAAATATTATATACACGAGCATCGATATATACAAATATTGCTTTTGAGTGTGTTTTCAAATTTCTAATAATTTTGCTTATTCATCCCAGCCGTCCTTCCATCTTTTTTCCCAAAAATTACAGTCGAACTTAGGCTTTCTCAGTTTAGTATTGACTTTGTTATGGGCCTCGCACATCCATCTACCAAGCTCTTCTCTTGATTCAATTTTTGGAGCGTTTTCTCTTATATACTTTTCAAAGTCTTTAGCACACCAGTTGCAGGGATAAATATGTGAGAATATATTTAAGAATTGTTTCATTTCACCTTTCTGTTCATCACTAGGTTTGACAGGGTAGTTGGCGGCAGCAGCATGCAGTAGTGTCCATGAAGATCGTCCTAGTTGCTCTACATCAGGGGGTCAACCTTCGTGTATGTTCTTGAGCCAGGTATTAGATCCTGAGATGTAGCGGTGGCAGCCGCAGTGTTCGCTAAGGTGGCATTAGTCGAAAGGTTCTTCAAGCCGTTGCTAATTTTACCGGTCACATATTGGAAATCAAGTAGAGTATTACATGATCGGCAACTATAAAGGGTTGGTTAATATAATGTCGCTTACGGAATAAATCAGTGGATCCTGACTCGTTCTAAAATGGTCTAACATACGGTTTGCCGTCTTCGTCGTACATTATTTGCCTCCCACTCAAGCCTTCTTGAGGTGAGTTATTGGCCATTCTATTGATTACTGTCATTAGGTCTTTTGTCTTTTACGTAACGTTAAGATAATTCCATCTCCTTTTTCCATCATTTGAATTTCGAGATGACTATATATGAAGAAATGGGGCGGGCATTACTAAGCGTCTTTGAAATAAAAAAATACTGACATACTCTAGATAGATAGTAACACAATAGTAAAAAATGCTATGTACAGAAGAATATTGCATATATATTTGGTGAAGTTAGCACACTTGATTTGATATTTGACACAAGATAATGCAGAAATCTAGGCCTTGTTTCAAATTCTCAAATTTTGGTTTTAATTGCCAGTCTTCTCACCTTAATCCAGAGGTTGAGACGACAATGTACTCGTAACATCCATCCTTAGTTTTCTTGTAAAATCTGTTGTTTTCAATGGTCTTATTTTCAGAGAAGAAGTATCGTTAACACTGATTTTACCACTATCAATTAGCTGCCTTTTCTGCTTGATATATTCTTTTGCTGCATCTAAGGCCGCTTCCCTGCAGAGCTCTTTTAAGTCTGACCCTGAAAATCCTTTGGTGTTGTCGGCAATTAGTTGCAAGTCAAAATCGTTTTCGTCAAGTTTAGTATCTTTCAGTAGGACATTTAGTATTTTAAACCGTTGATCTGAGCCAGGTAGCGAAACGAGGAATCTTTTTGGCAATCTTCTTAGAAACGCATCGTCTATGTCATTTATCCGATTAGTAGCGCCAATAATCATTACTCGTCCATTATTTAATAAACCATCCCATAAAGTCATGAATTCGGCTTTCAAAGTCGCAGTAACTTCATGATCGGTGGAAGAGCGTTCTCTCAAGAATGAATCAATTTCATCGATGAAAATTATGCAAGGCTCTAATTTGTTCGCTAATGAAAACATTGCATCGACTATTTTGTTAGACTCACCGTACCATTTGTCCATAATCGATGACATTCTTATAGAAATAAAGTTTGCACCACTCTCCTTAGCTAAAGCCTTTGCCAGCATGGTTTTACCACACCCTGGAGGTCCATATAACAAGACACCGCTAGGAGCTTGTAGCAGAGGGCTATTAGAATACACTTCTGGCATCATTAAGGGATATATAACGCTTTCATGCAAATCAGAAATAAGCGGGTCTAAACCACCAATATCTTGAAAGGTTATATTTATTTCCTCGGGCGTGACGATCGACGATAGTATAGTCTTTTCATATGAGTCTAATGTTACTTCTGCCAGTGCTGGTGACTTTTTTATCAATTTTTCCCACTGTAAAGACTGCTTAGCCTTTGATTCCTTTGATTTACCAGATAAGGGTCCTGATTCGGCATCGTTGAGTAATCGACTGATCAAATAGTATAATGATATCCCTGTTCCAACTAGAACTGAGAGGTCTGTTATAGTCTTCAAATCGAATCTGCGTGACATCAGGTTTTAGAGTATCGTTGTCTTTTTTGAAAACTTTACATTCCTCTTTATAACAACGTGTTAAAATTTCTATGCTATATGATTATTTTTAAATAAGTAAAACATAGCGATTTCGGCCTGCCGAGATGAAGGCACGCCTCATAACACATCGGTCTTGACCAAAAACAGCGTTCACACCAAAAAGAAAAGTAACTGTTTTGGTATAGAATATGATCGACTTATGTGTTCTTTGATTAAACCTGTTTGACAGACTTGTTATTTCTAATAACAGAAAAAAAGAAACTCCGATACGGGGAGTCGAACCCCGGTCTCCACGGTGAAAGCGTGATGTGATAGCCGTTACACTATATCGGATACTAATTAATGAAAATAAAACTTAGCACTAGCTATCTAAACCTACTAAGCTATACCTCACACATTTTTTTCCTATGCCTGAAACTGACTTTTGAGCCGGTACCATTTACATTATTTATGGACAGGACATGTAAGCTCCTCATGCAGAGAAAGCGTTTCACAAATACAAACACCCTTCCGCCAGGCTATTTGACTCTCAAAAATACTCTTGAATCATCAGTACACAAATACCAATGTTACGACGTTTTTAGTGCTTCTATATTAAATAGTTTACGGTACAGTGTATATCGTTTTGGGGGGATCTTCACTCCATGCTAAAGGCGAGGAGGCATAGTAAGATTTTGTTCTTAAAGTACTGAAGGATGAGAAGGCAACAATATATTTGCCTTTCTCGCTAACATTGACCCACCTACATCCGTACATTTAGAGACCCAGTCACCCAAACATATTATAAATAGGTTTTGGAAAATAACGCGCGTCTCAAAAATCCAAACTCATTGTTCAAGGAAGGGAACGCGCAACGGGCCGACTTCACTAATGTATTTCCCGAAATTCATAAAGCATTTATTGGCATTAAGATCGTCTGCTAATATTGAAATCTAACATTTTGTTGCTGAAAACCGCCAAGCCCTGTTAGTTTTAGTGTATGTACCCATAAAATTAGGAAACAGAACCAAGCAGACGAGAATGCCGTAATGACCAGAAACTCCAGATTCCAACAAGTATCAAATCCAGAAATGAACCTGTATCAAAACCGCCCACCGCAACTAGCAGTTACATTATGTGTATAGGATCACAGACAATAATTATATTTAACACCGCTTTATGAAGAAGTTGTAGGTCACAAAGCTACTTTTAGATACGAAAACACATCTCACGACTATTGGTTGCAAACGCTGTGGTATTGTTGGGCCGAAGTCATTATCGAATAATTCTTCTCAACCTTTTTCAATAAACCTCCATTTTACTAACAATCATGTTTTTTACCGTTTCATTTCAGAACATTAAATAAATCATGCCTCCAAAGCAACAATTATCTAAAGCTGCCAAAGCCGCTGCCGCTCTTGCTGGTGGTAAGAAGTCTAAGAAGAAGTGGTCCAAGAAGTCCATGAAAGACAGAGCTCAACACGCTGTCATCTTAGACCAAGAAAAATACGACAGAATCTTGAAGGAAGTCCCAACTTACAGATACGTCTCTGTCTCTGTTTTGGTCGATAGATTAAAGATTGGTGGTTCTTTAGCTAGAATTGCTTTGAGACACTTGGAAAAGGAAGGTATCATCAAGCCAATCTCCAAGCACTCCAAGCAAGCTATCTACACCAGAGCTACTGCTTCTGAATAAACAGGAAATGGGTTATATTTAATTTAAATAATCTGTATTTTCGTTAATATCTTTATGTATGTTTATTTTGCACTTTTACAATTGTATTACCAAAACATCGTTCAAGGAATGATAACCGTGTGCAGATGATGAGGGAAAGCAGTACACCTACAGTATGAAAAACAAATGGTGAAAGGGCTCTAAAAACAATACTTGCATATTTTAAATAAATTGTGTATACAGAACTGTCTACTTTTACAAAAAATTTACGTGGGTGTGGTGGTATAGGTAAAAAAAAGTATTAAGAAGAAGATGGGAAAAAGAGCAAATAGTTTTGATACGACTTCAGTTCATAGACAATTCAGCCCTTATCAAAAGACTCTTAGGCGTATCTGGCAACCTCTTTAGTTCTCTTTTCGTGCTCTTTCATTTTCAAATAAACAAAATTCTTGATAATGTCCCACTTGCCTCTATGTTGCTTAGGAACGTATTTTTCAAACTTGACAAGTAGTTCCAAGACAGTCACTTGAGCATATGGAGAAAAGTTTAATCGCAACCAATAAATACCAACATAGATGACCAGCATAAATCCGGCCGTTCCTGTCTTGAATAATATAGTGTCCAAAGCCAAAGCTAGGATAACAAGTAATTCAGAATAAGCAAGCAGATGTAAAAATTTTTTGTCTCTAGGTGTTACAGGAATCTTTTCCTCTTTGTCAGCATTCAATTCGTACTTCATTTTCGTTAAGTGTAAATAACTTAGAATCATGAAGGGCAGAAGCTTGTAGAACGACTTACCACCACCAAAGAACCACAAGCAGGCAATCAAAACAGCATGGAAGTTCTCGGAAGACAACAAGTCACTCCATGTAGGGTTAAGTCCAACCCAGTTTTGTTGCATTGTTACAGATTCAGACATAAATACACCAATTAATGACAAACGGTACATTATTTGCGGACCCCAACCTAACAATTTCATGTACCATTTCTTACTTTGGATGAATGAGTAGTTCTTGTTAACTTTTAGGAACAACCACTTCCAGGAACGATATTTGAAGAAGATCAAGGCATGATAGAAATATGTAATGGAAAATGCTAAGCCGAAAACCAAAGTGAAAACATGACCAATCTTCCAAATAAGTTTTTGTTTAGCCAACGGATCAGATTGATTCTTTTTCTTGGGGTCTTTTTTCCTAACCACTTTGATAGTCTTTGCCATGTTTGTTTATATTTTTTGCTTAAATATCCTGATGTTTATATCTTTCAGTAAGAATTTCAATTAGATGCGGCGGAGAAGTTATTGGTATTTTAATTGCTGATTGATGTGTACACTTTCCGGAAAAAAAACAACCAATTGCGTATTTTTGATGCTGTCCAGATTGCTACATTCTGGTGAACATTTCATGAGTTTTGGTCTAAGTATCCCTTGTCCTCCTCCATACGCATTTTTCGCTCTTCAGTTATTTCATTACCCGGCTTGAAATTGTCTGGTTCTTGATGATCATTCATTGGGACCTCATCAAGCAGAGATGTATACAGCTAATGGTTTATAATGGTGTTGCTGACGCCGTGCCCTATCTTGGACAAGAAGTCTGTTCCTGCTACAAGTATCATGGCAAATTCAAAGTATGGATACGTGAGGGAGTTTGAAACGAACGATGTTATTCTACCGCAATGTTATATTGTGGTAAGAATAGATGGTAAAAATTTCCATGAGTTTTCAAAGTTTTACGATTTTGGTAAGCCAAATGACGAAAATGCTCTCAAGTTAATGAATGCATGCGCAAAGAACCTCGTTCTCAAATATAAAACCGATATAATATTGGCGTTTGGAGAAAGTGACGAATATTCGTTTATTTTGAAGTCTGATTCAGCATTGTTTAATAGACGAAAGGATAAACTGTCCACTTTATTTGGTTCATTTTTCACTTCTAATTATGTCGCTTTATGGTCCAAATTTTTCCCAGACAAACCACTCGACATTAAGCATCTACCATACTTCGATTCAAGGTGTGTAGCGTATCCTAATTTACAAACGATAAAGGATTATCTGTCTTGGAGGTATGTTGATACCCATATAAACAACCTTTTCAATACGACATTTTGGCAGTTGATAATAAAATGCGGATTGACACCACAGGAATCCGAAAAGAAGCTGTGTGGAACGTTCAGTAATGATAAACAAGAAATACTGTTTTCTGAATGTGGTATAAATTATAACAATGAGCCCGAGATGTTTAAAAAGGGTTCTTTGGTAACGAGAAAGGGAGAGGTCCTGCATATCAACGTCATTGCACAAATAAATGAATTGTTCGAAGGCTTTTGAAATTTATATACAAGATTTATAGACCGATCATTATACTTGATCTTAGACTAATCAATTACAACATTATTTTGGTATAGTAGAAGCGACTGATTTGCAGTTTGTTAAGTGATGCTGGACATCAAGTAGATAAAAATATGGAAAAAATCTCCGCGACGGGGAATTGAACCCCGATCTGGCACGCGACAAGCGCCCATTCTGACCATTAAACTATCACGGATTTAGTAATATATAATCCCAAGAAGGTCTAGTCCCACATGCCAAACATACCATTTTCTCACCTGTGACATAAATAGCATACTGCACGTGGAATCATGAAATATATATTCTCTAATCTTGAAAGTGAGTTCCAAAAACTACCCTTATTATTTGATGGCGTTTTCACGCACTAAAATAGGACGTATGAGGGATGAAATCATTACAATGGCTTTTCCAATGCAAGGTAAAGTTTCATATAATCTCTCCTCAGCAAGCGGATCGTAGCGTCAATTGTGAGAGCATAGCGTTTTCTGTAAAACTGAACGTTCCAAACGAACATGGCTTGAATATTATGAGCTTGTAAAAAGTATATGCGTTATTAATATTAGGTATACATATATATATATATATATATATATATACGGGGAAGTGAATATGATGTTGTCGTCATTATTAGTGGTTGTAAAAAATTAAAACTTGAAATCCTGGGCCAGAAAAGGAAAAATACTTCTGGTAGGCATCATGCATGAAGTGTTATAAATAGAACGAAAAAAAAGAAGAACGAAAAAAAAGAAGAACGAAAAAAGGAAGAACGATAAATTGAATGGTAGAGCGAAAGCTTAACACTAAGACTAATGTCTTCTCGTTGTATTTTGTGGGTTTTGTTTTAGTAGTTTGTAATGTTTAATCCGTTATTTGGTCTTGTATAATAATTTTCGTCGATACTGCTCTCGCTGTCATCGTAAACGCGATGGATTTCTCCGTTATGTATTACTCCATCAGCGTCATCTCGATCACCACCATCTTGACTGTTGCTATTTGACATCGAAAATGAGGAAGATTTAGCAGGCGAATATTGGTCATTGATGCCTCCATTATAGAAAGCAGATGGCAAGTTTTCGTCATCGTCGTCGTCGTCGTAGCCTTCGACGTTAGTGTGCTTAGCAATGTAAGGGTTATCGTTGTTAAGTACATCTTCGGGGTCAATGTCATCAAAAGTTTGAGTGTTGCTGTTGCCTATGGGAGAATCAGAGCTAAATTTCTCGGTTTCACCGAATTTTTTGCCCAATAAGAAATACCAAAGTCTTTTGAAGAAGTTACTACGATAAGCGGTAACTACTTTACCATCAGAATCAATGAAATCTGTCTTCTTAGGCTGGATGCAAAACATGTAGATTAGCACTAGTAGGATAATTAAGAGGGGAACACCAATACCAACTACGCAACCAATAACAATATTGCGATTTTTTTAGATAAGCCTGAGTGGTTCGAGCTTTTTTTCCGAGGACGCTGAAGCTGTTGGTGAATATGTTATAGTTGTATAGTAGTTAGAGAGAATTGTTTGGCCCTCTATGATGCTTGTTATAGTTTTCTTCAAGTCTGAATATTGTGAAGCTGGTGTGATGGTGGATGAAGTGGATGTAGAGGTAATTGATGACGAGAAGTCTGAAGACGATGACGATGATGACGATGATGACGATGATGACGATGAAGAGTACGTGGAGGAGTACGAAGATGATGATGGTGAAGATGATGTTGTAGATGATGATGAAGATGATGATGAAGATGAGGATGAAGATGATGATGAAGATGATGATGAAGATGATGACGATGATGATGAAGTCGATGACGATGAAGACGATGAGGAGGAAGACGATGAGGAGGAAAAGGAGGAAGATGATGATGGCGAAGATGACGGTGGTGATGAGGTTGAAGGTGACACGGAAGGTGTCGCAGTCGATGAAATTGAGGTAAAAGACATTGAAATCGAAGAAGGCAACATAGAGCTTGAACTTTCCACGCTAGACGAAGATGTTGAAGAGGAAATGAAGAAGGATGAGGACGAATATAAAGATGATCTGGTCGTCGACGTAAGGGACGAACTTGTTGAAGATATGGACAAAGTAGTTGGTGACGGCGACGATGACGACGGCGATGCCGATGACGACGACGGCAACGACAAGGAGGAGGAAATAGTATAGACCTCCGACGAGGATAAACTAGACGAAGATGAATCTGATACAGCGGATGAGGAAGACGATGTGACTTGCAATGAAGACGAGGATGACGAAGTTGACGAAACACTAAGGGGTAAAGAGGATTGTGGGAAAGAAGTGAACGAAACAGAGGCTATGCTTATGCTTGTTGTCGACAGACTTGCGCTGCTCGTTGTTTCAGCAGTAGACGTGGAGGAGTCAAGCGCGGAAAGCGAGGTGACGGATGGAGCTGTGCTTGCTGTCGTGGAGTTGGCCTGGGCCAACTCCTGTGAAAAGACATGTAACGGCAGCGTCAACAACACCGCTATGAGAACCACCCGGCAGATCAACAAGCTCGAGCCGCCCCGTGTCTCTAACCATGTGCAGCATGCCATGCTTCTACTGCGTATATGATTACCAATAGGATCCTTTTACTATGCTGATTGTAAGCAAGTGAAAGGGGAAACGAGAAACAAACCGGAAACAAAATGAACTGAACTGAAGTTAAATGAAGTAAAGCAAACGAAAATATGCAATGGCAATGGGTCCCAATAATCCCGGCCCTAATGGATTCCTACTACGGCGTGGCCTCCCAATATGACTGAAAAGGTATTTATAGTAAATAACGAGCTATCCTTCACTTTCCCATCTGCACTTTCTGTCCTACGCTGATCTACCCGAAACAGCAAAAACTGAAAAGCTCGATCTACCGTCTTCGAGAACCCCAAGAAAGAGGAAAAAGAAGGAAAAAAACAGACGTTGGCAGCTCGGAACCAGTAAAGAGCACTAGACGACTCCTTGACCACAGTGGGCAGAACAGGCACGAACCGAAATGAGGCTTCTTAGAGATGTGAGATACGTTTTATTGCGCATGCTGGTGCGGTTAGAGAGGGGGGAGATGCCTGTACGGGCTCAGACCTCCTCCCTAGCCACTGCCGAGTAGAGAGACAGATCCTCGCTGCGTCTCCGTCTGCGCAGGCTCGCGGCGCCCCCCCCGCCAGGCCGCAGCAGGCACCCGTTGACGTCCGCTGCACTATTTACCTATCTGTGCGGTTGTTGTTGTTGTTGTTGTTGTTGTTGTTGCTTTTACGAATAGTATTTTATTGCTATCACTTGTTTGCTATATACATGTGCTTGCTTGTGCGAGTGTCTATTTACGGTCTGGCCTGCTTACTTCAGGCGTTGCTGGCGTTGGTGTACAGCGACGTCACCTCGTCGATGTCTTCGAGCGCTGCGGTCAGCTTCTGCAGTTTCTCGAGCGCGTCGTCGCCTTGCACGGCGACTGCCATCTCTGGCTTAGCGTTGTAGCCGATGCCCAGGTCTCTGATGTGGAAGCCCTGGTCCTTGAGCAGGGCCGCTACCTTGTTGGTGTCTGCAGGCTCTGTCACTGCCTCGTATGTGGGGCTCGCGGGCTCGGTTTCAGCGCCGGCCGCTGCCTCTGCCTCTGCCTCTTCTGCGTCCTCCTCCTCCACGGGCGCAATGTCTTCAATGCCCTGGATCTCCAGCACCCTCTCCAGCACCTTGTCCTCGGTGTCCAGTTCCTTTGGCGGTGTCACTGTCACGTATCCCTTCTTGTCAAAGAAGAACAGTGTCGGGGTGATTGAGCCGCTGGCTTTGTTAAACGCGCTTCTTATTAGCCCTATCGTTCTGTTCTTGTTGTCCGTGAGCGCCTCCACCACAACGGCCACCCCGCCGGGCCCCATCCCTTCGTACACACATAGTTCAGACGCGTTCACTTCTTTACCCGAGCCACTGCTTCCTGAGCCCTTCCGGATGGCATTCTCAATCACCTTCTTGCTAACGTTGCTTTTGTTGGCTAGCTCTATGCTGGTGGCGAGTCGGATGTTCATGCTCGGGTCTGTGACGCCGTTGCCCAGCTTGACAGACATGGCTATCTGGTTGGCAAACTTGTTGTTGATCTTGTTCCGTTCCGCATCATTCTTGGCTTTCCCGTGCTTGATGGAAGACCATTTGTTGTGACCCGAACCAACCGGAGAGTTCAGGGCACTGAACGATCGATACGCCTTGAAAAGCCTGCTTAAGCATCTATTTCTCACCAGCATTCCTTCGTTTCCAATGGGTTTGCGCTATGTTCCTAGCTGTACCATTGTCTTTTCCCCTTATTGCTGCTGCTGAAACTTACCAACATGCGTACTGGAAAATTTCGTTGCGCTTATGCCGGTAAAGGGAAGAAAAAGGAAAGGAAAAAAAAAAAAAAAATAAAGGCGAACGATATCAGGAAAACCAACGTCAATTGCAAACACTTGATAGTGATACCACATAGACCAAAAGGTAGGAAAGTAGAGGATCTCACATCCATATCCATACCCAATCCCATTTACGCATAGTGACTAAGTTATGGCTGAGAAACGTACTCTTATAGCTGTGATAGCTGACGAGGATACAACAACCGGTTTATTGTTAGCTGGTATTGGACAAATCTCTCCTGAAACTCAAGAAAAGAACTTCTTTGTTTACCAAGAAGGTAAGACTACCAAGGAGGAGATCACTGACAAGTTTGATCACTTCACTGAACAAAGAGACGACATTGCTATTCTTTTGATCAACCAGCATATCGCCGAAAACATAAGAGCAAGAGTGGACTCCTTCACCAATGCATTCCCTGCTATCTTAGAAATCCCTTCCAAGGACCATCCTTACGATCCTGAAAAGGACTCTGTGTTGAAAAGAGTCAGAAAATTGTTTGGTGAGTAAGCAAAAACAAACACATTTACTGACTGATAACAGGTGGTGGCGGGGGGAGGGCGCCATTGTTATTGCGTATGTAAAATATATACACTCATAATGATATATTAAGGTTCAGATAAAAAAATAATTTTTTTTTTTCCACACGATTCTACTAAAATTCTCGAAACCTTCTTTTTCCCATTGTGAATACCCGCCCATATCCATAAAATTACCTGGCCATTATTAATAGAGAACTTTTTTTTTTATATAAAAAATTATTTCAAATAAAACATACGTATAGAGGTCAGAAAGTAAGCATGGCGTGTGACCTCACTAATATACAATCATAACTCTTTGACCGACTTTGTCAACGCTTCAATGAAAATGTCCGCATGTTTCTCCTCGAATGTTAATGAAGGTCTCAATCTCACTGCATTGACTGCACATCCACCCACGTTACAACCATTCGACTTCAACTTCTTCAATAGCAAATCTCTCTTTTCACCAGTAGGTAAGTCCCATGCAATGAATGTGCCCCTGTCTTTGCCTCTCAAGCTTTGGAAGTTTTCAGGATACTTTTTTGCAAACCCTCCAATTTCTTGAATAGGTAATTACCCACTCTTGTACACTGCTCAGTCAACTTCTTGTCGGAGATTTCTTGTCCAATGGCGCCAGCAATGATCATTCTGGCGGGTTCACCACACCATGTGTTGAATTGTCTGTATGCCCTGTTTGGAATGAATTTGGGGTCATGGAAGAAATATCCTGCACTTTGGAATTTCTTCGAAAATGTCACCAAATCCACAGGTGGTTGAATATCGGCGTATTCATGGCACCATAGTTTACCAGTGGCCCCAACACCTGTTTGCACTTCATCTATGATGTAGACAACATTGTGCTTCAAAGTAATGTCTCTTAACTTTTGCAAGAAATACTTGGAGGCGTGGTTATCACCACCTTCAGATTGAATTGGTTCGACGATTAAGGCAGCCACTGGGATAGACCAGGTCTTGATTAATTCTTCGACCAGTTTCAAGCAACGGTCATCTTCTTTACGGTTTTCATCCGCATTGTCTTCTAACGGAAACTTGTAAGATGGATATTCGGCATGAGGCCAGTGGAAAGCTGGGAAATCTAACTTGTGAATTGGTTTAGAACAAGTGGTGGATCCAGAGGCAAATAGTCTACCATGGAAGGCTTTCTTGAATGATAGGACAGCAAGTTGAGGAGCACCTGGAGCGCTATTTTCCATGACGGATACATTATCCTGTTCAGAAAAATCAGCATCAAAGCCCCTTTGCTTGGCACGGTAATAGATAAAGGCAGCCTTAAATGCTAATTCGTTGGCATCCGCACCGGAGAGTCCCGACCAAACATGGTCTTGACCTTTTGGTGCGGATTTCAAAATTTGCTTTAATATCTTGTCTAAATCCTTTGATGGGAAATTTCCCAAGGCAGGACGGTCAACCAAAGCACGGATCATTTCTGGCGATTGTGCTGCCTTGATTAAGGCAGGGTTGTTATAACCTAGTGCGATGGAGGAGATTTGTGCATATAAATCCAAATAAGTATTGCCATCTACATCAGCGATATAGTTACCCAAGGATTTTTCATAATCTGCTAAGAAATATGCTGGTCTTGTATCGAAAACTTTGCCTAGTTCCTCCAACTGCTTTTGAGACTCAGGACCAGGAATAGAATCGGTCTTGATCGTTGGCTTGGCGGGTTCTTCTGGATAGTATTGTTCACAAATGGACATTGCTTTAGTTGTATTCTTATTGAATAAGTATCTTGGTTACGCCTTCTGTTTGCAAAAAAGCAAAACAGAAATGAAAGAGAAAAAGAGCGAACTTGAGACTACCACGTTTATGAAAACCCTTATATATAAGTATATTCTTGAATTTACATTCCCTTAAATCATTACATCCCGCGAGGATTACTCGCTTATTTTTTCCATGACAAACGGAGCTGGCACTTGCTTATACTACTGGCAACTGGCTCTACCTAATCACCGCACCAATGGATAACTATCTTTGCCGCTCAATCATTGTTGTATCATCTATCTCTTTCTTGGGCGCCTCTTGATTAGATTAACTGCGGGTGTGCCATTGCCCCAAGAATCCCGCCCGCGGCTTTTCTCAAGGCGTAGGAAAACCGCCGACACTGATAATAGTATCGCTATGAGGATTGAGATGTTGGAAAGATTGCTTTAGTACAGATTAGCTATATAGGTAGAAATCGAGATAGCACGAATACAAGAGTAGGCCACACCGTTCTAGCAACAAATGAAGTAGTACTGCTCATGGACACACTTCTTGTTCCTCCCACAGATCCTCTTCGTCCTTACCGTCAGTCTTCTGGAAAATCCATCTTTCGCCACCTCTTCCCTCTTTCAAATTCAAATAATCAACAGTGTCAATACAAAGACAAATAATACCAAAATTCTCCAACCCCACATCTTCTTTAGCGCCGTCAACTCCCCTATGAAGCTTGTCTAACTGTTTGCTGGTTTCAGAGGTAAGCTTTTGGCCCGGCGCTGGCTTTCTATATAATGATTTTGTATGTCTGGATAGAGAGGACCATTGTCTTAGTAGTTCTGCATCCCATTCCTGTGGTTGTGGTTGAGCATCCTCATCTTCATGATGCTCCTCGTCGTCGTCTGTTGTTTCTATAAGTTTGTTATCGTTGTTGATGTTATGATCGTCGGCGTCATTATTTTTATCGTTATCGTCGTTAATTGATGTATCTATGTCTTCATCAGTACTATTGTCACTTGCTTCTGAAAACCGCGGTGAAAAAAATTTCATATTTGGAAACAATTTCATCCGGTATTTCTTTGAACTGCCTAGATAATATAAAGCTTTGACCACTAAACCGATATTGTTCCCAAGTTTCTGGGAAATAGACACACACTTCAAAAAATGGAGTCTCACATCTTTGGTTGTGACCAGAATTAGTAGAGTTTGGTGCTACGAATGATTCCGTTATCTTAGAGCTCCTCATATCAGTATTAAAGGTCAGAACGTTGGTTTTTTTATCGTGGAACAAAAATCTCTGAACACTACCGTTCTACAGCGTGGCTTGTTGGTTAGCTTATCCACAGTAGCAAATTGGAATGGTACGAATGGCTCAGTGTTGTTTTTACATGATTGAATAAACATGGGGACCCACGGTGCCATTTCATGCGACATTATTTCAATCTTCAATACCTTATTTTTATTTTATTTTTTGATCTCAATTTGTCTGCAAGACAACCCCTTTTGCCTGCTGAAACGTTCTTGGATATTATGTGCGAGAATATGCAGCACTTCGCTCGGCTCTCTTATTTCTTGTAAATGATCTTGGGTTGTGGGAGCAACCTAAACTGGGAGGTTACTGCCTTTATTCTACTCAAAATTTCTCACTCATCAATTGTTTTCCACAAGTTTCGGGAAAAAAAGCCTTTTCACAGTAAACTCCGCGGAAATGGACGGAACATCACGAAGAGATTAGCATTGTAATGCGTCACTAATACCATTCAACATTCCTCTCTGATTATAGTAAAAGTCATTACTGTCATACACCAAACTTTCTAACACACTGTACAACACGCGTATCTTGCAGCTCTCGTGATGATTTACTGAAGCTCTTTTATTAGTTTCTTAAATGATTGCTTATTTGATAATGGTAGAGACTCTTATCTTGCTGAGAATAGCTTTTACGAAAACATATGATTAGTTTGATCGAGTGCAAAAATCTACTATATAGGTATATTTGAATGAGAGCGTAAAGGAATTATCATACTCCTACTCATGTACGTTCTGGGAGCTTTCCTTGTGTTTAATATATAATCGCTTACGGCGTGCTCAAGCAAGCACCCTGGTGATGTACTTGCGTAAGCCCTTTTCCCATTATGGTGGTTCTTATGTACTTGATTAATACAAATAAAGGGCTCTTGTTGTGGTCCTCACAGCCGAGCAATGAAAAGTGCTCCTTTTTATTAACTAAATTCTGTGAGCAATGAATATTTCCAAAGAGGTAAGTGAGCAATTATTATGACGGTATATCCTCGAGATGACATTAGGCATTCTTGTATTTGTACTTTAGACGTCGTAGATCCGCAATTTCATCTTCCATATTCTGAGCCCACCTTTTTACGATTACAGCAACCCAAAATAAAACCATCGGAACCTGTAAATAGAACAGCGTTTTCTTATCTTCCATCACATGATTGAAACTTATCCAGCCCATAAATACTAGTAGAACAATGTTTAATGTGTTAATCGAAAAATTACTCACTCTTAATTTAAATTTGCTGAATAAAAGGTAATCATTTATGATGTTATATCTAAGCGTAATGCATGAACAAATCAAGGAATTGGCCCCAGCAAGAAGTGCTAGTTTAACATGTCCTCGCGATTTTCTTACGAATATCATTAGCAATCCTCCATACAGTAAATAAAGCACACTTAAAACGTTTATGTACATCTTATTTGTAACGTGAGCATTAACCTCGAATTTTTGTATAAGTTCCTCTTGCTCCTCTGTATCTAACGGTAATAAGGATATGTCATCCTGTTCTGATTCAGCATCATGAGCGTAACCGGGATCCAAGCCTAAAACTTTCCTGTTAAATCTTCTCAATCTAGACATAATGGAGGCCACCGATGTTTTATACCAATATGCTATCCAAAAAAGGTGTAAATGTTATGTTAGTATGCAACCTATCATCAAAGGAATACTTTAAGTGAATAAATAAAGCGCGTCTTTCAAGTGGAACTATTTTTATTTCACCTAGAGGTGAAGAGATATTTCAAGCTACAAGAGAAAAACAAACTATGAAAAAAGGATCATCAAATGTCGGGACTACTACATAACAAGGTGCTGCCTTACAAAAGAATTGTCGAGCTATCATTCCATCGAACTCGATTACCGTCGAATGTTTCAACACTTGTGAAGTTCGAGCAAAGGCCCGCCATTGTTAATATCCATGGTCTTTTAGGCTCACATGTAATGTTTCATTCTCTTAACAAATTCCTTTCAAAAAAGATTGACGCTGACATTTTCAGTGTTGATGTAAGAAACCACGGCATTTCTCCCAAGGCATCCCCTTACGACTATACTACATTGACCAATGATTTGGTGAACTTCATTAAAACCCATATTGGCCTGGAAAGGCCTATATATCTGTTAGGGTTCTCAATGGGCGGGAAAATTGCTTTATTAACTACCTTGTTCAAAGCTATCAATATACAAAAATGTATATCCATTGATTTACCGCCTTACGAAACTCCAGAATTGGACCCTTTGATATTACAAAACTATGATCTAATAATGCAGATTATTCGTAGAGATGTTAAAATCCTGAGGGGTTCTCCCAATTGGCAGAAAAAGGTTCTCGAACTATTTAAAACTCTAGACTGTAATCAGAGGAAGTGCGGTGGAGCTGTGGCTCTCTACTTTGCCAATGGTTTCCTTTCTTTAAAATCAAATAATATTCGCCAAGCACAATTACATCATATGCAACAACAGGATAGTAGAGAACTGGATCCCTATATAAACTTTTCTATGCCCCTCTACAGTATGCCTCACTTGTTAGATGAAGTAAAAAAATGGCCAGACCTGACGAGACGGGACGATTTCTTTCCAAAGGGAGTAAGTGAACGTAAAGTTTTATTCATGAGGGGCATGCAATCTAGCTTTATCAGCAGCGATTACTCTCTTTTGAGGGCTAAGTTTCCAGGCGCCGATGTTCAGGAATTTGACACTGGGCACAATTTATTATTGGAGGATTCAGAAAATTCATTCAAATGCATTTTAGACTTTTTCTGTGAAAGAGAGCATTAGATTTCAAATAAAACCCATCTTTATACGTGCTCTTCAATTGATTTGATGCTTTAACTTTGCATTCGGTAAAGCTTCAGTATCGTCATCATGAAAGGAATAACTGCATTTGAAATGGTTAAAAATATTAAAACAACGTCTCCATACAGGAGACTATACATAAGATATGAAAATAAGAAGTAGGTATCATTATAGATTTATAAGGTTATGCAAGTGGAAGAAAAGTGGCATAGGCATTGGCTTTAAACTTCGTTCCAACCTAGGGAGTTTTGACTGGCGATTGGCCTTGAAATTTTTGGTACAGAAGTTGATGTGTTGTTTCTGACTGGTGTCGAGTCATCGTTTGTCAACCCGTTACCATAATAACTATCATCCATCCAGTTTTGGATTCGCATAGATTGTGTTACAGATTCTTGAACACTCATTCTCTTTTCATTATTGTAATTCTTCTCGCCACCAAATTCACTTGAACTAACACTGGAAGTTTCTGGATTCTTGATAGCTTGTTGGTTTTGAATGCGTCTTTTTATGAAATACTTGAAAGCGAAAATCATTAACAAAATGTACAAACACCCTCCAACAACAACACCAACAACTAAGCCAATAATTTTTTTCTTCGATTTGCTGGAAGTGGATACGTTGGAATTAGATTTTGAGGAATATTCCAAGGTACCTGCGTCTTGGTAGTTTCCTGAAGATGAAGAGCTGCCCGAGCTAGAACTAGATCCCGAATTCGAAGATCCCGAATTTGAAGAACCGGAAGACGATCCACTAGAAGAGGATTCAGTTGAGTCACTACTACTGCTATGTAAAAGACCAGTTAGAGGGATAGATGCATCAACCATTGCGGCCATCGATTTGGCCGTACCCATGCCGTCTGTGTAAAAAGAGCTTGAGGTGTTTGTGATCAAACTCGACAGCGTTTCTATTTCCGCTGTTGGGAAATAAACTTCAGCGACACTCACCAAGTAGCTGAACAAATCATCCTGGAGTGGCACTATTTGTAGGACTGAAATATTTGTGAATACATCCTTAAAAGGCGTGTTTAATGCTTCAGGCAAGTACGCAAAAATTTGGGCCGATGATTTTGGTTCTGACACAACAAATTCGTAGTTAAGAGCCTTCTTGAATCCAATTGTGATTAAGCTATATCCATCAGGTTCGGCGATTTGAGTAGCAGCTGCAATCGCATGAGGCAAAGTCATGGTTTGTGTTCCCCCAGTGGTAGTGGATGCCGATGATGCGGCTTCGGTTTCCTGGGTGATTAGCTGAGTTGGAATCCACCAGTTGTTGTCACTCGAAGTGACCAAGCTTTCGGAAGTACTGGTACTACTGGTCACTGATGGTTGTAAAACTGTTGTGGATTCCATTGTCAAACTCGTTTGAACATCCGTATTTGCGGGCACTTCGTCCACTGAAGTTGTGGATGGTGTAAGTACCGGAGATGATGTCTCCGATGATTGGATAGGAGCAGATGTTACAATTTCCAATGAAGGAGAAGTAGAACTACTACTTGCCTCGGTGACAGATAAGGATGGTAATTGAGTAGCCACGGTTTGGCTGCTATATTCCGTGGATGTTGTCAATTCAATTGAGCTTTTAGTTTCAGAAGTTTGTTGACTGAAAGCAGAGCTACTTTCGGAAAATGATTTAACCGCCGAGGAAGCGGAGAAATGAGAAGCAGTTGTAGTAGCAGGTTGCAATGAGCTAGAAGTCTGAGAACTGGACAATGATGAGCTTGTGGTGATAACCGGGATCTCTGAAACCTGAGAGAGAATATCGATGGATGATGATGATGATGATGTTGTAGATTTGGGTAGTGTGGTAGAACTTGATTGCTTAGTTGTTTGAGATAGGAAACCAGAAGATATCGAGGAGGATGTTTGCGCCAAAATGGGGGTGGTAGAACTTGATTGCTTTGTTGTTTGAGATAGGAAATCAGAAGACATTGAAGAGGATGTTTGAGCCGAAACGGGGGTGGTAGAACTTGATTGCTTCGTTGTTTGAGATAGGAAATCAGAAGACATTGAGGAGGAGGTTTGAGTCAAAACGGGAGTTGTAGATGATGTCGCACTTTCCTTTATCGTTGAAGATAATGGGTATGAGATACTTTGAACTCCTGTCGAGCTCTGTGAAACAGTGCTGACCGAACTTTCCATGGGTGTAGATGATGATATAGAGGAAGAGATGATTGTAGATGAAGTGCTTGCAGTAATGTATGGCGATGACGAAGTAGCGGTTTGGCTACTAGGTAGTACAGCTGTAACACTTGAAATTTGAGACGCCGAAGACAAACTAGAGGTGGATGAAGATTGAGTTTGAGAACTCTCTGCTGTAGAAGTTGTTGACATGAAACTTGATAGTGCTTCCGAAATTGAAGTGCTAATGGATGTCTTCGAGCTGCCGGTATCAATTGAAGATGATGTAGCTGACAAAGATGGGACAATCGTGCTGGAACTACTCGTTTGTAGTGGAACAGCTGACGAATATGAGCTAATCGTACTGTAGGAATTAGTAGTAGTGTCTGATGAACTTTGTAGTGGGATAGATGATTCAGATGGGTTAACGACGCTGAAACTGCTAGAACTACTTGTTTGTAGTGGAGTGGCTGATAGCGATGAGGCTACCACAGTTGAATCACTGGAACTTGTAATGTCTGATGAAGTCTGGGGTGGGATGGACGATTCGGATGGGCTGACTACGCTGAAACTGCTGTAACCACTCGTTTGCAGTGGAACATCTGCTCCGGATAGGCTGGTCGTACTTGAGCTACCTGAAGTAGTAGCTTGCAGTGGAACAGTAGATACGGATGGGCTCACTGTAATTGAACTGTCGGTACTGGTTGTCTCTGTTGAACTTTGTAGAGGAACAGCTGATATAGATGGGCTAACCACAGTAGAAGCACTGGAACTATCATCAACTGTAGAGCTCTGCAGCAGAGTAGTACTGGCACCCGAAGCGGCAAGCGGTGTTGACTCAGCGGTCGAAGTCTCGCCAAAACTCTCTGAGTTATCGGGACTTGTTGCCGTAGCCATAATGGATGCTTCTGACGATGAAACCATAGCGGCTGAAGGAGTCGTGCTGGTGGAAATAATTGGAATTTCGGAAGTTAAAGATGTGCTTGATGCTTCCACGGGGGTAGTTGTGGGTGAAATAGTAGTTGAAATAGAATTTGCACTCACAACAGTGTAAACACTAGTGGTGGAAACATCGGAGGCGGAATCAAAACCGGAAGCGGCGAAGTTGGTGGTTGTACTAGACTTTGCAGCAAATGAATCATCTGCGCTGGCTGTTGGCTGCGTGTCGACAGATGAGCTCCAAGTGTATTGATCACTAGCATAGGCATATGCTGTACTAGAGGAAGCAGAAAGCTGGGTAGTGGAATCCGCACTATACCAAGTAGATGGCAGGGACGAGATGGTCGCCGTGACTAGTGTGGCGGAACGATGAGAATGGGTGGTCTGAGAAGACGCTTCTTCAGAAGCGATGGAGGTAGTAGTATCCTGGGAAACTACACTGGTAAGAGAGTCTTGAGTCTTACTTTGGCTTGCATATGTCCCGTTACCAAATATATAGTCGAAAGGGCTAGCCTCGACCAATAACTCACTCATCAAGAGCGTCGAGAAAAGAAAAGCGAATGAAAACTGCATCGAGGGCGTACTTAGAAAATCCTAATCAAAAGTAAAGATAAAGAAAAGAAGAAGAAAACGAAAGGTGAAAGCGAACTAGAAAAATGAAATGGACACACACAAAGTAAGTCGTTAAAGGAATGAATGATATTTGCACAAATATTTTGGTCGGTAGGAACGAGCCGATGTCTGAATGCTTTAGTTCTTCTAAGAGCTTGTTACTTCTAGCAGAAAAGAAACAGAAAAGAAGAGAAAAAAAAGATTATCCTGGTAATAATATGGGGGGTGGAGGGTTCCTGGGCGCGGTTACGTTGTCTTGATGGTCTAGTCTCCCTGAGCCGTGAAACGCAGGGGACAAAGAACCAAAACCTATGGAAATGTATAAAAGTTATATATATCAGCCCGAAGATCAGATAGAAAAAAAACACCCACTAGTGCCATTTTGATCTAGCAACGCCTGGCGCGCGCCTAGCCATTTGCGGCAACCGTCCGGAAACGGCAATTTGTTTTCGTGTCCCCGCCCGTTTCAGAGCGAGCCTTCCTTTTTGGGCCACACGCCAAGGACTTGCTGTTTCAGGTCCCGCGCTGAAATTCTCCACGACTCCACAGTCTGGCAGCTATCGTTTCCCCGTCCTCGTCGAAGGTTTCCCTCAGCTCGTGCACAAGGGCCCGCTTGCTTTGATGCGTGCGGATGTTCTCGAGAATGTAGTCGACTAGCTCGCTCTCATATACGCCAAGGAACTCACGCACCAGCTCGTCAACGCACCGCGACTCCTTCAGCTTAGCCAGTCTTGCGTCCAATTCTTCTGCCGTAAAGGGCAAAAGGTCCTCTGCCGCGCCCTCGTCGGCATCCTCGCCATCGCTGGAGCTTTCCGCCGAGTTGTCTATGGCTTTTCTGAACTCGAATTTGATTTTGACGTGCTCTGGGCCCTCGGACACATTCTTGTGCGCGTCAATGTTTCCGGTCTTCAGAGTGTCATCAGGGAGGACGAGCGCACCGGTGTTCTCTGCAGATGGAGGTTTGCCGGTGGATGCTTGCTCAGATGGCTGCTCCAGTGCATTACCGTTTTTGGTCCTGTCCTCTTTATCCCTTCTTTCTTCTTGCTCCTTGAAGGATCTGTGGTGATCGTAGTGGATGTCGTTGGCAAGATGTAGCAGCTCTTTCAAATATAGCGAGCGATTTTTCTCCAAATGCTCCTCATAGGTCGCAGCAGCGATGATATCGGCTCTTGTGGATTTTATCTTGGGCTCTACGTCGTTGTGTAGATGGCGGAGCAACTCTTCGTACCGACGGTTTGATTCTTCTAGCTCTCTTTCTTCTCTTCTCCTCTCTAGGGCAAGGTCGTCCTCCGTTTCGTCCTCGTCGTCATCTTCCATATTGGCGTCATCTTCATCTATATTGGCATCGTCCTTGGCTCCTGACGTGTTTTTCTTTATCTGGTCAAAAACCTTCTGCATTTGATGTCTTTGGCGCCTGTTTTCCTCGTACGTACTCTTCATTTTCTTTTCTTTCTCTATGCTGACAACTTTAGTTCTAAACTCAATTATATCCTTGCACAGTTGGTCAAGGGTATCGTGAGGCAAATCGCTTAGCGTATTAGTATCGACTTTGTACTGTGTGGAAGAGTCGTCCGATTGCTCACTCTTTGAATTACTTTCATCTGTATGTCCTTCGATGTCTTGGAAAATGTTATAGAGGCTTTCAGCGTTTTCTGGCTTGACCTCCGGTACAGTTTTGGCTCGGGCTTTCATATACTCTTGCGTGTTTGAATCTAAATGCAATTCGATCTTGAATTCCTCATGTAGTTTTTTAGCAAAGGCGAATAAACCTTCCCAGTATTTCAGCGTCTTCACAAAAGCCTCATCGTCATCGACCTTGTTGAACCGCATAAAAATGTCCTGGGTGTCCAAAAATGAGGAAAAGGATGACCAAGCTTCAATCTTTAATGGCGAGTTGCTTTGGATGTCCACTAACGCCAAGTTCAGGCAATTGCCCAATACTGATTCTATCTGTGCGCGAGAAAATGATGAGGAGACGCCTTGAAGAGATACTGTATGAATTTGTTGATCTACGGAAATGGGGAGAAACTGTTTGAGCACTTGATAGTGGGAGGCGCTTACATCGCTCTTGTTAGCAGCTTCGTTACTTCCTGTCGTATTGTCTTTGAGTTTGTTGGAGGCGCTGCTAGGATCAAAGTTTTTCATAACCGCCTCATTGCTGCTATTCGGTGCTGTCCCTGAGACATGATTCCTGGCATCTACAATATGTTTTAGTGAGCTCTGGAAATGTTGTAGATCATTTTTAAGGATAGGAATGTATCCGGCTTTGGCACGGTCACTTCGCCAATCTTTCTGTGATGACAAATACAGCTGTGGTGATACGAAAATAAAATCTTTCATGTTCCGTACTTAGCGTCTTCTTCAACAACTTTATATGTTCAGTCAGGTATCTTCCTCGAGACCTTGATTATACGTGCTACTGGCATGGCATATCTGTATTACCTTCACAATTTTTCTGCGGGCATCATCATTGCGGAAAAACTAACAAAGAAATTCAGAAGTGAAAAAATACCATTCTGTAAGTGTCGCAGCTACTTTCTATAGAACTAAACTAATACTGATTTTGATACATATCATCAAATTCCGCCTATTATCTCCTCTAACGATATGTCATAGTCTATTTGCTTAGCTTCCTTCCAGAATTTACTTAAATGTCTTGATCCGCTATCGCATGCAATAATTACAATGTTGGCGCCAGGAGGAAGTCTTTTCGCAACGTGAACAGCAGCCACTGCGTTTATAGCTGTGCTACTTCCTATGAACAGCCCATCATTCACTGATAGGTATTTTGCCATTCTGATAGCCTCAGTGTCATTGACACGTATTGATTCATCGATAAACTCTTCACCCATGTGGAAATTTTGGGTAATCCTGTTTAGGCCGATGCCTTCTACAATAGTATCCACCTGATGCCTCCTTCTTGTACCTTCTTTTTCTACATAGTCGTACATCACGCCATAGTTTATCCTATTATAAAAGCCTGAACCTTGTGGGTCTGCAAGAACGACATGGCACGGAATTTTTGCGCTTTCCTTTAGATATTTGGCTACTCCAGTTATGGTTCCACCAGTACCACAGCCAGCAATGAACGCATCGATCTTCCCTTTCATTTGATGAGCAATTTCTGGACCTGTGGTCTGATAGTGTACTCTCCAATTGGCTTCATTTTCAAATTGGTCAGCAAAAACTGACCTTACTCCATTACCTTCCTTACTCAAATCATCGCATGCCTTCTTAGCTGCATTTACATATTGGTTTGGATCGACAATACTGGCAGGCTTAACCTTATTGACTGTGGCACCGAGACTTTCTAGTAATGCCAACTTTTCTAACGATGTGTCGTCGGGTAAAGAGATGTGTGCCCTATATCCTAGTGCATTACAGACCATGGCTATAGAAATACCTGTTGATCCGCTTGTTCCTTCGAACACCCAGCCAGGCTCGCCTCTGATTAGCTCACCCCGTTCCTCTGCGGCCCTTATAATGTTCAATGCCACTCTATCTTTAGCACTTCCTGCTGGATTACATAACTCTAGTTTTGCATAGATGTTAGCCCCGGTGGCCTTGGAAAGAGATCTAATCTGAACCAGGGGAGTATTTCCTATTAGTTGCTCCACACCTTCTTTTGGACGTGGTACATCCTGTGTTTTGCATAGTTTATAATATTTATACGATGCATATGCGCCGATTAGGACGGAAGCAATCGAAACGCATTCGTTCCAAGGCAAACAAAAAGCGTTCTTATCTCGTGAACTAGACATATTATATACCCTACTACGCTTCCGATTAAGTACATGTAAATATTCTATTATCGCATGCATTATACATTACTGCATGGCATTTTAAGCTCAAGTGTATAAAATTTCATGGCGGGCTCATTACCCGTATTTGAAAGAAGTATCTTCATGTGCCCAATCAACAATTTAAGATACAATAGTAGCGATACTGTTAATCATACAACTTCTGCGTTGTTGCTAGAAACACTACTTCGTGACTACGCCCACTGTTTACGGAAGTCTTCACCGAATAGGTCATTCGTTGCGGAATATATTATACTGTTGTAGTTATATTCTAATGGCTAGTGTTACATAACATTTTAAGGTGGTTCACGCAATCTTTGATTTTTAATTGGTACTGTGACCTTTTCATATCATAAATTTGAACACCCTCTTTTTGACGTCTTTCAAAACGCAAGGTGGTTGATATAAACTTTGAGACTTCAAATAAGGGCCCGGGGCTAAAAACAGGATAGTATGACATTTGTAAAGAAACTCATTCTTTACTATCCAAAACCTGTTTGACAGGTTCGCTCTGATTAATGTATAAATTATACTCTTGGATATATCTGATAACAGAATTTGGAAGAAGGTACTGAACCGACATGCCACGTCTGATGAAAAGACGGACCTTCGTAGACGAAATATCGTTGTAAATAAGCTGTTTAATGATAAGGATGTTCCTTCTGTGTTCATACATGATATCGTGTGAAAGCAAGAAAGATCTAACATCCGAACCGGTCCTTTCTACAATCAAACAACCGTAATTACCCAAAATATGGTGCAAGTCGGAGTCAGCCCAAACATGAGGTTCACCCATGGACTCAATAAGATCACCACCTGCTAGTAACATAATCTTGACACCCATTTTTTGACCATCCACAGTCGAAATTCCACGTCTCTTAATATTTATTTCATGGTTAAAATGGTCCAAGACTTTTGCGGTTCTTGTATAACTTGACTGTAAGGATTCCCAAGCATCAACCATTAACCACGATGAAGTCCTTTCGCATGCTAATTCGCACATGCGGACGCGATGATAAGCTGGCGCTAACCCACGTTTTTGGTAATTGTCACTAACTGGAGAGAAATAACCACCAACCACTTCAAAACGCGTTTGCTCGTTAATATCGTCCAAGGCCATTTCGAACATTCTTAAATGTAGGTATGTTATTGGGGAAAACGATCCACAAGCGACTATGATCAGAGGCAGCTTTTCAGGATCTTGTAGTTTTTTCGTTAGCCTGTGTACAGGAAATTCATAATCTTCGATGGTTCTGGCCTGTCTCACGATGGTGTGAGGAACTTCTTCCAGGTCAGCAATTTGGCTCTTTAACACACCCAAATTGTTAGTCGTCGTAGCATTCTGCAACTTGGAGTCAATTCCGTTCGACTGCCCTTCACTTTCTTCTTCTGACGATACATCCCGAGACAATGGCTGGAAGTCACTAGTATTTAACGGAATATGATCCATTCGGTTGCTTGAGTTGGCAGTTTTTTTCCTCGACGATAGGGTCTTGTAAATATCAAGATTAAAAGGAGCGTCAATCGAAGAATTGTAGTCAGCCAAAACATATGGAACTATTGGTCCAGATTTTGGTATGGTATGCTTTGGGTCTGGTGGGGGTTGCAACTCTTCATTTGGTTGGGGTGGCTTAAAGTCGGGTGCTTTAGTGGGGTCCATTACGTAATATATACTTCTTTTTTTTTTTCTTCTCTAATTCGTAGTTTTCTCTTTATTTGGTTGTTTTGCAAAGCTGTCTAAGCCAATTGTGAGCCTATGCCCAGTTTCTGGTTTATTATTGTTGTTTAGGTTGTCTTTGCATTGTCGTTTTTTTAGAAACGACACCGCCAGAGCTATTGGCATCGAAAGAAGTGCGTGATAGGAACAAAAAACGTGTTTCCAAACGATGTCTTCTTTGAACAATACACTAGGCATCATCAAGAGGGTTGATCTGGGCCATTGCGGTACTGAGGAAAGCTCTAATAAAGATACAGGGTCTATGTACGGATGTCACGATATTCTTGAAGTATAACACTTGTGATTTTCGGATTACCCGTCCTTTCAAAAGAAATGAATTCCGTCCATCCTATTTAAATCATTTCGAACAATTTGCGTAATTTTAAGACTTACTTATAGGAGTATAGTGGAAAATTCTAACTTTTGCTGTTTATCAACTTTATTTGGTGAGCTGAAATATACAAACACACTGCACACACTACATAATGGGGTTGAAGAAATTCTTCAAGATTAAGCCTCCAGAGGATGCGACATCTGAACAAAATAAGGATGCTTTGATGGAATTAGGTATTAGCGTCAAAAATCCAAATAAGAAAAGAAAAGATAAGTTTTCAGCTTATGGTAAATTCGCAAATGATAAAGCTGAAGATAAGGTGTATGCACCACCAGGTTATGAGCAGTATGCTAAGCCACAGGATGAACTAGAGGATTTGAATGCCTCTCCCCTAGATGCCAACGGTAACGAAGCGAACGCTAAACCTGGTCAAACTTCAAGCAGCACGAGAGAACAAAGAGGCTTTGCAGAGTCTAATTCTATGCAAAAGGATCCTTACGCTATTGAAAACGAAGATTACCGATATGATGACGACCCCTATGCAAGATTTCAGGCGAATAAGAGCAATGGTAGGAGTAGCGCTAATCCGTCGGCGTACGGTGGTTTCGCGGGAGGATATAATAATGCATCTATGAATTCCTTCAGCAATGGAGGCTCTTATAATAACCAAAGTGCTGGAAATAGTTGGTCTAGTGGAAATGTCAGCAACAATCAAAACCAAACAAATGATAATTCAAATCCAAGGTATACGCAGCAAAAACAATCTCCGGTTTCAATGTCACGGAAACCTCCAATGGCGGACCAGAGGGGCCTTTCATCGAACCCTGTACAAGAGAAAAGAAATCCTTACGCTGATACGAATAGTTACAGCGGTGCATATGACATCAATAGTAATAAAACTGGTGGTAGCCGAAATGGGACCTCCTCGAATTCAAATCCATACGCTTCTATGACAAACGATCTTTACAGCAATACGAACCCAAATAGGTCCGCAAATCCATACTCCAGAAGAAATACTAGTCAACCGCAATCGCAGCCCGCGCCAGTGACTTATACTCCATCATTTGTTGCCGCCAATGAAGCAGAAGCAAAAACTGAAGTTGACTTAAACGACGCACCCAGAGGGGGTGAGTTTGACTTTGAAGATGTCTATGCAGACAAATCCGCAGAAAATAGGGCTGCATTAGATGAGCCTGACTTGAATGCAGTAATAACAAATGATGATTCTGTAGATTTAAATGCATCTGAAGTGGATCATCGTTCAAGGCAGCAACAACAGTGGTTTATGGATGAGCAACAGCAAGAGCAACAAGATTTCAATGCAACTACTGGCCAGTATGGAGACCAGAGAGGCTATAAAACATTCGAAGACATACAAAAAGAAGAGGAAGCTCGCCAACAGCAGGAAGAAGATGAGGCTGTGGATGAAATTAAGCAAGAGATTAAGTTTACCAAACAAAGTTCTGTCGCTTCTACTAGAAACACTCTAAAAATGGCACAAGATGCCGAGAGAGCTGGTATGAACACACTGGGTATGCTAGGCCATCAAAGTGAACAACTGAACAGTGTAGAAGGAAATTTGGATTTGATGAAAGTGCAGAACAAGGTGGCCGACGAAAAAGTTGCAGAATTAAAGAAATTGAATCGTAGCATACTTGCCGTTCATGTTTCCAATCCGTTCAATTCTAAAAAGAAGGAGAAGAGAAAGAGAAGAGCAACTGAAGAACAGAAAAATTGAAGAAAAATTGATGAGAGAACAAACAAATCAACAAATCTCGAGGTCCACTCAAAGAATAGAAGGTGCTATGAATGCAAACGGTAATACCAGTGAAGTACGTGAAAGATATCAAAGACAGAATATTTTAGAAAAGGCGAAAAGATATCAATTTGAAGATGATGAAGAAGATGACGAAATGGAATTAGAAATTGATAGAAATTTGGACCAAATCCAACAAGTTAGTAACCGTTTAAAAAAATGGCGTTGACCACTGGTCAAGAAATAGACTCTCAACAAAAACGTCTTAACAACATTGAGGAAAGCACTGATGATTTAGATATCAATCTACATATGAACACCAACAGGTTGGCCGGTATCAGATAGAGTCGAGTCAAGCCTATATTAACTCTATGTAACTATCCTTTTAATACTAAAAACATACCGTTATTATCATTATCATCATTATTATTATTGTTATATAGTATAAATACTTGTCGTAGGAACGCAAAAGTAATGGAAAGAAGAGTCTAGTACGAAAAAAATCCTTTTATTTTGTTTTTAATGTTTAGTTCATTACTAGGGAAAAAGAACTATTCAAGTTATAGTGACAGCCCCGTCAAAAATCAGAAGACAAAGACGAAGAAGAAAACAAAAAAAGTTGGCGCTAGTGCCGTTTCATTCCACCCAAGTATCTCCTATCAAGGGATGCAATTGTTCAACGCTAATTAGGAAGAGTTGGGACCAAGGAAACTCACAGAGTGATTAGCTTATCCTTCCCGCCACCAAATCCTCTTTCAAGGGCATATCACAGTTTCTTTCTGGCGGGGCGGCGCGGGGCGGAGGAAAAACCTCTCGCTAACGTAACGAAGGCTAGTGGGGGCGGCTGCCTGGCAACCTCTTAGAAAACAGGGGGTAGGCGGTTTAGAATCAAACATCTGGCTTCCTTTCGTATAAAAGGGCCATTGGCTTGATATTTCCTCAAACTTCTTGAACGCCAATTGTCCCTTCTGTATACTTTGGAATCTAACTCAGAACATACCAACTAACAAACAAACAACACCAACAGCAAAACCCTTAACTCGTAATCAATTAAAAATGACTAGAACAAATAAATGGACCGAACGCGAATCAAAAGCTAATCCAAAGTACTTCTCACACACCGGCAACTACGGCGAATCCCCAAATCACGTCAAAAAACAAGGTTCCGGCAAAGGTAACTGGGGTAAACCAGGTGACGAGATCGATGATTTAATTGACAACGGCGAAATACCTCCAGTGTTCAAGAAAGATAGAAGAGGGTCAAACTCTCAAGCACATGAACAAAAGTTCGAAAACACTCAAAAGGAATGAGGTCACCTTAAGATGAAATCACTCTATTGTTTTCATATATACATATATTTTGCATGCCTATTTAACGACTTATGTAACACAGATTCATTATATCCGTTTTCATACAAACTCCAACGACTTTTTCAAAACATTGGTTAGATAGACATTCCTTTCTTTTGATTTCTCGCAACATAGATATCTCTTCGAGATTCTATTCTCTTGACAATGACGTCTTTAGTCAAGTATTCGCTAAACTTTCCGCCTTCGGTGAGAACAGCCGTGCCTATACGATATTTTTTCCAATTATACTGAGCTAATGCGTCAGCATCAGCATTAATGATAACTGCGTCGACATATCTACAACTCAGAACGCTTAGAGAACGTTCCTTCATCGTCATGATGGTGCTTGAGTAGTCATCTGTAGTGATGCCTACAATCAGCTTTTTGTCCGGATGGAGATCCATTTTCAACTTCCTTAACTGGTCAATATCTCCCATATGGAATAAGTCAAAATGTCCATCAACGTAAACGCAATCTTCTACGTTGAAATTATATCCACCGTTTACCAGGACATTACTCAAATCTTTTTGAAAAACATAGCAATGTTTTGAAACAGCATCTTCGGCAAGTGAATAAAAACCTAGTTCTTGAGTGTTAGGATAGTAATCAGAATGAGTAGGCGGCAACGTATTATTTGTTAATATTCTATGTATGATCTCGGTAGTGCTTACCCCGTATGTTCTTTTAACAACTTTGAAGCGTCCCATTTCTTTTACTATTTTATAGCAATCTTCTCCGTTAGCATCCAGGGTGATGTCATCACCATGAACAACGTATTGGCATTGGTACTTATCCATCCAATCGGGATCTGTCACATACGGCGCAGCTTCAACCACTTCTGAACACCACCTATTCGCTCTGGTATGTTCATATCTTTCTTGCGAATTCATGACAGGCGAACCCTTATTATGTTGAATATCGTCATCGGTATGCACGCCACAGAAAAAGTTTACCATTTTCTTTTGAAACCGTTTGACGAGCTTGCAAGATAGCTCCCGCATGCCCGTGATGTGTGAAATCAAAGCATCCGTCTATCCAAACTCTATCAGGATCTAAATTTATCGTCATTCAGTGTATATACCCCAACGCTTGACCTTGGATGGCTCCTTATCAAAAGGGTTGAGCAAAGGCTACTCATTCCTACATTTCCGTTTCTTATTTTGGTCGCATAAAGTCCGTGCCACGCGATAATAAAAACAATGGGTTAACAATTAGACTAGATTAGCGTGGTTGTTTGGCAAACCAATCTTCAAAGGTTATTAGCCTTTTAATACTGGTGATCCATAGTCTTGTTCTCTCGTCAGTCATTATGTTAGCGGCACTTTGGCCGCCTTGTATTTTGGAATGAGCACTACGGGCGTGAATGCCCACGCTGGTGACACCGATGGGCCAGGCCACATTTCCGATACTAAGTTTCATGTAGGATTGAATGGCAAGGTTGGTTTGGCCGGGTTGCTGTAAATGATAAAGAACGGTAGCAAGGGAGATTAACAAATCCGTGGGGAGCTGGCCCCGTCGCAGTTGCAATAATAACGGGAAGAGCGCCTTCTTAGTATCTAAAAACAACTCCGGATGATACTCTTCCAAGGATGCCTTCCAATGAACTAGTATATCGTGAATATACAAATTACATTTCATTGATAAAACAGGTTCGTCTTTTGTGGAACCGATTTGCGATGGATCTATCGTAAAAGAAGTAGTCTTATCTTGAGTTATGGCTTCTTGTATTCTTTCTGGCCGATTTCCTAATTTGCCAATGACTTCCACAATATCTTCATTGAACCGATAATCTGATGGTACTTCCTCGTTTGTACTCTCATTTTGCTCTGCCTTCTGGGGTATTTCGTCCGCGTTTAGTCTTTCATGTGCCTGGGTTACCTCACTGGATAATGGTGGACCATCGTTGGAGTTTCTGAGCTCCTTTTGCTTCTTAGAAATCTCAGCCTTTAAGATACTACTTAAATCTAAATCCATTTTACTTTACTACTACCAAACCAACTAAAAAAAGCGCAATGCACTTCCCTTAAAAGTTTCTTTCCAATCTCATTTCTTTTCTGCCAATTTTTTTCTATCTCCATTATGCGAAAAGGGAATAAATTGTCAAAGTTGAAATAGAAGAACAAAACAATTGAGTAGGCTTTTTAACTCCATATTCAAAGTAAAGTAGAACAAAACCAGCCGTTATGAGTAGTAACGCACCAGGGGCTCCAGCTCTTTCTGCTAATTCCACGGCTTCTGAAGGCAAGGAGAAATCAGGTAACGTTTCCGGTGATGAGTATCTTTCTCAAGAGGAGGAAGTTTTTGATGGTAATGATATTGAAAACAATGAAACCAAAGTGTATGAAGAATCCTTGGACCTGGACTTGGAACGTAGTGCTAGACAGGTTTGGTTGGTCAGATTACCTATGTTTCTAGCGGAGAAATGGAGAGATAGAGGTAACCTGTATGGTCAAGAGTTGGGTAAGATTAGAATAAACAAGGATGGCAGTAAAATCACGCTACTTTTGAATGAAAATGATAATGATTCTATACCGCATGAATATGATTTAGAGCTTACAAAAAAAGTGGTAGAAAATGAATATGTTTTCACTGAACAAAATTTAAAGAAGTATCAACAACGGAAAAGGGAGTTAGAAGCTGATCCTGAGAAGCAAAGACAAGCTTATTTGAAAAAACAAGAACGTGAAGAAGAACTTAAAAAGAAGCAGCAGCAACAAAAACGTAGAAACAACAGAAAAAAGTTCAATCACAGAGTTATGACAGATAGAGATGGTAGAGATAGATATATTCCATATGTTAAAACAATTCCTAAGAAAACCGCTATCGTAGGAACGGTTTGTCACGAATGTCAGGTTATGCCATCTATGAATGATCCAAACTATCACAAAATTGTTGAACAAAGAAGAAACATCGTCAAGCTTAATAACAAAGAAAGAATTACAACCTTGGATGAAACCGTTGGTGTAACGATGAGTCATACAGGTATGTCTATGAGGTCAGACAACTCTAATTTCTTGAAAGTTGGACGCGAGAAAGCTAAGAGTAATATCAAATCTATTCGTATGCCAAAGAAGGAAATTTTGGACTATCTGTTTAAGCTGTTTGATGAGTATGATTACTGGTCTCTAAAGGGGCTAAAGGAACGTACTAGACAACCTGAAGCTCATTTGAAGGAGTGTTTGGACAAAGTTGCTACTCTTGTAAAGAAGGGACCTTATGCGTTCAAGTATACTTTAAGACCAGAGTATAAAAAACTGAAAGAAGAGGAAAGAAAGGCAACTTTAGGTGAATTAGCCGATGAACAGACAGGTTCCGGGGGAGAAAATACACAAGGGGAAGGTGAAGCTGATTTTGAAGATGAAATAGAGATGGAAGATGTTGTTTAGTTTGCAGTCATTGTTCTCTTGGCCTTTATATATACATAACGTCTTTAACTCTAAATTCTACATTTTTTTAAGTGTTTACAGTTTTGTTACAATACTTATTTCTCTAATAGTTTCAACTATCCGTACATATGTACTAAAATATATTTCAGTTTACTCTCTGTGAGACTACTTGTTGAAAAAATAATGGTTGGAGTAATTGCCACTATGCGCTAATCCGTACCACTGACGCACATAGTTAAAATTAATGCTTCCTTGGGGATGAATTTAAGCAATCCTTAAATCTTCATACTGTTCATCTATTCCACTCTAGGCCAGCACTAACACTGCTTTCCATGCACTTATTATAAAGAACCTTCCATTGCAATGTCTGACATCTCTATTAATTTGCTGTTATTAGAGGAAGGTATAATATGCACTTCATTTGCTGCACTGAATGAAACCTTTCTTTTCCTACCTTTCTCATTATCCTCACTTCTTGAAGCAGGGGTATTTATCGAAAGTTTCTCCACCTTGGGCTCATTGTCATATGTGGTGGTCACTGTAGCTGTCCTAACCCACCTCCGTCTTCTTGTGTACTTTTTATATGCGTCTGTCGCCGAAGGATTATTCCAGGTATTGTCAAAATATATAAATCCTTCATCTGCACCAGGCTTAAATTTAGTTTTAGTAGAAGAAGCAGAAAGCTGGATTGCTCCGTCATTTGTTAAATCGAGCATCCAATCTTTATCATGCCATTCCCATGCCATTCCAGACTGTTTCTCTGGTAATGTAAACATATCAGGGCTGGGGGAAGTATTTAGAAATTCGTCTGTCCAAGATGCCCTCTCATAGCTCAGCATAGTGGACGTCCACCCAATACCAAGCCAACGGCGTTGGTTTTCAAAAAGGGCGACCTTGAAAAGAACGGTCTTTTTGGTACTAGACGTATTACCTACTTCATTCCAGACAAAGGACCTTATTTTCTTGTTAACAGAAGCAAATAAACGCCTATTATTGTCTGCCCCCCCAAGGTCTAATCCTGTTACGAAGAATACAAGTAATCTAACAATGCGGAACTTCCACAAATATCTTCTCATTCTTCTTATCAGTTTAGAGTGATACGTAAGTACATACAGTCCCCCAACCAGCAACAAATAATTTGGAGGTAGCACAAACATAGTAAGAAAAATGTAAACTGGGGATAGGAATGCAACGGTAAATAACAGTCTCCTAACATCTTGAGCGCTTAAGATAGTAATGGGTGATAAAACGGCACTAGACTTCATAGAAACTCTATCCATGACATGTATTATATCATCTAATGAAGGGCAAGATGCCATTGTTTCTTGGACGTGCTTGTCTATTAATAGATATACCCATATTATACCCACAATCATTAAATGCCCAAAATACTTCGTGATAGTCCCAAAGTACAAAACACAAGCAGTAAAGGTAAATATTCCAAACACGTTTACAAAAGCATTGTCATTGGACCATGTGATGACACTCAAAAAATTATCCACAACGATTAAATATGGATACAGCCTCACTAATGATCTAGAGACTGTTTTGGGCGTTGAGGTTAATAAAGGGGATGATAAAATAGCTTCTTGATCTTCCTCATAGGCTTGAGCGGTTAATCTACCCTTTCGTTTTCTCAAAGCGCTACGGATGTGCTTATTCTTGCTTTCTGCAGGATCTGTTTCTACTATTTGGCTTGAGTTTCTAGAATCTATAACTTCATTATTTCTTTCGCTCATAGTATCATAAAAATGGAACGTCTAAAATCTAGAGAGTTTGAATAGCTGCCGAAACTAAAAAAAAGAACACTCTGCTTGTAGGAGTAAAGCCAATAATCGACAGCTTCTCTTTATATCATAGAAATTCAACATATATTTTTTGTTAAAGGTAAAATGTCCGCCGCTACGCATCTGAAAAAAGTCCAAATCTCTACGCTGTTAACAATGGCATTTCTATGACAGTATTAGAAAGAAAACGCAAAACGTAAGAGGATCCTCGTTTATAATCCACTAATTTATTGGACATTCAGCATCATAATCTACTTAATTTTTAAACTGAAAAATAACTTGAACACAGAATTTCTTGTAGAGAATAACGAAGTATAAAATACCCCGAATAATATTATTATGTGTCCATTATATCATATTTTTGCTATTCTAATTAGTTAGTATATATTATTTAACCTAATTAGTACCGAAGTCAAATGTCTTACTCAACTAGCGTGCACATTACAAAGTTCTTTTTAGAAAAGTAAATATCTACGAGGATTATTTTATAGTGCGGTAAGACGGGAATATTGCTTTCTTCTAGCACTAAATAGAAGCCTTTCACCCAATTCCCCCTTATACCTATTTTGTGGAATACAAATACACCGATATAATGCACTCCATTTGCCAGCAGTTATCAATGAAGGTAATGATAACAAGAAGTGTCGTCTGCATCTCTCTGTATATACTCTTTTTCCAATAAAAGCTGAAGGCTTCGTTTGAACGTACTGGAGGTAAGATGAAAGCGACGCTCCATATGCTTCGTAGTTCTCTGTAGTAGCTGCTGGTGACTTAACTTTCCTTCTGTTTTCATGATACGGACAATAGTGGCATTAACCTCCATAATGTTTTCATTTTCATAAGTGTCTACCAAACTTTGGCTTGTTGAATTGTCCGATTTATGGGATGAAGCAGGACCAGTAATAATTGGCACCTTCACTTTCCTATTTGGAGCAGAAAAAAAATAATTTACGGAAAATTTAGTATCTCCAGTATTTGACGACCTTTTCAAAATCCTACATTTTGGCACTGTTGACATCGACATTACAAGAGACTTTACATCTTCCTCAGGAATATGGGTAAGTTCATGGATCTCTTCTAATGTCAGTTCTTCATAATTCTCAAAAAGAAGGAAAATAGCTCCAGCATAAACAGAAAAACTTATTTCGTAGTACCCGTTATTGAACTGACATCCAATCTCAATCACACTTAGATGATGGGCCCATTTTAATATTCTTTCCTTGTATTTCAAGGAGTAATACTCGTTGAAACCCATTAAAATTTGAGACATTCTAGGAGGCAATGTAATGCTATCGTCAATTGGGTTAGTACTTTGAAAAGGCCAACTTGTCCTTGTTAAAACCTCTGGTACAAAATTCATATATTCTATACTGCTGGTACTTGAAGCTTTAAACGCTTGCAATATTCTAGAAGACAAGGAAATATCTCGCAGCATTATCTCTAGTTTCAAAGTAAAAAAAGTCCCTAGAACGTTCTTTATCATTTGCACCATCCACTTTTCAATTTCTAATACAGATTTCTGCTGTAACAATCTTCTGGAGAGTTGCTTTTTATAAGTACTTTCAAAAATATCCTTTTCGGATAGCAGTTCTATCAATTTGGTACTGTCAAGCAAATCTTCCTTGATTTTAACAACTTCGGCACCGTTATCGTTTGTTTGCTTCATACAGTAGTCGACGTAGGTGGAAATATATTCTGATGGCAATGCCCCTTCTTCAGAAAAATAAGTCGCAAAAACATCGTGAAGTATTGTCATACTAATGAATTTGTATGTAACTGAACTATTGACTTGGACAGAACCAAATTTAATACTACCCAAAAATAAGCGCTGCTTACGAAATAAGCTCAAAATTTCTGATGACCAAGTAATCGCATTCTGCCCTTTCTTACGATTACCATCCTTAAAAGGAATTTCCGTGGCGATTCGCCGAATATAGGATTTGATAGACTCAATGATAGTAGTTTTATATTTCGCTTCACCAGATAAATCATAGATTTCTTGAAGTAGTCTTTCATCCAAGAGCTTCATTGCTTCATGTGTCAAATCCTCCATGACATCACTCAATTTTCCCCATATGAGGACATTCACTAATACGTTTTTTAACTTGTTGTGAGAATCTGCATTCAAAAAAGAAGAATCTAATACACTTTCGAACTGCTTCAGCTTCCTAATTTTTTCAAGTCCCTCAAGCGGCGTTAGCAATTTAATGTCAATAGCATTATTATAGTATCTTTCCGTTGCGCTAATTAAAACTGGTTCAAAATCAGTCAAGAAAAAGTTGTCTCTATTGTCATGTAAGGTTTCCATCATTCCTATTAATATTTTCCACAGGCTAGTATGTTTTGGGTCCACTGATCCTGAGTTACGAATCCCATCTATATCTGAAATTAATGCTGAAATAAGAGAAGAGGAACATTTTTGGAGTATTTCGGTTCGGAAAAGATCAAGGCACATATCATATACCTCCAAGCACCTATTCGGCTTGCAATAAACTTTGTCCATGTACATCATCAAATCTCCAGTAATTTTAAAACAATTGCATAGCGTCTCCCATAATCCTGCCATTGTTTCGAGAACTTCATAATCAGGTGCATCGTTCTTGAATACTGTTTCTCTTAAAAAAAGTAGTTTTTCCGTTGTATATGTTTTCAAATTATCATAAAGTTTGGATCCTTTTCTGTTTAAAACAATCGTGTATATTGTCCTGTATACTTGTTCGAATGAGAGATCGGCCATGTCATCGCTATATATGTGATCAATGGCATGTTTAACTATTTCCCACGATTGCTCAAAAGACTGCTCCGAAAGGCCTAGCTTCTCTGGAACGCTTATCCTGGTTTTATTATTAGTTATCATTCACCTTAGTTTGATTTCGATTTCTTTATACCTTTTACAGTGTTCTCCCGGCAGTAAGATTTTACTACGTATAGTTAAACTTTATTAATGAGCTATACCAAAAAGGTCCGGGTAACCATAGAAGAGCACTTGAAATATTCGTACCTCAAACTTCTATAATGAAGAGTAAAGAACATATTTCATTGATATTATCAAGATTAATAGACAACACCACCGCTAGGATGTCATCTTCAGATATTTTTGATGTTCTGAACATTAAACAGAAGTCTAAAAGTCCGGCTAATGGCCAGGCATCAGTACCCTCATCCTCGGCAGCCAATCGATCCAAGCCTCAGGTGACTGGTATGCAAAGAGAACTATTCAACTTACTGGGGGAAAATCAACCTCCCGTTGTTATCCAGTCAGGAAATAACTTCAAGGAGAAGATGCTTTCAACGTCAAAACCATCTCCTTGGTCATTTGTAGAGTTTAAAGCCAATCCCTTCGTTACTCTGCGTCATTGGGTAAAGGGTTCTAAAGAGTTGATAGGAGATGAACCAAAGGAATCGCCATATGCTAAATTTAATCAGCACTTGTCTATTCCTTCTTTCACCGAAGAAGAGTACACGTCCTTTATGCATGCTACAGAAAATCAGGAAACGGTGCAAAACGACAAAAACTCCAATGACGGCACTGGAATTGGAGAGAAGAATGAAAATAAAAACTGGTCTTTTGAGGAGGTAGACTATTTATTTGAACTCTGTCGAAAGTACGATTTACGCTGGTTCTTAATTTTTGACAGATATAGCTTTGATAAATCACGAACGCTAGAAGACCTTAAGGAAGAATTTTACCATATCTGTAGAAATTACTTCAAGACAAGCAACCCTAGCAATCCACTCTTATCTTCATTAAATTTTTCAGCTGAAAAGGAAATAGAAAGAAAAAAGTATTTACAGCGTCTGCTCTCTCGTTCTGCAGCAGAAATTGCTGAAGAGGAAGCGCTGATAGTTGAGTCGAAGAAATTTGAGATGGCTGCTAAGAGAACACTAGCAGAAAGGGAATCACTGCTAAGGCTGTTGGATTCTCCTCATTCAGATCAGTCAATTACACAATATCTGACATCTCAGGGAATGTCACAGCTGTACAGCACACTTTTAGCAGACAAAACTAGAAAACGGAAGCATGATCCAAACATTCCTGAAAATCCTTGGATGAAGCAACAACAGCAGTTTGCTCAACATAGACAACTTCAACAAATGAATGTGAAAAAGCCGGAAGTCAAGGAAAGTCCTTCCCCCAAGAAGACAAAAAGACAGAGACAAGAGATGCAAACCGCACTCAAAAGAAGATCTGAGAGTGCATACGCTGAACAATTATTGAAGGATTTCAATTCCGAAGAAAGGAAGGCATTGGGCGTGATAACACATGGTGAAAAACTATCACCAGGAGTGTACTTAAGATCAACAAAGCTATCAACCTTTAAACCAGCACTACAAAACAAAATTTTTGCTGTTCTTCAAGAACTCTCTTTACCCTCTCGTCCTGTGATGCCATCAAACGACGTAATGGAAAGACAAGAAGAACTCGTAAAAAAAATTAATACCCTTATCGATTTAAAAAAACATGTTGATAAATACGAAGCTGGTATGTCTATTACGAAGTGATCCTCAGAAAACTAGTTAAAATCAATAAAAACTATGGGATCAACCATTAAGACTATGAGCTATACGCTTAATCTCTAGACTAAAACCTTCAAGGCGCTAAGGGTTGACGACAAGAGTGCCGTGTATTGACTGGCTAGCGGCTTCCTTCTTGAAATTCTAATATTTCACTTTCCTTAGGGCGGCATGCTCGTAAAAGGTGGGGGGCAAATACTGTTATAATATTACAATCGAACTTTTTATAACCTAAATAGCGTAATATATAGATGTAGCTACAAAATACCAGTTTCACTCCAACTCTTATTTTTTTTTATCTGCCTCGCTGTATGACGGCATGTCATGCCGGTTGATTCACATAAAAAAAATTTTAAAAATTAACAACGTACACTACTATAGAATGTATTATGATATAATTTGATCATTGTAAATCTTAAAAGGACCGAAAAAAAAACATCAGAAATGTCCAGCTCTGACTCTGACTCCGACTATGAATTGTATGTGAAGAATAGTTTTGATATTAGAAAACGCAATTACTAACTAGAATAAAAATATTAACAGAACACTTTCTGCTAATGCCCTCGCTGCCCTTCAAGAATTCAAAAAGAGGAGCAACAGCATCAAGAAGTTTTCCAAAAGCTTTACGATCAAACCGATGAAGAATTCCAAACTAAGAAAAGGGAGGAGGGGATGAAACTCTTTAAGGAAGATTGGCAACTCTCTCAATTTTGGTACAGTGATGAAACAGCCGCAACCCTAGGAGATGCCCTACTAGAAGGCGCTGATGAAAATACTGTCATTGCGATAGTCAGTGCCCCATCTGTTTATGCTGCCATCCAAAAAAAACCCATCAGTGAAATTCCAACAGAGCATATTTATCTGTTTGAATTCGACACAAGATTTGAATTGCTGGCTGGGAAAGATCACTTCGTCTTTTACGACTACAACAAACCTCTCGAATTCAGTGATACAATTAAAGGGAAGGTCGATAGATTACTAATCGATCCGCCTTTTTTGAACGAAGATTGCCAAACAAAATGTATGTATTATAAGCACTTTTACCATTCTTCCTCTATAAGCAATTGTCTTACTAACTGCCCTCCATGAATAAAAACAGCCTCTATTACTGCAAAGTCTCTGTTGGCACCAAATGACCATTCCAAGACTAATAATGGAGTTTTCAAACATCGTCTCATAAGTTGTACAGGCGAAAGAATGTCCGAAGTTATATCCAAGGTTTACTCAACCACAAGAATCACAACTTTTCTTCCAGAGCATTCTAATGGTTTAAGTAACGAATTCAGGTGCTACGCAAATTTCGAGTGTAAATCTTGGACGTTTGCTCCTTAAGCTTCCTCGTGATTATAACGGGTATCGAAGATTACATAAACTATATAAATTATTTAATAAACTTATGAAACTTTGTTTTGATCACGTGAAAATTTTCCACTAAATATATATAATAGTTTTTATTTTGATTATTTTACATATAAATATTTCAAAACGTTTTATAAAATATTTTATTGTTTAAGATTACCGAATAGTAAAAAATGTTTTCAGATGCCGAGCCCCAGAAAACTCATATCCGAAATTGATTTTATTGGAGATAGTGTTTGGTATGAAAAAAATATGGTGGTAGGTCTTTACAAATAACTACGGTTTAGCCCGCTCATAAGTTGAAAGATTTAGATCTATGTTGATGGTAGGTACGTGCTCATCATATCTTCCTGCAGTATATTTGTCCTGTACCTTTCGTTATTGTTCGGTGTTTATGGATTTTAAGTTTTTCGGTCCGATAGCCCCCATAGATCGTTTATTGTTCACTGGAAAAATGGTATCGTTTAGAAAATCCCATATAAGTATGCAAACAAAAATTATCAAGATGCAGCTATAAAACACAATACATGAACGCCTTGATTCAATTTTTGAAACTTTGAGGTAGAAAAGGCAAATAAGAAGGTAAGCATGTCAAATATAGATTCGGTTTTAATTATTGGTGGTTCCGGTTTCCTCGGATTGCACTTGATTCAGCAATTCTATGATATAAATCCCAAGCCAGATATTCATATTTTTGATGTTAGAGACCTCCCAGAAAAACTTTCCAAGCAATTCACTTTCAATGTGGATGACGTGAAATTCCACAAAGGTGATTTAACATCCCCCAATGATATGGAAAACGCGATCAAGGAAAGTAAAGCAAATGTTGTTGTCCACTGTGCTTCGCCAATGCATGGTCAAAATCCAAATATCTACGACATAGTGAACGTAAAGGGAACGCGTAATGTGATAGATATGTGTAAGAAATGTGGTGTTAATGTGCTTGTATATACTTCTTCTGCGGGTGTTATTTTTAACGGGCAAGACGTGCATAATGCGGATGAAACTTGGCCAATTCCAGAAGTTCCTATGGACGCATATAATGAGACAAAGGCTATCGCCGAAGAGATGGTTTTGAAGGCAAATGATCCAGCCAGTGACTTTTACACTGTTGCTCTTCGTCCAGCTGGTATTTTTGGTCCAGGGGATAGACAATTGGTGCCAGGTCTTAGACAGGTTGCGAAGTTAGGACAATCGAAGTTTCAAATTGGTGACAATAACAATTTATTTGATTGGACTTACGCTGGTAATGTCGCCGATGCTCATGTCCTAGCCGCACATAAGCTGCTTGATCCAAAAGCAAGATCAGAGGTCTCTGGTGAGACTTTCTTTATTACCAATGACACCCCCACTTATTTTTGGGCCTTAGCTCGTACAGTTTGGAAGGCAGATGGTCATGTTGCTAAGCATGTTATTGTTTTAAAGAGACCGGTTGCAATTTGTGCTGGTTACCTTTCAGAATGGGTGTCCAAGCTGCTGGGTAAAGAACCAGGTCTGACTCCGTTTAGAGTCAAAATTGTGTGCGCATACCGTTATCATAATATTACTAAAGCTAAAAAGTTGTTGGGTTATGCACCAAGAGTAGGAATTGAAGAAGGTATCAATAAAACTTTGGCCTGGATGGACGAAGATTTGTAATGGCTGTGGTCAGAAGACTACTCTTTACCCCATTCATAAATAAAAATACGATCAACGACGGATGTATGTTACGCACCATATAGATTTATTTCGTCTTTATAGATGACTATAAAAATAGAAGTAGAGATAAAACTAACAAAAAAATCATACTTAATTAGGTTAATATACTTGTATATACACACTTAACTTAATGCTGTGCTACGAGGCAGGAAAAAACCGCGTAAATTTATATATATATATGGATTTAGGCCAGCATCACGAATATATGATAAATGAAAGCTTGTAGTAGAGTAAATCTTGATATTCATGATTATAAGACCTTTTGCTTGACAAAAAATGAACGCAAGCTTTTCATTTGCCATACACAAATCAAGATCAGTAGAATGACTTGAATTACGATCCACCACATTGCGCGAGTGTTTACAGATTCGGATATATCTCTGAAGGATTCTTCACGTTCTCTCACCAATTGCTGTTCCCTTCTAATTTCCATGATTTTCGAATTTAATATATTGACTTTCCCGTGCAAAGTTTCTAGAGTATCTTTCCTTTTTGAATCCAACATGGCTTCAAAACCGACTTCAAACTCAACTTCTAGTTTTGTTTTGGTTTTACCTACCCAATTGTTTACTTGGGATTGAAGACAGATTTTATATTCTCCAGATTCCAACGCCAGGAATGTGAAGTCACCTGAAGGAGAACTCTGTTGATGGACCACTCTATGATTATTATCAAACACCTCCTCCACATCTATAACTATGCCGTAATCATTTTGACTGGGAAGAGCATAGTCCTCCAACTTATCGTCGTAAACTCCTAAGTTATAAGATCCTTTTAGAAGGGTGTCCTTAGACAATTCCTTTAGGAAACATTTCCGGTCTCCACCATAACCATAGAAATAAAATGCAGAGGCTCGGAAGGGCGATAACACAAGAGCCAGGAAGACGTAGTGTAATAACATTTGCGGCACTCGGCTCTTTTAGACTGAAGCGACAAGGAGAGAATGCCCAACAACTTGATTAGAACTCAAATGACGGCATCTATCGACTTAAGAATCACACTATGCGTGTAAGTTCAGCTTTGTCTTGTCTTGTCGAATAGTAATATATCCTTACCCGAAGAGCCGCTTATTAACCTAGCGACATTTTTTCATCCCACACAAAATGCATTTTTGCACCGCTTCTAGCGTGCAGACTACGATGTAGTGTTCCATTTGATTTACAAGCTTCTGAATCAAACATTTCCTATTCGCCACAGCCTTTTGTCACTCTTTCCTTTAATCTTCATTCTGGTTTGGCCGAATGTCCATAAACTCAAACCCGTTCATGAATAATACGCCTTCTTCCTCTCCACTTAAGGGTTCTGAAAATAAGAGGATATCGAAACGGCCAATCTCCAGTTCGTCATCTGCCTCACTATTATCCTCCCCCCTCCAGACGGTCGAGGCCACCTACAGTATATGGTGATAGATATATTCCTAACAGAACTGACATAGATTTGAATTCTATTGTCTCAATCAGTAGCATAACAAACGTTCCAGCCCTTAACCCATCGAGCACAGAGGATCAAGTCGAGTACCAAAAGGAAAGACAAGCTCATGAAACCTACAACACTCTATTAAAGAATGAGCTTTTTGGTGAGATGCTTAGTAAAGATACGGTGGGGCCAGAAAGTAGTATAGACCGTATAAAGAACACTAGGCCATCTACTATGGGCGTTGTACATACAGAAAGTTCAAATAACCGTGGGCATGAACTGGAAAGAGTATCAACACCGCCACCTGAAGGGGCTGGTTTAGAAGAGTTTTCCCCACAATCTACGCCAGTCACGCCTCGTCGTCTTTTTTACTTCACAGCAAGATGAAGTCATACGGCCTTCCAGTAGTTCAGTTAGAGGTGCCAGCCTGCTGACCTACCAACAACGCAAAGGTCGAAAACTGTCCGCAGCATCTTTGTTACAGTCACAATTTTTTGATTCAATGTCGCCAGTTAGGCCAGATTCAAAACAATTATTGTTGTCACCAGGTAAGCAATTCAGGCAAATAGCAAAAGTCCCTTATAGAGTTCTGGATGCTCCGTCTTTAGCAGACGATTTTTATTATAGTTTAATAGATTGGTCGAGTACCGACGTCTTGGCAGTCGCCCTTGGGAAGTCGATATTTTTAACAGACAATAATACGGGGGACGTTGTGCATTTGTGTGACACGCAAAACGAATATACAAGCTTAAGCTGGATTGGAGCAGGCTCTCACCTAGCAGTTGGCCAAGGAAACGGGCTTGTAGAAATTTATGACGTAATAAAAAGAAAATGTATAAGAACATTATCAGGGCATGTCGATAGAGTAGCATGTTTATCTTGGAATAATCATGTCCTAACATCTGGAAGCAGGGACCATCGAATACTGCATAGAGATGTAAGAATGCCGGATCCTTTCTTCGAAACTATAGAGTCGCATACTCAGGAAGTCTGCGGCTTGAAGTGGAATGTAGCAGATAATAAGCTTGCATCAGGTGGTAATGATAATATGGTTAATGTTTACGAGGGAACTTCCAAATCTCCAATTTTGACATTTGATGAACATAAGGCTGCCGTTAAGGCAATGGCTTGGTCTCCTCACAAAAGAGGCATACTAGCTACCGGCGGTGGAACAGCGGATAGAAAATTAAAAATTTGGAATGTTAATACCTCAACGAAGATAAGTGATATAGACAGTGGCTCTCAGATATGTAATATGGTATGGTCAAAAAATACGAACGAGCTTGTAACATCCCATGGTTACTCGAAATATAACTTAACTTTATGGGATTGTACTTCCATGGATCCAATCGCAATTTTGAAGGGACATAGTTTCAGGGTCCTTCATTTGACCTTATCTAATGATGGGACGACGGTGGTTTCTGGGGCTGGAGATGAAACATTACGATATTGGAAGCTTTTCGACAAACCAAAAGCGAAGGTTCAACCAAATTCGTTGATATTTGATGCATTTAATCAGATCCGCTAGTAGAACCTGGTCTCATTAAGACGTGGTCATGGCAAGAGCTGCAAAGAGTATTTTAGTACTTTAAATAGTATTTATCATTAATGTAAAGTACTTTGTGTAATTTTAATTCATGTTTTGACTAAATTTACTATTAGGTGGTGGATAGTACCAAATATTCAAGTTCTTATATGTTATGTGTATGGGCATGCCACCGCTGCAGTAGAAGGAGTTTACTAGTTATGTTTCAGTCCTCTTGTATATGTGATTATACTAAAATGGTGTAACCACAGAGCAAATAGGGTTTATCCATTGTTCATTGAATAGTTAGCCTTCTTGTGTTCATGATAGGTTTAAGAAAGTTCAAATCTCAGTCAACCTTCCCTTGGTGTCTGATCTGTCTAAAAGAAGAAATCTTTTGGTTACACTATGGGCGTTCGGCGTTTAAAATCGGCGAATTGCTAAAAAAATGGATACTTTAACAGCAAAACGAGGACTAAAGAGATATAGTATTGTGGTTAGAAGTGACAATGGTTAAGAATGTCACCGTTGCTCATATCCAGCATGACTTTGATGCTGTCTTGGAGGAGGAGCATGAAAACGATGACGGGTTCTACATCAACGTAGACAAAAACTTGAATGAAATCAAGGAATACATAATAAAAGTGCTAGCAAATAAGGAGGGTGTAGATCCAGGCGAAAAAAATAACTTTGAAAAGGTCGATTCTTATCTGTATATGGCACAATTGGATGGGCAGAAATTTCTATTCAATACCATCAAGAAAGATTATTCAAATATGCTCGAGGGTGCGGATTATACTGCTGTAGATTCGATTAAAGTCCAAACGAAGCGATTCGTATTAGGTACTACCGAAGGTAATATCAAAGTACTGAATTCGAATTTTAGCTTAGAAAGAGAAATCAACCTGGCGCACGCTGGTGAGATAACAAAATTGAAGTTTTTTCCAAGTGGTGAGGCTCTGATTTCTGGTTCGCAAGATATGCAAGTAAAGATTTGGTCCGTAAAAGATGGCTCCAATCCTCGCTCGCTAATTGGACACAAGGCGACAATTACAGATATTGCTATAATAGACCGTGGGAGGAATGTACTTTCTGCCTCTCTGGATGGTACCATTCGTCTATGGGAATGCGGCACAGCATCGACTGTTCATACGTTCAACAGAAAAGAAAATCCGCATGACGGTGTGAATAGCATAGCCATATTCATGAGAACGGAGAAGCAACTGCTTGGGGTTCCGGATATTAACAAAAGAGATCTGGAGTTTGGAACATACGGTAAACATGTTATTGCCGGTCACGTTTCTGGAGTTATCACTGTACATGATGTGTTTTCAAAAGGCAAATTACTCAACTTCCAAGCAAGTTCACATCTCCATGTAATTCGTTGGCAGTCGATGCGGATGATCCAAACTATATTTACGCAGGCTATGAAAATGGAATGTTGGCTCAATGGGATTTAAGATCACCAGAACACCCAGTCGATGAGTTCTCTATTAATGAAGGCGTTAGAATAAATAGCGTTTGCTCTACTGAAGGTGCTTTGCTTGTCTCTTCTGGGCTTGATACTAGTATTAAGTTTGATATTACTAAGGATTCAGAAAGTCAGCATCCCGTAATTGCATTTAAGGCGCCTATCTTTTTAGTATCCAATGATAACGAAGTTAACCAGTTTTGCTGCACGTCGCATAGTAAATCACAAAAGGAGGTGATCGCAGTTGGTAAACATAGTTTCTTTGCTTTGTATAACTTGAGTAGTGATGTTCCTATATAAAATCTGTGGCTTTTTCAGAAAATCAATGCATAACCCAATCTCGGCATTATGCGCTTCGAACCTGATATTATTTGTTGCAAAGAAGTTGAAAATACGTGGAAAACAAAGAATAAGGGAAGTGAACGTAGGCCAAGGTAAACAAAAAATGGCCGACTTATCTATTGCGGATGATGACGATATTCTCGGAATGTTTTTTGATGAGGAATTTGTCCCTCACGCATTTGTTGATATACTTTTAACAAATGCACTTAACGAAGATGAAATCCAAACGCAATCCATATCCTCATCGCTATTGACCAGGCTGGACTTCTACACAAAAAACCTTACAAAGGAGCTGGAGAATACTATATGGAATTTGGATAAATTGTCTCAAACACTGCCGATGGCATGGCCACCTTCTAGATCCAGTGAAGAATCAGACAAAGATGATTCATCAGTATATTCGACTGAATCACTAAGATCGTCTAAGCTAGAATACTATTTGGATACCTTGGGAAGTGCCGTTAGAGCATTAGAAACAGGCATGAAGAATGTGGTGGAAAAGGTAAATGAGATAGATCAACAAAAAGATGAGAATACCAATGTTAGAAGGCAGCTGCAAAGTTTAGTACTAATCAAAGAAAGAATTGAGAAGACAATATATTATTTAGAGCAAATCAAGACCATTATGAATATCTCGACAACAAAAGAAAGTGGAAATGCTGCTGACGTGGGCAGAGACATTTCAATAAGCGACTTCAGGACATCTCTGAAGGCTCTAGAGAATACGATTGATGAATCGCTAACTTTAACGTCTGGAAATGAATCCAAAAACCAAAAAAATACGGATTTGATAGAGAGAATTGACTCGCTTTCTGAACTGAAGACCTTGTTTAAAGGTCTTGATAAGTTCTTTGCTGAATACGTTACCTTTTCAGAGAGTATAAAATTAAAAGCACAAAGTTATTTGGCAACCAAGGATATTGACGAAGAGCTACTTTCTTGATCATTTTAAAGGAAGGGCATAATGGTTTTTATGCATTGAAAAAGTCCTACCAATTTTTTATTTTACGATTAGTTTATGGATTCCTTAACTCTGGTTAAGTATATATGAACTTATGTAGGTGTGCATTTTTTATTATCTTTAATAGAACACATTTTTTTGACTATTTTACAACTTTAAGGAAAAGAAGTAGCGATATTTTTGTAACTAGTATTTTGTACAAAAAACATATAGAACCCCACTAGTAGAACACCGTAGACTCTGGAGTATCTGATTCATCCAACAGCGCTTCCTCATCGTCAGGTTTTGCGAGCTGCTTTCTTCTGAGAAACTCAAGTCCAAACACATACTTAAACTTTTGAACATAAGCAACCGGAAATGCCTTCAATGCTACTTCATCAGGGACTATTCTTACGAATAATCCCATAATTAAAGACAACATCCCACAAAGCACAGCAGTTATCCACATCGATTTAGTCTGTCTGGCAATAGAAAATGGTGCACCACCAAAAAACATGATTAAAACTTGGCATCCGCCAATAATTGCCATTATCGTTAAGAAATAATAGTTTCTGCCCAAGTCTTGGAAGAAGTTTAAATTAGCAGCAGAAATTCTATCTCTCCAATTTACTATGCCATCAGCTTCATCTAATTTTCTTGATACTAGCATAGTAAAGAATTGTAACCAAACGAAAGCGTTGAATGTCATAGCATTTAGTTGTTGCTGTTGATGACTCGTTATTTGATCTTCGTGGCTATCGAAAAATAATTCTGGCCCGTAGAAGTGTAAGATGAAAGTAACTATCAATTGCAATGTAGCTTGTGATAAAATCATTTTCCAAGTTGAAACAGAAATCAAAGAAGATGACCTACCTTTAGGTTTCCTATCCATTATGTTTGGATCGGGCTTATCAGTAGCTAAAGCCAACGCAGCTAAAGTATCCATAATCAGATTGATCCATAATAGTTGTACTGCTGTCAATACCGACGTTTCGTCGCTGGATGCAACGGACGAAACAAAAGTTAAAACAACTGCAGTGATATTAACAATTAATTGAAATTGAATAAACTTTTTTATGGAGACAGAAACACATCTCCCCCATTTAATAGCATTAACAATAGCAGAAAAATCATCAGTCATCAAAATAATATCTGAAGCCTCTCTAGCAACTTCGGTACCCGAAATACCCATCGAAAACCCCACGTCAGCTAGTTTTAAAGCTGGCGCATCGTTTGTGCCGTCACCAGTAACTGCAACTACGTCTCCCATTCCTTTCAATGTTTCTACCAACAGCCTCTTATCTTCTGGTGATGATCTTCCTAAGACTCTCAAGTTTGGTAGGATTCTTATACGTTCATTCTTGGTTAATTTCCTAAATTCAGTGCCTTCCATGGCGGAGTATGATTCAGAGGAAACATCGCCGGAAAGAATACTACAATTCCTTGCAATGGCTTTTGCAGTTAATATATTGTCACCAGTAACCATACGTACAGTCACACCTGCACGTTGACATTGCAGAACAGATTCCCTGACACCCTCACGCAAAGGATCCTGAATACCAAGTATACCATCGAGAATCAAGCCCTTTTCAATGTTTTGATCGTTAAAGAGTAAATCGTGTGCAGCTGTATTAGGCGAATCTTTATCGCGCAGTTGCTCAGGAGGCCAGCTTTCACATTCGTAAAAATCTCTGTGGGCAACACTGATTGCTCTAAGAGCATCGGATGCAAGATTTTTGATTTCACCATTTATTTGTTTTTTAGTTTCTTCATCAATTTCTTTCAAAGCATCATCTGAATTTCTCCTATATAAACAATTTTTAAAAACAATTTCTGCGGCACCTTTAACGTAAAGCCTATGGAATGGTTTTTTACCTTCACTATCTCTGTATTTTACAACTAGTCCAGCCCATTTGCGAGAGCTTTCAAATGGAATTGTCTGGACAACTTTTTCGATATTAAACCTTTTAGTCGGCTCGTCTCTCAAGTTCTGTAGTTCTCCGACTTGCAAGCCTAAAGAAGATCTTGCTAGATTAAGTAAAGCCGTCTCTGTTTTGGAACCGATAAATGGTTCCTGCTTTCCTTTAGTGATGTTCTCAAACAATTGATCTTCATCGTCGCCGTTCTTGTTCTTCTTGAAAAACAATAATTTAGACTTCCACCCATTGGAAGAACTGGACCTTTCTGAGGAGTTACTATCAGTGCTGCTCTTACCCTTATCTTTCTTCTTAAAATCTCTATTCTCAAAGGCAGTTGAATTTAACACGATATTAGCTAATAGATCAGTTCTTAAAGATGATGAACAGTCTTCTTCGAATACCTTCTTAGAATTTAACTTTTTCTGTTCACTGACAGGTAATGACTTATTATCATCAAAACTGGAATTGCCCAAGAAACCACGAACGACACTCATGACGTTTTCTGTCAAAGTGCCAGTTTTATCAGAGCAGACTGCAGTAGCAGAGCCCATAGTTTCACAGCTTCTCAGAACCCTTACTAAGTTACCATCTTTAGTCATTCTTGTCGTGGCAAATGCTAAGGCTAGTGTAACCGCTAACGGTAAACCCTCTGGAACGGCCACCACAATAACTGTAATGGAAGTGATGAGAATGTTCATAAATTTAGAACCTTTTTGAGCAGGATCTAAATCATGGAATCTGCCATTCTCAGGTATTATGTAAAATAAATATCTGATGAATAGGACCAAAAAAAGGATGATAGCAGCGACACAACCGTAGACAGAAATGTTATCAGCCAATCGACTCAAGTGTAGTTGTAAAGGAGTACTTTCAGATTCGACATTTAATGAAGTCATTGTTTGACCATAAACTGAGTTTATACCTACGGATGTGATTACACCTTTGCCCAACCCAGATAGAATTCTAGACCCAGAGATTAGCATACAATCGGCAACTCTATTACCGTCTTCGTCAGCATCACCTATATCCAATGGCTTCTTTCGTAACTGGTCGTCACCAGAATTGAATTTTTTAAAATCCTTTAATGAGTTAGCAATTGGAAGTTTTTTTATCGTGTTAGATTCACCAGTCATAGAAGATTCATCCGCTTCACATTTCCCTGATATCATGACGCAATCAGCAGGAACAACATCACCAGTTTGTAATGTAATAATATCACCAACTAAAGCATGATGAATGGAAATCAGTACTTCCTGGTCGTTTCTTATGGCGATAATTTTACGGTCTTCCTTTTTCTTATTTAGTTTAGCAAATTGTAGTTCCTTTTGGTAATCATTGGCGGCACTTACTAAAACCACCACAAGTACAGCTATCATGATAGCAATACCTTCTATCCAGTCGACTTGCCTGATTAAATTACCTTCAGGATCATATTGTGGTGGTTGCACCCACAATTCATATAGACCTAAAACAAAGGAGACAATAGCTGCAACTGACAGTAGCTGCATTGTTTTATCATTGAAGGCAGTCCATACTAACTGTAAAAAAGACTTTGGGACTCGTTCGGGAAGAGAGTTGTCACCGTAATTCTTATAGCGGGTTGTCTTGCGATAGTCTGTCTTTTTTGGAAGTGAAATACCTGCACTTTTATCTGTTTTTAAATATTTGAAAAAATTGCCAGTTTCATCGCCGAATAATCTGATAAACGACCCTACTGATTTTGGGTTATGCAGATCCGAAAGCTGACTTTTGGAAAGCTTAAAAACGTCTTGGTTCCCGTTCTGGTCTCTTGTATATGACGGTTGGTTGTTCGCCCTATTTGCCAATAAAGCGGAATTTTCGTCTTGCCTAGGCATTATTAGTCTTTTCTTTTCAATAAATATACGGTATGGTTTTTTTTATCTTTGAGCTATAGTATCCTTATTTCAACAGTTAAGTTTCCTTTCAGTTCAATGTAATATATATATGTAATATTAACAAACTTCCTCTAATACACTCTATTCTTTAGTGGAGGCGCATGTGTTATCTTTGATGTTTCTGAAGCCTTTCTACCAAATGGAAAAGTAAAAACACTAGAAAAGTCTTCTCGTTACTCAAATTTTGTGAGGAATTTTTTTATTCTGAGCCTAAGCCTTTCCAATCAAAATGTGCCTACTTGTATAAAGGAGTTTTGAGGCTAAGAAGGGTCCAAGGGTTACTGACTTTGGTTTGATTCGGTAGGCCCGGTTTTGAGTACACTAACAGCTGGTTAAAGGATGTCAATGATCTATGCAATCGAATACAGGTTCTCAAGGAGGCTGATAACGGCAATTGATGGAAAAACTCGTCGTCAAAAAGAATGGCAGTAGGTCCTAAAATATTAGTACTTATCATATGTGCACTGGGCAGGTCTGCCTGAGCCTCTTAATCCTTCCCCCTGACAAATGGTGAAGGGAATTCACTGCCGGGTAAAAACCCTTTTTGTTCTGCTCGTCTTTTTATGGGTGCACTTCAATATGCTAGCGCCGTACGTTACAGTAATGCCAAAGCCATCGAAGGTCCAATGAACATGCTAAGCCCTATGGAACAAATAGGGAAATTTACAGTACTAGGTATATGAAGTTCTTCATTTTCCTTTTGTAGGTTAAAATATTGAAAAACGCTACTATTTAATAGGGGAAACAAGAAAATGAGGGATCTAAGAATATGCGGGTGTATTTACGTTTGTTCATGTTTAGTTGTCCTTTTACTGTTTTATCCCAATACATAAAAGAAATAAAATTTTGAAAAGATACGAAACAGAAACTGCAAAGATTGTAATCAAGCCTTATTGTTGTTGTACGTTGTACTACTTGCCCCTCCAGAGAACATCATTCTACTAACTTGTGACGCTATTCGGCGTCTTACTGCTCGTAAAAATATTGACCTCTGAAGAAGTCATGTACCATTTCAATTCTGGTCACGCTTCTAACGGCAGGAACTGGGCAGGGTGTCACTTGACCTGATCCAACGTTCTTCTTGTTTTGGTCAAGCCCTTCTTAGCTTTGCACCCTATCAGTTACATAACCGTAATAGCCACTAAGATGTTTGCACATAGTGCTTACTTAATCAACACCGGCTATGCGTTGAAATAAACAAGAGTCAACTTTGACTCTATCCACGACGATTCCTTGGCTAAGGAGTTATTCAGAGCGCCAACCTACAAATGCTTACCAAGGTCAAAGGTGTTCCAGCCATACTTCTGGAGCCTGCTAAAATTGGCCGAGAGCTCATCTCGCTATCCCCAGAAACTTTAGCGCAAATATTGCGCTAGCGCTAAAAGGAAAGTGAGGACCAATAAAAGGATCTTAGAAAACAGGAGTTGTACGAAGCAAGACAAAATTCACGTGAAACTGAACAGTACGAGAATCGTAGACTAATATGTCCTTATTCGACGACTTTACTGGAGAAAAGAAAACTTTTTCTGATACTAAAAAAGCAATATTGATAATGCAGGGTGGGGTAAGACTGTCATAGAAGAAAACTTAAAGTTTCTTGCTGGTAATTTTATTTTAAGAAGCTAAACCCTTAGTTTCGAGTAGAACCAGGGAGGAAGGAAAATCTAGATAGATAACGTGTGTGTCCATTTTTTTTTTTTTTTTTCTTTTGCAGATATAGTTCGGGACAAGAGATAAAGAAATCCGAAAAAAGTAAAAAAAAAGTAAAATCCGAAAATACCAGGGGAATAAACAATGGCGCCAGCTTTCTCTTCTGGCAATGGCAAATGTGAAAAAAGAGAAGAAATGAACGCGATGAGATCAGTGCGACATGTGCATATGATTTTACGTACCAGTTTTTTGGATTTCCTTTCTGGAACACCAACGCACAGTGAAATTTCGTCAAAACGAATTTTTCTGTTCTGCTTTTCGTAAGTGCAGAAAAGAAAAAAAATGCGCTCGGACGAATAATGATGAGGCGCTGTGTAGTTTCAATATGTTTACCCACTTCGGCAATTCCAAAACGTCAGTCTTGACGAAAGGGAAAAGCAAAGAGCTCGAACGTCCATTGCGTACGAGAATGTAGGAAAACGCCCCCACCGCCCCCTAAACGGGCGTGTATACGTACGTACATGCGCACTCCAGTAAGCACCAAAAAAAAAAAAAAAAAAGGCATCTTGATAAACTGTACAAGCAGTCAATCAATCGCTAGCTGGTACGGTACAAGGGCGCCCGCAGTCACCTTTGTAGTCAGGCCTAAGCCGTATATGGGTGGAAAAGCCCGCTTATCATGTCATCGCAACGAATCAGAACTCTCGAAGCATTATCGCATACGTAAGAATTCTCGGATACTCCTCGGGTATGGTACGACATTTTTACTTTTCTTGGGTAAACCCGACGGCACGGGAAACGGCCGCGAGTAGACGAGGCCCGGAACGGAAGGACATCCAGGTTTTTCCGGGACCAGCGCTGCGCAAAAGTCGTTTACGTCACCGCCGGCCAACGGGGGAAAACAATAACACGTTTTCCCAAAGCGGGCAAGTGTAAACATCACATCTGCAGAGCACCCACACCCCACGGTGAGTGGTGGTCGGCCGCTTCCGGAAATTTGCAAACAACTCTGCTCTCGATACGGAGATCCGGCGATAATTGCCGCACGCGCACACCCACAACCCACACCATGACCCAGAACCAGCCGCACCCGGCCGGAAAAACTTATGCGAGAATTATTCAAACTCGCGCGCATCGCAACTGTGTTTCCCAATGCGGCACTTCTTGGTCTCGAGGGCTTTAGCAATCTTTTGACGGGAATGGACATTTTCCAAACGCTTTCTTTCTTCTTTTCCACCATGAAAAAAAAAAAAATCTCTCGAGACCGTTTGCGCATTACCTTTTTGTTGTTTTTTCCCTCGTTCACAGAGACTCTGAAGAAGCTATAGTAGAAACTGTGAGCTTTTTTTTGTTTTTGTTTCTGTTTTTGTTTTGTTTTTCTTTTTTTTTTTTTACCTCTATGGAAATTGTTACTCTGTCGTCTGGTTCGTTTGTTTGTTTTGTTTATTCCAATTAAGACCGACGACGACAAAAACGTGGTTGGTACCGCTTATCCATCATGTCTCCCCCCTCCCATGACCACGATTATATAAAAAGGCCGAATGTTGTGCTATTTTCAAATATCTTATCCTTATGCTTAATTACCTTATTCTTGTTAGTATTTTTTTACATTTTAATTCTTTTTAATAACACCAATAGTGAAAATCTTTTTTTCTTCTATATCTACAAAAACTTTTTTTTTCTATCAACCTCGTTGGTAAATTTTTTCTTTAACGATCGTTAATAATTAATTAATTGGAAATACCAACTTTTTTTTTTCTCTTTATACACACATTCAAAGAAAAGAAAAAGACTATACCCCAAACTAGTTAAAGAAAATTATAAAAAGAATTAAAAGAAGATAAGAAAGATTGAATTATCAAAAACAATCAATATGACTGATAATACATCCTCTTCATCCTCTGCATCCTCTGCTTCCGCTCATCAGCCAACTCAAGAAAAGCCTGCCAAGACTTTCGACGATGCCGCTTCTGAATCCTCAGACGATGATGATATTGATGCTTTAATCGATGAATTACAATCTAACCCAGGTGTCGACGGTTCCGAAAGTGAAGACGACGGTCCAGTCGCTGCTGGTGAAGCTAGATTAGTTCCAGAAGAACTTTTACAAACCGACCCATCTTACGGTTTGACTTCCGATGAAGTCTTGAAAAGAAGAAAGAAGTACGGTTTGAATCAAATGGCTGAAAACAATGAATCGTTAATCATTAAGTTCATCATGTTTTTCGTTGGTCCAATTCAATTCGTTATGGAAGCTGCTGCTATTTTGGCTGCCGGTTTGTCCGATTGGGTCGATTTCGGTGTTATTTGTGGTTTGTTAATGTTGAACGCTGGTGTTGGTTTCATCCAAGAATTCCAAGCTGGTTCTATTGTCGAAGAATTGAAAAAGACTTTGGCTAACACTGCTGTTGTTATCAGAGACGGTCAATTAGTTGAAATTCCAGCTAACGAAGTCGTCCCAGGTGATATCTTGCAATTGGAAGATGGTACTATTATCCCAACCGATGGTCGTATTGTCACTGAAGAATGTTTCTTGCAAATTGATCAATCTGCTATTACTGGTGAATCTTTGGCCGTCGACAAACATTACGGTGACCAAGCTTTCTCCTCTTCTACTGTTAAGAGAGGTGAAGGTTTCATGGTTGTTACCGCTACCGGTGACAACACTTTCGTTGGTAGAGCTGCCGCTTTGGTTAACAAAGCCTCTGGTGGTCAAGGTCATTTCACTGAAGTTTTGAACGGTATTGGTATTATCTTATTGGTTTTGGTTATCATCACTTTGTTGGTTGTCTGGACTGCTTGTTTCTACAGAACTAACGGTATTGTTAGAATCTTGAGATACACTCTAGGTATTACCATTATCGGTGTCCCAGTCGGTCTACCAGCTGTTGTTACCACTACCATGGCTGTCGGTGCTGCTTACTTGGCTAAGAAGCAAGCTATTGTTCAAAAATTGTCTGCTATTGAATCCTTGGCTGGTGTCGAAATCTTGTGTTCCGACAAGACCGGTACTTTGACCAAGAACAAGTTGTCTTTGCACGAACCATACACTGTTGAAGGTGTTTCTGCTGATGACTTGATGTTGACTGCTTGTTTGGCTGCTTCCAGAAAGAAGAAGGGTTTGGATGCTATTGATAAGGCTTTCTTGAAATCTTTGATTCAATATCCAAAGGCTAAGGATGCTTTGACTAAGTACAAGGTTTTGGAATTCCACCCATTTGACCCTGTCTCCAAGAAGGTTACTGCTGTTGTTGAATCTCCAGAAGGTGAAAGAATTGTTTGTGTTAAGGGTGCTCCATTATTCGTCTTAAAGACTGTCGAAGAAGATCACCCAATCCCAGAAGATGTCCATGAAAACTACGAAAACAAGGTTGCTGAATTGGCTTCTAGAGGGTTCCGTGCTTTAGGTGTTGCTAGAAAGAGAGGTGAAGGTCACTGGGAAATCTTAGGTGTTATGCCATGTATGGATCCTCCAAGAGACGATACTGCTCAAACTGTTAGTGAAGCTAGACATTTAGGTTTAAGAGTCAAGATGTTAACTGGTGATGCCGTTGGTATTGCTAAGGAAACTTGTAGACAATTAGGTTTGGGTACCAACATTTACAACGCTGAAAGATTAGGTCTAGGTGGCGGTGGTGACATGCCAGGTTCTGAATTGGCTGATTTTGTTGAAAACGCTGATGGTTTTGCTGAAGTTTTCCCACAACATAAATATAGAGTTGTTGAAATTTTGCAAAACAGAGGTTTCTTGGTTGCTATGACTGGTGACGGTGTTAACGATGCTCCATCTTTGAAGAAGGCTGATACCGGTATTGCTGTCGAAGGTGCTACTGATGCTGCCAGATCTGCTGCTGATATCGTTTTCTTGGCTCCAGGTTTATCTGCTATTATTGATGCTTTGAAGACTTCCAGACAAATTTTCCACAGAATGTACTCTTATGTTGTTTACCGTATTGCTTTGTCCTTACATTTGGAAATCTTCTTGGGTCTATGGATTGCTATTTTGGACAACTCTTTGGATATTGATTTGATTGTTTTCATTGCCATTTTCGCCGATGTCGCTACTTTGGCTATTGCTTACGATAATGCTCCATACTCTCCAAAGCCTGTTAAATGGAACTTACCAAGATTATGGGGTATGTCTATTATCTTAGGTATTGTGTTGGCTGTCGGTTCTTGGATCACTTTGACTACCATGTTCTTGCCAAAGGGTGGTATTATCCAAAACTTCGGTGCTATGAACGGTATTATGTTTTTGCAAATTTCTTTGACTGAAAACTGGTTGATTTTCATCACCAGAGCTGCTGGTCCATTCTGGTCTTCTGTCCCATCATGGCAATTAGCTGGTGCCGTCTTCGCTGTCGACATCATCGCTACCATGTTTACCTTATTCGGTTGGTGGTCTGAAAACTGGACTGATATCGTCACTGTTGTTCGTGTCTGGATCTGGTCTATTGGTATCTTCTGTGTCTTGGGTGGTTTCTACTACGAAATGTCTACATCCGAAGCCTTTGACAGAATGATGAACGGTAAGCCAGCAAAGGAAAAGAAGTCCACAAGAAGTGTCGAAGATTTCTTAGCTGCCATGCAAAGAGTCTCTACTCAACACGAAAAGGAAGCCTAATCCTGATGCAGTAGCATTTAATCATAATTTTTGTCACATTTTAATCAACTTGATTTTTCTGGTTTAATTTTTCTAACTTTAATCTTAATTTTTTTTATCAATGGGAACTGATACACTATAAAAAAGAATTAGGAACCAACAAGGATATCTGCTTAATTCCAATTACAATTTACCAAAGGATTTCATTTCGGAGTTGTCATATCTAATAATTTTACTCACACACACTTTGAAGTTATTGGATTAAATGACATCAACTTTTAGCTTCACCACACACACACACCCGAAGCTAATTGTTAATTTCTGATTTGGAAGCCTTAGTATATTTTGATTGGTACTTTTTCTTTTTCTTTGTTGGTTTTTTCCTATTTTAAAGTAAGAAACACACACAAGTCATAATTATTCTAATAGAGCACAATTCACAACACGCACATTTCAACTTTAATATTTTTTAGAAACACTTTATTTAGTCTAATTCTTAATTTTTAATAATTTATATAATGCACACACACTAATTTATTCATTTAATTTTTTCAGAGTAAAAGATCTTGTAATGGGAAGGCGTATTTGTTGCTATAGCTTCATAGCTTTCTTCATGTGCGCCTCACTCAAGTAGTTCCGCTTGCATTTATGTGAATATCTATAATTACTGTCAATCACTACATCAGTGACGCTTTCTATCGCCTTAGCTAATTTTGTCGGTGAGCGCAGCCGATCGATATTTTCTTACCTCGACATAGAAGCTCACACTCCTAACACATGGCAAAAACAGTTTAATCTCCGAAAAATTCGTTCAACCATGTTTCTGGCATCATCACTCTCAATGACTCAACTCAGCCTGACCCTCTTTGATACCGTTCTTGCCGTTCCCCGTTCTTGACGTTATTGCGATGAGCAATTCTTTATTTGCGGAAAAGTCTTCCCGGTATCGGCCAATTTTGCCCGGTTTTGTCCGGGACCGGCGAATTTAAGCTGACTCCAGTAATAGTTGAATGCTTATTTAAACAGAAGAACTTGCCTCTGTTTTTGGCCTGTTGCGACTAAACATTTCTAACTGGATCTACAATATAGGTAAAAAACATAAAGAAGTGTTCATACTAACAGTACTTGTCACTATAAAGTTTATTGTTTAATTTTCTGAACAATGGTTTACGTTCCATCCACAGGGCCAAGAACCCTTTATGATAAAGTTTTTGACGCACATGTCGTCCATCAAGATGAAAACGGATCCTTTTTGTTGTATATCGACAGACACTTGGTCCATGAAGTCACTTCCCCACAAGCTTTTGAAGGTTTAGAAAATGCCGGCAGAAAGGTTAGAAGAATCGATTGCACTTTAGCCACTGTAGATCATAACATTCCTACTCAATCAAGAAAGAACTTTAAGTCTCTAGACACATTTATTAAGCAGGCTGATTCACGCCTACAAGTTAAGACTCTTGAGAACAACGTTAAACAATTCGGCGTTCCATATTTCGGTATGAGTGAATCAAGACAAGGTATTGTCCACACAATTGGACCTGAGGAAGGTTTCACTCTACCGGGTACTACTGTTGTTTGCGGTGACTCCCACACATCTACCCATGGTGCCTTTGGTTCATTGGCTTTTGGTATCGGTACTTCCGAAGTGGAGCATGTCCTGGCCACCCAAACAATCATCCAAGCCAAATCTAAAAACATGAGAATTACTGTGAATGGTAAACTATCACCTGGTATTACCTCCAAGGATTTGATTTTGTATATCATTGGTCTCATAGGTACTGCAGGTGGTACTGGTAGCGTTATCGAGTTTGCAGGTGAGGCTATTGAAGCTCTTTCAATGGAAGCACGTATGTCTATGTGTAACATGTCCATCGAAGCTGGTGCAAGAGCAGGTATGATTAGACCAGATGAAAACACTTTCTCTTACACTAAAGGTAGACCTCTAGCTCCAAAGGGCGCCGAATGGGAAAAAGCCGTTGCCTACTGGAAAACTTTGAAAACCGATGAAGGTGCCAAGTTTGACCACGAAATAAACATTGACGCTGCCGATGTGATTCCAACTATTACCTGGGGTACTTCTCCACAAGATGCCTTACCAATTACTGGTTCAGTCCCAGATCCAAAGAATGTTGCTGATCCAATTAAGAAGTCTGGTATGGAGAGAGCTTTAACTTATATGGGTTTAGTAGCAAACACACCATTAAAAAGTATCAAGGTGGATAAAGTTTTTATCGGTTCTTGTACTAATGGTCGTATTGAAGATTTGAGATGTGCTGCAGCTGTAGTTAAGGGCCACAAACTGGCTGATAACATTAAGTTAGCCATGGTCGTTCCAGGTTCTGGTTTAGTCAAGAAACAAGCCGAAGAAGAAGGCTTGCACAAGGTTTTCCAAGAAGCTGGTTTTGAATGGAGAGAAGCCGGTTGTTCAATGTGTTTGGGTATGAACCCAGATATTTTGGAGGCCTATGAACGTTGTGCTTCTACATCCAACAGAAACTTCGAAGGCCGTCAAGGTGCCTTATCTCGTACACATCTAATGTCTCCAGCCATGGCTGCTGCTGCCGGTATTGCCGGTCATTTCGTTGATATCAGAGAATTTGAATATAAGAACCAAGATCAAGGTAGTCCAAAAGTTGAAGTCACCTCAGATGATGAAAAGGAGCTTGAAAGCGCTGCTTATGATCACACCGAACCTGTTCAACCTAAGGACGCTACACAGGACGTTGCCAATGATGAATTGAAGGATATTCCAGTCAAGTCGAACAATACCCCCGCTAAAGCTGCCGCCTCCGGTATGAAGCCATTTTTGACTTTAGAAGGTGTCAGTGCACCATTGGACAAAGCTAATGTCGACACAGATGCTATTATTCCAAAACAATTTTTAAAAACTATCAAGAGAACAGGTTTAAAGAAGGGTTTATTCTATGAATGGCGTTTCCGTAAAGATGATCAAGGTAAGGATCAAGAAACCGATTTCGTATTGAATGTTGAACCTTGGAGAGAAGCTGAAGTATTGATTGTTACTGGTGACAATTTCGGTTGTGGTTCTTCAAGAGAGCACGCTCCATGGGCTTTGAAAGATTTTGGTATTAAGTCAATTATCGCACCTTCTTATGGTGATATTTTCTACAATAACTCTTTCAAGAATGGTTTATTACCAATCAGATTGGATCAGCAAGTCATTCTTGATAAGTTGATTCCTATTGCCAACAAAGGTGGTAAACTATGCATTGATTTACCAAACCAAAAGATTTTGGATTCCAACGGTACCGTTCTTATTGACCATTTTGAAATAGAACCTTTCAGAAAGCACTGTTTAGTTAACGGTCTTGATGATATCGGCATTACATTGCAAAAGGAAGATTTCATTTCTAAATATGAAGCTTTGAGAAGAGAAAAGTACTCGTTCTTGGAAGGTGGTTCTAAGTTATTAAAATTCGACAACGTTCCAAAGAGAAAGGCTGTTACTACCACTTTCGACACTGTTCACCAAGACTGGTAAGCACTGCAAAGGACGATGCCAAAATTTTGGAATCAAATCATGTACTATGACACACAATACAAATAGTTCCGGTTAACATTTCTCTAGAACCAAAACTACTTATTTATTATTAATACGTACTTTCACGTACTTATTTAATTACTTATTTATTTGACTATAATATCATTGATACAGTTTGTAATAAGATGTTTTACCTATGTATGTAAATGTGTGTCTGGGCGAATGCATATGTATGAATGTGGGGTTATAAATAAAGTATTTCGTTATCTCTCATTGGTTTTGTTTCTCCGAATTTCTTTGTTTTACTTCTAAATCATGCTCCAAGTCGGCATTTAATTGAGACATAAAACCTAACTTGAAAAGAAACTCGAACATTATAAAGTACGGAGCCAGTACCAAGCTCTGAACCAAATTGTCAATCAACGCTGGCCTCTTTTTCTCAAAGACGCCATGACCTATAAACTGGAAAATCCATCCGATAACAAACAAACTTAGTTCCTGTCCAAATGATAAATGAATTTTGTCATTGATTAGCGCATGATTTAGTAGAAATAAGAAAAACCCTGCTAGAAGGCCTGTAGGCAGATATAAACAGCAATAGAATATGAAAAACGAAATACTTAGCAAAGTGGTTAACGTAAAACCATGATATACATTAACTCTTTGAAGCATGCAAAAACTGCTAAACAGGATAGTAGGAACGAATATGGAGTGGATCAAAACATTTTTAGGGTCGTGGTGGTAAGACTTGTAAAACCCAAGTTGCGATCTTAAATCGAATAAACCTCCGGCCATTTCAAATTTCCTTTATACCAAGACTCTCGAATTCTTTTAAAAACTCAATATTATATAATAACCGTAAAGTGACTTTTGGGATCTTTTGGCCCCAAGAGAGCATTTTTATTATATATCGATAGATCCGCCTTTTGTCATTTGATTATTACAACCCTTATATGGATTATCACGAACGACGAGAAAGCGCTATAACAATTTGCCACCGCAAGCAAAAAGGCCAATTAAAGGACTATTTCAATGATTTTGACAATAATCAAGGGAAGGGCAGACACTAATCGAAGCAAATCAAAATACCACAATCATGTCCGGTGCTGCTGCTGCCTCTGCTGCTGGTTATGATAGACACATCACCATCTTTTTCTCCCGAGGGCCGTTTATATCAAGTCGAATATGCCTTCAAAGCCACTAATCAAACTAATATAAACTCATTGGCGATTAGAGGTAAGAATTGTACCGTAGTGATAAGTCAGAAGAAAGTACCTGACAAGCTATTGGACCCAAATACCGTTTCGTATATATTTTCCATTTCAAGAACGATCGGTATGGTAGTAAACGGACCAATACCAGATGCGAGAAATGCTGCCTTAAGGGCTAAGGCTGAAGCTGCAGAATTCCGTTATAAATACGGGTACGACATGCCGTGTGATGTCCTGGCTAAGAGAATGGCCAACCTTTCCCAAATCTACACCCAAAGAGCTTACATGAGACCATTGGGTGTCATACTTACATTTGTTTCCGTGGACGAAGAATTGGGCCCATCTATTTACAAAACCGATCCTGCAGGTTACTACGTCGGTTATAAAGCTACTGCAACAGGGCCAAAACAACAAGAAATTACAACAAACCTAGAAAACCACTTCAAAAAGAGCAAAATTGATCATATCAACGAGGAATCTTGGGAAAAAGTAGTCGAGTTTGCCATTACTCATATGATCGACGCATTGGGTACTGAATTTTCAAAGAATGACTTAGAAGTCGGCGTTGCAACCAGTGGCAAATTCTTCACCTTGAATGCTGAGAATATTGAAGAAAGACTAGTAACAATTGCTGAACAAGATTAATCTACCCATCCAACCACAGAAAAAGAGTCAAATAACGTACACGATCATGCAATAACGTATGTACAAATAAGTTCATTTAGGATTATATATATAGGTGTTATAGATTAAATAACAGAAAGTCGAATTTTTTGAACTTTTTCGTGTAAACACAGATATAGATATAAACTTTTGTAAAGGAATTGACAAAGTAAAGACAAAAATAACTTTAAAAAACGTAAGGAATGAAGATGTAAGGACAATGTTTGCAATATTCGTCCCAATCCTTGCCATACTTTCTCTTACACTTAGTCTGATCTCTGAAGGTTCTGTGAATTAAGACGACAAGGAAGAAGGCTGGGAAAAACCATGGGAATACTGAATTGAAACCACAAGATAGGGCCCAAATTAAGGATTGGGTCCAATCAGCTGTGTAATGGATTTTTCTTGCCCAAGTGTACCAACCATCAATCAGAAGATATGAGCCGCTAGAAGTGACCATATATTTGGGGTTTTTCAAGACTTGGTAGGGCAAAAATGGGAAAGTCTTTCTAACAGTCTTGTCACCGGACATTTGCTTTCTGAAGGAATTTTTTTGGGCATTTGCAGTATCAAAGAAGTAATAAGCACATAGTAGGACAACGTATAGGGAAATATTGTACAATGGTGACCAGTTGTATTCTGATGGCTCATGGTAGTACAAATACAAAGTACAGTGACAGTACGTGTATGGGACACCAGCGATATTCCAGAAAATTAGCATAAAACCAAATTTTTCGTAGGCCATGTCCCAAGTTGGAACAATCAACTCTTCACCCTTGGCACATGCGTTGGCGTACAACCAATGGGCCAACATAACAACACCTAGTTGTGGAGTGACGTAGCCATACGTTTCCCATTGTTTCAAACAGGCACCCAAAGTGATAAAATAAAGAGTAAACCAAGGCAATCTAACCTCGAAGAACATCTTCATATCTAGGATCCCCCAACGAGGATTCAAGGGAGCGCCCATGAAAAAAATCGTATAGATGGTTGCCTGTCATTCTGTGGTAGTCATGAGAAACAAAAAGCGTCCATAAATACAGTGTGATGGAAAAAGCAAAACCTGAGACGATGGCACATGTCATGATTTTACCAAAATGGTCAATGATAACATACAACCTGAACAGCTTGGTGAAGTGCAAAACTAGGACCAAAGCAGTAGACACATACAAGGTCCACATAGCATTACAAAAGTAAGGCAACTGCTTTCCCTTCAAATGGGACAAAGGCTGGCCTTTGGTCCAGATACCGGGCAGCGTATAGTAGAAAACAATCTGGAACGCCCAAAATGTTAGGAAGATAGTCCAGTCATACTTTTTGGGGACACCATTCTCCAAAAACAACTGGTAAAGATGCTTGATGAAGTGCAACCAGGACTCGCCCGCCTTGGGCAGCGCAACTTTCCCGTGATAAAACTCTGCACAAATCCACATATAGTACATCAGCAGTGGGAACCCAATCAACATACCAATGACACCAACGGTCCCGCCAAACTCGTATTCGATTTCACTCGGCTTCAACCATTTCCCCTGAGGCAGGAAATTTACCGGCTGCTTGGGTTGACTCTTCTCTCCCTCCACTGCGCTCTTCTTCATGTTATCGTTACCCATGGTGACGATAATCTGTGTAAGCTGTACGACCCTTTAATAACGTATATAGATTATAACTATAAAATATACAACCGAACTACACCAATAACTCTGCTAGACCGGGGTAGAACTGTATTTTTTCTCGAGGATATATACTTCGACTTTTCCATGGAAACGCCAAACGATCGTGTCATACCGGCTATTACGCAATGCGGGAAAAAAAAAGGCAAGGAGAAAAGAAAAACCCCTCGTTTAGCGTTTAAACGAGCCGAAAAGCCCTGATTTTACTAATTCAGGGTCCTCAGGGCTTGACCTAAACCCGCACCAACCCCTAGAAAGTAAGGAGTCACGTGCCTTTGAGCCCTAATGAGTGGCAATAAGAGGCGCTAATCAAGACCGTCCAGAATAACTTATATAGCGGCTCATTCTACGACTGGTCATTCCTTCTACGTTCGACAGAAGAACGATTTTTACATCTTAAAATACATACGAAGTCCCACAGATTTCACTTTGACAAGAAGGCAAAAACAAGGACTATATATGCATTGTTGACTGTACTTGTTTGCTAGCTAGTTTGATTTGAAAAAACTTCAGTAACAAGGAAACAAAGCGGAAAATATTACGGGATGACCTCTAAGAACGGTGTCCATATCGAAGCAGATTCCGGTGCCGAAACGGTCATGGACGCAAACGGTTTTGTCATGAGTTTGACCGGCAGGGTTCGCAAACCGAGGTCGAAAGTTAGCAAGGCGTGCGATAACTGCAGGAAAAGAAAGATAAAATGCAATGGGAAGTTTCCCTGCGCCAGCTGCGAAATATATTTATGCGAGTGCACTTTCACCACTCGGCATGGTAGTAACCGAATAAAGAATTTTCAAAAGGCAAACTTGAACTTGGAGGGAGCAACGGTTCAAGTAAAGGAGGAGACCGACTCCAGTAGTGGTTCTGTTCCCAACCCTCAGTTGTGTGCAGATGGGCCTTGCTCAATAGACCAGCCGCCAAAAAGTTATGAAAATTGTAAACTGGACGGAGGCAGTAGTAGCAGCAGTGGTAACAAAGACGATGAGGATTCAAATAGGAATGGGTTTTATGAAGATGACAGCAAGTTCCAGGCCACTCTGGCGTCTTTACAAGGTGCGTTGAAAAATCTAAAGGAGATAGCTCACTTGGGTCCTCACATAGCAACTGCCATCGAGAACGTCGAATCTCAGATAAATGACCTAACCAGTAGCTGGGAACCTAAGATAAGAGTCAAAGAACTTGGAAAAATACAATTTTACCCTAACAAATCAATAGAAACTCAGTTGATGAAAAACAGGTATTCTGATGCGGTACACTTGACGAGGTATGCCGCTTGGTCAAACAATAAGAGGGACCAAGATACTTCTAGTCAGGCTTTAATCGATGAGATCTTTGGCTTGTATTCTCCCTTCCAATTCCTATCACTCCAAGGTATCGGTAAATGTTTCCAGAATTATAGATCTAAAACCAAGTGCGACAACTTCCCTAAAACCGCCAAGGAAACTTTATACATCATGCTGAGATTTTTTGACATTTGTTTCCATCATCTCAACCAAGGCTGCGTTTCCATAGCCAACCCGTTAGAAAACTACTTACATAAAATGAATCTTTTGCCATCAACCCCATCTTCAGTGTCATCTGCAGGAAGTCCAAATACAGCACATACGAAATCGCATGTAGCCCTAGTGATAAACCACTTACCTCAACCATTTGTGCAAAATATAACGGAGATAAGTAACTCAGAGCTACTACATAAAATCAACGACGACACGAGCATGTTTGGAATTTTATTGGAAATGTTGCATGTCCTAAGAAACTCATACCAGAATTTCTTAATAGAAGTAACGTCTAATCCTTCTATGGTCAAAGGCACCCAATCAAATGATACCTTGCAAGAGTTTATTCATTATTGCCAAGCAGTGGAGGCACTAATTGCCTTATGCTACAGCTACTATAATTCCACATTATACAACTACGTGGACTTCACATGCGATGTAACGCATTTGGAACAACTCCTCTACTTTTCAGACCTACTATTTTGGTTAGCCGAGATTTATGGGTTCGAAAAAGTCCTAAACGTTGCTGTCCATTTCGTTTCCAGAGTTGGTTTATCAAGATGGGAATTTTATGTGGGGCTCGACGAAGCCTTTGCTGAGCGAAGAAGAAGCCTTTGGTGGAAAGCTTACTATTTTGAAAAAACACTAGCATCTAAATTGGGCTACCCCTCAAATATTGATGACAGCAAAATTAATTGTTTGTTACCTAAGGATTTCAGAGATGCAGGGTTTTTGGATAATAGAGATTTCATCGAAAATGTCCATTCAGTGCATAGAAATAAGACTTTTGATAACATGGCCATATCCAATTTAAAAGACTATGGGGAATTAGCCGTTTTACAGGTTGTCAGTAATTTTTCATCATCTGTTTTGTTTAATGAAAAATTTACGTCAATTAGAAACACTTCGAAACCAAATGTTGTAAGAGAGAAATTGCTCCTCGATGTTCTTGCGACTTTCAAAGAAACAGAATTAAAATTTGATGCCATTAAGGAGCAAACCGGCAAGCTATTTGATATTGCATTTTCGGAAGATACTGCTAAGTTTAAAGTTTCAAGGGAGGATAAAATTATAGCTTCAAGATTTGTTTTATTTTACGAGCACCATTTTTGCAGAATGGTTAATGAATCTGATAACGTTGTTGCTAGACTATGCGTTAATCGAAAACTCACACTGCTACTTGATAGCTTGAAAATATATCTTCATAAAATCTACAAATCGTGGACTGATATGAATACGATCCTGTTGGATTTTGACAATGACTATTTTGTGTACCGTTCGTTTGCTCATTATTCTATTAGTTGCATCATTTTAGTATCGCAGGCGTTTTCTGTAGCAGAGTTTATCAAGATCAACGATGTTTTGAATATGATCAGAGTATTCAAAAGGTTTTTGAACATTAAGATTTTCTCAGAAAATGAAAAAAACGAACATGTCTTCAACAGTCAAAGCTTCAAAGATTACACCAGAGCGTTTTCCTTCTTGACAATCGTCACTCGTATTATGCTTTTGGCGTATGGCGAATCTTCTAGTACCAACCTGGATGCCCTCTCAAAATACGTCGAAGAAAGTGCTCCTGATTTGAAAGGAATAATAGAGCTTGTTTTGGATACGAATTCCTGCGCTTATCGATTTTTATTAGAACCAGTACAGAAGTCAGGTTTCCATCTAACTGTCTCGCAAATGTTAAAAAATAAAAAGTTTCAGGGGCCACTAATGTCAAACGAAGATAAAAAACAAGTGATGGAAAAAAAGGAACATAAATATACTGCGTATGTCCCCGGCTTCAAAGCCAATGCTACACCATGCTCATTAAATGGTAATTTTGGGTCACCGCAATTCTATGGTCGCTCAGCGCCTTCGCCGGTGAAAAACAATTCAATACCAGAATTCGCGCAACTGCCTTCGTATAGATCATTGTCTGTATCAGAAATGATTAATCCGGATAATTCACAAGCAACGAAAGGTCAAAATTGCGCCCAAACTAAATACAACAGCCAATCCTATCAACCGATATATGCACAGCAGGACATATTAACCCAATCACAACCACCTTTTGTGGACACAAACGATAACAATAACAACAACGACAATAATAATAGTAATAATAATAATAATAATAATAATAATAATAATACCAACTTCCCACCAACCAGCTTTAATTTGGGAACTCTAGATGAATTTGTTAATAACGGTGATCTTGAAGATCTCTACAGTATTCTATGGAGCGATGTTTATCCAGATACTTGATTATATACGTCTATATTGAAAATATTTAGCCGCAACGTTTCTTTTAACGTCAGTAGAATGAAAAACGGTTCCTATTCTTCAAGCACGCTTGCTTTTGACATAATTTCTGCTACTATAAGCATAAAGGTTTAAAAAAAAAAGTTCTATCTTTTTCTTCAAGAGTTTGATATGGCTATCGACTAAAAATGATGTATTTACTATTGTACAGAAGATATTATATGAGAGTGGCGAAAAAAAAAAAAAAAACTGAACTGCAGAGGATGAATCACTCATGAATCTAGATGTAACATTCCGATAATTCTTTTACCGTGAGGTGTATTTCTAATGGGGCCCACTAGTAAAGGCGCCACAATCTCAGATAATCTCTTATAGAGATAATCATTTTGTTTATGAGAAATATCTAATGCCGTTTGCAAAACATAATTACCGTAACTGTCATTCAATAATGATTGAATACCTGCTTCACCACCATTATTTAAGATTTCCAAAATCATTGGTTCCGAAACTATCGGTGTCTTCAAAATTTTCTCAATTACGTTTGATCCAAATTTATGGATTGAAAGTTCAATAACTTTTGGTTTCAAGAGATGTACAATTTTGTGCGTGTAATCATATTTCTTTTTTTCAGATTCCTTAGTAATAATATACTGAACCACGTAATTACCAAATGGATCCAGAGTTAACTTATCGACAAGGGTTAGTAATTTGTTACACAAAGTTTCACATTGCTCTCTAGTCCCGTGATCCAAACAACGTTGTAAAACGCAACATCCATGTCTATGAGTAGCAATATCAATGCAGTTGTCACAAATGGCATCAAAAATGAACTGAAAGTTCTCGGGTTTCAATCTCTGCAGACATTTTTGAATAACGTGGTTCCCATTTAAGTCTTTACTTAATTGAACAGTATAAGGACGTAAAGAATCAACAATGATCTGTGCTTCTTCATCTGTCTTGATGCATTCAATCAATTTCTGTAATGCTCTTGTACCATGAGGATTTAAGGAAATTTCGACAAAATGAGGCGAAGATATCTTCGTAAGCGCAATTCTTTGTTCTGTGGTAACTTCTTCTAACAGTTTTTGGATCAGATAATTACCAAACGAATCTGTCATCAATTCCACAGTATATTCCTTGGTTTCTTCAAAGATAGCATCTGCAGCTTTACTGCCCAGAATATCCAATTGCTTTTGCAAGAAACGACATCCATGTTGATCTTTGCACAACGAATGAATATTTCCGATATATTGGTCTAACACCGCATCTGCAAATCTTGAAGAGTCTTCGATTTTACGTTGCTTTTCAACATTATTACCAACACTGTTATTATTATTGTTACCATTATTGTGAGTGTTACTGTTATTACTATTATTATTATTATTATTATTATTATTATTATTATTATTATTATTATTATTATTATTGTTATTATTATTATAATAGCCATGGTAACCGTTTTTCATGTTTTTCATTTTACCGGTGTTGGAGCGGCTTCCATCTTTGTTGTTGTAAGCGTAGTTACTACCATTGTCGTTGTTATTATGAATTGACATATTATTATTACGATTATGGTGTTTATTATTGGCGTTATTCATCAACGCCATATGATTTTGAGCTAATAAATGAGGTGGAACCATTCCGTTAAAAGGAGGTGGGGTTCCATATAGCCAAGGAGGAGGTGGTGGAGTGTTTTGTTGGGGAGGCAACATGTGGAATGGTTGCATGGATGGTCCAAGGTTAGGGTTCATTGGGTCCATTCTCACATTTGGACCCATCTTGTCGTTATCAGTGCCGGTCTTGCCATTATTATCTTTGACATCTAAGAAGGCAACAGATTGTGAATTAGGGTTTAAAACTGGACCTAGATGAATCGGTGAATGAGTTAAAGGAATAGGAGAGTTTGAGTTAAGTGGGTGGTTTGCAGGATTTAAAATCGGAGAAAAAGGTTGAAATTGTGCGCCCATTTCATAAGAGTTCGGGAAGGGAGATCTAATCCCATACATAGGTGATGAAATATTATGTGGGTGACCTGGCATGATAGGATTTGGTTGAAGTAAGGGTCCCCCGTAAGGATATGCTGCAGCATAAGTTGTAGGGCTGCTATCCTTTTTACCCGAAGTTACCTTGCCGATTAAATCTTCCTTCGAGGTTTCTTCAATTTTGAAATCAGATAATTTATCAGAAACATTGTTAGTTGAGGAAATAAATGAAGTTGAAGAAGGCGTATTATCAAAAGAGATAGACTGAGTTCTAGTCTTTGCAGTATTGTTAGCCCCTACAGATGGCTTTTTAGCCTTGGAGAAACTTTGCATGTTAGTTTGAAAATTCTTTGATAAGGTTACATTGTTGGCTGCATTAACAAGGTCAGTTGGCGACAAGGCGTGGAATGTTTGTCTTCTGAAAGAACTAGACTTGGACTCCCCATCTTTGGATGGCAAGCTTTCTTGCAAAGTTGCCGAAGTTTCTTCAATGGCTACAGATGCAGAGCCTGGGACATTTGAAGGAATCCATAACGGATCAGCGGACGCGGTAGGTAACATTTTCATCGAGCTATCATTAGCTAATGAATTTGGGGTTGGTTCTGCTGCTGCTGCTGCATTGGAAGAGAGCATTTGGAAAGGATGAGAGTCGCTGTTGAATAACATTGGTGGAGCACCTGTATTCAAAGGCGAGGTGTTCAATGGTGCAGTAGGGTCGTTGAAATCAGGTGGAGGGAAAAAGGGATTGTGGTTATGAGGAACTTGCATCATTTGAGAATAAGGCATAAAGCCCATCCCACCCATCATTTGGGGATGAGGGAACATTTGGGATGGAGGGCCGCTAGCAAACTGAGGATTTTGAAGGCCTTCATTTGGAAAGATATGAGGGTTAAGGGTTCCCTCAGGATCGTCCAGTTGTAGTTGCTCTAAAGCAGAATTGACTGTTTCTGAGACGACAGGGTCAACAACAGATGGCGCATCATCGATTTCTTCTTTCAAATCTTTTGTGGACATCACGCAAATCTAATCGAAGTTGGTACGGTCTAAAGATTTCGAGGAGAAAGAAACAACAAAAAAGGGCAATGAATAAGGACTGTTAAGAGAACCAAAAGAATAAAGGAAAATGTAATAGAAAGAAAACTAATAAACAATATCAACAGGAATTTCAAATATATCAATAATAAACCGTCTGGAGGATAGTGTACAAAAACGAACAGATAATATTAATGATGACTCAAATTCTAAAATTGAAAACTAAAATACAATAGAAATAATGTACAATATAATATACGAGAGAAAAGTTTTTTTCTGTTTCAACAAAAAAAAGCTATTCAAAAAATGATGTGAGTTGTTTGCTGTTCACCTTCGGAAGGAAAAAACCAGGTAGTCGATGTTCTTTTGGCTATCAAGTGGCTTAGTCAAGATAATGCAGCGAAGGGTGTGTAAGACTGTACCTACTGTATTGATCTTCAATTTTTTTTATTCTCTGGAGGGCCCCAAAACAAAAAAAATATCGAAAAAATAATTCGTTGGCAGTGACACAAATTATGAATAATAAGTCGAAGCGTCACAAATTGTGATTTACAGTCGCAAAACAACGCAGTGGATGGGCATATGTTTTTTTAGGTGAGGAGAGGTCTGACACACCATTCAGCCCTGATTGTTTGTTTTGTTGTATAGTGTTGCTTTGAGAGCAGAACAAGCTGACTTTACACAGACCTCAAATCGCTCCATGGACGAAGAGGAAGTACGTCCATTAAGCTATCCAGATAGTGCAGCGAGTAGGCCAGTAAGTCTGCTTGAGACGACAAATAATTTAAGAAACTCGTTGAAAAAGCTCTCTCAAAAGGCGAAAGCATCACACATTTCTACCGACCGGATCCACCATTTTAGAAAGTGGAAAAACAAAAACGGATTGCTTTCGGAGGAGCATTCAGAGTCTCTTCCAGAAGTGGACTTTCTGCGTTTCAATAACAGCTCACACTCTGCCGCTTCACATTCGAGGGTGTCCATTTCTCCTATGCGCGCAGAATTGCATTGGAACGAAGAGCAATGTCAGTTGGAGATGGAAATCTTGAAGTCTCTAAAGTTAAATCCCATGAACGAGCGTAGCGCTTTAAATAATTAGCTTCGGTATGTACGACTACTTATCGACGAAGAAAATAAGTCACTATTTACATCAAAAGGACTAAAGTAACTACTAAATATGCTATAACCAAAAAAAATGTATCTATCCTCCGTAACGTGCTTTTTCAACAAACTATGTTTGATAATTTGGAAGAGTACTACAGTCCAACCACCATTGCAAAATAACATTCCCTGCCGCTCTACTTCCCCTTGTAATGAGTAATTTATTAATGAGTTTTTCATGACCTGCAGGGTTGTTACATATTTGAGGCAGCACAGCGACTAGCCAGTCTTTAGCCTCAATTGGGAACTTGGCCACCAAAGCTCTAAGCAAATCCGTGTAACTGTTCAAATCTGACCTTTGTGTGTGGAATAAACCATACATAGTTTGGTACACCAGCTCTTGTCCTATAGAGGAAATTTGTTGCCTTACAGTTACCAGTTCTTCTTGATTGTATTTCTTGTTGTTGAGCAACTTGGTCCAAAATTTAGCTACCGCAACAATGGTGAATTTTTCTCTTGATGGTAATAATTTCAAAAATTGAGGTAATATGAATGAAGTCCAATGGCTGCTGCCAATGGCCAAACCTGGCTTAACATCCAAAACGTTGTTGACAAAACCTACCATATTTTGTAAAAGATCCGGATCATTGATAATATAGGGATCATAATAGGCTAGAAGAACCTTTTCGAACATAAAATCAAACTCATGTGATGTTAGTTGACTTCTGAATTCTGAAATTAGCTTTTCCAGTAAATAAACAAAGAACTGCAAAGAAGTACCAAGCTCACAATTGGGGACGTGTCTTAAAACAAAATTCATCACGTCAGACATATTATAGTTAAGGAAAAACGGCTCATCGTCAGGCAAATTCAACCCTTTACCAACGATTAAACAACTTATTTCCACAAACGCGGAATTTTTACCATAAATTGCATTGTCCAAAACTTTATCAATAGTATGCAAAACTTTTGGTCGAATTTGTAATGGGTCGGTTGACCAAAATTTTTGAAAATCAGGTAGTCTTTGTAATAATGCCTCGCTTTCAATCATTTCAGTAGGTTGGATCAAAGCCGTTGCTAATTCAGATATACAGCATAACAAACAGTTAATATAATCTTGCTGCTCTTGTAACTGTGCCGATGAGGCCAAGCAGTGTTCTATTGACCCGGTCAACTGATCTGTCAGCTGTAGAATATATTTAGCTTGCTCTTCGGGACCACTTGCAATTTGACATTGAACTACATAACCTATTGATCTAACCAACTTAGTTCTAGTGAAATGGGAAACATTGGAGTCTGGCCTAATGACAGAGTTCAAAAAAGTTATAAAATGCATCAAATATGGAGTCAACTCCTCACGGCATGTTTCACATAGAGTCGAGACTGTCTTGATTACCATAACTTCGAGTTTGTCGTTCGATATTTTTTCTTGCTCGTTTTTACTTGTAAAATTAGTGCAAGTATGCAAACCTTGAAATAATGTTTCAACATATGGGTTCAATTGGATAGGTTCTTGTTTAAAGTACCCTGCTAAGGTACCGATTAATGTTGTGCTTGTTCTTACGATATCAAGTTTCAAAATTTGACCAACTTTTGTGTCGGCGTTAGTTTGAAATCCTGTTTGGAAAACTGATATGATGTTTTGATTGAAAAATTTATTCGAACTAACAATGTTTTTAATCCATGGGCTTTCCGATAAAGTCATATCAATCAATATAATATTCAATACAAAACACATCGTCTCAATTTGGAACAGGGTGTCAGAATCCTTGATGATGAGAGAATCCTCACTGGCGGCTGGTATCTGGCCCATACCATTGATTAGAACATTTGTTAAGCTATCGTTTCCCAAAATTGACCACAAGGATTGGGCAAGATCACAAACAGCGTTCCTGAAGTCATCAAATTCGTTCATGGAGGTATTTTCACCATCTTCTTCAATTATTCTTTGTTTAACATTCAACGATATTTTGGGTAGGTAAATATTAATTAACTGCTGAAAAATCTGTTTAGATAGTTCAATGGAATCTGGCCTCAAAGTTTCATTAGCCAAATTAGTATAAGCATCCGACAAATCCAACCAAAAATCGACCATTCTTACGGAAAAGAATTCCTGTAGAACAGGCGTCAAGGGGAAATTGGTTAATTGCAAGAGAACTTTGATATATTCTTGGATAAATTCATCTTGAACTTGACCGTTGTTATTCGTTTGAATATTTGTGAATAGTTTATTACAAACGTCTAAGGTATTGATTTGTAAGAAATCCACGATACAAATGGTCAATTCTTTCAATTCTGAAAACAGTTCATTGGTAACTAAATAATTCATATATTGCAACATCCAAGAATTCTTATTCGATGAATCTATGGTTGCAGAACCAGGTCTTACAACACCTAGAAAGATGCACTCAATTTCTTGTCTCAAATCGTAACTCATTAGTAAAGGATCATTAGCGAAAATATTACCGAAAATCGTCAAGATCTTTTCAGCATTATCGTAGCCATCTGATCCTTCAGTAGACTGATACATCAAATTAATCAGGTTTCGGAAAATTTCTGATAAATCCATTCTACCGCTCGATGATACGTTCCTGGTCAATGAAATATAGTTAATCCAGGCGGTAACACACTCAAACACAGTGGAATTAAAAATGACTGGTACAGTCAAATTCAAGTTGATCAAAGCCATGGTTGAAATGTATAGGTGTTCATGGACTATTTCATGGATTTGAGACATGGAATGTCTCTTCGTCTGGAATTTGGTCAAATCTTCCACGATAATTTCTGTAAAAGTCAATACTAATTCATTATGTTTTTGAGAAAGGCTGGCGAAGTGCGATAATTGTTCGTAAGTGACAGGACAATTGATTGACTCAAGGAATAGTTGATCGTCTTGAAGGTTATGATTACGAAGCGACATGAGATGAATAAATGTATTTATGGGATTGTTCCATTGCTTAATAACGTTTTCATCACCGGTACTATTAAGTTGCGGATCGTTGATTTTGGTGAAAATCAACGACAAGTTCGACATTAGCTTTCTAATGATAATGAGAGACTGCCCATACGTATGCGGATCGGAAACGTACAGTGTACTGAATTTAGCCAAGTACATTGAATTCGATTTGAAGACGTTCCATAAGGTTTCATAGTTGCTTTCGCCCAGCGTATTTAGTTGCACTGTCAAAGTCAACGCACCAAAGTACTTGACATTAGCAGAGTACTTGTCGTCAGACAGTAGCTCAGTAGCTAGATGGAATCCTTGCTCGGATTTTTGGATTGACTGTAAACTCTGTTGAATCTGATTAACGTCATGTTTCGGATGAGGAGAATACAACTCTTCGATAAGAGCAACAACCTCGTGAATAGAGCTCATGGGAAACTAGGAACAAGATACCTGCCTCAGTGCTTTCCGAGCTTGTGTCTGGCAGTATTTCTACACTTAGAGAGTCTTAAAAACTGTAAATAATGACAATAATACTAAAAGTCTCGAGTTTTTTTCAAAATTTTCCACGCGATGAGGCAGGAAAAAAAGTATCCAAATCCAATAACAAATGAATCAATTAATCAATAAACTATTTGATCAATTACGGGAAACTATTTCGACTCAATTGGTTGAAGTATCTAAATGCTAAGAGGGCTATGTATCTGATTGTATTAAATAGTGTGTACAAGAATTGAAAAGCACAGTTCCATCACATTTGCTCACTATATAGGATGACGGAGCTCATGCAAGTTTCAAAGCCGAATAACCGTATGGCATCGCAAATGCGTCTCTTAATGCGAGGGGATTCACTATAAAAATTTACCAATGGACGAATCCCCTCCGTTTCAATTTCAAACAAGAATAGCCTTCCCTCCAAATCAGTGATCTTGCCAGACTCCATGACGTCCAACAATTCCCATAGCGGAAGCAATCCAGGCACAACGTTGGGGATGCCACGCGGAGCTCGGTCATGTTGTCCTTGCAGGTAGTAGATAGTGTCCGAATCTTCCTCTTCGTACGGTACACCGTAGAGCTCCTTCAATTTTAATACGGACTCGTTTGCAGATTTGAATGCAGATCCATCCACACCGTATATCTCTTCGGCGACATTCCTCTGCTTGGCACCGTTTTCAGTGGAAAAGCTTGTTCCCTTCCCATTATCGGAGTCAACAATGTATAGTTCTTTGGAAACATCAGCGTCCTCTCCACCCAAAACAAACAGATTGCCCCTGGAAATCATATTTTCAATGGTTTTCAATGGAGCATACTTTCCACAGCACACATCCAACACTTCTGCACCGTAATTTGCTTTGTAGTTCATCTTGGGGCAGTCTTGGATGTAGTAACCCAGATAGTAGTACTGCAGATTTGTCTTTTGAATGATGGCAAGGTCACGTAGAGCACTGAGCTTCCCCAGAGACCATTTACTATAATCTGGATCCCAAATGAAATACACTGAAGAAATCCCACTGGGCAAGATATCCGATACCGTGATGGCAATTAGTTTACCCTCGTAGTAGTAACACTCATGAACAGGCCCCACATGCGTCAGTTTCTCACCAGGCTTCATGGATTGCCAGTTGTTCAACTGGTCCCACGATTGTTGCGTCCCCAATATGGACTCAGGACCAAACGGCGTGTCGCATAAGAACCGTTTAAAGGACTTTGGCGAGTTCTTGAAATCTTGATGAACCCTTTCTTGGTATTTAACAAACAACTGGTACTTCTCGTCACTATAAAGTGCAGGTTCAAATCTGGTGTGAAACTTCGTAGAGTTCAACTCTGCATTAGTAATTTTTCCAACGAAATCATTACCTGGAATAACAGGCGTGCAGATCCCATCATCTGTAATTCTAGAGACAAACCGGCTAACACACTTTCTTAATTCCTTCGTCATGACCAATTCCTGCGGAGTGGTTCTGATAGTATACAGCCTACAGCAGTTCCTCAATGGATCCATCTTGTAAAGAAACTTGCCGGACCGTCTAAACCCCATATTACACAACCGATCGTATGTGGCCACGTCCATATGCTCTACGAACGAGCCCATTGTGCAGTTATTAACCTCTATAGCGTCCAATTTGTCCACATAGTGTTGAGCCCATGAGTCCAATGCGAACAGTTGATCTCTGTTTTCCTCTTTATTACCGTGACAGTACCCACACTTGGCAGCCAGCTCACTATGTATCGAAGGTGCCCAAATAACAAATCTGTCAGACATAATCGCACCTCTTTTTGTTTGACCTTTCCTTGTGTTCTTTAGTAATACGTAATGAGTATTCAATTCAGTTCTTAACAATAGTAAAAAAAAAAAAGAAGGAAAATCAAATGATTAAGATCTGCAAAGGATTGTGCCAAGCACTCGAAAGGAAACACCAGGCTCCAGAAACTATAATGTTAAAGTACTCGATTCAACGAAGGTTCATCTCTACATTCTACGAACTATTCCCCAAGACCTTTCCCAAGAAACTGCCCATTTGGACCATAGATCAATCCAAATTAAGGAAGGAATACAGGCAGTTGCAAGCACAGCACCACCCGGATATGGCCCAGCAAGGTAGCGAGCAGTCTTCCACGCTTAACCAGGCCTACCATACACTCAAGGACCCCCTCAGAAGGTCGCAATACATGCTCAAACTCTTGCGCAACATCGATTTGACCCAAGAGCAGACCTCACATGAAGTGACCACGAGTGATCCGCAGCTCTTGTTGGAAGTGCTAGACGTCCATGATGAGCTATCCCAGATGAACGATGAGGCTGGCGTGAAGCAGCTGGCACAGGAGAACAAACAGAGGATTCAGGATATTGAAACACGATTGGAACAATGCTACCGTGACAAGAATTACGCTGCTGCAGTGAAATTGACCGTGGAGCTGAAATACTGGTCCAACTTGGCAAAGGCCTTCAAGGACTGGGTTCCAGGACAACCATTAGAATTGAATCATTAGAGTATTTCGAAGAAATTATTATAATATAAAAACAGAACGATGTAAATACATAAAGTACCTATATATATATATATATATATATGTGTGGCAGGAGAAGGAGGGGAAGGGGGAATGATAACAAGTTAAACTGCCGGGGTCTCGAATTCGCATTTAGAGAACTCTTCCCAGTCTTCCTCCGTGGACGGGTATTGTCTCAACCACTTCATTCTGGGGCCAGATACGGCTTCGTCATTTATCCTGAACCCAAAGACTTTCAATTCATAGGATTCTTTACTTTTTCTTTCCACATACTCTTCCAGCTCTTTAAAATGTTTCAAAAACACACCAGGAAAACTCGTCCCCCAAAACGCACCTTCTAAGCACAGGAATCTAGATGATTGAGGCAGGTACAAGTCCTGACAACTAGGACAGTACAGTCTCACGGTGTGTTTCCCCAGTGTATCACTTAGCCCACAAGGCAGTAATTGCATGCCGTTGCAGTAGTAGCGGGGACACGTTCCAAACTCCTTGTGATCGAACTTCTCAGCCATTGCTTGCAGGCCTGGCTTGGTCAGAATGAACCTTGCGTGGATCAACCCGTATAACTGTTCTGCTGCATGCTCGATAATGCTTTTGTTCACCACGGGGGACTTTCTCTTCTTGCCATCATCGTGCCCGTCATTGCTTTGCATCTCTTGGTCCGGTTCTTCTTCTTCTACCACTTCTTCTTCCTCTTCCTCTTCTTCATCACTCATGGCCTCCAAGTCCAATATCAAATCCAGGGCTTTACGGTAGTGAGGCACCTCTTGCGACAACGACGTCATATTAAAGTCGTCCTCGATAAACTCAGTGGGAACCTGGCAAAAGTATTCATGGCCAAACCTGGAACAAAATGACGGGATCCACTCGTCATATGCCCCACTATCCTCGTCGTCTGAGGATCCTGTACGTGAATGGTCTTCTATAAACTCTTGCGACATATTCTCCCTTTCCTTTTCTAGCTAGTTGCCGATTTCAAATACCAATCCACTGATTTACAGACTTAGAATAACGTCACAGCTGTGTTTCCCACCTATCGAGTATTGACTATTCGTTGCCATTAGAGGTTTGCACCATGTTGATCTTTTCAGTTTTTTTTCTTCCCTTCCCAAAAGTGAAAAAAGAACACACAATGGTGATAAATACAACAATACATCGGGACAAGGGCCAGATAAGAGGAAGTCAGAGAGTTTACGAACCTGGAACTACGTATAATCATTTGAAAAATGCACTGGGCAGCAGCGGTGGCGATACTCTTTGTTGTGGTTACGAAGTTTCTACAATACACAGCCAAATATCACGATAAATGGATCTCTCAAATGGCACCTGGGACTGAATTGTCCAAGAAGTATCTCGTCAAGATGAAAGAGCGTCATGAATTAAAAAGAGTTCAACAATTCCATTTCTGCTCAAGATAACTATGCTAAATGGACCAAGAATAATAGGAAATTAGATTCATTGGACAAGGAAATAAATGACTTGAAAAATGACATACAATCACAAAACAAGGCCTTTCAAGGCCATCTCCACAAGTTGAGACTTTTGACGATAACGGTACCATTTTTTGTGTTCAAAATCGTGTACGGTAAGGTCCCCGTTTACAAGTTAAGCTCTTCGACGAGCGCCTTGTTCCCCTACCTTTGTCACCGGTGTTTGGTCTCAAGGCTGGTTGTATGTCATATTGCACCCACTAAGAACCATCTCTCAAAAATGGCATATCATGGAAAGCAGATTTGGTACCGCCAAGTTTGATGCCATGGCTTTACAAGGCGTTTCCTTGGGGATCTGGGTCTGGGCATTGATGAACGTCATCAGTGGACTAGAATTCATCATCAATCAATTGTTCCTGGCCCCCAAGATGGAACCACCTGCGGCCGCGGAGACTCAAGAAGAGAAGAACTTGGATATTCTCGACGATGTTGTTATTCTAGATTAGTTATTGGTATTAGTGTTGTGACAATATGTATGTATGTCAATATATATGTATGTATTGGAGTATATTAAAAAAGAAAATGAAATATTGTCAAACCTTCCCGCCGTTTTCGTAATTGTTTATTTGTATAGTTTTAACAAATCTCCTGTGTTTTTAATGTCCGTTGCCTCCAATCTCTTGAATATCTGTCCTCCCCTTTTATGAACCGCTAAGTTCATTTCCAAATGACTTACCACTTTAGCCAATTTGTCCCTGTTTGAATCATTTTTACCAAGCTTCCTGTCACCCAATCTTAACAGAATCCGTGACAAATAATATAACCAATATAAATTTGTCATTGGCTCAAACATTTTTGAATCCATGTTTAATAAGATTCGCATACTTTGGTAAATTTCAAACTCAAACTGGTATTGGTATTCGTTTATCTTGTTCTTGTCTTTCCCATTCGGGAAAAATAGTGGATGGTCCAACCGTAAGCATAACACGTCTTCTTGAGGGGTTTGCAATCTACTACATTTAAAATCAATAATCGTTATGTTCCCATTACCATCCATTAGGATATTATCCAACGTCAAGTTTCGATGCTCAAATTTCAGATTTGTTTCCAAGCTATTGATTATACCAACGCAGGACCAAAAAATCTTCAGAATCTGCTTCCAGTTTTTCATCGAGATTAACGAAATTGGCGTACCATGATCTTTGAACAGTAAATATAAATAAAGTATATTGTTTGCCTCTTTAACAACAAAACTTTTTAACAATTGGGGAATACCACTAAATTTTTGCTTCATAATTTTGTATTTTTCCAACTCTTGTAAAGACAAGAATTTCGTATCCCACGTAATATCATTGATAGAGCCTATCGCTATTTTCTTACAGATCACTTCGCCAATTTGCCAAACATGTGAAGTTAATTGGATCGATGACAAATGACTTGCATCATTAATCAAAGGCAATATATCTCCCTTTGCAGGATCTAAAATCCTTTTGACATCACAATTTTGTAGAATTTGTCTTAAAAGCGATTCATCATGATCGTTTTTGTTCATTGGCGAAGAAGTTTTGGAGTTTAATGAGAGTAACGAGTTTGAATTCCTTAATTTATTCTGTATTTTATCACGGGACACTTGGTCCGGCACAGGTAACGAGATCCGGTGACTCAAAGTAGAACTCTTGGAGCTATAACTACAAGAATCATCATTGCTACTACTAGTTGTTGTGGGTGGTGCCATTATGGAAGATTTTCCCTTATTTCTCTTAAATTTTTGCAAAGATGCATGTGAACTCTTGTGTTTTAGACTTGACTGTGAGTTTCTGTTCTTTAACACGCCCAATGATAAACTCGAGGAAGACGCCTTTGTTTTTAAGGATGTTTCCATAGATGACACAGTATCGCTACTTTCAGAATAAGTATTTGAGTTGAAAATGGCCTTATGGAATTCTGAGAAGGACGACTTGTGCTTAACCTTGATCCTTGGTTCAACAAGCGTCGTCGAATCGCGACGGTTCACTGCTGGAAACGAGCTCATGGAATGATGATCTACCTGAAGCATTGGGGGCGGCATGGTTCTATCTTTTTTCCAGAACTTCCATTTAGAAGAACTAGCGGAAGAAGCAGTGGACGAAATTGATGACCTTCTTGAGGATAATGACGCATTTCCCAGAGATTGCGGTTGCTGTTGTTGTAAAGTTGATCTTCTCGCCTGATTATTCAGCGGCTTTAGTGGCGTTCTAAGTCTGTTCTGTTCTGAACCAATGGGTGCAATTGGCAAAGCTTTCTTGCTCAAAGTTGGAGGCATATTTTCCTTACCTCCTGGGATCCCGATTCCAGACTGTGGCATTTCATCATTGATGCCTATCTTGGTAAACAGTTGCCTGAGAGACAACCCTGCGGAGGATCGTTTCGAAGAGGAGGAAGCAGACAGAGAAGTATTAGAAGCTACAGTATCCAAACTGGAGTAACTTTGTAAAGACTTTCTTTTTGCTGTGAAGCGCCCCTCTGATCTCTGTCCTTGTGAGTCTCACTGGTAAAGCTTGAAGAAAGCACAGACCATCTTTTCTTTGATTTGGATGATGAAACAGTAGAATGATTAGACAATAAAGACCATCGTTTTTTTGAGTTGGTGGTGTTCTTTCTTGGAATGCTGTGACCGGTAGTGTTCAAAGATGCTTTGGAGCTCCTCGTATGTGGAACGACTGAGCTATCGACCTCGTCTCCAGTCTCTGCAGTCAGATCAGTGTCGTAATCGTCATCATTATCAGATACCTCTAGTGCAATGAACCGTTTATCCTCGACGAATTCCTCGAACGAAGTTTCAAAATCCATGGGTATCTAACAATTTCAATTGGAGATTTTGGGTCGAAACGATAAAGTGAGGTAGTGTTCAAAAGAGTGTTGTTTTGATAATAGTAAACATATAATGTTAAATAACAATAAATATTGACAAATGTTGTTTTTTCTATTGTTATTATGTTTACATTTTACCTAAAACGGCAAAAAGAACCCGTGACGAACGATGTTAATAAAGAAAAACCAAATTTCTATTTATTTTGTTTATCTATTTATATATGTATATATGTAATATCTACATACTTGATTTATTTTATTTTTTATGGGTGCTGAGTTTTATACTCTTAGACCTAGCTCAGGTCTCTTGATGGACCTTCTTGCCTTTGCAGAAGCTCTGGTTACGTCACCAACGTCTTTCAAAGATCTACCTTGGACGTCGTCTTTCTTTAATTGGTATATTCTGACCATCCAGTTTTCGGATGTAAACACTTCGTCAAAGTAGTCTAGTGGAGGAACGTCTTGTGCGGTGATCATTTGTTGACGTACTCTGTCGGTAGCTTGGCCACCGTTGAACAGTTGTGGGAAATCCTTGTAGGACATCTTATACAGTAGCGAGTTTCTCATAGTCTCCGAGGCCCTTGCGTCCACTCTGTATTCACCTTCTGGTGTGTAAAAGTCACGTTCTTTGATCTCATCAGGCCAGATACCTTCGCTGATTCTGATCATCCACAGGAACTTGTTGATGTCATCACCACCGAACCCAATTAGACCACCGAAGATGACCAGGACGTAGTCGACGTCGAGTTCCTTTAGGATTTCGTACGACTTTTCCTCAGGGGAGGCCATGGCCTTACCAACAATGGCGATATGAGTGTTGTTCCAGGTGTTGTTGTCGACCAAAGTTGTTCTGTCGGCCATACCACCAATTTGGTAACCGTAATCCCACCATGCTGCGACTTTGCTGTCTTCGTCGGAGTTCATTCTTAGCCAGTAGTAGGCTTCTCTGAAATCGTCGATCAAAGCCAGCTTACCGTCTGGAGTTTGCGATGGCAAAACAACGGAGGGAGAAGAGTATGCGGTTTTCGTTACCCAAGTAGAATGGAAGACGAAAAGGTACAAGTAGAAGACGAAAGATCCGGAAACAATCAATTTGGCTAGTATAGCACTTGGCTTGGCAACGGATTTGTGGTCGCTGGCCTTGAAATCCAAATAGACGTCAAAGATCTTGGACAACGCCACGGCAGCGCACACACAGATAACGGGTGTCAAAGTCAACATCAGTCTAACCATGACACCTGCAAAGTATGAACACAGGACGGAGTAGGCGATGACGAAGACGTGTTCGTCTTTCAAGTCGAGGAACAGCAGGAAAACACCTGCGGGGAACAGCCAGATCAAGAAGTGGGTGTCGAAAAAGAAGGCGGGCCACGAAACAGGTTGATGTTCAGAGACAGAGGCGATGATGGGGATGTGGATCTTGGCGTAGTTGGTGTCCCATAGCGAATAGAACCTGCCCGTCCAGGGAGCAATCAGCCCCATGTAGGTCAAGCCCGAAAGGCCAACGACACCGAGGGCCAGGATCATGAACAAAGAGACGAGCATGATGACTTTGAATTTGGCTGTGCTGACTTGAGCCTTGATGAAGTCACCAAAGGCGACGATCTGGATCAAGCCGAAGACTCCCAATGCGGCCATGTGGTCGTTGGACCTGATGGGCAAGAACCCGACGAAGGGGATCTGCATGGATGCGACGGTCCCGATGGCGTACCACGTAGTGTAGGCGGAATATAGCTTGGACGAGTATCTGCCCATCAAGATCAGCAGGAAGACGTGAAGTGGGATCAGGTTGGTGATGAACACGTAGCCACCCCAGGCGGAGACCATATAGAAGTAACATAGCGCGGCAGCAGTGGCGTGCATGATAGACCCGGTCTTCTGGGCCTTTATCCAGAACATGAAGGTGACCATCAACAAGGTGATGGCGATGGCCTCGTTGTCGTAGGATCCGGCCACGGATCTAGAAATGTAGCCGGGAACAATGGCCATGAAGGCCGCAGCCAGAAGCCCGGCACTGGCGTCTTTGATCTCCTTGGTAAACTCGTAGGTGGCCCAGGCGGTGACCCCGGAAAACAGCGGCGCAAACAAAACACACACGTTCCTAATATCGATGGGTAGCCCAAACCAGTTGCGCAATGCGTGCCAGATGAACGCACTGGTGGTCATCAGGCCTGGGTACAAGGTGCCCCCAGTGACCCTTCCGAGGGGGTACCAGGTGCGGTCGTCGAACCAGTTCAGGAACTTGTAGAACGAGTTGTTGACGAGGTATTTGGTGGCCCGGTAGTTGAACCAGGGGTCAAACTCGTGGATTATGGACTCAAACTTGATGACGGCAAACAAACGTGACGAGATGGCAGCCCCGAAGATCGCAACGAAGATGACGAGCTTGAGGATGGTCTGAAACGCAGACAAAACACACGACCGGTCGGATACCATGGCAGCTGTAGTGATTGCGAGTGGTGTAGACGTTACGATTGCGATTGCGAATGCTATGCTATCCTGATATGCCCCAACCTATGCAAACTCCATCCACAGCAGCCCACCTCTCTCTTGTCTGTTCTCTTTTGTCTAAAGTTGGCGATTCTCGACCAGCGCGAAATTGCGGCCGTCGACAGTGACCACTGCCAAGAGCAAAGACAGATAAAGGAAGCTGCGATATGACTATCGCAGCTTTTAATGCTGGGCAGTGGCGGTGGGACTGGGGACAGCACAGTGTAGTGGAGATCAGGATGACTGCGTTGCACAGTGTGGCCAAAGCACCCGCGATCAAGGAAGAGGAGGAGGACGGCGACGAGCGGGCTGGCCGGGGGATGCCCCTGGGGCCCAAGAACCATGACTACCGAGGCATGGATGGCGACGGTGATGACGAGGGTGATGCGGACACGGTGACGTCTCCCATCACGTTCGAGAAGCAGAAGGTGGTGCCCAGGACATCGGCACACTCGGAACAGAGCATCTTGAGTAGCATCTCGCTGAAGTCGATGGTGAACCAGCACCGGCAGCAGCAACTGCAGCAGCAGGAAGGCTCGACGGGGGCTGGAGCTGGGGCCGGGGCTGGGAATGGGAATGGGAATGGGAGTGCGACTGCGTCGCACTCCCATTCCGCGTTTGTTGACAGGAAGCAGCAGATCCAGTCGCCGGCGATGGTGTCGATCTTAAGAAAGAGCTCTGCGGAGGAGAATGCCCGCAGCATTCACAGCAGCCAAGCCGGTGACGGTCTGGCAGATGGCCGGAAGCCCTCGAGCAGCAAGGAGATCGGGAGGATATTGCCCTTCACGGATGTCCAGCGGTCGAACCCTGAGCTCAACCCGGTCAGCGATGTGATGGATGCCGCCAGGAACAAGAAGAAAAGCAAAGCTGTGTTCAACGAGCTGGAAAACGACGCGGACGAGGACGATGAGGTGCGCCAGAAGAACCTGACCACGCAGGCGCTACGGAAGCTGTCGTCGTTCAAGATGAACGCCAGCTCCAACCTGCGGTTGAGCAGCGAGATCAGGGCCAGAGAGTCCTCGTCCTCGTCAACTTCGTCAGTGTCTTCGTCGTCTGAATCAGCGCCCAAAGCTGAATACATCGCCGACAAGCTCACCACGGCGAATTCCGGTTCCATGACCCATCTGAGATTCGGCAACAAGAACGTCATCATCGACTCGGTGAACCACGCGGCTGCTACAAAGCCGCCGCACCAGCAGATGCTAAGAAAGCCCTCGCTGGACTTCTTGCCACAGCCTGCCTCGACCACCAACTTGAACTTCAACTCTAACAGGCACAAGTCAACTGTAAGACAGATCAACAACCCAAAAAAAGCCCTTGTACGTTCCTGCTGTGCTAAGAAAAGTATCGGAGACGAACATAACGAATGACGACCTACTGAACGCCACGTTGTCATCTTACTACAAGAAGGCCTCCAACTTGGATAACAACTTCTCGCCAAAGGCGTCGCAGTCCGCCAGCGCCCAGAACGCAAACAATTTGAGAATCATATCGTCGCAATCCAGTGTACAATCAAACACGTCGTCGATCTTGGAAAACTACAAAAACAAGATATCCTCGTACCTGTTCCCCAACTCCATCCCGAACAACAATAGAATCAACCTAATACCTACCATCTCGAACAGAAACTCCTCCAGAGTGAACCCGCCCACTATGGACCACTGGATCCCGGACAGCAAGCGAAACTCATGCCGCTACTGCCACAAACCGTTCACTCTGTGGGAGAGAAAGCACCATTGTAGGCACTGCGGAGACATCTTCTGCCAGGACCACCTGCGCCACTGGCTGTATCTGGACTCCCAGGCGAACTTCATAATGATCAATGAGCTGAATCACGGCGGCCTCAACGACGGCGGCACGTTGTGCAAGATATGCGACGACTGCCTCGTCGAGTACGAGAACCTGTCCAGTTCAAATCACGGTGCAAACACGAACGATACCAACAACAACAATAACAACAGCGGCGGCGACGGCGACGGCGACGACGACGAAAGGAAGAAGGTCCGCAACTACTACAAGAACAGACAGATGAACACCCTTTTCAAACCAAGAAAAGACGCTCCGGCCCAAACCCATGCCGTAGTCGACCAGGACACGATAACGCCCATCCAGGTGAGATCGTACGAGGACGACACGGAAAACGAGAATGCCGAGGAAGAAGAAGAGGAAGGAAACGATGTTCTGGGCAGCGTGATCGGCTCAGTGCCCGCAAACTGGAACTGGAGCAGTTTCTAACACATTCATGGGAGCGCAGCCCGATGCACTCCGATGTTTGACCACTATGTGTACAATAGTCCTAATATAATATAATATAATATAATATAATATAATATAACATAAAACAACACTATAATAATAATTTCGCCAGAATTTCCGACGCGGCGCCGAGCGAAATTTTGAAAAGAACAGTATAAACCATCATCATCATCAACTTCGATTAGCCGGCCAAGGAGAGCAGCAAGCACACCACGAGCACGACCAGGATGGAGGCGATCATTCCCGCAGACGTCAAGCTAGAGGACTTAGAGGTGACGCTCGCCAACAACGAGAACGAGGTGAGAGACAACGTGTCCAAGCAGATCAGCGAAGCGTATGATGAAATCCTACCGTTGAGATTGCAGTTCAACGATTTCATACAAACAATGGCGAGCATAGACCAAGGCGGGTCCAGACAAGGAGACCGCATGGCCAAGTACCTACACGTGAGGGATAAGATCTTGCAACTCAACGATAGGTTCCAGTCACTGTCTTCCCACTTGGAGACTCTACAGCCTTTATTTGGCACCGTCCCGGAATACTTGAAAACCGCAGATAACAAGGACAGAAGCTTCCAGCTCCTAGAACCACTGAGCACCTACAACCGGAACGGTGCCGTTCCGGGCCCAGCCGCAGCAGTTGCGAATGCTAACCACTCCACGGCAGGTTCGACGCCCACAACCACAACCCCTCACGCAATACCCAACTTACATGCGCATTCGCTTTCCAACCCGGGTGCCACTACTACGGTGCAACAGAACCCCATGGCCAGTAAGAGAGGTTCAAAGGGGAATACCAATAGCGGAACGCCCAACGCATCTAGCTCTGCTGCAGCTGCAGCTGCAGCTGCCAAAAAACCAAGAAAACCAAGACAAACCAAGAAGGCAAAGGCCCAAGCTCAGGCACAGGCCCAGGCACAGGCGCAAGCACAAGTGTATGCGCAGCAATCGGCTGCCCAAACACCGATAACGGCATCCATGACGGCTGCGCTGCCCAACCCAACTCCCAATGTGATCAACAGCGTTTCGCCCACGAATGTCATGGGCACTCCACTGACCAACATGATATCACCCCTGGGGAACGCTTACTCGATGGCCGCCCAGAGCCAAGGGGGACAACCCGCTATGTCACAGTTTGGTAGCAACGGTAACGGAAGAATGGACAGCACCGGAGCCAACCTAAACCCTAGCACAAACGCCAACAACACACCACTACAGTCGCAATTGAGCCTGAACAATCTTACCCCGGCAAACATCCTAAGCATGAGCATGAATAACGATTTCCAACAACAACAACAGCAACAGCAACAGCCGCAGCAGCAGCAGCAGCAGCCGCAGTCGCAGCAGCCGCAACCTCAGCAGTACAATATGAATATGGGTATGAATACCATGAACAGCAATGGCAAGGAACTGGACTCTCTGGACCTCAACAACCTGGAGCTGGGTGGCCTGAACATGGACTTCTTGTGATCAATGCGGCCCCTCACGTTTATATACCTCCGTATCAATATCATTCTATATAATCTTTTATTCCTTATTACCCGAAACCATTTCTTTTTTTCCATCTTTTTTTCGCCCTGGAAGAGTGACTAATTTTCCGTTTCGTCATATAAGAATCATCGAGGTTCTCACACTTGGTAGAATGGTAGAGGGTCCCATTAACGAGACCAAAGCACACTGAAAAGCTATGTCGGAACAACTCAGACAAACATTTGCTAACGCCAAGAAAGAAAACAGGAACGCTCTGGTCACGTTCATGACCGCAGGGTACCCAACGGTCAACGACACCGTCCCCATCCTCAAGGGTTTCCAAGATGGTGGTGTGGATATCATCGAATTGGGTATGCCTTTCTCTGATCCTATTGCAGACGGGCCCACCATCCAATTATCCAACACCGTCGCCCTGCAGAACGGCGTCACTCTACCTCAAACCTTAGAAATGGTCTCTCAAGCCAGAAATGAAGGTGTCACTGTTCCCATCATTTTGATGGGTTACTATAACCCTATTTTAAACTACGGTGAAGAGAGATTTATCCAGGACGCCGCTAAAGCTGGTGCCAACGGGTTTATCATCGTTGATTTGCCACCGGAAGAAGCCTTAAAGGTCAGAAACTACGTCAATGATAGTGGACTGAGCTTGATTCCTTTAGTGGCGCCTTCCACTACCGACGATAGACTGGAATTGCTATCTCACATTGCCAATTCGTTCGTCTATGTTGTTTCAAGAATGGGTACCACCGGTGCACAAAGTGCTGTGGCCAATGACTTGGACGAACTTGTCTCCAGAGTCAGAAAATACACCAAGGAAACTCCCTTGGCCGTTGGGTTTGGTGTCTCTACAAGAGAGCATTTCAAATCCGTCGGTAGCGTCTCAGATGGTGTCGTAATTGGGTCCAAGATCGTCACTCTATGTGGAGATGCTCCAGAGGGCAAGAGATATGATGTTGCTAAGGAATACGTAGAGGGGATTCTGGACGGTGCCAAACACAAGGTTTTGTCTAAAGACGAATTCTTCGCCTTCCAAAAGGACTCTTTGAAATCTGCAAATGTCAAGAAGGAAATACTAGACGTATTCGAGGAAAACCACAAGCACCCAATTAGATTCGGTGATTTTGGTGGTCAATACGTCCCAGAAGCCTTGCATGCATGTCTAAGAGAGTTGGAACAAGGTTTCGATGAAGCCGTCGCTGATCCTACATTCTGGGAAGATTTCAAATCTTTGTACTCCTACATTGGCCGTCCTTCTTCGCTACACAAAGCTGAGAGATTGACTGAACATTGTCAAGGTGCTCAAATTTGGTTGAAGAGAGAAGACTTGAACCATACCGGGTCTCACAAGATCAATAACGCCTTGGCACAAGTTCTTTTAGCTAAGAGGTTAGGTAAGAAAAATATTATCGCTGAAACTGGTGCTGGCCAGCATGGTGTAGCCACTGCGACTGCATGTGCCAAGTTTGGTTTGACTTGTACCGTCTTCATGGGTGCAGAAGATGTTCGTCGTCAAGCTTTGAATGTCTTTAGAATGAGAATCCTCGGTGCCAAGGTGATTGCCGTTACTAATGGTACCAAGACTTTGAGAGACGCCACTTCAGAAGCATTCAGATTTTGGGTTACTAACTTGAAAACCACATATTACGTTGTCGGCTCTGCTATTGGTCCTCATCCATACCCAACTTTGGTTAGAACTTTCCAAAGTGTCATTGGTAAGGAAACCAAGGAACAATTCGCCGCCATGAACAATGGTAAATTACCTGATGCTGTCGTTGCATGTGTCGGTGGTGGTTCCAACTCCACAGGTATGTTCTCACCATTTGAACACGATCCTGTTAAGCTATTGGGTGTAGAAGCTGGTGGTGATGGTGTAGATACAAAGTTCCACTCCGCTACTCTAACCGTTGGTAGACCAGGTGTCTTCCACGGTGTCAAGACCTATGTCTTGCAAGACAACGACGGTCAAGTTCATGACACTCATTCTGTTTCTGCTGGGTTAGATTACCCAGGTGTTGGTCCAGAATTGGCATACTGGAAGGCTACTGGCCGTGCTGAATTCATTGCAGCCACCGATGCTCAAGCTCTACTCGGATTCAAACTATTGTCTCAGTTAGAAGGTATCATTCCTGCTTTGGAATCCTCTCATGCCGTTTATGGTGCTTGTGAGTTGGCCAAGACAATGAAGCCTGATCAGCATTTGATCATCAATATCTCTGGTAGAGGTGATAAAGATGTTCAAAGTGTCGCTGAAGTCTTGCCAAAATTGGGTCCAATGATTGACTGGGATCTGAGATTCGAAGAAGACCCATCTGCTTAATAAAGCATGTTTTTGTTTAACTTTATAACTACATAGACGAAATATAAAATACAATTGGGATACACAATGATATAGAAGCGTTTTGTTTTCTTTTTTCCACTCACTTAGAATAACTTATCGTGTTCTATTTTAGTCCGTTTCGGTTATGCAGCAGTCGCGTATTTTTAGTTTCGACCTGTCACTGTCGAAATTTCAGGTACTTGACACATTAGCATTGACATATATATAAAGGAATAGAACTGACAAGGAAAGCTAGGGTCGGTTGGCAATGTTTAATTCAAGATCAACGTTGCTTAGAGTATTCTGGGTGGTTGCTAATATAGCTCTCCTGGTATCTGGCACCACCAATGTTGGTAAACTAGAAGAATTCGAAGAATACCAAAAGTTTACGAATGAGTCCTTATTATGGGCACCTTACAGATCGAATTGTTACTTTGGCATGACACCTAGATATGTCGATGAAAGCCCGCTAGTGATGGGTATTATGTGGTTTAATAGTTTGAACCAGGATGGATTGCATTCTTTAAGACATTTTGCTACACCTCAGGATAAATTACAAAAGTACGGTTGGGAAGTTTATGATCCAAGGATTGGCGGTAAAGAGATCTTTATTGATGAAAAAAATAATCTGAACCTAACCGTGTATTTTGTTAAGAGCAGGAATGGTGAAAATTGGTCAGTAAGAGTTCACGGCGAACCTTTGGACCCCCAGCTACCCTCCACAGCCTCTATTGTATTGTATTTCAGTCAAAATGGTGGTGAAATAGACGGGAAGTCCTCATTAGCAATGATAGATCAGGATGGTCCCAATAATTTGAAATTTTTCGGTTATTCTAAAGAATTGGGAGAATATCATCTGACGGTGGAGGACAATTTTGGTCAATATTTCAACAATCCGGCTCTTGATACTATGGAAGTAGCACCTGGAAGTGACTGTTCCAAGACGAGCCATTTATCTCTTCAAGTCCCAGATAATGAAGTCTGGAAAGCTCGTGATATTTTCCAATCTCTGGTAAGCGATTCTATACGTGATATACTTGAAACTGAAGAAAAGCAACAACGTCCGGCTGATTTGATACCGAGTGTTTTGACCATTAGAAATCTATACAACTTCAATCCTGGGAATTTTCATTATGTGCAAAAGACATTTGATTTGTCCAAAGAAGAGGAATTTGAGTTTGATATCACATATAATAAGCTTGAAACAACACAGAGTATTTCCACTAGGGAACAAATTACGGAATTGATTACATGGTCACTGAACGAAATAAACGCACGTTTTGACAAAAAGTTTAATTTTGAAGAAGGGTCCGATTTAAATGGGAGTGCTGATGATAAGAGGGAATTTGCCTTGGAAACATTATCAAACTTGTTAGGAGGGATTGGCTATTTTCATGGGAAGCAACTAATTGATCGTGAAACTGAGTTCGATGAAAGCCAATTTGCCGAGATCAAATTGTTGAATGCAAAAGAAGAGGGTCCATTCAAATTATTCACCAGCATTCCAAGCCGTGGATTTTTTCCACGTGGATTCTACTGGGATGAAGGTTTCCATCTTTTACAAATTATGGAATACGATTTCGATCTTGCCTTTGAAATCTTGACTAGCTGGTTTGAAATGATTGAAGACGATAGTGGTTGGATCGCTAGAGAAATCATTTTGGGTGATGAAGCAAGAAGTAAAGTTCCACAGGAATTCCAGGTGCAGAATCCCAATATTGCTAATCCGCCAACTTTATTACTTGCATTCAGTGAAATGCTCTCTAGAGCCATTGAAAAAATAGGTGATTTCGACGAGGTTAACAACGAACAAGTGATGTTTAATGGGAAACTAAGCAATTTTGTTACGAACAATCTTGAAGCCAATTCTGATTTACTAACGGAATATGCCAAGAAAATTTACCCTAAATTACTAAGGCACTACAATTGGTTCAAAGAGTCTCAAGCAGGCTTCATTGACGAGTATGCGGAAATATTTCAAGACGAAGGAATATGGGATAAGATCCATAAGAGTGAAGTTTATAGATGGGTTGGACGTACTTTTACTCATTGTCTACCAAGTGGTATGGATGACTACCCTAGAGCGCAACCACCTGATGTCGCAGAATTGAACGTAGACGCCTTGGCATGGGTGGGGGTAATGACAAGGTCCATGAAGCAAATCGCACATGTTTTGAAGTTGACAGACGACGAGGCAAAATATGCAGAGATTGAGCATAATATAATCGAAAACTTAGACCTGCTACATTGGAGTGAGAAGGACAATTGCTACTGTGACATCAGCATCGATTCCGAAGATGACGAAATTAAAGAATTCGTATGCCATGAGGGTTATATCTCTTTGTTGCCTTTTGCGTTAAAGCTTATCCCCAAAGACTCGCCCAAACTGGGGAAAATTGTTGCCTTAATGAGTGACCCAAACAAAATATTCTCCGAATATGGGCTGTTGTCGCTATCAAGACAAGACGAATATTTTGGGAAGGATGAAAATTACTGGAGAGGCCCAGTTTGGATGAACATCAATTACTTGTGCCTTGACGCGATGAGATACTACTACCCTGAGGTCACTCTTGGCGTGGCTGGTGAGACTAGCGATGCCAAGAAACTGTACCAAAGCTTAAAGACTAATCTCAGTAACAACGTTTATAAAGTTTGGAAAGAACAGGGGTACTGTTATGAAAACTACAGTCCCGTAGACGGTCACGGTACGGGTGCTGAGCATTTCACTGGTTGGACAGCACTGGTCGTGAACATTCTGGGCCGTTTTTGAACCCATGTATAGATTTACATAGCGCTTATACAGATTTATAGCCAAGCATGTGCCAGTACGCAGGTCAAAATGGAAAGAGTTTTAGTTTTAGAAGAGACTCCCACAATTTTTTATTAGAACCAGCAATTTCTGTTTTTTTTTCACTTCGCTTTTGTTTACATTTCGATGCGGCTGTGAAAAAAAGTGCAAAATTCAGCAACCAGCAACTAGCACCCTGGACTAAAGCAACTGGAAGTACAAGCAAATAAACACTACAAACCTACCCGAAACACGTACCATGAAACACCTCGTTTGTTTGTTTGGAATTGACGCGTCGCAATGGAGGCCTTGTTTGCTTATTTTGGCAAGGTGAACAAGAGTAGAAGAATGTTATTGTTTACAAGCTGGATCTCGAAATGTTAAAGTAGTAAGCATTCAAGAACAAACTAAGCTGTATCGAAATGAGGTAAGAGCACCAGGAGAAAGCTATTTAAGAAGAGAAGACTGAAGTGATAGTTGGATATGTTTTTCTTCTATCATTCAATCATACTTCTAAGTAATAGCACTAATATCCCATACTTGATAACTTCTCAAGCCCAACAAACTCAAGCTTCTTTCCGCAGTAATAAGTTTCATTCCCTCCTTTGATTTAATTTATCACAGTATTAATTGCATTACCTCATTAAAATAATATATTACAGAAAACAGCTATGATTTCAGCAACAGGGTTTCTATCATCGCTATTATGCTTAACCTATCTAGCCTCTGCTCTACCAGTGCTGCCCAAGAGAGAAATTGTAACAAGAGTCCACACAGCAAGCACAACTAACGTAGTAACAGATTTCTACTCTACTACCACTGAGGTTGTTGTTGCTCCCACCGTTGAGTTCTTAATCAGTGACAGTGTTACCTTCACCACAACTTTAATCCCAGAAGGTGTCAACCCAACCGCTCAACCAACTACAACTATCACTAAAGTTCTTATAAAAAGGTTCAAGAAACTACAGCCGCTTCACAACCATCGTCTACTTTGCAACCAACCTCTACTTTGCAACCAACTTCTACCTCTCTACCAATCTCTACTGTGCAACCAGCTTCCACACAACAAACTAATAACTCCCCTTCTAGTACAACTTCAAGTGAAAACGCACAACAACCAAGTACTACTTCTACTTCTACTTCCACTTCTACTTCTACTTCTACGCAAAATACGGTCAGCGGTGTTGGTGAAGTTAATGTCGCAGGTAGTTCGGAAACGCAACATCATTCTCATCAAGCCGCTGCAACCACTAATGTGAACCAACAAACAACTATCTCAACAACGACTTCCGAAAATGTTGCCGAACCAACTACAATGACCACTTCCTCCACTACCTCCTCTACTACCTCCTCTACTACCTCCTCTACCACTTCCTCTACCACTTCCTCTACCACTTCCTCTACTACTTCCTCTACCACTTCCTCTACCACTTCCTCTACTACTTCCTCTACTACTTCCTCTACTACCTCTTCCTCTACTACCGCATCCGAGGGTTCTTCTAGCGCTGCTATAACTTCTTCTCCAAAGGCCATTGCATACTCTCCTTATAACGACGACGGCTCCTGTAAATCTGCAGATTCAGTCTCTTCTGATTTGTCCTTGATTAAATCTAAGGGTATAACTAGAATTCGTGTTTATGGTACTGACTGTAATTCCTTTGAAACCGTCCAACCAGCTGCCGTGGAATTAGGTATTAAGATTAACCAAGGTTTGTACATCACCAGTAGCGGTGTTGATTCCATCGATGATGCCGTTTCTACATTGATTGAATATGGTCAAACTAACGGTTGGGACGTCTTTGACTTCATTACTGTTGGTAACGAGGCAATTATCAATGGGTGGTGTTCCGTTTCTGATTTAATAAGTAAAATTTCATCTGTTAAATCTCAATTAAACAGTGCCGGCTATTCTGGTCAAATTACTACAAGTGAACCACCTGTGTCCTTTGAAGATAACCCAGATTTGTGTACAAGCTCTGAAATTGACTTTGTCGGTATTAATCCACACGCCTATTTTGACACTAGTTCTAGTGCTGAAACCGCTGGCACGTTTGTTAAGGGTCAAGTTGAATTAGTGCAAAATGTTTGTGGTACTTCCAACGTTTTCATCACTGAAACCGGCTACCCCTCAGCTGGTATTCAAAATGGTGGTAATATCCCATCTACCGCCAATCAAATTCTTGCAGTTCAAAACATCTTGAACGAAATGGACCTGGATGTTACAATTTTATCGACTTATAACGATTACTGGAAAGCTGCTGGTCAATACGGTATCGAACAATCATTTGGTGTCATCGAATATCTGCCATAATTTTAATCGACTCGATAAAATAGGCATAAAAAGATTAAATTCAGCAGTTTGATCTTTTCCATCATGATATTAATGAAATAGATATTCCATCTACTACTCTAGTTTCAATTTTAATTTAAACAAACATTGGCATAAAAAAAAAAAAGGAAGAAAAGAAAAAGGTTTATAAAACAGCATACGAGTGCAGTATTGAAGTGTACTCTATTGTATTCTGCTCTTCCATACATACGGTATTATTCAGTTCACCTTCATATTTTTATTTACATCTATCATTTTAATTTGTATATTATAACAATTATATTGCGTTTGCACTTTTCTCGGTTCTTTTCAAACACTATTGGCTGTGTTTCTACCCAATATTTTACGCCTTGAATAGAATAACAATATTATCCATGGCGAATTGCTTTCATATGCGGGTCTCCTCTATTCATTTGTGTTTACAAATACCACTATAGTTGAACTTCAGCAAGATAATCTGTCATCTTTAAGGTAAGTTAGTGCTTAGAAATAGCCAAAAGGCGCACTTTTAAACTTGGGTCAAGATAAAGCATTAATTACATCGAACGGCTCAGCATGCCGTCTGTGACAGTTCCATAATCGGAATTGAATGTGGTGTTACACCTTTATAGTACACACATTCCAACTTGAGAAGTAACATTTCATCAATTGTAAGCGGATTTAGCTCAGTTGGGAGAGCGCCAGACTGAAGAAAACACTTCGGTCAAGTAATCTGGAGGTCCTGTGTTCGATCCACAGAATTCGCATTTATTTTTTCCTTCGTACCCAGCTTAATTGTGAAGTCAGTTATGCACTTTTTTTTTTTTCTTTAGCACTTTGGTGTTTTAACATATCTGTAGGATTTGGTTGGTTTCAATCCTGTCATATCTCATATAATTACAAGCCAATATATCCTCTTCTTAATTTCCTTAAAAAAAATATTTTTTTAAAATAAACTACTATACAATTACTACTAAAAAACTTCGCCATTGGTGGCTATTAATTAGTGCATCCTTGAGCCTTCTATAATGCTATATATATCCTTTCTTTTGTTGGTTTATTGATATGGTTGTAAAATATTGACTTAACGTTCTTTCAATGCCTTGTTTCTCTTTTCTCTTCTTCTCATTCTTTCAACCTTCTTGGCGTGCATCTTAGCAGATAAACGTTCGTACCTTTCGTTTTCCGCCTTCTTTTCTCTTCTTTCCCTTAGCGTGGTTATCTTAGTTTGACGTGCTTCTTCTTTTTCATCCTTTAGAGCCATTAACCTTTCTTTGAATTGTTTGTCCTCCAGTCTTTTTTGCTTTTTAAGATCCCATGATGTCAATGTCTTATTCTTAACAACTCTACTTTTGACCCTCAAAGGCGCCTTTTCTGCCTTCCAGACCTTCCCACTAACTAAAGTGCCTTTTGCAGCCTTTGGTTTTTCTACTTTTTCATTGACCATTTTTCCTTGGTTGTGCTTTCGTTTGTTTTTCAAAGAATATAAGTACCAGATTTTGATTACTTATCTTTTAAAATGACAAGCTTAATGTTAAACAAAATTATGTTGACATTTACTCTCATGTATTATTCCTAGATGAATTTTTGAAAATTTTATCTCATCGCTTTTTCCAATTTCGGCGGAGGCGGATGAAAATTCACTGCAAAGATAAATAAGCGATAATGAAGAATATAAGACAAGTGATTTGCAAACCGTGGCTCACATAGCCATCAAGCAAAAAGCCTATCCGGTTCGCGATGAAGTCTGTGAGCAAAATCGGACATGTCAGTGAAGAAGGCAGCTGATTGAAGTAAACAAAATAAGGTTATTAGATAGTCTAAAGATTATATATAAAGAAAACATAAATATCAAATAATTATGCGAATAACACAGATTATTTGAATCTTATTTTATTTAAGCCAAAGTGGACAAGATATCAGAGTCACCAGCTTCCAAAATAGAGACAACACCGACTCTGAATAACTTACCGACAGCAGTACCCAATTCGTTGTTACCACCTTGGAAGTAGTAGACCTTGGTCTTGGACAACATAGCGTAATATTCCAATTCAGACTTTCTCAAAACTGGAGTGTTAGCGGCAATGATGATCAACTTAGACTTACCTTGTCTCAAAGACTTGACAGTGGACTTGTAACCTAAGGTGTACTTACCAGACTTGATAACCAAAGCCAACTTTTGGTTGATAGATTCTTGGGATTTAACTGGGGCCTATTAGAATGTAAAACGATGAAAAATAACGTAATTAGTTGTTAGTAAAATTGTGTAAGGAATACGACAAAAATTTTGCTTTCATTTCACATAATTATCCATGTAGGTCTGTACTTGATGTACGAAAGAGTTCTCAAATGCAAGTTGCAAAAGGAAGTTTTGTCATCTGGTTTGAAATCCCAGCCTTTCTTTGTTTCCAGTGAAATACGAAAGCAAAATAGTTATAAAATCATGTTATACTGACCATCTCTGCGTATATTGATTAATTGAATAAGCTGTAGGTTCTTAAACACTCCGGTCTGTTTGGTTATTTGAAAAGAGTTAAAAAAAAGTCAAAAGCTGTGATAAGAGTTCAGATAATATTTAAAACTTGGACATTAAGTAGTTTACCGAAAGTAGATGGAAGATACCGCCTACGATGAATTGCGCCAGCGTGGTTGTGCTCAATCACCGGCGGGATATGCCTTTCCCTCTTGAACGGGAAAAAAAAACTGGAAAAAAAACGCAAACCGACTCTGCGAAAAATTGAATATTTCTTCCTATTTGTGGTCTCCATCCGTGCATTTTATCTTGTAACACCAGTTCACCACATACTTATTACTGAGAAAGGTTCCCGTTTTTCAATGCCGGATTGGAATCTCCATTATCAGTCCGCGAACTAGGAAGTCTCACCGCCGTGGCGAGCTGAAGTGCACCATCTCTAGGCAGAGCCAGGCAGAGCCTGATGGCAGGACAGTCCGCCTGGCACGAGCAGAGATGACGGCCGCACTGACGGACAGAGAGTTCTGTCCAGCAGGAAGACACTACCAATCTATTGTATGGTAATTTCAGCAGATAGTGCGTATATGAGAATGTGTACGATATCAGCACTATTACTATTTCAAAGTTAAAGAAGACACCAAGACAATAACTTGAGAGGTATGTCCCATATGATGCGCAATCTGAAATAATGGCGACTGAATGCTACACGACGTTGAAACGAGCAACATAAGAGATATTCCATTGAGCCTAAACAGCTGAACCCAATTTTGAATGATTGAGGTTTATCCTAGTACAAATAGAGCCAATTATTGAGCAAGATAACCGAAATAAAAGAGCTTTTGGCGAGGGCGGAATTTTGGAACACGAATAATGACTGGAATAAAATATTATCAACTTGGAGAAGAACTGTCAGCACAAAAGGAAGAGTCTATGTTCACCCGTTGTACTACCTCACCCACTCTATAACTACATGAAGTTCGCGAATAGCAAAAATACCATTATTTCTACCGACAAGACAACTACTACGTTGAATTAGATTTACTAACATGAAATTTTTTCAAATATTTTTGAAAATGCGTTTGATTACAGTGATAAAATGAAGGTTGAAATTGATTCCTTTTCAGGTAACAGAATCTACCCAGGTAGAGGTACTTTGTTTGTCCGTGGTGACTCTAAGATCTTCAGATTCCAAAACTCCAAATCTGCTTCTTTGTTCAAGCAAAGAAAGAACCCAAGAAGAATCGCTTGGACTGTCTTGTTCAGAAAGCACCACAAGAAAGGTATCACTGAAGAAGTTGCCAAGAAGAGATCTAGAAAGACCGTCAAGGCCCAAAGACCAATCACTGGTGCTTCTTTGGACTTGATCAAGGAAAGAAGAGCCTTGAAGCCAGAAGTTAGAAAGGCTAACAGAGACGAAAAATTGAAGGCTAACAAGGAAAAGAAGAAGACTGACAAAGCTGCCAGAAAGGCTGAAAAGGCTAAGTCCGTTGGTACTCAAGGTTCCAAGTTCTCCAAGCAACAAGCTAAGGGTGCTTTCCAAAAGGTTGCTGCTACTTCTCGTTAAGATTTATGCTTGAACTTATTATGTACAATGAATATTTTTCTTTTAAATCATTTTTAAATATTTCGATTTAGTATTATTTTCTGTATAATTCATTCACGAGGTATAATTTACTATCTATCTATCTACCGTTTTGAGCTTCAGATTCCAGAAGCATTTGCAGGGGCAAGCTGTATCACGAATTATGTGAGTAGTAGGCATACCCGCGAGGCTAGTCGCCACAGAGTGCACATAGAGTGTAGAGAAATCTGTTTCGACAATCCGAGGACACCGTTTGATGTTAAAACCTCACTGCCCTGCTGAATGAATTTTTTTTTTGGAAGAAAGACCTACTGAAACTATGTAATTTCCGAATGCGGTAATTACACGCGGTTAAAATTTTGACATGCATAGGCTCGACAGGGGAAAATTCACCACGCATCTACAGCTTATCAAAGGGATTTTTGTTTCATGCTGTTGGGCCCCAATCCTGTTTTAGCAGAGAGCAACAAGATTTGCTTGTGGGTATACGTATAAATACATATTCAAAGATGTGACGGATCAAATATTCTTACTTTCTTGTCCTTCTTATGTGTTCCTATCCTGCTCTCGGCAATAGTGACACACGCTCAAATTCAATCACACATCTTATCTGTACACAACATGCAATTCTCCCGGTACATATCGCTAATTTCCCTTTTGGTTCCAGCTTTAGCACAGGACGTGGCCGTTTCATGCGAGCAACTTCCCTCTGCTAGTTTAGAGTCAACGCCATATTCTGTGTCCACCACTGCTATTCTTGCCAATGGGAAAGCAATGCAAGGTGTATTCGAATACTACAGATCCATAACATATGTTAGCAGTTGCGGGTCTGCAGCCACCACAACGACCAAAAACAGCCCTATAAATACACAGTACGTCTTTTGATGTGCCTCCAAATATTCACTGTTCATGACGCTTATACACATTGAAGAAAAAATTATTTACCTATATGTAATCTAATTATAATAAAGATAATAATAAAAACTGAATCAGCAATAAAGCAAGAATATGAGGGAGAGCGGGAGGGCGGCGGAAACGTTTCCTTCCCCCTTCAAATGTTTTCGAATCCAATCTCTTCCTGTGAAAAGCTTTTGTTAGTATACTTCGCAAGTAAACAATGGAAAAAAAAATCATTCCAAGTACATACCAAAAATTCGTCCATGTTTTTTGGGCACACTGAGTCCTTTATTGTAGCAGTTAGGTTCTTGCAGATTTTGGACCGTTTGGCAATTTCCTTCTGCAAGAGTGTGTCTCTAGAAATTATCTGTTTAACGATTTCATCGTTGGCTGGATTCCAATCGTTCTGTAGGCTTTCTAATTTTGACTCAATCTCTCTTAGTTCAGTTTCCTCTGTTTCAATGATATTTAAAAGTTCGGTGTTTTCCGGTTCTTTAGTTACGGAGTCAAGAGCGTCTCTGGCGGTCGCTTTGTCTCTTTCTAATTCTATCAAATCATTTCTCAACTGCGATACTGTTTCGAAATCAAATTTAGAAAAATCAATATCTTTGGGCAATTCCGGTTCCTGTTCATTACAAGAGTATATTACGATTTTGCCAAATGCCTTTGATACTATGCGTTTTTCGTTGACTAAGTTTTCTAATGCTTTGGTGGCGGTTGTTCTACTCACTTTGTTGTTCAAATTCTGAATTATATCATTAACGGCAAATGGCTTATACTGTGACACCAGATAGCCTTCTATTAATTGTTCAGCTGATGGAAATGAAAAGGGGTTGCAGTTAGTAAAGGCCAATAAAAGAAATAAAAGTAAAGGAAAAAAAGCGTATACTTTACCCTCTGAGCCTTTTGCCTGGACGGCCTTCTCGTTCGATTTCTTTTTGAGAGCCATTCTTGGGAGGATATAGAGTAAGTAGTTTATATCAACTTGGCACCTAGTTTATTACAGAGCCAGGTTTTAAAGTAGCCCATGTCTTTTTCCGTCGCGTAAAACGTTTGTTAACCAGATGAACATTTAGCCGCCCAAGCAAGCAAATAAGGTGTTTTTTTGCCGCTATGACGCATTCTACAGTAGACGTTGCCAAGAGAAGACCTTGACTACAGATAAGCGTCCACAAGTGGCTCGGCAAGTTGGAGGTCCATTAAAGAGCAAGGCAGTTGTCGATGAAAAAAATATAATGAAGGATGCGAGGTTCGAACTCGCGCGGACAACCGTCCAACAGATCTTAAGTCTGCCGCCTTAGACCACTCGGCCAACCCTCCAATTTCTATAACCTGTGTTTTTCCGCCCAGTCCTCACGCTTGGGTGTACAATGCAATCAACCCCACGCGTCCGCGTCTGCGTCGCGTGGGGGAGGGAAGACACTCAAGACTGCAGCGCGACCGGCCAAATAGGAAAGTAGTCGCGCCAGTAAAACAAAAAAAAAAAAAATTGAACCAGCCAACTCCTTGGGCCCCGGTGTCTTGTTTATTGTCTGGAATTCTGACGTGTGGAGCATTGGCGTCCGGGGTTGGCAAACCAACAGCTATCGCAGTTTTTTTGTTGTTTTTTTGCAGTGATTTAGATAGCGCACAAAATAGCGCACCAGCTGTTTCAGACTGGTCCTGGTATGCCTAAGCAAAACTGAAGCAAGCGATAAGGATTTCCGACGCCAACACAGAATGGCAACACTGACACCGAGTCGTGCCCGTCAATAAAGCGCAGCGGCCATGACGACAGGCGCCCACCGGGCCCGTGCCGGCCCGGCCTAGCGGGAAACTCCGGGGCGGCTTGTCCAGCTTGCTTAGCTATCGTAGTCAAGCACCTGGGTATTTTCTGGCTTGTTCTCCAGCTCCGCCTTTTGTTTCAGTAATAGAACACAGCCCCCCACTTCGGGAAAATCTGGAGTGGGAGCGGAGGCCCTGCGGCGTTTTCCTCCGGAAAAACTTGCAAGAAAGAAGAAGCAACAGCAAATTTTTACAACAGGCGAGACGAGCGAAAGTGGGGAAGAGCAAGCAGAAAAAAAGAAAAGAAATTAGTGCTTCTCGGATAATCTATTTATTATATCTTTTCATCGCAACATCCCATTACCCAAGACAACGTGGAGTAAGACAACCTCGGCAAAGCATTCGAACTTAAGAGGCCGTTTGACCATAGCCCCTTGTGATTACAGCTAGAGCAGAGTCCAGTGAAGTTCAGAACACAATAGAGTAACTATGCAGAGTCCATATCCCGTGCCGCAGGTATCTAACGCCGACGATGGGTCTTTGTTGAGGGACAACCAGAGCAAGTCCAAGACGGCTATGAAATCAGAGGCGCCGAGACCGCATGCCTGCCCCATATGCCAAAGAGCGTTCCATAGACTGGAACACCAGACAAGACACATGCGGATTCACACTGGTGAGAAGCCCCACGCTTGTGATTTCCCCGGATGTGTGAAAAGGTTTAGTAGAAGCGACGAACTAACAAGGCACAGAAGAATCCATACCAACTCTCATCCTCGGGGCAAAAGAGGCAGGAAGAAGAAGGTAGTCGGCTCGCCGACAAATAGTGCCAGTTCCAGCGCCACCAGTATACCTGACTTGAGTTCGGCAAACTTCGCTCCTCTATTGCCACAGCAACAGCAACAGTTATCTCCTTCTGGTCCTGTAGCGATTGCCCCGAAGGAATATCCAAGTCGATCTTCCACCCGAAAGGGCAGAAGAACAAAGTTCGAAATAGGCGAAATAGGCGGTGGTAACGACGCGTCCGTGGCTGCTTCCCCCAACCCAATGGCTAAGATCCCCGTATCGGTAAAGCCCCCTCCTACTTTGACACTGAACAACATGAACTATCAGACTACATCTGCTCCCTCTACCTCGTCCTCGTTGAACAATAGTCACAGCGGCAGTAGATTGAAGTTGAATGCGTTGTCGTCTTTACAAATGATGACCCCCATCGCCAACAGTGCGCCTAGAACCGTATTCATAGATACCCCTGAGCAAAAGCAACAGCAACAAAATTCGCAGTCACAACGTTATTCGAACACCGTTATACTACCAAGGCCGCGATCCTTAACGGATTTCCAGGGACTGAACAATGGGGGTACAGGCACTAATGCGGGGTACAGAGCCCAAACCACCCAAAGCTCCATACAGTTGAAGAGGCCAAATTCAGTATTGAGTCTGAACGACTTATTGATTGACCAAAGGAATTCAAATGAATCCGACTCTGATTTCACCACCGGCGGGGAAGAGGAAGACGATGGTTTGAAGGATCCATCCAACTCCAGCATTGACAATCTTGACCAGGACTACTCTCAAGAGCAATCAAGGAAGAAATCCAAGACCTCCACGCCCACGACAATGCTGAGTAGGTCGGCGAGTGGCACGAATCTGCATACTTTGGAATACGTAATGAACCAGAACCATTTGCATTCTGCATCGTCGTCGCCCGATTTCCAGAGAGAGCTAAGCAACAGACTACTGAACGTTCAACAGCAGCAGCAGCAGCAGCAGCAGCAAGAGCAGCATCCGTTGTTACAATTGCATAACTCGTCCCTGTCCAGTCAAAATCAATACCAAAATCAAAATCAAAATCAAATTGTGACTTCTAATAATTCTTTAAGTACTACACCTTTATTATTATCACCAAGGATGAACATGGCTAATACCGCCGTATCAATCCAACAAACGCCCAAATCGTTCCCAGATTTACAAACTCAGGAACCGGAAAGATTACCACCGATAAGGAGTTTGCCATTACCTTTTCCACACACGGATTGATACGCTGGCATGTTTATGGCAGCGAGGTGATGATAGAAAGACAACAGATAAATTTTAACAATATTAATAATTAATAAATAATAATAATAATAATAATAATAATAATATATATTCTAATAATATCCAAGTTCAGTTAAAATGCATTCCCTTTATCAGATATATATTTTGCTTGCGCCGGCAGCGTTGATTAGTCATTACTGTTTTCAAAGTCGTCTATATGTATTGATTGAGCCCTACTATTGTTTTTAACTTTGTTGTGGCCCCCCAGAATGTAATTTTTTCCAGTGTTAACCATTTTATTCTTGTTGGAGTTTTTGTTGATAATGGAACTTTTGAAATTTGCCATTGGCGATTCAATCCATAGATTGTTATTGTTGTTACTATTACTGTTCTTGTATGAAGTAGGTGTTGTAGGCGCGGTCGTCATTGCATCGGTAGCTCTAGTCAACGTAGTTGGTTGTCTCGTCATATTGGTATTGGTGGTACTAAATGAATTTTCAAGAGAATAACTGTCATTCATGGATCCAGATACTTGTGTACTGTTATCGTTGTTACCGCTACTATGTTCTTGTGCAAGAAGACTACTTTTGTTGAACAAGTACCTATTGGAGGAAGATGGTGTAGTATTTTGTGGCTGCTGTTGCTGCTGCTGCTGCTGCTGCTGTTGCTGCTGCTGTTGCTGCTGTTTATTAGTATTGGTAATAGCATTATTTGATGAGGACGGTACAAAGGAGTTGGAAGAATAAGCATCGTATTTTGATAAGGGAGTGAAAACCTCAACGTTATTTTTCTGTGGAATTGGTTGCAATGCAACAGGACGGTCATTAGTGGTGACTGATGTCATGGTGGTTGGAGGCGTAGATATTACAATTTGCTCATCATCGGAGAAAAATCCTATCAAGTCAGACATTGTTAACTTGGTAGTTTCGATTTCAGGCTGATCTTCATAGAAAAGGTCCTTAAAGAATGATTTATAAACTTGGGAACCGTCATTCCACAATGTGATATAGTCTTTCAAAGCCTGTAAGGAGAGTTGGTTTTTTAAACATAACCGCTGAATCAAATTGTCATGGTTACTTCCATCGTTGATTTGATGGAAAAACAGATGATTTAGTAGATTGATGGAGATTTTTTGTAATACCAGGTCATCTAGAGAGATTCTCGTTATAAATTTGATTAGGTGGTATAAGGCCAAATTTTTTTCCTTTGTGATCAAATTTTCACACAATTTTAGAGAACTGAAGAAAATTAGTTGAGAAGATAAGTGTCTAACTGAAGATGATCCAATAAGATTTTCATCTTCTTCTTCTTCCTCTTGTTCATTTTCCTGTTCTTGTTCTTGATCGTTTAGCTGTTGAGCCAATAATAATGAAGTGGATAGCGGAATTAGATAAAGTAGCATGTACTGTTCAATCATGATATGGTTGTTTCCGTTACTGATATTGTTGCTATGATCAGACGGTTGAGTTAGGGCGTTAATATTCAAATCGCTATAGTCCCTTAAGAGTTTGGAGTTTAGAAGGATTGTTAAGTTCAAACATCGCAACAAATCCCTGACAATCATGATTGAATCTGATTCGTGACTCAAGTCTTTGTCAAAAGTAAATAATGATTTTGAAATTGGTGGGATTGGCGGTAAAATGGAATCTTCGAACCAAAATGGAATTTGATAGTTCGTTTGTTGGGACTGGAACCAGTCTTTTTTCCGACTATTATTGGTAACGTTTTTCTTGTTTGATTTATTAATTAATTGTGTAATATTGCCTGTGTTGATTAAGAATTTCGATAAAAGGAATTGAATGATATTTAAAGTGGAAGATAAACTTTGAGTGGAGCCCAAGTTGCCAAAGCTTGAATGTAGACAATGAGTGGGCACTAACATTAAATGATTTAATGCAATGTCAAGTAACAAAATCAAACGATTCTCTTGCAGGTAGTTTAATTCAGGGTGGTCGATAACTTCCATTAAGATTTGGAAATAAAAGGGTAAATCGTTGTAACTAGCGCTGTGGATATTGCTGTTGTCAATATCCGATATGCCATTTTCCATTATTACCGCAATTGCAAGTTGATACAGTTTCGGATCAATCAAATTGGGGAAATGAGAAATTCTCTTGGAAATCTTATAGACGAAATAATGAGATGGCAAGACTTTCAAAGATGATGACGATGATAAGAAAGTGGTAATAAGAAAGTCCATATGATAATCTTTTGTTATCCAATTAGAAATCTTTTCATCACCATTGATCAATTTCGTTTTCGACGGATTATAGTTTTGCCATTGAGGTATCCAGATCTCAAGTAAAGTAGGTTTTAAGCTCAGTTTGAAAAACTCGAATAAGTCTGGCGTGATTTCATCGAAATTCTGAACTATGGAAAGAAGCGACAACACGCCGAACTTTATTGGGTCCCTCTCTTGGCTCGTGCTCGCAACTTCGTTGTTATGATCCACTATAAATTCGTTCCACACGTTCAGATTGTGCAGGATCAAAGGATGGAATTGCCTATGAATCGAAATGTATGCAAATAACACCGTTATAAGGTCCCATATGATGATACTATTATTGCCAGAGGTAACGGCAGCCTGTAGAAGGGGCGAAAAAAATGTCCAAGTTTTCTAGTTCTGTGTCAAACGCGTCTGCACCAGCAGCCGAAACGGGTAAATACTTGAAAGAGTTGATCAGTTTGAACGCTATATCAGCAGGGTTGTTTTCACGGTTGTTGTCAATGGAAGCTAGTTTCTGGAAGGCCTTTAAAATAGCTTGTGAAAGGGCATGAACGGTGTCTTGGGAGACCCGCGAAGCTGGCGTAGTCGCCAATGGTGCATGGCTAGTACACTTCTGCATTATGGGGCGGTGATGGTAATCTGCTATTGTTGCTGCTATTGTTTACTCTTCCCTCTCCCTCCAGTCTTCCCTAGGATCCTCCTTATAAGAAACAGAAAAAACTGCCGCCGAGATCTAAGCAGAAAAAATACAAATCCCAGATCAAACACGGCTGGGTAACACCCGGAGCTTGCTTTTCACATCACTCTAAACGGCAACGCGTGACCACAGGTCAATTGATCGCTATATACGTACATCACCTTTCACGGACGGTTTGTCCCTTTATCTCTTTGTACGTGGTGGAGGCCTGTAGAATGTCTCCGAAAAAAAAGAAAGCAAAAGGGGTAGCCCCACAAAGGGGGCGCCGCGTGGTGGTGCTGCCTACTATGAATAATCGAAATTGAAATTTGAAGAAAAAAAAAAAAAAGCTCTACAAGGGGCAGGACAGGCAGGGGTTTTGGTTCGGGCCAATACGTACGTACATTCAGTTATGACGATGAGATGCTAGCAGCTATTAATAAAACTGCATATATTTTTTAATATTTTATCTTCTTTTTATATATATATACATATAGTTATTGAGAGTGGTACCTGGTTACATACGATTATCAAATACACTATTTTTCTCTTACAAACACATAAAAACCTATAACAGAGAAGAATACTACAAAATGAAAACTTTAATTGTTGTGGACATGCAAAACGATTTCGTCTCCCCTTTGGGTTCCTTAACCGTTCCCAAAGGTGAGGAATTGATCGAACCGATTTCCAAGCTGATGCAGGATCCTGATAGAGACTGGCACAGAATCGTGGTGACCAGAGACTGGCATCCTGCAAGACACGTGTCGTTCGCCAAAAACCATAAAGACAAAGAGCCTTTTTCAACCTACACCTACCGTTCTCCAAGACCAGGTGATGACTCCACCCAGGAAGGTATCTTGTGGCCCGTGCACTGTGTGAAGAACACCTGGGGCAGTCAATTGGTCGACCATATAATGGATCAAGTGCTCACCAAGCACATGAAGATCGTCGACAAGGGGTTCTTGACCGACCGTGAGTACTACTCCGCGTTCAACGACATCTGGAACTTCCACAAGACCGACATGAACAAGTACTTGGAAAAGCACCACACAGACGAGGTCTACATCGTCGGTGTCTCCTTGGAGTACTGTGTCAAGGCTACTGCCATCTCCGCTGCAGAACTGGGTTACAAGACCACTGTCCTGCTGGACTACACAAGACCCATCAGCGAAGATCCAGAGGTCGTTAACAAGGCTATAGAAGAACTGAAGGCTCACAATGTCAACGTCGTGGGCAAATAAGAGCCGGGCGGCTGCATGCGGGTCCAGAACTCACTATATAAGTATAACGTATATATATATATAACTATATCCACCATATAGCGGAGGAATAATAACAGAAATAATCTCTCTAACGTCTTTACGCCTCTCTTCATTCTGCTTTGGGTAAACTGCTTGAGCCCACTTGGGCCGGCCCACCGCGAAAAATCTGGCCGGCCTCAATCCGCGTGCGCCTTTAAATGTTTTTTCACGTTGCAGGGACAGCAACCTCAACCTTCTAAATCAAGGCAGCTAACCAATGTCTTTCTTTGCCTTGATCATATACCAGTCTTGTCTTCCCAACAATCTACATTCTCCCTTTGCATCCGCATCTTTGTATTTAACATAAAGGATTGTCATACCTCCTTCCTCTTCTTGTCGTGCAACGCATCAGAAACAGCAATCCAAAGGAGAAAGAAAATAAAATATAATACAAAAAGAAAGAGATTATGTCTAGGAAGCTACCCCATCTGCTTGCCACGAGGAGGTCAAAGACGATAATTGCAACCATTCTTCTCTTTTACACTTTGTTGTCGTTCCATTCGTCTAACAAAAGATTGTTTTCTCAGTTCTACCCTAATAAAAATGACTATACCATTTTGCCTACGACTTCGCATTCGCAGGACTTGAATTTAAAGGCGGATGTTTCGTTCAATAAGAAGAGCAATGAATTGCACAATTTACGTGATCAACTTTCATTTGCATTCCCTTACGACCCTCAGGCTCCCATCCCACAGAGGGTATGGCAGACCTGGAAAGTAGGTACAGGTAGTAAGGATTTCCCCTCCACTTTCAAAACTTATCAAAAAACATGGGCGGCGTCATCTTCGTCTTCAGAACACTCTCAATACTCTTTGATTCCGGACGACTCTATCATTCCTCTTTTGGAGAATCTTTACGGCACTGTTCCGCTTGTTGTGCGGGCGTTCAAACTGATGCCTATAAATATTCTAAAGGCGGATTTCCTGAGGTATTTATTGTTATTTGCAAGAGGTGGTGTCTACTCGGACATGGATACCACGCTTCTGAAACCGATTGAATCGTGGCCTTCGCAAAATAAGTCATGGATGAACAATATAATAAACGTGAACACCCCCATTCCTTATAAAAATTTAAAAGTTTCGCCTGTCATGGACGGTAAAATACAGCAGCAGCCAGGGTTGGTCATTGGCATTGAAGCTGATCCCGACAGAGAGGATTGGAGTACGTGGTATGCTCGTAGAATCCAGTTTTGTCAATGGACCATCCAGGCTAAGCCAGGCCACCCAATATTAAGAGAACTGATCTTAAATATCACCGCCACAACTCTAATGAGTGTAGAAGATCCAGACCTCCCTATCAAAGTTGTTCTAGATCCAACCAATAACGAAGACTACAATGTAAACTATAGGTACCTGAGACGTAATAACGAAACTTACCCTCACTCCGAATCGAAAAATAACAAGAACGTTGATGGTACAGACATAATGAATTGGACAGGTCCAGGTATTTTCTCTGACATCATTTTCGAATATATGAACAATGCACTCCAACACAACAACGATATCCTGCTGATCAACCCGAACTTGAACAAGAACGAAGGAGAAGACGGCGCTACTGCGTCAACAAGCGAAGCTGATGGTAGTGCATTGTCCAAGTCAACAAGAAGGTTTTATAAAAAAATATCAGAATCCTTGCAGTCATCAAACGTAATGCCGTGGGAATTCTTCTCCTTTTTGAAGGATCCCGTTATTGTAGATGACGTGATGGTCTTACCAATAACAAGTTTCTCCCCAGATGTGAATCAGATGGGTGCTCAATCAAGTGATGATAAAATGGCTTTTGTAAAGCATATGTTTGGTGGGACCTGGAAAGATGATGCTGATAGAAATGCTGGCCATACATAATTAAACTCTCCTCTTCATCTTAGTCCTTCTAAATAAGATATATTCCTAGATTTTTATTTATTCGCTTTACGCATTCCTTACTCAAGTTCCAACTTGCCATACTCATCAAAAACACTAGTGCCTGTTGGCAGATTAGAATAACAAAGGTTCAAGATAATAGAGAAATCCAGGAGTTATCAAGAGATTCAAATTCTTGCATTCCACAACAACCTTTCAAAACTTTCCAAATTTTATCTACCTTAGTATCACTGATGTCAAGAGGACCAGCTACCCGTTTTTCTGAGTATTTCTCATCAGCACCTGTTTTCTTTACATTTTGCCTTAGCATCGCCTAGGCGTCAGCTCAAAAAAACGCAAAACATTTATGACATTGATGTTTTTTAATATGCTAAATATCTGTATAATTGTGTTTATGTAGCGGAATTGAGAGAAAGATCTTGGTGTGCACTGCACTAAATTTCAGGCTTCATTTTGAACTCCTAACATTTGAGATGCGGTATCGACAATGCAATCCCTGAAGTTGCGAAACTTAAATCCCAGCAATTCTTTGGTCTTAGAGTTGTCGAACCTGCATGAGTTTTTTTCTAGAAAGCTTGGACCGCTGCCAGGTTCACCGGCAGTAATCTTACCCTTTAACTGGGGAAATTCCTCGTTCAAGATATCAACTGCCTCTTGGGAGCAGAATAAATCTTCGCTCAAGACCAATCTTTTACCAGCACATTCAGAATTTTCAAATGCAGCTAAGTGAGCTTTCGATACGTCACGGACGTCAATAAATGGGCCGCTGTAATTGTAGAACTTTCCACCGGTCTTGGAACGAACTAATTGAGCAATAATACCTGAAGAACTATTTATGCCGTCTTCAAGTGAATCGGCAAACAGTTGAGGGCCAAAAACGAATCCTGGGTTGATAGTGGAGAGTGTAAACTTTACGCTCGATTGATTTTCCTTAAGGAAGTTCCAAGCAGCTTGTTCAGCAAACTTCTTGGAACCGCAATATGCGGCAACGGCATCAGCTTGACAGCTTTCCCAGGTGTCCTTGTTCCAACTCTCTTCGGTAAGAACTAAGCTGTTGTTTCTTATATCTATATTATTAGCAAGCGCAGCAACGGAAGAGGTGACGACGACCTTTTCAACGGTGTCCGCGGCGTATTTTTTAATTGCTTCTAAAATGGACTTGGTACCATTCACAGCTGGAATTAGAAGGTCCTTCTCAAAATCAGTGGTTTTGAAATGGACTGGAGAAGCTATATGCAAGACAACATTGATTTCCCTACCACGCTTTTGGAAAACATCATCAAAAGCGTTTGGTATAGCGATGTCTTTGACAATTTCCATTGAAAGATTGGGATTGTTATTAAATTTCTTCAATATACCATCGTTCTTTTCTTGAGATCTCCCTGAACCAATCACCTTGTATCCAGCTTTCAATAAATCATGCACAACGTGTAAGGCAATGAAACCTGTGGCGCCCGAAACGAAAACAGTGATTTCTTTAGTAGTCATGGTTATTTTGTTTAATTTTTTTCTTTTTATGACCTGTTTGGTTGAGTTTTATACAATTGAATAATGTGTTGTTTAATTTTTTACAATAGAAATGAATCGAGTTGCCAATGCTTCCCCAGGAATGACGGGTTTCTATTGTATTATATTCTTTTATGCTTTTGACCTCTTAAAAATCAGTTTACGTCAAGAGATTCTTTAGGCAAACTGAGCCGAGATAAACCAAGCCAAATTAAACCAGGCCGAACCAAATCAAGCCGAATCGAGACGATATTACAGGGTGCGTCCGCACGTCTGTATTTACCATTTAAAAGGCCTTTTTCTTTTTTTGGACTAATCAAGAATCATGCATGACCTCCATTAGTTTCAAAAGAAGAGAAATGCTGAGTATATTGCTTGATTGCTCAGTAAACTTTACTCAAAAACACTTTATCTCCCCGTCTTCGGTATGCAGAGATTTTTCTTAAGTCTAGCCGAATGCCCATTGAGTTCACTTCACCAACTGCTCCTTAAGCTTTTATTATCGTCCGACATGTAAATGTACTGTAAGCACCCGCTTTAATGTAATACTGTATCGCTTTATTCTTAATAATCGTACTCTGCTTAAAAACTGCATACAAGTTTCCCCTTTCTTACATTGAATGTCATAACTTCCTTATACGCACTCAATGTACTCGGCCATCAGCAAAACCATTAACCGTGTATTTAATTGAGGAGCGAATAATTGAAAGGCACATCGCAGTTTATCAATGAGCTGGAAGGCAATTACGTTAAACTTTCAGACATCGAGATAAACGTCATTGTTTTGAGAGGTGCTAAACGAAGCCGGCTACAAAACTAAAAAATAAAAAATAATGGTTGCTAAGAGATTCGAACTCTTGCATCTTACGATACCTGAGTATTCCCACAGTTAACTGCGGTCAAGATGTTTTCTTGAATCAGGCGCCTTAGACCGCTCGGCCAAACAACCGGTTATTTGTTGAAATGGAGAGTCTCAGGGACAGTTGGTTTCGGAATAAGAACCCATCCGAATTATTAGTAAACATCAATTAATGTGCAAAAATAGCTGTCTACTATTCTTATTGGTAACGCTCTTTCGCTGTTGATGATTTTCCACTGAAGGAAAATCATCGAAATAGGGAATGTAAATGGTGATATTCTTCATTCGATCAACCAGATGTGTATGATTATATATGCGAGACTCTTTTGTGGACCTTGGGGTAAATTTTTCGGAAGTAACTAACTGGCGAGCCAGGTGAATACGAACGTGTGCTTGCTCTTGCGGCACCGTGTGAGTGTTCTAGTCAACTATAATATCATTACTTACTAGCCAGATTCCTAAGTCAAGCGTAACAGGGAGCCGAGCATTTACTGTTTTTGGGTAATTAGCTTATTCATGATATGACAATTTCATATCAATCCACTCGGCTTACCTTAAACATGATGTCTGACATCGCCATAACGACTAAATAAAGTCTGTGAGTCTCTGTGTTCAGACAGGAGAGTACCTTTTGAAGTATTATTGAATATGAATTTATTGTTTAGTTCTATGTATCTCTACTTAAACTTTATCCCAATATATTTCGTGTTTCCTTGTCCACATATTGCAACAAATATATAAAGAAATTTTAAAGGGACAAATAAACTAGCATGTAAATTAACGATAGATTAACAAAAATATTTCTATTCATATGGTTTTATACTCAATATAAGAATTACTACATGATGTACTTATGCGTAAATCAAGCAGTGTCTGTAGATAAACCACGCAAAATAAGATATATTTGCGACGAAACAATTTATCGTAAAGAAACAACGAAATGTGAAGCAAGATATTTACATTTGACATGCAATTATTGTAGTAAGAATGGTGTCACCGTTAACAACAAAAAGATCTAAAAAACAATTACAGAATACACCCGCCATACATGTAAAGTTTTTATCACTCTCTTACTGAAGTTCTTTATCATGATGTTTAGAAAGAATTTACATTGAAGGATTGGCATCCATCATCAATATGATTTGTTCATATCTTTACCTGCGTGCCCTAAAATATGACAGTCCAGTCATTGAAGACTAATGATCAAAATTTTTCGAAAACGCTGCCAAATAGAAAAAGGCAAAAAATGAAAAATTTGGTGCACAACGGTAAACGAGCATCTCCGGGCGGTGCGGTGATTGGCCTGCGGCAGGCTGCCTGATTTATAAAAGAGCAAGGCAACACAATAAAAGGCTAGTGACGTCTATGCATCACTCTATTGTTAATGTTAGTTCATAGCCCATTCCACGACATAAAACGGTAATTTTGTAATTTATACGTATTGTTACTTCTTCCAGATATCCTTACCAGAAAAACACTGACAAAGTATGCACACAGCTGAATTTTTGGACACTGAGCCAACAGAAATCTCATCCGTCCTAGCAGGAGGTTACAATCACCCACTATTGAGACAGTGGCAAAGTGAGCGTCAACTGACCAAGAGCATGTTGATCTTCCCTCTATTCATCTCTGACAATCCAGACGACTGCACGGAGATTGACTCTTTACCCAATATTAAGAGAATCGGTGTCAATAGACTAAATGACTACTTGGGGCCATTAGTGAAGAAGGGTTTACGGTCCGTGATCTTGTTTGGTGTGCCTTTGAGCCATGGCACCAAAGATCCAGTGGGAACTGCAGCTGACGATCCAGAGGGACCAGTCATCCAAGGTATTAAGTTTATTTGTGAAAACTTCCCTGACTTGTACATTATGTGCGATGTATGTCTTTGTGAATACACTTCCCATGGCCATTGTGGGGTTTTTGTACGATGACGGCTCCATAAATAGAGAACGCAGTGTCTCTAGACTAGCTGCTGTGGCTGTTAACTATGCCAAAGCGGGTGCACATTGCGTGGCCCCAAGCGATATGATCGATGGTAGAATAAGAGATATCAAGAGAGGATTGATTAACGCCGGTTTGGCCCATAAGACCTTTGTTATGTCTTACGCTGCTAAGTTTAGTGGTAACTTGTATGGGCCTTTCCGTGATGCAGCTTGTTCTGCTCCTTCTAGTGGTGATAGAAAATGTTACCAATTACCTCCTGCTGGCCGTGGTCTAGCACGTAGAGCTTTGGAAAGGGATATGAGCGAAGGTGCTGACGGTATCATTGTCAAGCCTTCCACATTCTATTTGGATATTATGAGAGATGCAAGTGAAATTTGTAAAGATTTACCAATCTGTGCCTATCACGTCTCAGGCGAATATGCAATGCTGCATGCTGCTGCCGAAAAGGGCGTTGTTGATTTGAAAACAATTGCTTTCGAGTCTCATCAAGGTTTTCTTAAGAGCAGGTGCCAGATTAATAATTACTTATTTGGCTCCTGAATTCTTAGATTGGTTAGATGAAGACAACTAAACAAGCGCATATTGTAAATAGTTACGAAAACAACAAGATCAATGATAAGACAAATGTAGTAGTACGGGCAGCAAGCTTCCAAATTTGGTAGGGCTTGAAAAAAGAGATGCAACCAAATAAGCAATACAATGAATAGTGTAAGGCTCTTAGTGAATATTTATGTAGTCATTCATACGTAGTATATACACCTGAAAGACATTAACGAAAAGAATCGACAATGCTTTTTGTTCATTTTCATTGCCCTTTATTTTTTCTTTTCTAATCCTAAAACGGTCATTAATGGGCCTAATTGGTCCGGTCCTAATTGGATACCAGATTTTTGCAATTCTGATTTGAATTCCTTCATTGCATGCCTCAAGTCTTTGTCCATTAGAATCTTGATCATTTGCCATGGCTTCATCGTGTTCTCTTCAGTAGCAGAAGCACCATCTAAATTGACAAGTTTCTTCTCGATCATTATGTTACTAACCTCTTCTAGTTTCTCCAGGACGTTAGGCTTTGCGTTTATTTCGTCCATGAGTTTTTGTACTTTGATGTGCGCATCGATCTTATCATTAGGTTGTCTGTTGTCCCAAGACTGAGCATAGCTTCTTTTGGCATATGCCGGAAAAGTTCTCCTTAAACTCTGAGTGTAGTTAGTGATGAACCCGTTCAAAAACTTCATTGAACCAGCGACGTTAAAACTTTGTTTCCATACATGTCCGTCTGTATCATTTCTGCACCTCTTAGTTAAGATGCTCAGGCGCCTGGATGTAATTGATGGAACATCTAATCACTAATGACGTTCTAGCATAAACGGGAAGGTGATCCAAAAAATAACTGATTTTAGCTGGGTTTGTGCCGCTTAACTAAACTTACTTAATTTTACTTAATATTATAAAATATTTTATAAAATGTTAATATATAATAAAATACTTAATTATAAATAAATAAATATTCTAAATTTAAAGTTTTAAAATTATTAATGATAGGTTTACTATTTATATCAAAATGATCTTTTAAATAAAATAAGGACATATCCTATATCTTTATATTTCAATAATTATTGATTACATATTATTATTATCATTTATTATTATTGGAGAAGTTAATAAGAATTCAATAGATGAAGATTTAACTGTATTTAAATTGAAGATCATATTAGATTCAACAAAGTCAGGTGCTTTAGAGTAAACAACTGATTTATTAGTAACTTTATTATTTAAACACATATAAAATATAAATATTACACTTACAATATATTTTACTTATTATAATTTATAATAACCAATATATTAATTAAATAATACTAAAAATTATTATAAATAATTTATCCTCAATTTATAAAAGGGGTTACTTATGGCGTGTCAGCATGACTGGGAAAGCCATCTTGTCCAAACGTGTCCGCAGTTTTATGACTTACAGGTCAGATGCGTTAGCTGTGTTTAGAGAATTTCAATGCTGTTCCAATTAGTACAAAGTGCAGTCCGTATATTGATAGCGTTGCTTGCTGCCGTAGAAGCTGAAAAAACAGTTATTTCATAGTGCCAGTACTTCTTGTAGTCTAGCTTAATGCACGTGCTTACTATCTGTCTGGAGTTAGCGTCCTCTATTGCATTGCTGATAGCAGAGCTAATTTCATATATTGGAGTTATGATACAGTAGTTTTTAGACGTCCATAACGCTCCAGAAACTACCCATAATTTATCATTATCGCCAAGATAACCATCCGCATACCTCACATATGTGAAGCTTTCACATGTCAGTGTAGTAGATTTAGTAAACGTTAAAGATACCAAGCGAAAGACACTTATGAGTTGAAAAAGTACAAGAGCCAGAGCTATTAGCAGTTCCATAATCTGTCTGGCGTGGTTCATGCTCTCAATTGTGAATGTCAGTAACTCAAACTTTCCCCTCACTGTCCTTCTTCTTCTTCTTCTTCTTCTTCTTCTTCTTGCCTTTTTTTTTGACTTTACAGTTGTTGTGGTTGAAGCTGCACTTCTATTTCATCCAGTCCCTGTGTGCCATAATGCATAGAAGATCAATAAACAAAAATGTGAAAAACTTATATAATACAAAGTAATTTAACAATACAAAAAAAAATATGTGGAACGAAACGAAAAAAATTACATCATTAGTATACGAATACATGTATATCCTATCAACTAGTCATATTTGCAATTAGACGTGATTGTATACCTGACCTTTTCATTCTTCCTGGGCTCCAGCCTGCTTAGTCTCAATAAGAATACCGCTAGAAAGCAGGTTGCTTGCTCTGTTTCCCTCTTTTTCCTTTTCTTGTTTCCATCTCCAAGTATCCCTTTTTCTTTCTTTCTAAGAAAACTTCCATCTGTTACCACATGCCTCACAAGTACAGAAAGTGGTTAATGGTTCATCCGCGGATCTTGTTTGCAATTGGTAGTAGGACACCTTTTTTTCTTTACATTTACCACATGTAAATCTATCAGTAACTGACCTTTCTATAGTGGCACCTTGTGCGTTAAATAAGTTTCGTTTAGAAATTTCTTCTATCTTTTGCTTCAAAGGCGCTGGTGCCAAATCCTTGGCATCGCATGTAGCCAAGAACTCCGGCGCTATATCACCATTGGCAATTTTGTGTTTCAAATCTGGGTTGTTTTTCGATATGATGTTCGAGTAAATTATACGGTATCTGCCCTTATAGGCGGCTTCACTGGTATCACAGTTGTTGATTCTATTCATTTCATTTTCTATTGCCTTTGCAGTGTGTAAAATGGATTGAGGAGGATGCTCACTATCCCTGGCCAATACGTCGTAAAGGGCCTTTAATACCTGATCACGTAATTTATGGTGGTATAAAGCTGTATCCACACCATCATTTTTACTATTTCTTGGCTTTGTGCTGACGTATTTTTCTTGCTTGGTAGCGTCTGGCTGGGAAGAGACCGGCTGTTCTAAACCGTTCATAGAGCCGTTCACAGGCGTCTTATTCTCCATACTAACTGACGCATGCTCTTGATGGTGTTGTTGCTGTGTTTGTCTAGAACGCTTGTTCTTGTTAATGGCATCTTTCCAAGAGCTGATCATTTTTTTCACAAGCTTGCTGATCTCCACATTACTGGACTTCTTGAACTTGTTGACTTCCACACCAACTTTTGTTTCTCTCAATAGCTTTTCAGTGGGGACGAACTCTTTATCCAAGACACGCAAGATCTCCAGAACTGTGGCATCATTGGTCTTGTTCTTTTCTAGGTTCTTAACGTGCACCAACACCTCTTTACTATCCATGATAAACACACCTGTACGCACTGACTTGGGTTTTGAAGTGTTCTGCTGCATGGGCATTATTTTCTTCGTTATTTTTCAGTAGGCAATCCCATCATCGAGTGAACAGTTGGGTCCATCACCATAACGGAGGCGGGTAAGAAGTGAAAATTCCTTGAAAGAGCATGGAATATATACCAGAAAAGACATACTGTCCAATGGGAGCACGGGTGGGATACGGTGTGGACAGCAGAGTTGTGGTAATTGGGTATCTACAAGGGTTACTATCGTTTAGATAAGACGTTTTTAGATTAGTTTGTTTCATTTGAGAGGATCAAGTCACTTCTAACGTTTGCTCTTTGCTCCAGGAAAGAATATCTGCACTATTATCTGAAGGAATATATACAAGAGGGCTACCAACAGCGTCAACAGCGTCACAGTATCAAGCCAATAAATAGATTACACAAGTAATAATAAATTAGGAACGACATGAGCAGACAAGGCGGTATGAATGCGGGAGTACAGAACAACCCACCTTCTCGGGTGGTGTATCTGGGGTCCATACCATATGACCAAACGGAGGAGCAGATCCTTGACTTATGCAGTAATGTAGGGCCTGTGAACAACCTGAAGATGATGTTCGACCCTCAGACCGGCAGATCGAAAGGTTATGCCTTTATCGAGTTCAGAGATTTGGAATCTAGCGCCAGTGCAGTACGTAATTTAAATGGATACCAGTTAGGCTCAAGGTTTTTGAAATGCGGTTACTCCAGCAATAGTGATATATCGGGTGTTTCGCAGCAGCAACAGCAACAGCAGCAGCAGCCACAACAGTATAACGGCAGTGGTGGGAACAGTAACAACAACAACAACAACAACAACAACAACAACGGAAATAGCAATAATACTATCAGTAACGATTTTCAGAACAGCGGAAATTCCAATTTCCTGAATCTGAAATTTCCTGAATTACCCTCAGGCATCGACGTTAACATAAACATGACCACTCCGGCAATGATGATATCCAGTGAACTAGCCAAGAGGCCGAAAGAAGTCCAGTTGAAGTTTCTACAGACGTTCCAAGAGTGGACGAGAACTCATCCCGATGATGCTGTTTCGTTGTTAGAGCTGTGTCCGCAATTGAGTTTTGTCACTGCGGAGCTGCTGCTAACCAATGGGATATGCAAAGTGGACGACTTGATTCCGTTAGCGTCCAAGCCGCAGGAGGAGGCGTCGTCCACGAACAACAGCAGCGTTAACGAAGTGCTGGACCCAGCGGTGCTCAGCAAGCAGAAGGACCTCCTCAAGCAGGTGCTACAACTGAACGACAGCCAAATCGCTATATTGCCCGATGATGAAAGGATGGCCATATGGGACTTGAAACAAAAGGCATTGAGGGGGAATTTGGTGCATTTTGAAACCAGGGAGCAGAAAAAAAAAAAGATGGGAGTTGAGGTATAAGGAGAGTAAGATGTACAACGCCGCGTGGGAGGGAGGGGGGAAGATATCAGGTATAGCTTAATAATACTGTAACTCGGAGCCCTAGTGTTTATAGATACAAGATAATATTTAATGTTACAACTTTTTTTTTTTCTTTCTTTTTGTTTTGCCTAAGACGGCTAAGTTTTGTTTTTGTCATTACACATACGTAAGTACACATTGACGTATATAAATCTTTAGTTGTGTGCCACGGGTTGTAGAGTTAATATCATAATCGTTAATGGGGTGGAAATGAAAAATGAAAAAAATGCAAACATGAATCGTTCAGATGAAATACGCAGAAATATAGCCGCGGACATATGAGTTATTCCTCTCTTTCAGTAGTCATCACAGGGCGGAGGGTCGCTTTCTAGTTGTTGTAGTCTTCTTTGCTCTAGCTCCTGTTTGTCTTCCGAGGATACGTTAACTCTATCATTGGGGGAATACTTTGGAACTGGCACATCGTCGCATTCGTATGCATTCAATGGGGCTAGCCAGTCTCTCAAGTCCGGTACTAGATTTTGCGCAGTTGTGCTGGCGGGTTGACGAAGGAGGTTCGTGCTGTACTGCTGCTGCTGCTGCTGCTGCTGCTGCTGTTCGGATCTTGTCGTTCCTATGACGGTTTCGATTGACATGCCTGTGACGTTTCTGAGCCTCTTTAGTTTTTCCACGTTGACCATATCTTTGAAGAAAATACTGGATTCATAGCCTTCCGAGTCGTTTTCCAGCGTTTCTGGATTGACCATGCGTAGCATTTTCCTCTGGATGCGGTTGATGTTGTGTTCTACGCCCGAGCCGTTCTGCTCCTCGACGGGGGTTCCCACGATCCTGTTGGATTCCGTATAGACCACGTTTTTCTTGGACAGGTTGACCATGACTTCGATGTAGTATTGGAAGGAGAAAAACTTGCCCACGGAGGTGAGTGTGGAAAATGCGTCCAGGGGCACTTTCAAATGAATTCTGGGCTGGAACTGCAGCGTTTCAGGATTGATGTATATGGGGGAGATACTTTGGCAGATGTCCTTTCTAAAGGTCTCCATGGGGTCGTCTTTGCCCGCGCCGCCCACCCTGCAAATCCTCACCAGGGTGGTGGTGAGGCCCGCTGGATGATAGAAGGGTTTATAGTGTTCGATCTTGACGTCGATGGGGATTGTCTCGCCGATCACGAACCCGGCGTGCGGTATGTCGACGGATATGGTCACTGTTTTGACTGGCGGGGACGACGTCTTGGAGTTTACCGTGCTGCCAGAAGAATTCGAATTGTTAGATTTATGCGTTAGTTGTGTGTAGGAGGAGGACGCGTCCTCGGAGGATTTGCCCTTTTGTTTTGGACCATGGACGCGGACTGCAGCACCACTGTCTTGGTCTTCTGTTTGGGCAGCCTGGAGACGTCCAACGGCACTATGACGGAGAACTCACGTTCGCACCTTGCCTCTGGTTTTTTCAGAGCATTGACGTTATTAAGAGACTCCAAGGTGCAGATGAGGAAGTATGTGATCGAGCCTCTTTCGAATTTGATGGAGCTCAACATCCCCTTGCCTCTTGGTATTTTTATCCTGAAGGGGAACCTATGCTCGCCCTTGCTTAGCCCGTTGAGAACGGTGGACTTGTCAATGGGCGGTTTTTTCTCCACGGTGGAGGGAGCAGGCTTTATGTGCTCCTGCCCATAAAGAAAGGTTGACTTTTCCAAAATCTTCTCTACTCTTTTGTTCTTGGAGGTAGGGCTATTTCCGGTCTTCACTCGTACTTCACACACCAGCGAGATCTTAATGGCCACGTTGGTAATGTCTTTCTTGATGTCGATGACTGTTTCGCCGGTTATGCATTCATCGGGTTTCCACACACTGTGCGGCTCGCTTATATCGATGCGGAACTGCCGGACGTTGTTATGGGCCAGCATGCTATTGCTGTAACTACCCACGATGCCGTGGCCTTTTATTTTCGAAGACGACTTGGGCTCTTTGCTCCATAGCCTGAGTAAGGACATCCCAGCTCGATGCTTGCGCTTGTGGTGTGGTAGGGTGTACCTTGGTCTTGACGCTAAAATCTTGGACGTGCGGTGCGTATTCGGGAGATGCGTACTTTTTTTTTTTTTTTTTGTTTGTTTGCTTGCTTGTTTGTCAAACTCAAACACTACTATCTACACTGGACAGAAGAAAGAGTTAAGCGTAAGGGAAAAAAAAAAAAAAAAAAAGATAGGAAAAGGGTATAATAGCACCTGCAGGATTGGGTGACACTAACGTAGAGCGTATCTTCGAAACAGACCACTAGAATTGAAACAGTAGAAGAAGAGAAGCCTAGAACGAAAATTAAATAAGTTAAAAGAAAAAGAAGGGAAAGACGGAGAGGCTTAGTACGCCAAATAATACATATGTTTTATTCAAAACAGAGCAATATCAAGGAAACGAAGAAACGAAAAAAAAAAAGAAGAGAAAGTTAAAAAGGCCAAGGAAATTCCGGCACTTGGCATTTCGTAATTCAGTTGTGCGGTGAGGGATGCAAGCCGAGCAGCGGTTTTTTTTTTTTTTTGATTGTCCGATTTGAAATTGTTTCTTGGCAAACGGTACGAATTACGAAAGTCGGCGCGGTCTCTTAATCGCCGAGTTGGCGTGGGCGTGGGCGTTGGCGTGGGATTTTGGTGCGGATTCGGCTTAGGCGGGAGATCTGCCCCGGCATGCCAGACCGCGCCCCGGCTCGTTTCCGCGGTACGAGCTGCGAGTAGGCCGAGAGGGGCCGTCCAGTGGGGCTGCCCGGCTTCTCTGGCACGGGCAACAGTTCGCTGGGACGGGGGCCGCGCAAGTTTATGCGCACATATCCAGATGTCTGCGATGTCTGAGACTGACTGGCGATCGAGGCAGTTTTCCAAGGAAGCGTGTTTTTTTTCAGGCAGAAACTACTGGCAACAAACACACCACACAACACATTGTCGTGTGAGACGGGAGGCAGATAAGCGGTCAGAAGATGATTCTCCCATATGAACATCGGCGGCTTGCCCGCGAGTGAGGTGGGCCGTCGCTCGCGCTTGGCTCATATCTGAAAAATAGGTTTCGTGGTCTAGTCGGTTATGGCATCTGCTTAACACGCAGAACGTCCCCAGTTCGATCCTGGGCGAAATCAAATTTTCTTATTTTTTGATTCTTATTTTTTATTTTTTTAATTTTTTTTTAGACTAGCTATATATCACGTCGCTTAATAGTTGTTCGAATCCGGGATTATGGGAAACGGGGAAGGGTTTGAGCTTCTCGGTTTGCGATGCGCGCAAACTGGCCGTCAAGCTTATCTCAGAGGGCACACAAGACCACACGTACCCCAACGCCACAAACTTGTCCGCGATCTGCTGCTGATGGTTATCCATCAACGAGTCATTGACACAGACTATCAGCGGCTTGTTCAACCGAAGAGCGTCCAGTATCGAGCCTGTTCCGGCATGTGATATGACCAGGTTCGACAGATCGCTGATGATTTTTTGCACTTTGGTCGAAAAGTCGAACCCGATCACTTCTAGTTTCCCGCCCATTAAAGCGTACCGCCTTATATCGCCACCACAACCAAACTCGCCATCCGGGATCTCCGTGTCCTCGATTTTGCCCCGGCGTTCTTGCACCAGCCGCTCGAATTCAGTGGTGAAGTTCCTTCCAAATTGAATAATAAGACGCACAAATCCATACTCCACTAGCTCTCGGCAGAATCCATCACTTAACACGCACGAAACAAGCTTTGGGAACGGAATTGTGGCGCCGCACGTAACAAATATGGTCTTCTTCTCCATAGCACACGTCGTAAACTTGGCTTTCCCTTGTCCTCTTGTATCTTCTCTAGAATACCTGTTCCTTTTTTTTCCTTTTTATTATTTTTTTGATTTTTTTCGTTTTTGGTGGGTTCCTTCCCATCTTGAAATGAAACTTTCGCCTATTTTACCCTTATTCCTCTTCTTTCGGAAATTTTCGAGTTGAACTGTCAAGGTGGCAAAAAGTGGTAATCACGCCAAAAGGGTTTTATTATCAGAACAAAAGGGCAAGCGGATCACGACACAAGAATGACAGCTGCAGTAACCACCTCGAAAATGATACTGGAAACCCACGAAAGTGGTATCAAGCCTTATTTTGAACAAAAGATCCAAGAAACAGAACTAAAGATCCGCTCCAAAACAGAGAACGTGCGCCGACTAGAGGCTCAAAGAAATGCATTGAACGACAAAGTACGTTTCATCAAGGACGAGCTACGTCTGCTACAGGAACCAGGATCCTACGTCGGGGAAGTTATAAAGATTGTCTCTGACAAAAAAGTCCTTGTTAAAGTGCAACCCGAGGGGAAATACATCGTGGATGTTGCCAAAGACATAAATGTGAAAGATCTAAAGGCATCCCAAAGGGTCTGCCTAAGGAGCGACTCCTACATGTTGCATAAGGTCCTTGAGAATAAGGCCGACCCGCTGGTTTCATTGATGATGGTGGAGAAAGTCCCTGACTCGACGTATGACATGGTTGGTGGGTTGACAAAGCAAATCAAAGAAATCAAAGAAGTCATCGAACTGCCCGTAAAACATCCGGAACTGTTCGAAAGTCTGGGTATTGCGCAACCAAAGGGTGTCATCCTATATGGTCCACCCGGTACGGGGAAAACCTTGTTGGCAAGAGCCGTCGCACATCACACCGATTGTAAGTTCATCAGAGTCAGTGGTGCCGAACTGGTCCAAAAGTATATCGGTGAGGGCTCCCGTATGGTCCGTGAACTGTTCGTGATGGCCAGAGAACATGCTCCCTCCATCATCTTCATGGATGAAATTGATTCGATCGGGTCCACCCGTGTGGAGGGTTCCGGTGGTGGTGATTCCGAAGTCCAAAGAACAATGTTGGAGTTGCTGAACCAGCTAGATGGGTTCGAAACCTCCAAGAACATTAAAATCATTATGGCCACAAATAGATTGGATATCCTAGATCCAGCGCTATTAAGACCAGGTAGAATAGATAGAAAGATCGAGTTTCCTCCACCAAGTGTCGCAGCTAGAGCTGAAATCTTAAGAATCCACTCCAGAAAAATGAACTTGACCCGTGGTATCAATCTAAGAAAGGTTGCCGAAAAGATGAACGGTTGTTCTGGTGCCGATGTTAAAGGTGTGTGTACAGAAGCTGGTATGTTTGCCCTAAGAGAAAGAAGAATACACGTCACCCAGGAGGATTTCGAACTGGCTGTCGGCAAGGTTATGAACAAGAACCAAGAAACAGCCATTTCAGTCGCAAAGTTGTTCAAGTAGATTTCTTACGCTTGCCACTTGGCTCATTGTATATGTTAGTACGTATATGTATATATAACATTATATTCTCACACATTAACTAAAGAGCAATACTGGTACAGAATGTTCAGAGTATACAGGTTGCGATTGGTATTACCATCGAGATCTTTTTTTGAGGAGAAGAGGGGCATCTGTGCTTTTTCCGTCCATATCTTTGTAATAGTGGCGGGGGCGTTCCTTTAATATATTGTGAAAAAAATAGTAGGTACCTGCTCTAAAAAGGACTGAAAAAAAAAAAAAAAAAAAAAAAAAAATGGATTATGCCATTTTGATCAAAGTGTAAACAAAATAATTAAGCACACAGTCTAGTAGCCTTAACTGTCCAGGTTCTAAGAAGGCGTCTCTTTGGGTATCAACAAAAAGACACTCTTTATTCACAGCGACTATCTGTTTATAGGCTGTTTCCGCTGCTCCAGAAAGAAGCCAAATCTATTTCATAAAAGAATAGATTTATCATAGGGACCATGACCGAACAAACTGGCCCATTGCCGCCACACTCACAGCCAACCAATGGCTACAAGAAATACCCGGCACACGATAACGAATACTCCGGGCCCAACAGTCAACCAAATAACCACTATAACGAAAACCAATATGGGGCGAAAGAGTCTCATAATAACAGGCAATACCAATCGAAAGGTGGTAGATACGGATCTAATAAATACAGCAATCGCAACAATAGCCAAGGGAACTCTCAATACTACAATAATAGATACAACAATAGTTATAGACTGAATAATAACGATTACAATGCAGCCATGATGCCAAATATGCAGTGGCCCGCTAATTACTATGCCCCTCAGATGTACTATATTCCCCAACAAATGGTCCCTGTTAATTCCCCACCATATACGCACCAGCCACTTAACACTAACACCACCGAACCTCCTTCTGCGCCTAAAACTACAAAGATAGAAATAACTACGAAGACTGGCGAACGTTTAAATCTGAAAAAGTTCCACGAAGAAAAGAAAGCCTCGAAGAATGACGAGAGCAACGATGAAGTGGAACAGAAATCCAAATCCGCCACTCCTTTTGAAAAGGAGGTAACTCCCGTTGTGGCTGCCAATCAGCCAACTAAGGAGACATCGCCTGAGGCTGCTGTTGAAAAATCCGCTTCAGAAGCAGAGAAAACTAAGAGGTTGTTTTTGGAACAAGTGAGGATGCGGAAAGCTGCCATGGAAAGAAAGAAGAACGGTTTGGCGTCTGGAAATGAACAAAAATCAAATAATGTGGATTCCTCCAACGGTGACAAGACCAAACCCAATCCGTTCCTCCAACCCGAAACCGTCAAAGATAAACCTAAAGTGACTGAAGAACAACCAAAATCAGCTGAACAAGAACCAAAACCAGTTGAAGAGGAACCAAAACCAGTTGAAGAGGAACCAAAACCGGTTGAAGAGGAACCAAAACCAGTTGAAGAGGAACCAAAACCAGTTGAAGATGAACCAAAGCCAGTTGAAGAGGAACCAAAACCAGTTGAAGAGGAACCAAAACCGGTTGAAGAGGAACCAAAACCAGTTGAAGAAGCTGATGCATCTGTCATTGATGTAAAACCAGCCGTAAGTGAAATTGCGCCTCAACAAGATGCAAGTGGAAGCATCACCAAAACTGTGACATTTAATGAACCAGAAAGTGAGAGCAGCTCCCAAGACACCACTGAGCTTGCGGAGGAGAACAAAGATAATGTTTCTGATGCGAATGACAGCGAAACTGTAAATAAAACTGATACGATTGACGAAGACAGTGTAAATCTTGAGATTGCGAAGGCAGAAAATGCAGACATTACAGCGGAAGAAACAACATCTTCTACATCCGGGATTGACATACCTACCGTGTCACAATTACTTGAAAGTTTGAAAAATGCCGAGCCGATTTTAAATATATATGACTTTTCCTATCCAGCAGACATTGAAAAGCCAGATATCAAATATAAAAAGCCAAGCGTTAAATACACCTATGGTCCCACATTCTTACTGCAGTTCAAGGATAAATTGAAAGTTAAGGCTGATCCTGCCTGGGTTGAAGCTGTGTCCTCCAAAATTGTTATTCCCCCTCATATGGCCAGAAATAGACCAAAAGATGGCGGGAGATTTGGAGGTGATTTTAGAAGTCCATCTAATCGTAATTTGGACCATAGCGCTAATTCAAGGATGTCTTCAAAAAGAAGGTCCAAAAGAATGGGTGACGATAGAAAATCTAACAGAGGATATACATCTAGAAGAGATCGTGAAAAAGCCTTTGAAAGGGCAGAAGAGCAAGCTCCAAAAGAAAACATTGTTCCGTTGGTGCCAAGTGCTAATAGATGGGTACCTAAGTCGAGAGTTAAGAAAACCGAGAAGAAATTGGCTCCCTGATGGCAAGACTGAGTTACTAAATAATGAGGAAGTGGAAAGGAAGATGAAGTCTTTGTTGAACAAGTTAACCTTGGAAATGTTTGATTCAATCTCTACTGAAATCTTGGACATAGCAAATCAATCGAAATGGGAAGATGATGGTGAAACACTGAAAATAGTCATTGAACAAATTTTCCACAAAGCATGTGACGAACCTCATTGGTCTTCAATGTACGCCCAATTATGTGGTAAAGTGGTCAAAGATCTTGATGTAAGCATCGAGGATAAAGAAAACGAGGGGAAGAACGGTCCAAAGCTTGTCTTACATTATCTAGTTGCAAGATGCCATGAAGAATTTGAAAAGGGTTGGGCCGATAAGTTGCCAGCAGGAGAAGATGGCAATCCGTTAGAACCTGAACTGATGTCAGACGACTATTATATTGCGGCAGCTGCTAAAAGAAGAGGCCTGGGTTTGGTCCGTTTCATCGGGTACTTATATTGTTTGAATTTATTGACCGGAAAAATGATGTTTGAATGTTTCCGTAGATTAATGAAAGATTTGAACAACGATCCGTCGGAAGAAACTTTGGAATCTGTCATCGAGTTACTGGATACTGTGGGTAAACAATTTGAACATGATAAGTTTGTCACACCTCAAGCAACTCTAGAAGGTTCAGTACTACTCGACAATCTATTTTTGTTGCTACAACATATTATTAATGAGGGCTCCGTATCGAATAGAATAAAGTTCAAGTTGATCGATGTAAAAGAATTGAGGGAAATCAAACATTGGAACAATGCGAAGAAAGATGCTGGACCAAAGACAATTCAACAAATTCATCAAGAAGACGAACAATTACGCCAAATGAAAAACAGCCAAAGAACGAATTCAAGATTTAACAACCATCACAATCAATCCAACAGTAATAGATTCTCTTCCAACAGAAGGAATATGCAAAATGCGCCAAGAGATAGCTTTGCCTCCTCAAAAACAACCTCCTTCAGGAATAACCAAAAGCATTCTCGTAAAGCGGAAGAATCTTCCCAAGCTCCAAAGGCCAATATGTTTGACGCATTGATGAACAACGATGGGGACAGTGAGTAGATATTTGATCTATTGAACCGTTAGATTGTACTTCTCCTTGATAACAGTTCACTTTTACGCCATTTACTTCATGTTTTTAATCTTTTTGTGCATTAATTAGATCTGATCTTTCGTTATATATATAATATATTTAAGAGGAAAATAAGTTGTAAATGTATATATTACAAAAGAAAAAAACTTTTATTTGTTAAAGATTTATAATATGTAATATATGAAATGGAGACAAAAAGACCAAGAAAGAAAGCGCGACAGATCTGCGATATATGCTACGGTCTTTTTTTTTTTAGAGTTGATCTTGTGTGCTTTTTAATTGACGTTGTCTTTCCATACCTTCCTTTTTTTTTCGTTCTCTTCTCTCTTCTTTTGTTTCAATTAATGATGCTTCAGTCTTGGAATTTGGAGCCGATATGGAGTTTATAAGTTCATTGTCGATTTTATCATATAACGCTTGCATTTTTCTAGCATTCTCATCAAATTTTGTTAACGATAAAGAATCCAAAATATTTACATATTCTGGGCTTACAAATAACTTCAAAGTATCTGAGCTCTCATCCAAATAGCCGATTGGTACATCCAGTTTAATGTTTATTCTGATTGCAACGAGATTATTTGACCCAATCCCGCTTTCTCTGAAGCCACAAGACATTGCAGCGTTATATAGCTTCGAAGCTATCTGGAAGTCTCTGCATTTGACATGTAATATGAATGGTTCATATTTATACAGAATATATCTAGTAGTTCCCGTAATTTGTTCGGATGGTATATGGTTGCCACATGTTTCAAAAAGCATACTCATTCTTTGACATCAACTCATCTAACCAACCAACAACTTTATCACGATTGTGAGTGACATAAAGCCACTTGCCACCTTGGCCTTTACCACCTATCTTGACCTCTCCATTATATGATTTTGTACCTTCCAAAAACACACTAACTCTACCAGAGCAAGATGAAGTAGTTACCATGTCATAGCTGGTATTGATGAGATCGATGATTGGAAGGCACAGTACATCGATGGACCCTTTAGGTGACAAATCTGGCTGGGTCGAGCCTATTTCATTTAGAATTGCCCTCTTTTTTTTGCTCGAAGGCATTTTGTACAGCCATTTATGGAAATACTTGATGTTTTGCTAATCTCTGTTTTAGAACTGGCTCTACTAAATTGAAAATTTTCTTAAATATATATATTCTTGAATGAAATATAATGACGGAAAAAGCGTTTATCGTTTTAAGAAAGGAACAGGTACATACCAAAAACTACGACTATAACTGCAAAGATGCTACATGCACTGATACATATTGAATATTTGAGCTTTCAAAAGAGAATTAAGATCAAAAAAACAAAAAAATTATAGCTCACGATGGGGGTCGAACCCATAATCTTCTGATTAGAAGTCAGACGCGTTGCCATTACGCCACGCAAGCTTAATTAGTTGAAAGTACTGTTTTATAAGTAGATAATATCAGAATTATTTAGCAATCTAGCCGATCACCTAGAAGTAAATCTATCTATCAATCAACTCAATTCACGAAATGCCAGGCTTCAATTGCGCGTTGGTAGATTTGTACCTCAGCTAGGATTATTTTATCTCAGTTTGAGATACAACAGGAAGTAGACCTTTCTGAAAGAACCTAGTGCGTACAAAAGATCCATAGGGTACAATCATACTCTAGATACTCAACTAACCATTAATGTTGGAATAAGGTGATCTTGGACATAACATTCTTATGTCAAAACAGGCGATCTCAACATTCCTAATATGATATTAATTATGTTGATCTGAAACAAACATACTTAATGAAGACGAGTTTAAAGACCTATTAATTGATCAAGAATTAGTATATAAGAAGATGATTTATACCTGAGAACCTATTATCAATGTTCTGAATTATACTTGAACCATTGGGTTTCATAAAACCAATCAGCGTGCGTTTTATATACCTCTCTTACATAATAAGAAAGAACTGCTTATTCTTAATTATTACTACCTACTAAACTTACTAATTATCAACAATTAACGACAGCGCAACAGGCTGCTACGAACGGCTCAACAATCCATCTGTATCAGTTCACCAGCGTAGAACTGTAAACTTTGCTGATCAGCTTTGGGCAAATATGTATGAAATTATTCGAGAGGTTCTCTTCATAATCTAAGAATCCACAAAAGGGAATTAACAACTGGGAACCTCCTCTGCTAATGAAAGATCTGGTTCCAGTAGCACTATTGTTACCACTGCTACTAAGAACGGCCACGTCTACACCAATATTGTTACCAAAGACGTTTCTTTTGTCTGGACTGGTGAAGGTAGCAACACTTAACTGTCATCAAAAACAGCATGACATGGTGTTTCTTTTCTGCCAGGGTTCAGGTGCTGTTGATCATGATCTGATGAAGAATCTTGTGCAAAAGCTCTAAATAGTTTTGCTAGAAATCGCGTATTATTTGGAATTCTCACTACTCAAACCTACATGAATTTCAGATAACGGAACGGCATAAGCTTTCGACACAAACTTGAAATGACACCAAACCATTTCTAGTATACGAATCGTTTGGACTGCTGCCTTTTTCGAGCAGTCTAAGGAAAGGAAAGGCCGGGCTTAGACACGCTTGGTGATCATCTACTTTAATGTACAACAAACACTACGGGTTGTACAGGGTACCTGAATGCTATACATAACCCTCTGTAAAGAGAGTTTCCAGGTTGTACCTAATAAAATGATATTTCTATAATATTCCTTGGATTCTACAGAATACACAAGTGGAGCGGACCGATTAAAGCGCGACCACTACATCTCCATAATGCTATGGCCTTTTCTTGCATAAGATCTCTACTGCCGAAAAAAGAAAGCTGAGACGGAAAAAAAGAACCTTACGTAATTGCATTTGACATTTTCCGATTAATAATCAGCTTGTCGCGGGGGAGGGGGTTTTTCCTGTCTCGTAGAAGGATCGGAAAAATTGGATGGGCGGCTGGGATGTTCCGTTTGAAGCCCTTACAATGCCTGTTTTGTACAGACCTTCAATTTGAACATATATGGGAAGATTCAGTCTGGCATTACCATTCAATCTATTCGGTTTATGTTGTTCTTGTCCTTAATACCTAATATTACATCTGCTGGCTACGGTACTTTGTTCGATTACCCAAAGGCCAAAGGCCTACAAGATATTGCACCTGATATCTACGATAACGGAGGTGTTATTCAGCTGTTTGAACGGTCCTGTTCTTTTTGGTGGCTTAACAAATAAAATGGTAAGCCATTGATTGAAGGCAAATCAATAACTGGTCTTACCGATATTGGTTTAAGCATTATGGGCTTGGTCAGTATATTGAAAGTTAAGGGCTTGGCTACAGTTGAAGATATTGCTAAGAAGTATGGCGCTAAGTATCTGGCTCCGATTGGCCCTTGGGATGATTACTCCATTACTGACGGAAAACTGGTCACTGGTGTCAACCCAGCTTCTGCTCATTCCACTGCTGTTAGGTCCATCAAGGCTTTGGAAAATTAGCTTGAAAACATTCTTCATTATCTATAAAATCTATTGGCCTTGAAAATTAGAGGATAAGCCTTGTGATTACATTATTTCTCATTGTTGTAATATTATGCAAAATTGCAAATTCCATTTTGTGGATTCTTAAATCCATGAGGACAATATCTAGTATAATCTATATACGCAATATTATAACATCAAGAAACAATAGAATCTCAAAGATCATCATACAATTTGAATACTCAATACTTGTAATCACCCAGAGCGACAGCCATTTGCTTTGAAGAAATCTACACACCAACGAACATATTTACCCTTTCTTTGCGAGCCTTTCTTTTCTACAGGTCTGTTTATGAAGAAATTCGCAGGAACTGATACGCAAGTGTTCATATGATTGGTAAGCAGCATTCACTTGAATATTCATCTAATTAATATCCGATATAGTGTAACGGCTATCACATCACGCTTTCACCGTGGAGACCGGGGTTCGACTCCCCGTATCGGAGTATTCTTTTTGCTCCTTAGGGGTTTTTTTTCCAACTTTTTTTCGGTAGTTCCCTGTGGAAGAAAATTTTCTTTTCGGAGAAAAAACAAGGAAGAAGAAGATTTAAGAATGATAGCAAAATTGTGTATTCTTTAATACGAAAGACGTTCTGAAGTTTTTTTATTTTATAATGATTCAGTAACTATTTGATAGACAATTATTAACCTTTGATAATTGTATCAAAAGGAAAGTAAAAAAAGAATTACGAATAGAAGAAAAGATGAGTGCTTGGTTATTTATCCTTGCTGTTATTGTTAACTGTATCAACTTGTTCGGCCAAGTGCATTTCACAATTTTATATGCTGATTTAGAAGCCGATTATATCAACCCAATTGAATTATGTTCCAAAGTCAACAAGCTCATTACACCTGAAGCCGCATTACACGGTGTTCTATCTTTGTTGTTCTTATTGAATGGTTATTGGTTCGTATTTTTGATGAATTTGCCGGTTTTAGCCTACAATTTGAACAAAATTTACAACAAGGTTCAACTTTTGGACGCTACAGAAATATTCAGAACTTTGGGTAAGCACAAGAGAGAAAGTTTCCTAAAGTTAGGGTTCCACTTATTGATGTTCTTCTTTTACTTGTACAGAATGATTATGGCTTTGATTGCTGAAAGTGGGGATGACCTCTAATCTAATCGGATATTGAGCCTGAGGAGAGAAACCATTCACGAAAAATAGAAATAAGCGACAGTTGCACATGTGTTAAAAGAAGATCGAAAATAAAGAAGAGGGTGCATGGTAAGATTAATGCTGTGCTTTTTTCTTCTTTTTTTCTGCCTTTGTTTCATCAATTGCCAGTGGGTCATTAGAATCTCCCTTTTTAATACAATAAGCATCTACTCTCTTTTTCCTTAAAACAAGAAAAACTCGGAGGTTACTACATAAATGTATACGTAAATATCTGCATGGTTAGTATGCCATACAAACTAAAATAGAAAAAAAAAAGGTAGTATTGAATTTTTTCTTCGACAAAAGGGTTTTTTATTGGGTTCTCTACTCCACGACAGTTCCATATAAAGATAAAGGAAAAGTGAAGCGCTAGATAAATATAAGCAATATTTGAAGGATATCTAATAAACAAATAATGTGAAAACTAAATTTAAAATGAAAATGAAAATTTCTATACATAAATAACGAAGAATAATATAAATAAAAAAAGGGTAAAAATCGTAATAAGAAGAGAAAAAAAAGGAAAAATATCAAAACCTAATCATGAGAAAAATTTGAAAGTTAATTTCTTTTTTTAAAATTTATAATTTTTCAGTTTTTTTTTGGGTTGTAGTTGATGAATGTTACTGTAAGATCCGGAGTTTAGAAAAACTTACCAGTTTCGTAAACTTCACCTCTCTTACTAGCCATTCTAATAGCAGAGTTCTTACTTTCCTTGATGACGGCTACTCTCATGTCAGCTAAGACATTTTGAGCGGCGTTTGAGTGGCGGTAGACACCACCACTGAAGGCCTTTGTGGCGTCTTTGCCTAATGCAGTCTTGATTAAAGTTTCACCACCTGGATGTTCAGAGATATAACCAGATACGTCGTGAACAATCCCGGAGATGATAACCAAACCCTTGTTGTCTTTAGTCTTTGCTAAGAAAGTTTGTTTGTCCCACACTGGCAAATCGGTCAAGGCTGGGCCCCAGTTGATCTTGGCCTTCTTTTGGTTGATCTTCTTTTGTTCTTGTTGAATCAGAGCTTCTTCAATGGCGTTTTGGGAGAATTTTTTCAAATCGTATGCTAGACCGACCAAAGAGGTTAGATAGATGATAACCTTAGTTGGGTCGTATTGGTACCATTTAATAGCGTTTCTGTAATCGGTAGGGAATTCATGGTGGAAGTTATGGTAACCTTCACCGAATGTAACAATAGCGGTGACCCAGTTGTCACGAGGGGTTCTTCTGTCGTCGAATGGTTGGGTACCGATGTAATGAGCCATGGAGTTGATGCAGAAAGTGGCTTGTTGGATGACAAAGACACGGATGAAACCAGCGTATACCAAACCACCCATGTAGTCGTTAAAGAAGTAACCACATACAAGAGTTGGAATGACAAAGGCGGTAAGCACCATCAATAAGATGTAGTGTCTGTGTTGGAATCTAACGGTCCAGTCATCGGTCATATCAGTGATATCGGCTCTGGCCTTGTACTTTGGATTTGGCTTCAAAAGCATCCAACCCATGTGAGAGTACCATAGACCTCTACGAGCGTCATAAGGATCTCTCAAGGTATCGGTGTAACGATGATGGATTCTGTGAGAGTGACCCCACCATTTGGCGGAACCTTCGACGGAAGCGCAACCGAAGACGGCGTAGAATAATCTTAATGGCCAGTGAGCGGAGTAAGATCTGTGAGACCATAATCTATGGTAACCGGCTGTGATGGAAACACCACCAACGACGTAGTATAACACGGAGAACACGAAAACGTTCATATGCAGAGGGACTTTACCGGAGAAGGCCAGGTACCAACCAATAACGGGCATACCACAGACAAGAACCATGTTCAGCCAGTTTAAATGTTGGTGCCAGTTGTTCAGGGTCCATGGTTGTTCGGAGATGTGAATTTTGCCCTTAGCTTCTAATTTTTCTTGGTTATCTTTTTCCAACAAACGATCTAGGTTGGACTTCTTTTGGTCGAATTCCACAGAAACCATTTCCTTGGAACCCATGAAGGAACCGAACCCGTTGACAATTCTAGGGGCCTTTTTATTCAAACCAGTAGCCAGGACGTTGGCCTCTGTTAAGTCGACTTCGTCGACAAGACCGCCGCTGACGGAGTCATCCTTTGGAAATTGATCATCAATCAACTCGAGAGTAGTTCCAGAAGTGGGCATCTTTACTGTTAGTTTTGATATGTTTATAATAGGATCACCACAACTATCTATGATGTTCTGTATTATATAATACAGAATAGGAAAGAAGTAAGAGAAATAGAATACATCGAATACAACAACAACAAACTAAATCAAGATCTGCCCCCATATATATATATATGCAGATTTGCAAGACCCGATGAGCCAGGAGACGATGATTGCTGCATACATTGTTAATTACTATTCTTGCAAGCGCTGTGCCACCGGCATAGCCGTAACAATAGGGATAGGACGGGTGTGCCAGTGCGAGATTCGTAGAAGCACACCCGGTTGGGCACGAGATAAGGTTTGTTGAGCGTTCAACGTCCGAATAAAGACTACTGGAGTTGCGAAGAGCAGCTTAAGCCGTTATAACCTCTACCTGTCCGAGCCATGTGCGATGATTGCGGACAGACACTAAAGCCAAGCCAAACTGGGGCGGCCTGCAGAGAAGGCTGGGATATCTAAAAATCTCTCGCTCAACAGCTTTTTTTTCTTCTGCGAGAGCCCGCCAGATAAGCGCCTTTGTTGGGCCCGCTAAGGCCGGGGCACCTCCGGGCTCGGGGATAGTTTTTGCGCCGGGCGCCCGAAAAAAAAAGTCAAAGTGATCTCCTCTCGCCCCCGAAAAGTTCGGCCGTGCGGAGTGAGCGCACGTGATCGGGTGCACGTGATCTGAGAGGATTTGGTGGGTAACCCGGGTGGGATCTATTTTCCGTCCGGGTTTGTTTTATTTCTGTGTGTCATTTTTTTTTTTTTCTTTTTCTTTTTTTCCTTCTTTTTTTCCCGCCCGGCAAATGAAACGAAAATGTGTGAAGAAACATGAGCCTTTTGAAAATTTCACAGATGACTATAACATAACGGCATCGTCTTCTATATACAAGGAGGGGGAGTTGCAAACAAAGAACTAGTTATATTTATTGGATAAAATAAACGCAGAAGCACACGAATTCTCCATAGTAATAAAATCCCTAACGACACCTACTCGATGCCTCAGAATACCAGACACACGTCCATTGTAGAAATGCTTTCTACCCCACCTCAATTACCGAATTCCGCGGACTCGCCCAGTCTGTACGAGCAGGCAGACAGGAACAGCGTCGGAAACAAAAGCGACACAGAATCTCTGCACAAGTCCATTTCCAACTCGTCTTCGTCGTCTTCGATCTCCACACTGGATAATACGGAATACTCAAACACCAACACTAACTCTCTGTCTACTTTAAACTCACAGAACCTGCTGTCTGTGCATAAACAAGAATGGCAACACACCCTGCTTTCGGACTTGGTGGAGCAGAACAAACTGATTTTCATCAAGGGCTCCATTTCCGTAGAGGAAGCTTTTAATACGTTGGTCAAACACCAGCTGACGTCTTTGCCCGTGGAAAACTTCCCGGGTGACATGAACTGTTTGACTTTTGACTACAACGATCTTAACGCATATCTGCTTCTCGTGCTGAACAGAATTAAAGTGAGCAATGACAGGATCACGATGGACTGCCAGAACGGTAAGTCCGTGCCTGTGGGGGAGATAGTGAAGTTGACTCCGAAGAATCCATTCTACAAATTGCCCGAAACGGAAAATCTGTCTACGGTGATAGGCATCTTGGGTGCAGGTGTCCATCGTGTCGCCATCACAAACGTGGAAATGACGCAGGTCAAAGGTATTCTTTCTCAACGTCGTCTGATCAAGTATCTGTGGGATAATGCAAGGTCTTTCCCCACATTGAAGCCGCTTTTGAACTCTTCTTTGGAGGACTTGAACATTGGCGTGCTAAACGCATCCCGCGATAAACCCACGTCCAGACAATCCCGTGTTATATCCATCCAGGGCGATGAGCATCTGATAATGGCTTTGCACAAAATGTACGTCGAAAGGATCTCTTCCATTGCCGTGGTGGACCCTCAGGGCAATCTGATTGGCAATATCTCCGTGACGGATGTCAAACACGTCACGAGAACGTCCCAGTATCCGCTATTACATAATACCTGCCGTCATTTCGTTTCAGTTATTCTGAATCTGAGAGGTCTGGAGACCGGTAAGGATTCTTTCCCCATCTTCCATGTGTATCCAACAAGTTCCTTGGCAAGGACGTTCGCAAAATTAGTGGCTACCAAATCTCACAGGTTATGGATCGTACAACCGAACGATAATCAATCATCTGCATCTTCCGAAAAATCTCCCTCTCCGTCACCAAACACCGCACCTGTAACAACTTTCCCATCGCTTGCATCTTCTTTCCATTCAAATACACACTCGTCAAGAATGGTCAGCTCTCCAGTTCTGAAATCTTCAGACGCAACAAACAACAAAATAAATGTAAATATAAATCTGAGCGGTTCACCCCCCACCGCAACCGCAATCTTCATCGGCATTCATGTCCCCAGCTCAGCAACAGCAAACCTCAAACAGCTCTTCTGCATCTCCGACTCCAGCCCATTTCGAAAAGGAGTATAGAACAGGTAAGCTGATAGGTGTCGTGTCTTTAACCGACATATTAAGTGTGTTGGCAAGAAAACAAACTCATCACAAGGAAATTGACCCGCAAATGGCCAGAAAACAAAGAGGGCATGTAGGTTGAACATAGTAAAGAAAAAGAACTGGCTTCATTCTGCTACATAAACATATATATATATATAGGGTTTTCAGATATCAATTTAACTTTGTAAGTTTTCGTTTTTGCCTACTACATGCAGGCAAGCGCCTTCTTCCTCTCTCTTGTTTTTCCTCCTCTCGTATATACATTTAGATAAGCTGTAATAAGTCCGAATGGAAATAATACAGCAACGGACCAAGCTGGAACCACACAAGACCGTTACACCCCATATGATAAGGCCAGTGGCAAGGAGTCTTCTTGCTAGGAGATACTACCACCCAAATTTGAAAAGGGTCCCACCAACTTCTTTGCTTTTGAAACAAAAAATACGTCTAGCTCAAAATACCAATAACACTTCAAATGAAAGTCCCATATCGTTCTCACATACAATGTCCGAGGTATTTAGTGTCCTACAACCGAATGCACCTGATCCAGATGAAGACAAAAGAATCGGCTTGGAACATGAACTCCTATTAACCGAACGCCTAAATAATGATGAACTTCGTGGAATCATAAATAAATGCTTCCATCCATCACCGTCAAATGACAACCAGTTGATAGATACTGACGTTCTATTACAGAATTTCCCCAAGCTGAACGAAAACGATATAGAGCTATTGAATTTTGCTATAAATGAGAAACCCCAAAGGGACTGGCACGATTTACAGCACGATTTCATTCAGTTATGGTATATTAAGTCATTCGGCTTCCTTGGACCTCGATCTCGATTCATCGAGACAAACTCGCCCACCCCATTGAAGTCCCAATTTTTGCAACTTCCGCTGTTTGAGTATAATTGGATGCTCTTACAAAACAAGAAAGATATAAATTTATCGCCTACTAATTTAAAGAAACTCATCAAGATTTTTCGATTAGATAACAAAGACTTTACCTGGAAAAGTATAGATCCGTTTAGTAAAGTCATAATATCGTTCGTCGTCTGTGTTTCTGTTTTTGTGTGGTTTGATGAGAGTGCAAAACAAACAAATGAGAAAGCATCCGCTGGAACACTATCGTAGTGTCAGTGTGAACATCTGGGCCCTTTCTTCATTCTTGTAATTAAAGCATCAGACACTTACGCCAATTCTTCTTTTTGTTTTTTAATTTTTTTATATTATACATTAAGTTACCTAAGAAAATATATTCTTCTTCTTACTCTAATTAAGCGTTTCTCAGATCAAACATAAAGGATATGGATATCGGTAAAAGTACCGGCAACGATGAGCAAATTGTCCTTCTCTTTCGTTTCATGCCCTCTCTCGGAGAATTTGTGCCAGAGAAGTATTTCTTTTTAGTATACTATTTTATATGCAATGTTTCTATCATTATTAAAATCTTCTTTATGGTACAAAATAGGAAAACGAAGAATAAAAAAAGCAAACAGATCGGTAGAAAAGGAGACATATGACAATAATTTCGACTGAAGATAGAAAGCAAACAAACAAATAAATATATAAGTTGGAGAATTCAGAAGTAAGTCATTTTTTTCTTTCAGTCAGCATCCTCATCGTCGTCATCATCGTCATCGTCATCGTCGTCATCGTCCATATCGTCCATATCATCTTCCCAAGATTTCTCTACCGTCTCTTTAACTCGTTTGACGTATTGTGATTTATGATCTTTGAATAATGTTGCAGCTTCTACGTTTGCGGGTGAGGCAGGATTTGGGTCGTTAAATAAACTTTGAATAGATGTCAATATAGATGCTACATCATATGTCGGGGTCCATCTGTTTTGTAAAATATCTAAACAAATTTCACCGTTCGCATAGACGTTTGGGTGGAACATCTCACTTAAAAATTTAACATGTGGCGGCTTATTTGGATATTCTTCATCGAACTCCAGCAGCAATCGGAATGTACCGTCTTCGTACGGAGTGTCTGCTGGCCCAATGATCATAGCATTCCATACCATGACATTATCAGGTAATGGCGAAGCAGATACTCCCGGTGGGGCATCTTCCTTCATACGCTTGAAATCTCTCATTAATCTTCTTCTAGCTGGTGTCGACATGACTTTTTTTTGTTATTTAGTTTCTATCTACCCAAAAAATCCCCTTAAAATTCAACCTTCGTCGACTTTCTCCAGTAACTTTTATCTCATCTACCTCACTTGTAATATTCCTTTCCTTTTTTCCTTTTACTTACTCCATTCTGCTTTTTATTTTTATTTCCCACTATATTTTGGCCGCGGCTACCCGGAAAGGCTTATTAATATGATAACTGCTTGTATTGTATGTTATTCAAGCAAATAGTCAATATGTTCATCTTCGCATATGTATTTCTTCATTGGTATATAGTAAAACCATAAGTAGTTTATACTTTATCTAGTTGTAGTTCATTTGTGTGTTTCATTAAGTTCCCCAGCTTTAAAACTGCATCGGTCCCATATCCAGGCATCGAATGCAAGGATAGGTCACCGTTCCAATACTCGGCATACACTTTACACATGGCCAAACCAATGCCCAGCTTGTATCTAAAAGATCGTTTCAATAGTTCGATTAAGGGAGTTTCATATTTTATGTGATCACTGATGATACTAGGATAACTCATTGGTTCTAGTGACGTGTGCATGTATGGTCTCAGTGTCACTGACGGCGATGCCTCAAGATCCGACTTACATTTAGTACTAGAATGGACTTGATCATAAATGGAGACTGTTTGCAAGCCAGGCAATTTGTGAAAATTGTTCAAAGATTCCTGAGCTCTTTCTTTAGATTTGCCAAACGACCATAAATTTTCATCATCATGCAGGATACCACCAGCTGTATCCGAAATTCTGAATAAATAAGATTCGTCATTACTTACTACTGTGACTATAATTGGTTCCGGTTTGTCCAGTCCCTTACGAATATAATGCTTCATAGTTGCTTCGTAAGTATTTCTCAATATTTCCCCTAGCAAATACTTCAAGTGTGTGGGCAAAAGTAAAAGCTCAAGTCTGTGTCGCCTTCTATGACAAATTCGGGCATGGGAATGTCTTTGAAATACATATCTTGGATAAACTTTTGAGATTCTTCACTGGCTTCTATTAAATACTTCTTAGCGCTACATTCTTGAAAAATATCACCCAATACCAAGGTGTTCTCCTTTTTACCACTAGTGTAATTAGCTGTGATACTGACATGTTCTTCCACAATCAATCTTCTTGATATTCGGGCCCTTAGCAAATCAGACAGTAATTGGTCCATTTTCTCACGAGGATACAGATCCAAAATCGTACATTCCAGCGCCCCCATAATTAAATGCGGTAGATTTAGAGTATTAAAGCCCTCTAACATACTCTTGATAAAATTAGCAAATTGAGACGCATCATCTAAAGTTCTTATTGTCGGATATTTTCTAAAACTTTCAAAAATGTTATAATATGATTCGTAAACTTGGACGAAATGGAAGTTGTTTACAACATTGAATGGCAGTTGCTGCAACTGGTTCAGTTTGTGAGCAATTCTGATTACAAGTTCCTCTTTAACAAACTTTCCGGAATTGATAATCTTGGTTCTGGTTAACTTGGTAGAATCGTCATAGTATTGCGCTAATTGGGTCAATGACACCGGATTTGGGTGTCGCTTTAAGTAGTTTTCCACAAGGACCGTTCTATTATGGTAGTAATGTTGCGGATTGATATAGTTGGAGTTTGAAGGATAGGCCTTCATGGTCTCCATAATATAAGGGGCCAAATCTTCATTTACGGGTCCAATACAGTATTTCGTAAAGTCTGGGATTTGTGAAATATTAGATGTCCTAAGAAAGTGTCTATACCTTAAGCAATTAACCTGATACCTAGACATAGCGACTAACTATCCCACCTCTAGACTAGCTTTTCCAATCTTCATCCACTGCTCTTTTCTCTATTATTTCCCACATACTGGCATCTTTCCCTTTTTATTTCAAAAGATACCGCGATGATGATCCTAAAAACTGAAAATTCAAATGACTCAGTGCTTCCCTAAATTAAAAGAATACGATTCGCCAAAAGAGGCGTTAGTGTAATATAGTTTACTATGTAGTTTTAAAGGCTTTGCTAGTTTCTTCTATATATGTGCTCAAGGAATCATTAGCAATATTTATGAATCCCAGCTCAGGCTCACCCTCTTCTTGAAAGGCTTCAGTGATCTCATTATTGATAAGTGTCAAAAGTCCCAAATCCCATTTATTTCTTAAACTAACAAAAAGTTCATGTAAGTTAACACCAGAAGTAAATCACCTTGTGTCCTTTTCCTTTGCCTGGCGGCCGAAAAGCTCATCTCGGCAATGCTATGAATGGAAGCCATACGATCTTCATTGATAGAAATGTAAGGCCTTGGGGGTAGTTTAGGCGGTATTGGCGTACCATTTTTTCCCCCCAGATACAGGAGTGCATTTGCTACTATCGGAGGTCTCCGGCGATTTGATCATCATATCCTTTAGAATGTCAAGAACAGCAATTTTAACTGTTATGTATGGACAATGCAGTAATGTTTCAAATATGAATCCAAATGATGTGTTCTCAGGCATCAAACACAATATCCTCGTCAGGAGCGTAAATTCCATTAGTTTAGTCTCGCTATTTGATTCGTTGCAACCTTTCATTAACAACATTTGTAAGAAGGATGTGTTAATGTGTCCTGGAAGTAGCTCTAGACTGGCTTTTATATCCTTTATGGAAGTATTGGTTATGGATACCCATAACCAATAACGTACTGCGCTATCCAAAAACTTATTGTCATATGCTTCTGAGAATAATGAAGCGGTCGTACATCGTAGATACAAATAGATTGCATTTTGGATATCAACTTGCAACACCAAATGCGCACCACTGCTGGAGTAATGTATCGCGGACAAAATTATAACTCCATATTGGTCAAGCTCTAAACTTTTCTCATGAGCCAACTTTTTGGTCTGGTGCGCATAGGATAATTCGTATACTATCTGATTGATTTCTTCTTTGGACTTGGTTATAGAGGCTTTGGCATCCGAGAGTACAACATCATATATATGTTTAGATTCTTCCAGACATTCCTCAAAAAGTTGCTTTATATCAACGCCCAATGAAACAACGTATTTGTAGTACTGATTGCATATATTTCCGATTGTAGTGCTTTCTTCACTTGCATCAGTTTTCTTATGCATTATGTTATTAAAGTATACTTTATCGGTATTCCCTGACGTCTTTTTCAAACAGTTTCCAATTGCAAGCACACTCAAATTTGCCAATAGCTTTTTCTGCAAAACCGATTCATCTTTTGAGATTTTTTCAAGATCGCTTGGATCAATACCATTCGTAAGGTTTTCTGAGGGCTGCGGAGCAACGTAAGCTACGCAAAAACTGTAAATTCTGCGCAAGATAAAGTATACATCATCCGTGAGTTCAATATTAGTTCTCACGTACTTGACAATTGCTGAAATTGCCATAGCCAGAAATTTAGATGGGTACAAAGTGTCAACACGTTTCAGCGTTGAACTCATAAATTCAAATAGAACGTAAATCTTCAAGTTGGGTATAAATTCCACTGAATTCTTGGTTGCATAAATCTCAGTCTTCAGACGAATATCTGCCATCTCATTATCATTATTTGTAGCTTCATCCTCGTTAGAATCAACTGAGTTTGTGGCTTCATCAGATTCATCTTCTTCAATCAAATCTATATTAAGACTTGATACCAGTTCACAGGCAATCAATAGGCATTCTTTAGCGTTCCCATTCATAGCTAGCTCATGGAAGCAATTCATCACACTAGAAACAATGGGGCTCAGAGCTAAGTGCTTCTTTGCATCAACGTTCTTGCTTGACAAAAATTCCAATAAACTCTTCGGAAGATCCCAACCAATTTCTTTTACAATATCTGAATTCTTCTTTAACAACTCCAGCAGGACTTCCAAATAGTGTTCTTTTTCTTTAAGGGAGTTTTCAGAGTTCACCTGCTTGTTATACATATCAATTATAGTTACTAAAGAGACAGGATCATCCCTTTCCTCTTGGAACGCCCTTTTGAGCCCATCACAGATTGTTTCAACTGACTGGCTCATATTCGTCGTGTTTCCCTTCTTGATGGTGAAAGCACCTAGATTTCGCCTTTAGATAGACCTTGATGTCCTATTCTTTGCAGAAAGACATTTTCTGATTTCAGCGGAAATTGGTTTCATCAGTAGAACAAAGAAAAAAACAATAATAATAAAGACAAACAAACGCCAAACATGGACACTGAAAACATAAAGGCCAGTTACAAAATACAGGCTGGCGAGTTCAAAGTTCATACAGAAAACAAAACAAGGCGTAAATAAGCTTTTAAGATGAGCGAGCAAAGTCAATTAGATGACTCGACCATAGACAAGCTAATTCCACAAATTTTCAATGAGATGAGATCTAATCTCAACAGCACGGCTAATAAATCTTCCAAAGGAACACAAAACGATGCAAACAATGAAAACATATTGGCCACGAATACTTTTATAAGACCATCTAACTCGGTCACAACACAGTCCTTACTGAAGGAATCCGAATCGCTAGATAAAATAACGGCAATGATACAAAATGTTACTGGTGCATTAAAAAATAACTTACCAGTATACGTCGATCAAGTACACGACGTTTGTAGATCTACGAATTCTATCCTAGATTCATGGATCAACATACATTCTCAAGCAGGCTACATTCACAAGCTGATGACTGACCAGACGTATTTGAAGATAATCAAGGACAGGCTAAACAATGAGAAGACAAACACAAACGACGAAGATGACAGCACGTTACATAACATGATCGCATTAAAAAAGAGGGAGGTTTTGAATCTAAGACAAAAATTAGAAAATAAGAAGAGAGAGAAAGAGAATCTGCCTTCCAAATCAACGAATCAAGGATCGAATCCAAGGTATGCCAGCCAACCTGGAAGACGGCCGGTCTCTGCCAATGGAAATGGGAATAACAGTAGGGCGAAAAGGCCACCCATCCCCGCTTCAAAGAGGCCTAGTGGGATACCAAGAGTTACTAGCCGGTGGACAAAGCCCACTGCTAGTAGTTCCAGGAAAATGTTTCGTTGAATGGTTTTTGCGAGGCTTGTCTCAAAAGCAGCCTATTTGGAGAGAGAGGGAAATAAAAGATTGGTAGTTAAATAATGAGAAGTAATAAGATATATCTAATAAATACTTTTTGTTTATTTTTTTGTTGTTTTATTTAACTTTAGTCCTTAATTATGTATTATTGAATGTATGTCGTTTAAAAGGGAAATAAACAAATAAGGTTCGAATGAATATTTTACATTACAAGTGGGAACAGATGGCTTCACGCCTTAGTTTCAGCGGGAATTTCCTCTTCCAATAAGACCAACAAATCAGAAGAATCCACATTTTCACCATCCGAGACAAATACTTCTTTAACTTGGCCGTCAGATGGAGAAGAGATGATCATTTCCATTTTCATGGCACTCAAAACGGCCACTGGTTGGCCTTTCTTTACCAAAGAGCCTTTATGAACTTTAACTTCCACAATGACACCTGCCATTGGCGAACCAACGTGCAAAGGATCGTGAATGTCTGCCTTTGATTTGGTGACAGTTTCAATCTTCTGTGATCTATCGGCAACACGAATTTTTCTCATTTCACCATTCAAGTCAAAGTAGACTTCCCTTTCACCGGTTTTCTTGTTCAAGTCACCAACAGCTTGTAACTTGATGATCAAGGTTTTACCTTGTTCGATAATAACCTCAATTTCTTCATCTGTGTCTAATGGAGACAAGAAACATTTGGTTGGCAATACTGACAAGTCACCGTATTTCTCTTTCATCTTTTGGAAGTCTTCATAAACTCTTGGATACATGTTGTAAGAGGCAACATCACATTCGTCTACATCACCGAATCTGTTTTGTAAATCTTCTCTGATTTTTTTCGAGATCGAACGACTCTAATTCCAAACCTGGACGGCATGTCAACTTTCTTCTCTTGTTTCTTAGCACATCAGATCTTAGTGGTTCTGGGAACCCACCGTATGGTTGACCGATCAAACCTTCAAAGAAGTCCATGACAGAGTCAGGGAAATCCAAAGAATTGGCTAGACGTTTGACGTCATCTGAGTTTAGCTTGTTTGAAACCATGAATTGAGCCAAGTCACCAACAACCTTGGAAGTTGGGGTGACTTTAACGATATCGCCCAACAAGTAGTTAGCTTCTCTGTAGGCTCTCTTAGTTTCGGCCCATTGTTCACCAAGACCCAATTGTTGGGCTTGGAATAACAAGTTAGTCAATTGACCACCTGGAATTTCATGTTGGTAAACTTCTGGATCTGGACCCTTCAAGTCGGCTTCGAAGCACGAATATAGTAGTCTCATTTCTGCCCAGTAGGCGTCTAATTCACGGACTTGTTCCACGTTGATACCTGTGTCGATGTTACCTTCCAAAGAAGCTAGCAAGGCGTTGATGGATGGTTGCGAGGTCAAACCAGACATTGAGTTGATGGCTACATCAACAACATCAGCACCTGCAAGCGCACACGCAGCCATAGATGCAACAGCTGTACCAGCCGAATCATGTGTATGGACATGAATTGGAAGATCAGGGTATTTGGCCCTTAGAGACCCTATCAATAGTTTAGCGGCAGCTGGCTTCATGGTTCCTGCCATATCCTTGATACCCAAGATATGGGTACCCATTTCAACAATTTTTCCAGCAATCTCCAAGTAGTAGTCCAGGTTGTATTTCTTGCCTGGTTGAAGCATATCACCGGAGAAGCAAACTGTGGCTTCAACAACACCACCAGCCTTCTTGACGGCGTCTACACCGACTTTTAACTGGTCCAAGTCATTCAAGGCATCAAAGACTCTGAAGATATCAACACCGTTATCCTTGGCTTGCTTGACAAAATGGTCAATGGCATTATCTGGTAAAGAGGAGTAGGCGACACCGTTGGCACCACGCAACAACATTTGGAATGGAATGTTGGGCACTAAGGCTCTTAACTTTCTTAGACGTTCCCATGGATCTTCATGCAAGAATCTCATAGCGACATCGAAAGTGGCACCACCCCAACATTCTAGGGCAAAGGCACCAGCAAGGGCATGGGCGGTAGTGGGGGCAATTGTGGCCAGATCATGGGTTCTGACTCTTGTTGCCAACAAAGATTGATGAGCGTCTCTCCAAGTGGTGTCCATTAATAGAGTACCGCTGAACTGTCTCACTTGTTTGGCAAACTCAGCCGGTCCCTTTTCTAGTAGCACTTGTCTCCATCCGGAAGGTGGTGCGGTCTTCACAACGTTGATAATGTTGCCCTGGGAATCATGTATATGAGGAACACTGGGGTTCGACTTCAACTTGGGCAAACCGATTTGGCCCTTGATGGAGGAACCATTGACAGCCAAATCAGCTAGATAGTGCAGCAGTTTTTGGGCTCTGTTTTGAGAAGAGACCATTTGGAACAGTTGTGGAGTGTCGTCGATGAAGGTTGTCCAGTAGCTACCGTCAATGAAGACCGGATTGGTCAAAAGGGTCAAAAGGAAGGGGATGTTGGTCTTGACACCTCTGATTCTGAATTCGATCAATGCACGGATCATCTTCCTGCGGACGATTTCGTAAGTGGAACCGGAACATGAACATTTGACCAGCATGGAATCGTAGTGAGGCGAGATGATGGTCCCCGCGTAAGCGTTACCACCGTCCAGTCTGACACCGTTACCACCGGCGGAGCGGTAGACTTCTATTCTACCGGTGTCGGGTTGGAAATTTTTGGCAGGGTCTTCTGTGGTGATACGGCATTGGATGGCAAAGCCACGGGTAGTGATTTTGTCCTGGAACAAGCCCAGTTGGGGCAAAGAGGCGCCGGCCGCGATTTGGATCTGGGCGGCTACAATGTCTATGCCCGTGATTTCTTCGGTGATGGTGTGCTCGACTTGGATTCTTGGGTTGATTTCGATGAAATAATGTCTGTTTTGGTTGTCGACCAAGAACTCGGCAGTACCGGCGTTTCTGTAGCCACATTCCTTTGCCAATTTGACAGCGTCTGTCAAGATAGCGTCACGGACTTCGCGGGGCAAAGTCTTTGCTGGAGCGACTTCGACCACCTTCTGGTGTCTTCTTTGCACAGAACAGTCTCTTTCGAAAAGATGGACCACGTTACCGTGGTTATCGGCCAGCAATTGGACTTCGATATGCTTTGGCCTGTCCAAGAATCTCTCCACGAAACAGGTACCGTTGCCGAAGGCGGTGCGGGCCTCGGACGTGGCACGCTGGAACGCATCGCCCACGTCGTCACCTTCTCTCACCACTCTCATACCTCTACCACCACCACCAAAGGCGGCCTTGATGATCACGGGGTAGCCGTATTCGTTGACGAAGTCCTGTGCCTCTTGCACGGTCTCGATGGGGCCCGGAGTACCAGGGACGGTAGGGACATGGGCCTTTGCGGCCAGGTTTCTTGCAGAGACCTTGTCACCCACGGAGTCAATGACTTCGGCGGGTGGGCCAATCCACGTGATTCCTGCCTTGGCCACTTTGTCGGCGAACTCCGAGTTCTCGGACAAGAACCCGTAACCTGGATGGATAAAATCCACCTGGTGCCTCTGGGCAATGGAGATGATCTCGTCTATGGCCAAGTAAGCGCCCACGGGGGTATACTCGCCCGCTTCACCAATCACATACGCTTCGTCCGCCTTTTGCTTGTGTGTGGAGAGACGGTCCTCGTGGGAGTATATAGCTACGGTCTGCATGGACAGTTCATGGGCAGTACGGAAGATCCTGATGGGGATTTCTCCTCTATTGGCCACCAGGATTTTATTTTTCTCACCCAGGAGATTGAAGTTATCTCTCAGACCGGCGAATTTCATTTGCGACATTATCTAAGGTGAGGAGGGAGGATCCTTTTCGTTGTCTGTATTTAGTAACTTACTTTCTAAAAAATCCGGGTCCGATCGTTACCGAATTACGCAATTACACACATATATATACACATATACTTATATACATCGGGAGTCACCTTCCGAGCATGACCCATTCGCCTGAGATTAAGGTCCAAAGCATGATTGTTCGCTATCGCGGCGAAATTTTTGCCACCTGACCCGACCGACCGTATGCGAAACAGTGTTACGTACGACCTTGGGTTTTTTTTTTTTGTCGCTGCGGCGAAAGAGCATGGGTCCCGTTTCCCGGGAGTGATGCGGGATGACGACACGCGCCAGCAAAGCGGTCATGCCCACACAACTCGGGGAGCGCCTGTTTGGCGCGCGGGTCTACCCGCGACACTGGGCGGCTAGATTAGCGGCGCGGCCAAGCGGTTCGTGCGTCGTACAAAGTGGCAGAACACGTGACGCTGCGTCTCTTCGCGCGCCACCGCGGTGTAGATCTGGCATTCCCGGAAACGGCGCATGTGTTCGAGGGCCTCGCTGCTCGGGCGGATTTCGCGGTACAGCAGCCGGCGGAGCTTGGTGTTGTACTGCGCGAACACGGGCCCCTCCAGCAGAAGGCCTGCAGCGGGCGCTCTCGGGATGTGTTTCCTTGTCGCGGCGGCGAGGTGGTCGCGCACGACGCTGGGCGGCAACTGACAGCGAGCCACCAGCGCCGCAAGTGCCACCATCCGTCGGATCTGGTGCAGCATGAACGACTGGCCGTGGATCCGCACGCTTGTCCAGTGCGGCGCGGCCGGTGCCACCACGACTTCCTTGATGTAGCGCTTGGCGCTCGGGTCTGCGGCAAGCTTGCCCGTGGTGAAGTTGTGGAAGTTGTGCGTGCCCACGAACTGCTGCATCGCGGCCTCGAGCGTGTGCAGCTTTGCCCTCGGCGGGCGGTAGCCGCCGAGGGCAAAGCTCAAGAGCCGCACGTAGTCGCGCGTCAAAGGGTCGTCCTCGTCTGGTCGCTGCGCTGTGTCCTGTAGACGGCACAGCTCATCCGCACTGAACCTGTCTCGCACCTGCCCCCCGAACGCATCCCACACATCCTGCGAACCATCGTCGCAGTACCGCCCCCCACGTTTTGGTGCAAGGCAGAGCCCTGCGGAGGCCCCACGAGCGTGAAGTCCGGGATGAGGTACTCGTACCAGCGGGAGTCGCATGCCGAGCGGGCGTTGAACTTCTTATTGGTCGGCTGGATCCCCCACACGCGGATCTCGGGCGGCAGTGCCGCGTTCAGTCTCGCAACCGTGTCTTCCTGCAGTGAGATCTTCAGCGACAACAGGTTTGCCACGGCGTGCACGCCCTTGTCCGTCCTTGCCGCAGCCATGAACGAGTTTTTCTTCGGCGACGACGAGTTGTGCTCGGAAATGGCGCCCACGTCGAACAGCTTGGCTAGTATCTCGCCCTCGATGGTCTTGTGCGGGGGGTTGTACTGCATTCCATAGTACCCGCCCCCGCGATAGCCGATAAGCATAGCGACCTTGTGCTTGCTGGGCCTTCTCTCGAGCACCGGCGTGGGCGCACTAGCACTCTCTTCGCTGCTGCTGCTGCTGCTGCTGCTGCTCGTGCTACGGGGTGTTGTTAGTAAAATTTGTGTTGCGTGGTTTCGATGCGTGTATGCCACACAGCACACTCATACGTACGAGTATCTGGCTATTCTTTGCGGTGCGAACCTCGGCGGCAAAGAGGAGCATGCCCTTACTGCGAAGTTTTTCATTTTTTTTTTCTTGTTTCCTCCCAGTACTACCGCTCTGTATGTGAAAGCCATGTGTGTGTGCAACCTTTGCTTGGCTTTATCTGGGCAGTATTAATATCGCTTGCTACGATGTCTTGTATTTCAACTATAATAATGGGCGATGGTTGACAATGGCTTCAGTGGCTTCCCAGTTCGAGGCAAAGCTCATAAGCCCAATGGCACTTGTATTTAGGTTAGCGGCTTTGCCACGATGGAGCAGTCCCGCTGTAGTTAGGATGGGGCTGCGCTCTTATGCTGGGGGTCCCAGAACAAAGCATAAGAAGTTCTCTCCACAGCCTCCAGTGCCCGCAAGCAATGGTAACAAGAACAAAAAACAGAATAAAAAGGGCAAGAAGAGTGGCACCAAGGCCAAAGCCAAGCCCAAGCCCGAAAAAAGCCTTTAACTTCGGTCAGTATGGCGGGTTGAAAAAAAGACTTCGACGTCGACGTGAATACCACCGGTAAACTCATTCAGAAAATATCAAATTTCGACCAATTATTCATATTGCCGTCTGTTAGGGACGCCATGAAAGAAATCATCTCTAAGGAATCGTTGAAGATCCAGGACAACACCAACACTAAAAAAGACCAGCGAGAGCATCATACCGAGCCCCATCCAAACGGTGGCCATCAAGAAAATCTCCAAGACTTTAATGAGTCCCAAATTACAACTGCATGCCATCGCCGCAGAAACGGGCTCGGGCAAGACCATGGCCTACTTGATTCCTTTGATAGACTATTTGAAGAGGCAGGAATTGGCAACCCCAGAACTGTGGGAAACGCTCAAAGAAAAAGCTTTGATTAGGTCCATTATACTAGTGCCCACGCACGAACTAGTGGACCAAGTATATGAAACCGTCTCCAAAACCAACTCTTCATTAGGGCTTAACTCCTTCAAATGGGACAAGACCACCTCGTACCACGACCTATTGGAGCACATCAAAAACAGAATAGACATTCTCGTCACCACTCCGGCAAAACTATTGAACCTGTTCAACATTAGAATGATCACTAGGCCCGACAAAATCCTGTCCAAAGTAGGTTTCGTGGTGCTGGACGAAGCTGACACCCTCTTGGATAGATCCTGGCTTGAAGAAACACACTCCGCCATAAAGAAAATCCCCAACATCAATCATCTCATCTTCTGCTCCGCTACCATTCCTGAAGAATTCAACAAGACAATGGAAAGACTCTTCCCCACGGTCGTCCCCATTATGACACCTAGGTTGCATAAACTGCCATTCGGTCTGGATTTCAAAGTTATAAACTCCTCATTGAGCCCCTTCAAGGGTTCCAAGATTAAGGCGTTGGCGCAAACCCTCTACGCCATTTCCAACGATGACACTGAACCAGGGTTCGAAAAAAGATGTGTTATCTTTGTCAATGAGAAAAAGGACGTCCCTGAAATCCTCGATGCCTTAAATAGCAAGTTCGGACACAATGCCGTTGGTCTAACTGGCGATGATACAACTGAAGAGAGATCTGAAAAAATCATGCCCTTTTTGTCTCCACCAAGACCAATCTCGCAGTTAGCGTCCCAAGAGCCTTCTTCGGACGCTCCCTTAAAGAGACTGGAAATTCCTGATTCCAACATCGTCATTGGTGAATTGAAAAAGGCAAATTCAGATGCCATTATACCCAAGAAGAAGTCCCTGCATGTGCTTGTAGCTACAGACCTAATGGCTAGAGGCCTCAACTTCAAAGGCGTACGGAACGTTGTTCTCTACGACGTGCCGAAAACATCCATCGATCTGATTCACAGAGTGGGCAGAACTGCTCGTATGAAACAAGGTGGTCGTGTATTCATGCTGACCGACAACAGGACAAAATCTTGGGCTAAAGCCCTTCCAAAAGTTATCAAGAAACACCAAAGGTTATCATAAGGAAACGTCTATACTTGTAAATATCATCATGACATATATAAAGGCAACCACAGCCATAGATAAACTAGATTAAATGCTTGTATTTTGCTCTCTTTTCGTCAAGAAATATATATATACTGAATAGAGTGGAGTGCGCGAACAAAAAAAAAAAAAAGTTTGTATTGTTTATAGCTTAAATAAGCCACTCTTTCGAAGACGCAAGCAAAAGTTCTTTGGCTGCGGAACTTAGACTACGTAATCGAAATCAATAAGCAGGATGAGTGGTAACGATAGAAAGATCAAGATAGCCTTCATTCACCCGGATCTAGGTATCGGCGGTGCAGAAAGGTTGGTTGTCGATGCCGCATTGGGTTTACAACAACAAGGTCATAACGTCACCATCTACACCAGTCATTGTGACGAATCACATTGTTTTGAAGAAATCAAAAGCGGTCAATTGAAAGTCGAAGTTTACGGCGATTTCTTGCCAACACACTTTCTAGGCCGTTTCTTTATTGTTTTTGCCACAATTAGACAACTTTACTTGGTCATGCAATTGATTTTGAACAAAAAAGTGAACGCCTACCAACTATTCATAATTGATCAATTATCGACATGCATCCCACTTTTGCACATCTTTAGTTCTGCCACTTTGATGTTTTATTGCCATTTTCCTGATCAGTTATTGGCTCAAAGAACTGGATTATTAAAGAAATTATATAGACTTCCATTTGACCTAATAGAACAGTTTTCAATAAGCGCTGCGGATACTGTCGTCGTGAATTCGAATTTCACAAAAAACACCTATTACAAAACGTTCAATTTCTTATCCAATGACCCAGACGTCATTTATCCATGTGTAGAATTATCACCCATGGAAATAGAAGATATTGATAAAAAATTCATCAAGACAATACTAAATGAAGGTGATAGATTTTATTTGAGTATAAACCGTTTTGAAAAGAAAAAGGATATTGCATTGGCTATTAAGGCCTTTGCACTCTCTGAAGACCAAAGTAATGAAAATGTTAAATTGGTTATTTGCGGTGGCTATGATGAAAGGGTCGCAGAAAATGTCGAATACCTTAGGGAACTGCAACGTTTGGCCGACGAATATGAGTTATCTCACACAACTGTGTATTACCAAGAAATAAAGCGCGCTTCTGATTTAGAATCATTCAAGGCCAGCCACACTAAAATCATATTTTTGACCTCCATTTCATCATCCTTGAAGGAGTTGTTGTTGGAAAGGACGGACATGTTACTGTATACACCTGCATATGAACATTTTGGTATAGTTCCGTTGGAAGCAATGAAATTGGGGAAGCCGGTACTGGCTGTAAACAATGGCGGTCCATTGGAGACTATCGTACCATATTCCGTTGGGGGAAATGAAGCACCTGCCACGGGGTGGCTAAGACCTGCTGTTCCCATTCAATGGGCCACTGCCATTGATGAAAGTAGGCAGGTTTTGGAAAATGGTAAGGTAGACTTCAAAAGGAATGGTCCATTGAGAGTTAAAAGATATTTTTCCAGAGACGCAATGACCCAGTCATTTGAAGAAAACATTGATAAAGTCATATGGAAGGAAAAGAAGTACTACCCTTGGGAAATGCTCGGAGTTTCGCTCTTTAATTTCTTCTTGCACATGACATTTATAAGAGTCCTCCCCAATGATCCATGGCCTTTCCTGGTTATGGCTGCCATCATGGTACTGTACTTTAAAAACTACTTGTGGGGTGTTTACTGGGGGTTCATATTTGCTTTGTCATACCCTTATGAAGAAGTGTAGTGATTAGATAGATAGTATATATTTATGACAAAAATTATGTGGAAAAAGAAAGAAAAAATATGATGCTAATTTTCAAAGTATACCCATATGTCTATACGCATACTACTTGTATCAATGATAACTTAATACATACACTGTAAAAATACTAAAGAACATAGTTTATTGATCAATTTACTCTGCCATTATAGGTATTTATGGAGTTTCCAATGCCTACTTCAATTCTACCGCTATTATTAGAGCCGTTGATACCAGTGGAGACGCCTTGCCCAGAAGTGTTAGTATTGTTCATACCAGAAGGAGACTGCATACCGTTTACGCTGGTACTAGGAGAACCCATAGATGTTTTCATCATCATTAGATTGTTGTTACTATTATTATTGTTATTATTATTATTGGGTAAGTAGCTATCTTGATTCGATTCTTGCATTAGCTTGGTAGCATTGGCCAGATAGGAGGCAGCTGCTTCAAACTTTTGTTGCTGTAACTGCTGTTGTCGTAGTTTTTGTTGTTGGGATTGGATCTCTTGTGGTGTCAGCCCTGTATCCTGAAGCTTCTGCTGCTGCTGCTGTTGCTGCTGCTGTTGCTGTTGCTGTTGCTGTTGCTGTTGCTGCTGAACTTGCTGTTGCTGCTGCTGCTGCTGCTGCTGCTGCTGCTGCTGTTGTTGTTGTTGTTGCTGCTGAACTTGTTTGTTGACCATATTCGCATTAAATGGCGAATTTCCTGCCCCATTTGGAAATTGATTGGACCCCATTGCCATACCTTGATTTTGCGGCTGAGTATTAGCCTGGACCTGAGTCTGAGCTAGTTGTTGCTGCTGCTGCTGTTGAGATAGAAGTTGCGCCTGTAGGGCTCTCTGCTGTTGTAATCTTTGAATTTGTTTCGGATTGAGATTTTGGTTCGATATCTGGTTCAACGGTTGAGGCGTTCTAACACGAAATTTGTAATCTGTTGTTCTATCCAAATCCAAACATCCAACACGAGAATGAATGGCACCATATCCTGGGGAAGTATATCCCGGCTTCACAGAAAAGGAGGAGGCAAACATCTCTCTCATTCTAAAGTACTTAGTTCTGTATCTGACTGAGGACACTACTGTTGACTCTAATGGCAATGGGAAAGATCTGGATACACCATTTAGTACCTGGGTAGTCTCTTCCTCAGGGGTAAGGTTGACATGTCCTAGTTCATTGCTGCTATTACTGTTGTGAGACGAATTTTTGTTACCATTTTTAGCAAACTTTCCACCATTAACGTTTCTTTGCTTCGACCTTTGACCTTGCTTCTGCTGTTGAGTGTGCTTCTTTTGCTCTTTTTGTATTTGCTTCTGTAATTTTTGTAATTCTTGTTGCTTAGCACGCTTCTCAGCTGCTGCACCTATTTTTGTTTGATGTTCTCTATGATAATCGGCCAGCAAGACATCATAGGGTTTGATACGACCAGGAACAGCCCTCTTAGCGCCCATCGAATGTGATTTACATGTCAACGAACGCGCACAATAGCCACCTTCGGGTAATTCTACACCACATTGTTTGTTAAAGTCAATCAAGTGCTTTTCAGTTGGATTTCTTTGTTTCACCTTCTTCTGTTTTTTAGTAGAAGAGCCAGATGCCTGAGGAGTTCCTGTTTTAGATCTCTTTGTATCTGTGCCAGGCGTGTTAACTGAATCCATAGATGTTGATCTCTTTAAGGGGTTAAAAGAAGAGTCACCTTTCTTACCGTTAGCATTAAGACTGTTGGGGTTGTCATCGTCGTCGTCGTCGTCGTCGTCATCGTCATCATCGTCGTCGTCGTCATCGTCATCATCATCGTCATCGTCGTCGTCATCGTTGTCGTCGTCATCATCGTCGTCATCATCATCGTCATCATCGTTGTTATTTACCCCAGTAGATTCTGCTTCATTTCGTATAGTCTCATTGGTGCTTTCATCTGTATTCTCACCTTTGCTGTTATTCTTTCCAGAAACTCCGGTACAGTGGTTTTCTAGGTGGTCCACAATTGCTGTCAAAGCTAACGGTTTCCCACATTTCTCACACACTCTAAATTGAATTGGTGAATCTAAAGGATTTTCAATAAGCTGGGCATTCGGGTTGAAGTATTTTTTCAAAGTTTCGCGGTTCATATGATTATATTGTAAGGGAGTGTCCTTCGCTGACGATATTAAGCTTTTCCACGAATCGTGAGAGGAACCGTTTTCCTGGGACAAAGAATATTCATTTCTTATCTTTGGTTTGATCTCTTTAATCTGTGCATCCTTCGACCTCATTTCAGCCGTGTGCTTTTCTGTGCTTTTCTTCTTTGTTTACTGTTATTATTGTTTTTCTTTTTGATATATACCGTCTTTGATAAAATTCACTACGAGTACGCGATACTGAAATTCAAAAGTAGTCCCAAATAGTAATTTAAAAGTCCTTTCACAGATGCTAGCAATTATCGGTGTGCTCTTCGGCTCTTCTTTTCTCTGTTCGTAGTGACACTTGTCGTTGAATGGCTCGTATTCTAAAATCAGACTTTCTATATTTCAATGGAAGCTTTATGACGAGCAATGTTGAAGATTCGGGTAACAAAAGGAAAAAACCAAACTATGTCACTACTATGAATGTCTATATAATAGATATGGAATAGGCTACAAATGGCTTGCTGCGGCCGTGCGAAGTCTTTTATAGTTCTCGCAGACTTGCTTGATCAATTGGTGGGCAATGGTGGTGCTTCCGGGCAAATTGGTATCATTTTTGAATGGAACCCGGATCCCACCAGTGTAATTATCCAGAGCTTGAATGATTTCTGTTGTCTCAAACCACTGGGCGTCCAACAATTCATCGTCGTGATTTAGATTGATGACCTCATTTTGGGAGTTGAATTCGACAATACCCAGACAGCCGATCATTAAGCTACAAGGATAAGGCCAAGGCTGTGAGCGGACTATGTCGACATTTTTGCATGATATACCTGTTTCTTCCCATATTTCTCTAACACAGGCTTCCTCAATGGTCTCAGAAGGCTCCATAAATCCTGCAATTGTGGAATACAACACAAAATCACCATACCTCTTCTTAGATCTTGCGAGACAACACTTAGAGTAGTCCGAGTTGGTCATGGCTATGATAACCGTTGGGTCGGTTCTTGGAAAACATACGTTATTGACACGCGCATCTCTCACATTGCAGTGTACGCTTTTATTTTCGTTGGAACATTGAAGCTTGGTGCCTGCGTCTACTGGAAACAGTTTAGATCCACAACCGGGGCAAAACTTGTACTTAGCCAGCCAATCTAGGTACATCCTTCCTTGTGCATATAGCGAGGCATCAGTATTTGTTTGCTTAAAGATGTGATCTCTGGTCATCTGCGGAAAGGAAAAGATTGGCTCGAAGTCTGCTTGCTTGAATATAGTGTTGTCTGTAACACGGATATCTAATCCAAAGTATGGTGTTCCTTTATAGGAAATGTTGGACCATTCAAAATTAAAAGTAGAATCCGTGTCTTCTAGCAGACCTAAAAATGTCAAATTGATACCTGACTCATCACTTCTTGACCGAGTGGAGTTCAAAAGAGTGGTATATGCAGGAATTACGGTAGACAGAATGTTCTTATAAGACTTAATGGAGTTGGATAACTGTACCAAATTACCATTTTCAGGCGATATGAGCGCTTCTCCCTCAATAAATGGGATGAAAATGGTGGAGTCATGGTTTAACGATTTCTTAACGAATTCTTTTGAGCATCTTAAGAAGGAAACTCGGTTTAAAACCTGCTGACCAAAAAAGGATACAGGGGTAGACATTCTATCAGCTGATTGGAGTGATGTTCGAAGTCAAAAGCACAAAGGCCAAAGGTATGTTTTTCTCCTCCGTTTTGCTTTACTTTGGTGGGCTTTTTTTTTTATGATCAGTGAATAAAATTTCAGAGAAATCGACCGCTTCAAATAAAAAGTGGAGCTTACTAAGTGAGGTCTCAGTTTATACGAAATGTATACGATGCTAAGGTTAAGTTCACATGGATTGCATAATAGAACTTGGTGTAGTAGTAAATGTGAAAAGAAAAGGAATTACCTTTCTATATTTACATAGAACGGGGACGTAGCATAGCATAAATAAAAAGTAAGGGGACGGAAGGACCTTAAAAGAAGAATGAAGAGTTAAAAATATTTACATGGTATATATTCGTTTTTTCTCGAAAGAAACACACTATTTTGATTAACATGATAGAGGGATTGATACAAAAGAAAAGTTGTGAAATCATTCCAAACTGACCTTAGCTCCTAAACCTTCCAAGGTTTTCTTGATCTTTTCAGCATCGTCCTTGGCTATGTTTTCTTTCAAGACCTTTGGAGCAGCCTCGACGAATTTCTTAGCTTCAACCAGTGAGAGACCCAATAAACCCTTGACTTCCTTGATGACTTTAGCCTTGGTCTTTGCATCGAATGAATCCAACTTCACGGTGAACACAGTCTTGGCCTCCGGCTTGGCTTCTTCTTCAGCACCGGCACCTGCTTCACCAGCTGAGCCTGCTGCATTAACAGCGCCAGCACCAGCACCTCCTGCCATGAATCCACCCATAGGCATGGACATCTCTGGGATGTTCAATGCAGTCTTCAATTCGGTGATCAGACTAGAGGTTTCCAAAAGAGTCAATTGTGAGATATCCTGTACAATTTTGGAAATTTTAGGGTCGACAGGCTTGGCCTCTGTGGCTGGGGTGGCTACCTTGGTGTCCTCCTTAGGCAATGGTGTGGTTGTAGTTGTAGAGTTGAAACGGGTTGTGATGGTGATTGGGGTGATTAACGCTGGTGTAATGCGCGTTTTCATCCAGATAGAGGAGGATCTTTTCGCTAGTATACGTAGGGACATGCTGTGTGCTTGTGTGACTGGTCGTGTTTGTTGCTAACGGGCTGCTTGTCCTGCTCTTTCTGGGCCTTGCCATGTTCTTGTCTGCCATTAGTTTGAGTTGTTTTATTGGACTTGCGGGAGGGTGCGGGTAAGCCGAAAATTTTTGTTTTGATGAACAGTGTTAAGGAATATAGAGTCCAAAGGAATCAAGAGCAGGTTCCATGAGCAGGTGTAAGAGTTGACAGGAAAGCAGAAGGAGCAAGTGAAGAACCCGGGAGGCCGCTATGACTACATTTAGATTTTGCCGTGACTGCAACAATATGTTGTACCCTCGTGAAGATAAGGAGAACAATAGACTGTTATTCGAATGCAGAACATGTTCATACGTGGAAGAAGCGGGAAGCCCATTGGTGTACAGGCATGAACTGATCACGAACATTGGTGAGACTGCGGGTGTAGTGCAAGACATTGGTTCTGATCCGACACTTCCGAGATCTGATAGGGAGTGCCCTAAGTGTCACTCTCGTGAAAACGTGTTTTTCCAATCGCAGCAAAGAAGAAAGGATACTTCCATGGTTTTATTCTTTGTGTGTTTGTCTTGCTCACATATATTTACTTCTGATCAAAAGAATACAAGAACGCAGTTTTCGTGAGTGTCAAGGGACTTATAAATCTAAAGGAGAGAGGAAGTCTTTTCTACACATGTTCTAGGTGTAAAGAGAGCGTTACTCTTTCGTGCAAACCTAAACTATTGCCGACTGAGTAAGATAGAATAGCAGGGAGGGGACACCAGAATTCTGATCCTCCAATTGATATATGTAATATAATAAGAATGACTTTTTTTTGTAGCAAAAATAAACAAAAGAATGTATATTATTGTTCTCTTTTTTCATTTCCGAAGGTCACAAGCAGGATATAGATGCTTATATGCCCAATATACAAATATATATATATATATACTTAAATGAAGGAAACAAAAAGATCACGAAAACGGAAATGAAAGTCATTGAAATTCGGAAAAATCTATGAATTTCGAAGCGGTCAAATGTTAATCTTCTCGTTTCACGTATTTCAATTCGCCATTGACCATCTTAATGTCATTGAATTCCTCCAATAGTGTATTTCCCATTATTTCAAGTGTTTCGTGTGCTTGTACCTCTTTTCGTACTTCTTCATGCTGGTTGTGATGATGATCGTGGTGGTCGTGACTATGGGGGGTATTCATGTTGTTGTTGTTGTTGTTGTTGTTGCTGCTGCTGCTGCGGCCCATATTGCTGGTGTCGTATTTGAGGTTCATTCGACATTAGATGATTATGGTTTTCATGTTGAAATTCTACAGGGTGGTGAGCACCGTGTGGGTTATGTTGTATGAACTTTAACTCGTCAAAGATTCTAGTCGAAGGGTTATCTATCAAAGTTTCCTGTTTGAGAAGTGAGTTGCTCAGGTCAGTAATATTATGGTGGATGTTTAATGAATGTGAAATATCGTTCGAAGTATTGGCGGCATTGTTTGCGGCATCGAAGTGTGTCAAATATTGCAAGATGTACTCGTTCTGCTCTTGCGAACTATTGGCAAACCTATCAATAATATCTTGATTTTCCAAATGCGTGTGATCTGGAATATGATGAGCAGGGGAAGCATTATTGAGAATTTGGCTGAAATCGCCTTCCGAATTCAAATATGGAGAATGAACGAAATCATCCGACTCTACTTCAAATTCATTATTTGTGTTTGTAGTTAATGGAGAAAAGAGTATCGAGGAACAATCATCCAATTGGTCAAAGACCTGTCGTGGATGAGTGGTCCCACTATGAGGATGTGACGGTTTAGTGAATATGTTTGTAAAATCGATCTCATTTAAATTGGTAACAGTATTTGGCTTAAAATCGGATGTCGGTAGTGGTAATATTTCGTTCAAATTGAATGGATCGTCAATATATCCAGAAAATGCTGTAGATGAATGCTGTGAAGATGTTGGGGTGCCCGTCTTATGTAGTCTGGACTTCGTAGTGAGGAAATTTTGCATGGTCGTTCTTTTCAAGAGTGTATCTTTATTCTTGGATTGGCTTCTTGGTTTCCTTATATTGTTAGTATTGATATTACCAATGTTATTTACAGGGGGTAAGCATGGTCTTTTGGAGGCACTCGAAGGATCGAGAGACACTGACGATACACTTGAAGATGATGCAGACGAGGATGACTTGCTGTTAGTAGGCAAAACAACGTTAAAACTTTGGATTTCATTTGTTAGACCACAGTCGCAAGGTATTGTAGCTGTCGGAATGGGTAAATTGGCCAACGTTCTATATTCTAGCTCATCAAATTTCTTGATCGCATCCAGATCATTGTCCTTCCTTAATTTTTCTTTAAATTTTTTGTATTCTTCAGAATCAGGGTTGAACTTTAGCGGATGTGAATGATTGCTATTCATTACTACAATACTCCATCTTTTCCTCTTCAATGAATAAGTGGCTCGTACTCTGAAGGGGCAGTTATTGAACCTTGAGACACACCTCTTCTTCTTTGGCTTCCCGGAAGACGTTAGTTCGGGTGACGATCGAGCACCATTACTCGATGCTATAAAGTTGGAACTACTTGTATTTTCGAATTCGTCGTCATTGACCTGCAGCTTATCCTCTTCTTGGTCCTGTTCGTTAGACTTATCCTTTCTTTTCCTCCTTGTGTTTCTTCCCCTTTTGGCAGCTTTGCATTTGAAAACAACTTTAAAGGTATCCGATCTTTCTATCACAAGCTCTATACCTTGAGGATAGAAGATTTTTTGTAACCAAGGCTTGATGTCGGCTTTATCTTTAAAGTTGGGCACTGGATCTAGATGAACCAAATTATTCTGATTCAGCTTTTCTGATTGATGACCATGTTCTGCAGATTCCGTGGGGGATGCAGATGTATGAATATGGAAATCGCCATTTGGGGAGGACGGATCCTTAAAATTTAGAGACACCATGGAAGACGGCACAGCGGGTGGATCTACATCTCTGTGATTTTCGTTGTGATTGTTCACAAACTCACCGGTAGCTTTGGGCAGCGGATATACGAAGGAGGCCGTATTATTGTCAGTGGAGTCAATGGGAGACAGGTGTTCTATGTGGCCCGGGTTGAATCCCTCCATTGTCGTATATGTCTATTATTTTCTGTTCTATAATAGTATAGTTCTTGGAATTGTATAAAAGCCCACTTTCGTAGAGCATGAATTGTAATATATCACTCCCAGCTATTTTACTATAAGTCGCCTTATTTTTTTCTCCGGTTCCTATGGAATTACTCTTTTGCTATGGAGTTTCTCGATGACAACAAAGGAACGTGACAGATGTTATTTTTGTACTTGTAAAAGAATATTAAATCGCTATCACAAGATTGGCGCTCTTCCCTCTCTTATTCCTATTAAGTCGTACTGTCTTCGCTTAGATCTCAATCTGTGGCACTTGAGTGTGGCTAAGTCTTTCTTTGCTTGGCAATCTGAAAAATAGAGCTTCGAGCACGCGATAGAGCAGAAGGGGGAGGAATGGATTACTAGTGAGCCAGACGATGAGGAGGCGGTTTCGTCTTATCCTGATTACCCTTTCCTCCAGCGGCCAATATAAGTACACCGGCTTGCGTTAAAACGCCCAACGTGACCCCAGCTCACTCGGCAAGCCCTTCTCAGGCTCTCACTAGCTCGAATAAAGAGAACTCTTCACGACTCATCGACTTGGCATTTTCCGGGTGCAGTTCCACCTCGCTCAAGTACGGCGGTGTGCGGTGCGTGGGTGCAAAACGCTGCTCTTCCGCTGTCGTTTTGCACCTAACGCGACTGCTGTTGAGAACATACTATTAACTGGTTATATACGCTACTTAGTGGCCTGGGTCTGTGTGCGACTTCTTGGCTCGCTTGGGCTGGCGTTGGTCGATGTACTCGGCTGGGTCTTGAATCTCGACGATAGCCGGTTCCGGTACTTCCTCCACGTATCTCTTCTTAGCGTTCTCGGCAGCCCTGACCGTCTGGACGGGACAACCGTCGTCATTAAAGCTTGGCAGGGTATCGCTGGTTTTACTAATATGTGTGGCGTCAAACTTTATATCGGAGGACGCGCTAGTGCCGCCACCGTCGTTGTCGTCGTTTAGCGTGTGGTCATCGACTGCCAGGAAAGGCGTTAGCCCACTTCCGCTTCTGCCTGCACTGGCGCTGGCACTGGCGCTGGCACTCCCGTGTTCGTTGTCGTTGTCAGTAGGCATGGGCAATGGGGTAGACCCGCCGGCGTTCGAAGGGATAGAATGGACGGAATTGGGAGAGTTGGATTCTCCCGTTAAGTAATCCTGCAAATTGAAACCGGGACTATTGACATTTGCATTGATCTCTATATTAGAATTGGAGTGTGCTGTGGGGGGTTTCTTGCTGAACGGCTTGTTAGGATACCCTGGCGAGAGTATATGGACCATATTTTCCAAGTTCTGGAGCCTCGCATCTTGTTCGTCTATATTGCGATGCACGTTATCGAGGAATAGATCACTTTCATTGTGCTTGTTGTCATCCGCGATCCTATGGGCATGCGAGTCTTTCTTCAGATCGTCATCAGAGAGCATCGTAAACCTGCTTGGATCAAAGGCGTTTTCGTTCACTTGACTAGCGGGATTTCGTGTAGAGAAACCCTTAAAGTTTGTGTCTTCATCTTCGTCGTCAAAAGGAATCTCTGATATTTTACCATCACTGTTGTTATTATTGGATTCGAGATCAAATGGTGCTAGGCTTGGGGTTTCACTGGACGTTGCCGAATTTGCTCTATTTTTCAAAAGGTATCTTTGTTTGTATGGTCTCAATGGTGAACCGGCATTATTGCTTGAATTATAGTTTGTGAGGTTGTTGGCGAGGTTAGTGTTGAATATAATGTCATTTAATATGTCGTTGTTGTGCTTGATACTTTCATCCACATTTCTCTTTCTATTACTAGTATTGATGCAACCGCTCTTATTATTATCAACGTCATTATTGGTGCTCACATTGTTACGGGAGTCGGCGGCAGCATTGATATATGTATTGTGATCATCGTTTATAAAAGAGTCGTTGGACTGAAGTTCGTCTATAGTGCCTGTGTTGTCGTGATTTAGCCCGTTGTTATTCGCGCTATTAAGGTTTTCATTATTGGTTTTTGGATCACCAAGCCCATCCATGATCATTTTTGGATCCAAGTGTGGTACTATGGATGTTAGAAATCGAAACATTTTTTCTAGGGCTTGTTGTTGTGTTCTGTGTCTTTCTCTTGCCATCATGTTCTCCTTCCATAACAACTCATTATCTTTGTTTATTCTTAGCAAATCTTTAGAAATCGCAATTTGGTTGTACTTTATCTGCTCTAGTTCACCCAAAATTGCAGTAACATCATTCTTATCTCCCAGGGCCGCTTCATTCATTAACCTCAGCGTTTTCCCCTGCAACAAATGATTATTATTGAAGAAATTGTTGCTGCTGTTGTTATTGGTGACGCCTGTAGTACTGTCTATTGAAATACCGCTCCCACTTATAGAACTACCGTTCCCACTGGGATTAGTCTGATTATTGGAAGAACCCTTTTGTCGGATGATTTTTTCCAGCAAATCTTCTCTGTCTCTGATAAAATTTTCGTTCTCAAATTGCCATTTCTCGTCGGAACTACTTTGAATGGAACCTGACTTGACGTCTTGAACTTTATGCCATCCATACATGTTGAGTTGCCTAACAAAAGAAGCAAAATTGGAATGTTTGAAATACTTGGGTAAAATTTCATGAACGAATTCTTCTCTGTTCGTAACGATAAAGGATTTCCCGTCTAGAGCCCACTGTATTAGTTTCGTATTGGAATCATCATTCAGCATGCTCCATAATTTGTTGACAAATGCAGGTCTTGACTTGTGCGATTGATATCTTCTCGTGGCTTGACGGGGTTGTACGTTAGCAGCTCCACTGGAAGATGGCGCCCTATATACAGAATGTTGTTGCAGTAGATTGGGGTTTTGTCCGTAAGGAACCGGTGGATGCGTGAGTAGCTTAGAGGACAATAAAGCGTTATTGGAATTGCTATTATCTCTGTTATTGTGGTTGTATAAATTGGTTTGATAGATTCCCAGTGGTGTGCCCCTCCTTACTAGATGTGTGCTAGTGGAAGGCTTCCTTGAGTCATCGAAAAAGGAGGGAGATGGAGCCGGTGATGCTCCAATCTGCGGATCCAGGGATGGGTTGATGATATCTTCAATGGCAGTGGAAGACGTAGTGCTTCCCTCGGTACGATCATTGGTGAAAATGTCATTCGGTTGCAAGATCTTCTCAATGTCGTCATCATTCAAGCTTGGCAAAGACTCTATACGGGAAGCATCGCTGATGTTTGACTCATTGGTCGCCCCGGTATTCGCAATATTGTTCATGGCGCCAATAATGCAGCTGTTTTGTCCTTTGAACTCTATTTTGATTCGTTCCCACACTATCGTAATACACACCTATCTCTTTGCCTTTCTCTGCCCTACTGCTACAGATGCTTGCTGCCAAGTGGCAAAAAGTCTCTCAAAAATTTCAGTTATCTTGTTTTCGCTGTCGCAAAGATACTGTGGTGCGTGGGTCTTCACCTTCTTCAACAACTTTCTTTGACTGATAATGTTTGCTTTAAAGCAACTATTTGGCACTGATGGATAGTATACAGTAGACAGTGCTACGCCATATTCCCCCTGTGATCCTATGGTAAAGAATTCCTTGGAGGTTGTCATCAAAAGAAGGATCACTTTTACTATTAACCAGCCTATTCTCTGCCGGAAACGCGACGCGCAATCGATTTTTAACTTAACATATGTGCATATAAGACATAAAAGCACCTCAAGGCTCCTTCGCAGAGGCAGTGTCCGATACAAACATTGTGGGTGACAGTTGTTAACGCTTCTAGACAAGAGTTTCTTCGCTATTCTTAATTGAAGAACTTTTATTGTTAATACGCTTGAAATTTGACATCATTGAGTATTTGTTGTGGCGGCTCTTAAATTATAGAGGAAAGGTTTGTAGGAACTATTCTGGTGGTTTCTGTCATGAGTTTGGAGACTGATGCATTTGATGCTATTTTTGAATATGCGTGGAGCCAGATTGACAAGCCTATCAGTGGGGATTTCATATATGGTAAAGATTTACCGAAACTAATTGAGATCATTGAGAATCTCTTCCAAAAAGTCCAGAGAACTAGTTCTTATGATCTTCGATTACCGTTACTTTCTGAAACCGATAAAGATTTGTGTCGCACGTTTTCAAATACAAAAACCTTCTTCAAAATACACAAAGACGATTTTGACGATATCTTCTTTAATCTGATTAATAGCTCTCTTAAGGAAATCCTGGAAAAAGCATTTGATGGGTTGAATTCCATTCCTCGTGGTTTTATGGAAAGTCTGAATTTGGACTCACATTCCAAATCCCTCGTTGAAAATAAGAGCAATAGCATTCAGGAATCCATATCTTTAACTCCTCCGGCGAAACTTACCGAGTCACCAATCAAGCGGTTTAGTCAAAGTAATACAAGAAATACGTTGAAAGTGCAAGTGGAGGATTTGCAAAGGGAACTGAACAGAAAGCAAAGTTTATTGCTGGAAAACGAAAGACAAGTAAATGAATTGAAAAGAAGGTTAGAGACTTACCAACAAAAGTATGCTTCCATACAAGAGCAATTCAACGATTTACAAAAAAACAGGCAAGCAGAAACCAATCAATATAAACCTCAACATGCCGATGCCAATTCACGTGTAGCTATTGGAATTGATCAAGAAGCCATTCTGGAAGAATTCAAAAAAAGATTACGAAGACAGACAGACACCATTTCCACATTGAAAGATCAAATACGGCAAGAAAGAGGACTAAATTACAATAGCGATAAAACTCTGTTTCTGAAACGTAAACCTTCAACCTCCGAACACGCATCAAAAAATTTTGCAGACATATTTTCATCTCATTTATGGATAAATGCAATAATAAGAACCATAATTTGCCTCACTCTAATAATTGGTGTCTTGTCATACATTATGAAATATTTATATAACACAGATGCGCCAACACAAAACTCGAGATTGCAATTATCATGGTGGGAGAATAGCGGCATATTAAGTAAAATCGTGTGGTTCTTTCAAGATCAAACAGATTTAGAAACTGAGTACTCTTCAAATGCCGAAATAGATGATGCATATAGCCGAGTATTCGGTATATAGCCGAGTATTCGAATTATAGCCGGGCATTCGAATTACAGCTGAGCATTCGAAATATAGCCCCTAGCCTATTTAATATTCTGCTTAATACTCAACTACTCAGTCATATAAGCTCCTTTAAACATTATTTAGTACAAGAAAGCTCATTGTTGTGCATAGTTTACGATCGCTAGTCCTAAGTTTTTTTTTTTCATTTTTTTTTCCATGTCAGTCGCCCTCGGTAACGAAGACTTTTTGCTTTTCAAAGTATAAAAAGGAAGCATACTATTCCAATACTTTTGCTTCTCCCTTCTATTCCCAACTTGAAATAAAGAAACAAACTTCAACAAATTAGGCTGCGAATCGCCAGGCCTGCATAAGCCAAGGATAAAAACTTAGCATGGCTAACACATTGGAGCTAATGTTTTATATCTCATATGAGTTCATGTGATATATTACGTTTTGCAGCTCAAAAATTTGTAAGCTTTCGATTTAAGAATAGAAAATGGATGAAAGAGATGTATTTATTTAGTGATGATACTGCCGATTCTGGCATTCCAAAAAGTGACTAGCGTTATAAACGCAATGTTGTCAACTTAAATTACACCATCTTTCGGGGCTGATTATTAAATACATCTTCTTTTATCACATTTTCTCTTTTTAATTCTATTTCTGTAGTTGCACTAAATTGATTCCTCTTGTGACATTGACGTTTGAGCCTCCACAGAAAGATGTGACAGGCTAGAGTTATTGTGGTTGAAAGATGAGAAAAATGCCTGAGGACGATTTCAACCCATACATATTTACTACATCCGTACCTTTGTCTTGATTTAAAATTTTTAGGATAATTTTCATGGGCTGCCGGCCTATTTTCATCATCGGACGCGACTTCCATAGTCACCATTTCCCGAGCACATCGCAATAACGATGAAACATCATTTAAGATACACTGAAATTTTGAGACTATTAAATGAATTGAAATTAAATTTCGGCTTTGGTAATTCACTAGAACAACCAAGCAAATTAAGATCACAATGGCTGCTGAGTATGTACCCTAATAATTTTATTCTACTATAATATATCCTGTAGTGCACACAGAAGTGTACTGGTTTCCACAAGTTACATTGAAAAAGAAAAATGGGAGTAAGAGTGCTTTATAGCATCCGTACTCACGCTTAAAACTACCTTTGAAGTTGATCATTTACAACATGATTTTTCCGTAGGGGATTACCTTTAACAAGGTCAAAGACAATTTTAGTTGATTACTTGAGGAATATCTGGCTTGTCACCAAACTTCACCGTTAAATAATCTCTTTTGATTTGGATATTCTCTCAAGATCTATCTCCTAAGTGTCTCTGTTTTTTACTCCCTTCATTCGAATGAAAAGTGGTGTTTTTCAATTCGATGTGACTCTGTAGAAAAAAGTATGCTTGATGCTTACATGAAGTTATTTCATCACCCGTTCAAACATACTAACAAGATATATCAACTTTTTTATTGTTGTTTCATCGCAGAAAAATCTTGACCCCAGAATCTCAATTGAAGAAGTCTAAGGCTCAACAAAAGACTGCTGAACAAGTCGCTGTTGAAAGAGCTGCTCGTAAGGCCGTATGTTAAAAATATTCTTTTTTATCCAGGGATGGAGTGCTTTTTACCGAAGTGAATGTGAGTTCACGTACATGGATTTGCTGTTAATTTGATAATTAGCATCGCAACAGCCATATTGTTTCTTTATCTTTGGTACTTTTCTCAACTACTGTGGTTTTTATCCTCTATTGATTTTCTCATTTTATGATGAAAATCCTTTGTATCCCAAATACATGTTCGACTAGTCACTGACGATGTTGTCGTAACTTATCACCATCTTTCGACTGATATTATAAGAAAAAAAAATAGAGGGTGAAACGAATTAATAGTTGTGATACCAAGGTTGAAAACATTGTGCTGTAATGATCCCTATGTATGACACATCATTAAAGTAAAAACGACCTCGGGTACCCGTTGCGTACAATTTTGTCGTTCGAAGTTCTTTTTACTAACATCAATTAATTACGTTTTACTTTTTTACTTTTTATTCAGGCCAACAAGGAAAAGAGAGCTATCATTTTGGAAAGAAACGCTGCTTACCAAAAGGAATACGAAACTGCTGAAAGAGACATCATCCAAGCCAAGCGTGATGCCAAGGCTGCTGGTTCCTACTACGTCGAAGCTCAACGTAAGTTGGTCTTCGTTGTTAGAATCAAGGGTATCAACAAGATCCCACCTAAGCCAAGAAAGGTTCTACAATTGCTAAGATTGACCAGAATCAACTCCGGTACCTTCGTTAAGGTTACCAAGGCCACTTTGGAATTGTTGAAGTTGATCGAACCATATGTTGCTTACGGTTACCCATCTTACTCCACCATCAGACAATTAGTCTACAAGAGAGGTTTCGGTAAGATCAACAAGCAAAGAGTCCCATTGTCCGACAACGCTATCATCGAAGCTAACTTGGGTAAGTACGGAATCTTGTCCATTGACGATTTGATCCACGAAATCAAAACCGTTGGCCCACACTTCAAGCAAGCCAACAACTTCTTGTGGCCATTCAAGTTGTCCAACCCATCCGGTGGTTGGGGTGTCCCAAGAAAGTTCAAGCACTTTGTCCAAGGTGGTTCTTTCGGTAACCGTGAAGAATTCATCAACAAGTTGATCAAGTCCATGAACTAAGCTGGTTGAAACTCTACCATGATATTACTATACCTATTATGTCTATAGTTTTATATATTTCTGTTGTTAACTAGTTTGTATATTGTACCTTTAAAATTAATTTGGGATTCTCGTCACTAGCGACCTCTAATTGGCTTTTTTTCCATTCTTTCACATGCATGGCTAGTGAAAAAAAAATCAAAAAGCCGAGATAAGCTAATATGACTTCTCTGATATGCCGATAGAACGGGGTTGCCTTCCATATTTAAAACCTCTTCGAAGGCCAACAAGTCAAGAAGAAGGCGTTTGTGCATGTGATATATAGCTTGCAAAAAGAAAGAAAAATAATAGAACTAATTTTTTTAGAGAATATCTCTGGTTTCACTTATTAATTCACTTAACAAGACGTGGACGTATTAAAAAAGAGATGGGTATCCAAAATGATAACGTCTCCGGTGACTACATGGATCCGGACCAGTATTCCAACACTGACGTGCACAAAAGAGATGTGAGAGTCGCGGAGGAATTCGAGCCATCGGACGATGCAGATGGAAAGGGAGTTGTGGCGGCAGATGGTGAAGTACATTTGAGGAAATCATTTTCGTTATGGTCGATTCTTGGTGTGGGCTTCGGTCTGACCAATTCCTGGTTCGGTATCTCTGCCTCAATGGTTGCGGGTATATCTTCTGGTGGGCCCATGATGATTGTTTATGGTATAATAATCGTTGCACTGATATCGGTTTGTATCGGTACTTCGTTGGGTGAATTATCATCCGCGTATCCCCATGCCGGTGGTCAGTTTTGGTGGTCGTTGAAACTAGCCCCTCCAAAATACAAGAGATTTGCGGCGTACATGTGCGGTTCCTTTGCCTATGCGGGATCTGTGTTTACAAGTGCTTCGACTACGTTGTCTGTTGCGACAGAAGTTGTTGGTATGTACGCGTTAATGAATCCTAATTTCATTCCAAAAAGGTGGCATATCTTTGTTTGTTTTGAATTACTGCATCTATTTCTAATGCTGTTCAACTGTTATGGTAAATCCTTACCACTCATTTCATCTTCATCCCTATACATATCGCTTTTGTCCTTTTTCACAATTACAATAACAGTCTTGGCATGCTCCCATGGCAAATTTAACGACGCAAAGTTTGTTTTCGCTACATTTTATAATGAGACTGGCTGGAAAAATGGTGGTATTGCCTTTATTGTTGGTTTGATTAACCCAGCTTGGTCATTTTCATGTCTTGATTGTGCAACTCATATGGCATTTGAAGTGGAGAAGCCAGAAAGAGTCATTCCTATTGCTATCATGGGTACAGTTGCCATCGGTTTCGTTACTTCATTGTGTTACGTTATCGCTATGTTTTTTTCCATCAAAGATCTGGATGCTGTCTTATCATCCACCACAGGTGCGCCAATTCTGGACATCTACAATCAAGCCTTGGGTAATAAATCAGGTGCGATCTTCCTTGGTTGTTTGGTTTTGTTTACTTCTTTTGGGTGTGTCATTGCCTGTCACACCTGGCAAGCAAGATTGTGTTGGTCGTTTGCCAGAGACAATGGTCTTCCATTATCTCGCTTTTGGTCACAAGTCAACCCACATACTGGTGTGCCTTTGAATGCTCATCTGATGTCATGTGCTTGGATATCATTGATTGGTCTACTTTACTTGGCTTCTAGTACAGCTTTCCAGTCCTTAATTACTGGTTGTATTGCATTTTTGCTATTATCCTACATTATTCCCGTAATATGTTTACTTGCCAAGAAACGTGACATCGCACATGGACCATTCTGGCTCGGCAAATTCGGTCTCTTCTCAAACATTGTTCTATTGGGTTGGACTGTTTTTTCTATTGTATTTTTTTCCTTCCCACCAGTCTTACCAGTAACAAAGGATAACATGAATTATGTTTGTGTGGTCATTGTTGGTTATACTGCGTATTCAATTCTTTACTGGAGGTACAAGGGTAAGAAAGAATTTCATGCGGTTGAAGAATCTGAACATGAACAAGATGATTTTGCTAATAATTTTGAAACTATCGAAGACAGTCGCGATCATTCTCTTGCGGCCTCTGATGTTGAACTAGAAACTGAAAACGTTCGCTGGGGAGAAAAATAATAAACGTATATTATTCGTTTTGAGGTCATTATTTATTTAAATACATAATTTGCATTGAAAAAAATAAAAATGAAGATTTTTCTAATATTTTATTGTTATTGTAGATTAACGTCTGAGTGAAACAATGACAGACGCTTATACGTAGGTATCCTCCAGACTTCGCGCTCTGTCGTGACTGCAATTCACAAGTTTTCAAAATAATTTTACGGAAAAAAAGAAATGAAAAATTTTTCACCTCATCGCTTAAGGAAAAAAAATAAAAATAATAATAGATAGTATATAATAGTACTAGTAGAAGTCTACCTTAATTTTATTTAAATAGCTTTTGACAAAATCACAAGTAGTCATAACCTAATACATACGCAAAAATGACAAAGGAAGAAATCAAAGACAAAAAGAGAAGAGTTGTAGATGAACAAATAATCGAAAAGAAGAAGAGTAAGAAACACAAGAAGGATAAGAAGGAAAAGAAGGATAAAAAGCACAAAAAGGACAAGAAGAGTGAGGATAAGCAAGCTGAAGCACCAAAGAAAGAAGCTGAGAAGAAATCAGAATCTACCCCTGCAGTTGCTAACGAATTTTATGTTCAAAGTGAAGCCTTGACTAATGTTCCACAATCCGAAATTGACGACTTTTTCAAAGAGAACGAAGTTGCCATTGAAGATCCTTTAAAGCTAAACCTGCGTCCTCTATTATCATTCGACCATCTTTCCTTGGATTCCTCTATTCAAGCCGAAATTTCCAAATTTCCAAAGCCAACACCTATTCAAGCAGTTGCTTGGCCATACTTGTTGTCCGGTAAGGATGTCGTTGGTGTTGCTGAAACCGGTTCTGGTAAGACATTTGCCTTTGGTGTTCCAGCTATTAGCCATTTGATGAATGACCAAAAGAAAAGAGGTATACAGGTTCTGGTCATTTCTCCAACTAGAGAATTAGCTTCTCAAATTTACGATAATTTGATCATCTTGACCGACAAAGTTGGCCTGCAATGTTGCTGTGTATATGGTGGTGTCCCAAAGGACGAACAAAGAAATCAACTGAAAAAATCTCAAGTAGTGGTTGCTACCCCTGGTAGATTATTAGATTTATTACAAGAAGGTTCCGTTGACCTCTCTCAGGTAAACTACTTGGTCTTAGATGAAGGTGACAGAATGTTGGAAAAAGGGTTTGAAGAAGATATTAAGAATATCATTAGAGAAACTGATGCTTCCAAAAGACAGACTTTGATGTTTACCGCTACTTGGCCAAAGGAAGTCCGTGAATTGGCCTCTTCTTTCATGAAAAACCCAATTAGGGTATCTATCGGTAACACAGATCAACTAACTGCTAACAAGAAAATCACACAAATTGTTGAAGTTGTGGATCCCCGTGGTAAAGAAAGAAAATTATTGGAATTATTGAAAAAATATCATTCCGGTCCAAAAAAGAATGAAAAAGTCTTAATTTTTGCTCTTTACAAGAAGGAAGCTACTCGTGTCGAAAGAAATTTGAAATACAATGGGTATAATGTTGCTGCTATTCACGGTGATTTGTCCCAACAGCAAAGAACACAAGCTTTGAGTGAGTTCAAAAGCGGTAAGTCCAATCTGTTATTAGCCACTGATGTTGCTGCAAGAGGTTTGGATATTCCTAATGTTAAGACTGTTATTAACTTAACTTTTCCATTGACCGTGGAAGACTATGTCCATAGAATTGGTAGAACCGGTAGAGCTGGCCAAACAGGTACTGCTCATACTTTGTTTACTGAACAAGAAAAGCATTTGGCAGGTGGTTTAGTTAACGTTTTAAACGGTGCTAATCAACCTGTTCCAGAAGATTTGATAAAGTTCGGTACTCACACCAAAAAGAAAGAACACAGTGCTTATGGTTCATTCTTCAAGGATGTTGATTTGACCAAAAAGCCAAAGAAAACTACTTTTGATTAGAGTCTAACTTTTCTCTCTTGTCTTTTCCACTCAATAGTTTATTGAGAAAATAAAATTAAAAAAACTTTGTAAATTATTATTATAGCTACCTGCTTTCACTTATCATTAATATTATTCAAAGTGATGTTTACATATATTATACATACATTTCAAAAACAATATGCGTTTCAGTGCATTATTAGTCATCCCCTTCATTCAGTTTCCGTTCGAGTATTTTCTCTCTCGCCTGATTAAATTCTATGGGAAAATCGATTCGTAAAGCAGAGTTTAAATAGTCTATGTTTTTTCTAGAAGTTTCTAAATCATGTTTAATTCTTCTTGAAGTAGCTACCCCATTCTCAAATTTTCCCTGCAATTGAGCTAATCGGATTTTCATTTCGTCAATATGCTGCTTGAGTTCTAAACTTTTGGAATTTATGATAGCAGAAGTCTTGGTCTGTAGGGATAAAGATTCCGAAAAGTCTGTAGAGTCAATGGATTGTTTGAGTGAATCGAAGATGTACCTGGAAACGTCAAATATCGGGCCAGGATCTTGAGCATCTGTCAACAATAAATTGCTTGGTTGAGGAATATCATTATCCAAAAACAAATCTTCGTCTATATTGGAGTTGTTGTCCATCTCCTGTGCCTCGACAACATTAGAAATACTACTCCCATCGCTATCAAGACTACTGCTTGAATTACTACTAGTACTGATTGAATCGTGAAACGAGCTGGACATTTCCTCCGTTATGGGTATCGCATACGATTGAGAGTTGATGCTAGGTGTTAGAGAATGAACCGCCGAAAACGTTTCATCATCATTTTCCCCCGATAAGCCACTCATGATTGGGCTGCGTTGAAAGGTCTAATCATTTTTCCCCTTTCACTAGTTTGTTTTACCATGGAGTATACCAGAAAGCACTTCTTAATAAAAAAGGTCTTTTTTACCTTTTTGGAAGGGCTGAATAAATATAACCAATATGAGGGAAGAAAAAAAGCGTTAGATAGAGAATCGTTTGAATAAAGACATAATTATTTGAGTTATTTAGTAATGTATAACCTTATTTATTTGGGCATTGAAGTCGACTTTCTGAATAAAATAAAACTTATTGAGAAATATTTCTATAGCATGCATGTATGGAAAGAGTAAAAGAGAAAAGGAGCCATAAGTTTGTATGGGCATGTTTTGTTCTTCTAGTTCTTGCTTTTTTTTGTGCTTTTTTGTTCACTTGCTCTGGCCTCGTAGGGTTTTCTATTGCTACTTGCTTGGCTTTTCTTTCTCCTTCCATTCCTTTTCTAAAGTTTTCTTCTCCTCATCAGTTGTGAAGTATGTGTATTTCACAAATCTATAGCCTTGACCTAATTGTGCGGTTTCATTGATCAAGTGACATCCAAACAGCAAGTAGTTTTTGGGTGTCACTGCAAGGGCGTACTTCATAAAGACACCTGAATAGGTAATCAAAGCGAAGGTCATTGGACCTGAGATTCGCGTTGGATCTTTCTTCAAGTCATATATGGCAGCAATTGGGATACCAAAATTAGATACTGGCCCCCAGAAGTGTGTGGTGAAGACGTATTTCAAAGTCTCTTTGTTGATGTATTTCTGAAGGAATGAGCGTGTTGCAGCACGTTGAATAGGTTGAGACATTCTTACTTGGTTACCGTATCTTTAGAATCTATATGTATATAGGTAGATAGAGCAACTTATATTCGTTAGCAAGAGAAAGCGTTTATAAACCTCCCGGGAGAAGAAAGCGGAGAAGACAAGTTGCTATGACTATTCCTTCTTGACCTGAAAGCATTTCTCATTCGGGTGGGTTAGAGCGGGGAGCCGTCGCAAAAGAGAACTTGACGAGCCATGTACAAAGGAAAATACACTTCCGTTAAGCTAGCTATAAAGTATTTATGTTGTTGCACAGCAGTATGTAGCGGGAGCTTGGACGGTACGCTAATTCGATAGTAGGCGATCTAAAAGTAGGATGATTATTAGTAATACCCACACGCTGTTGGATTGTCCAGGTGGGGTCGCATCTCTCTTGTTACGAGAGGAAGAAGTGAACGTGTTTTCCGTCTTGGGCCTGCTTCTTATCTTTTTTACTCTAATGATTTCAAGTTCTATGTCTTCTTCTTCTTCTTCTTCTTCTGCTTCCACTTGTTCTTTTTCTACCTTCTTTTTATTATCTCCTTCTTCTTCTGTGGTATCTGTATCAGTTTCTTCTTGGAAGGAGTTTGTTTTCAAAAGCTTCCCCCTAAAGCTACCATTAGATTTCTGGTGTCTCTTGGTGTCTTTTTCCCTTAATGAAAGGATGGAAAACCTGCCTCCTCGAGTCATTATGGCCCCTGTCTCACAACACTCCTGAATAGTTCCAGTTTGAATACTAGCTTCAGAGAGACCATACCAACTTGATTCACTATCGTCCGCAAGTTTTGAATAAACTGGGGAAGACGGCAATACGGGACTCTTCTGAAAGGTTACATTTTCGATGCTGCATCTGATCAGTTCCTTTTCTTCATCAAAATACTCGAGTTTAATTTTAAAAATCAACTTGGCGGCTAAATTGCGGCTATCGTGTAAAGAGTGATTAACAACTGCAATCAAGCCAAATTTATCGCCACTTTTTAAATCAATTTCATCATGTGGTCCATCAGATTCCAAGTTAACAATACCACTTCTACTGTTCAAGTCTCGGATACAGATTCGTATTTGTTCTATGGAAGGAACATTTTGAATTTTTGGTTTTGGTGTCTTGATACATAATATGGCATGTCTCTTCCCTAATTCGGGTTCTTCGAAATAAAGATTATTTGGCCCACTTATTCTCCTCTTGTCATTACGGCTGGATCGACCAATTATTTTACATAAACCTTGTGTGGTTTCAGTATCCTCTATGGCGAAGACAAAAGATCTTGTATCTCCCATTGTCTTATTATCTGTTCTTTTACACTCACTCAATAATAATCACTAGTACTGCTTGGAAATAGTAGCGAGAAACTCAAGCTATTGGCCACTTGTAGGTATTGTTGTTGTATTGTGAGACTATTGCAAAAAAGGTAAATTTCTGATATAATGTATTGTTCGGAGTTGCTTTCCTTTTTAGGCGTTTTAATTAAAAGAGGCACCAAAAATAACAGTTAAATACAATGTTATTATGAGGTACTATTACATATAGGTTTGGGTAAGACAAGATGAAGGAAAGTACACACATACAAATTACAGAACAAAAAAAAATAAGGCACTAGCATGCCGGCATAAATGAAAGCAATTCTATAAGGAACAAAAAATAGCAGAGAAATACAAATACAAAAAAAGGGATGACGTTTCACATGATGACACAGCTTTTCTTCAACTTGTCTCTTTTCCTGTCTTTACCATCATTATTCCCGTTGAGGGACAGGAACTTGTTCTTCCTTGAAGGTTTTTCGGGTCTTTCAAATCTTTCTCTTGGATGGTTCCCACTACTATTTGCATAACCATTTTGCATGTTGTTTGCCCCCCGCATGTCTTCTTGCTCTTGTAACCTCCTAGCCAACTCCTCGTCATCTTCGATTTGTTGCACCCCACTTGCCCCACTATTAGCTTGATCACTGGCTCCTCTACCTGCATGCTGATCACTGAAAGGGTTGGAGATGTAGGATTCATTCTGTCCGGTGGTTGTGGTAGTAGTTCTTTCCAGGCTTGTAGGGATAAAGTTGCCTGTATAATACGCATCTTGAGATCCGTTGACGGACTTCAGTGATTGCCAAGTTATGTCCCTGCGGTTTCTGTAAGTCGGGTCAGTAACTAAAGTGAACAGTTCGCTATTGTTCTTATACAGTGTGGAAAAATGATCATTTCTGAACAACACGGCATAGGACCTTTCAACTAAAATTTCTTTTAGATGATTCAATCCGTAATCAGTCAATTGAGTGGCAGACCTCGCCAAAAAGGATTTCAAGTAAGTTGCGTCTGATTGGATTTGTTCGGCGTTTTCAAATTGAGCGTTGTTTTTCTGAATCTCATATGACTGCACTAAGGCCTTTTGGGCACCCATATATGAATATTTGGAGACATGTTCATAGGCGCTAGGATCATTATCTCCATCTATTATCCAGCCATGGACGATACCGACGTTGTACAGTCTGAAAATCGACATTTCCATTCCATCTTCGAAAGACCCGTTGAATTCCGGGTTAATGTTCAACCCACTGTATAGCTGAGGTAGAATCTGTAACAACTGTTGTCTATCAACGTTGGAACCGTTGGGATTTTGAACACCTATATTGGCTAGAGTTTGCACAAGCTCATTTAACGTAACCGTTTCTTTGCTTGTCACCAGGTTGGAAAGCCCTTGAGCATAGCGAGCATGGACAGGTGAGATCAATAAGACGTTAGCCAGTGCAATCAATGCACATGCACCTTGTCCATTCTGAAGTAGTATCTTGAACTGAGTTCCATTTATTTGAACAATTTTAGTTAAGAACGAGACGTCCATCTTTGTCTATTTCTGTAAACGATAGTAGTGGTGCTCGAAGACTGTCACGCTTTTTGCTTGCTTTCCTGTTGCTCGGTCACTTAACTTGCTCTGGGACTGTTTCAAAGTTTCCTTCACTGACATACTTTGTTCCCCTGCTCCCGCACCGTGTCAGAAAAAAAGTGACAAATTTGTTTGTCAGGTAAGACTTTTAACTTACATATACCATCATGGCGTAAGCGTCCTCCGAAAAGGTACCAAGATATGAGGATTGCATATCCAATTTATTTATTAGTACAAAAACTACTTATTATTTGGCGTGTTCGTCGTTGAATTGGTTTTAGGTACTTATTCTGTCATTTCCGATAAACTATATCAAGGACCCGTACGTATTATTAGAGGGAATTTCAGCTGAGCTTTCCTTCTTCTTGTTTGGTTGCAAAGAAATCGAAAACCCAGGTGGCAGGTTGTTATTACTTGTAGATGTTGGGACGGGATTCGGAGTGCTATTTGTCCAGACATTGGATGATGCGAGACTTCGATGCGTGGTACCCGTGCTTGAAAAAGATTGAAATTCGTTGAATTCATCATCGAACTTTGTATGTGAAGTCCCGCTAAAAGCGGTTTCACCTCTGACCTTGGGAGTGGATTCACTTGGTATTGTTTGTGGCGGAGGGTTGAGTGTACTTGTTGAAATGCCCCTAGTGCCGAGTACACTCTTTGGATTTAAAGGTCGAGCATTAGAACTGCTTTTGGATGACAGAGAGGTGTCTTTATGAATGGGAGTGGTTGTTTTTCTAACGGGTTTCATTGCTACTCCTTCGATATTCCTAGCCGCTATTGTCTCAGGATCCTCCCTTTTCTCAACTGTTGGTTCGATAACTTTGTGGAAGGCATCTCCATCACTGTCGTTTGTCCTATCACTTAGTTTGGCGATGTGATGCCTTTGGATATCCGAGGACATTTTATTGATGGCCTTTGTGTACCCTGAATACTGCGATTTTGTTAGTGTGGAGGCCATGGAGTAATTCCACATCAAAGGTAATACTTGGTCAACAAGGACGATTTCATCAGTAATTATCACCGGAACAGTTTCGAAAAGTTTTAGTAGTTTGGATAAGATTCTTGGATCTCTTGTTTTCATTGATTTGAACAAAGGTAGAATAGTGTCCGAGCACGTGTAAGAATCTATGGATTTCTGCTCTATCATAATTTGGAAACATGTGACACATGTGTTTTTCACTGTTAGACTTGTCGTCTTGGTAAATAGCCCCGAGAGTAACGGTAGCAAGAACTGTTTCACAGTGGAAAAGTCTAGCACTTCCAAAGCTAATGGGATCTGCAATAAAAGCTTTTCTTGAGATATCAAAGCAACCTCACTTTCTGAGTCCTGCAAAACATAGCTAAATAGTGGTTTCAGTATGTTTTCCAAGAAATCAGAACGTTTGACTTTTTGCTTTAACGTATCTAAACTATCGATCAAGCAAACGGTGGCCTTCCTTAATAGGATCGGGAAGTTTGTAGCATTCAGTAAAACCGGATAAATCTTCTCTTGGAAGGACAATTGAGATAAAGTGGACCCTATTTTAACTATTAAATCCAAGTTTTTGTTTACACATTTATCGTTTACCACTTTTTCTGCACAAAACTGGTTCAACAATTCCAATAGTATTGGTAAAAATTTCTTTTGTAACAACGCCGGGGAAATTCCGGTAGTAAATTTACCAGACCTTCCAGAAACACATATTTTTCTTCATTATTCTTCGTGGGCAAATCATCTAGAAAATTCAAAGTTTTTATTAAAGGGTCCTGGAAAAATTCGGAGTCCAAAATTAATGTTATATTATCGTATCTGGAATAGATATCTCTGTTCATCAGTTTCGGCAAACAATGTCTCAACTTTGGTGGGATCTTATTAAAGATATTATCCCATGACATGGTGCTAATTTTTTTTTCGAATTTACTGTATTCCGATTTGTATTCTGTAGTTGAATTCTCGGTTCGAAATAAATCTTTACCACTATACAGGAAATATATCAGCGAACCCAATGAAAAATAGTCATTTCTATACGCCAGAGTGTTCTCAAATATAATCTCTGGAGCTGTATAATTCAATTGCAAATGCATAAAGGCGGGGACTCTCGGATCATACTGTGGTAGAAAATACTCGGAGGTGTTTGTTCCCGGTGGTATCTTCACCAAGTAGCCCAAGCCGGAAATTTTCCAGTCTGAGTTTTCATTTATGAAGATCGCCCTAGGTTGAATGTTTAAGTCAACAAAGCTTGCACGGTTATGAATAAAATCAAGGGCATTCACTAGTTGCAATATCCCTCGTTGAACCACAATATTATCCTTAACATGGCCTTGCAGGAAATTCTTCTCTTCGTCATCAGTTTCTCTAAACACGGTCTCCAACGAACCAGTGACAAACTCGGTAACAAACATGAAATTCTTGCTGTGTTCTTCCAACGGTTCAATTAGTGTCAAAATATTTGGGTGTTTGAGCCTAGCTAGATTGTTAGCCTGGTTTCTTAATATTTCATAAGCTTCTTGTATGAGCACTTTATCTCTAGATCCGGATTTGGATTTGATGATGTTGTAGTGCAACAAATAGTTCTCGAACTGTTTCTTGTCAAACATAAATATTGACACTTTTGAAGGCGATGATGAAGACGACGATTTGGGACGACCGGTATAAACGCTCCATGGTTCAGCAGTAAAAGTCGGTGATGATGAGAAAGAGTACTTGGCCGTGATGCCTGTCTTTGAGGACCAAAACATCATCCCTGCCTAGTTCGTATGTTTGGTCGTTTATAATACAATAGATAAGCTACCACCGCTTCTATACAGAATCGTCGCCTTTTTGTATATAGGAAGACTTGCTTGTTTTGACATATATTCTTTTTGGCTTCTATTTTTTTTCATAATGACGATACCTTTTGGACCCATTGGCGGGTTCGAACCGAAAAAGAATAAAAAATCACGTTTAGTCTTCTTTCAAGGCATTTCCACATTACTTGCCAAGACCCGATAGGTCGAGATGATAAACTCGCTATGTATAAATAAAAAGGTCAAAACAACGGTGGCATACACAGTCGCATCTCTTGATGCGCTCACAAATGCGATTGGGTCGTGGGCAAAGAGGCTGTGCATTAGACAGACGACCTTGTTTTGTATCTAAAAGTACCTCATTTTACAGATTGTGAATGGTCAGTTTCAGCACAAAACTGAAGTGCCTTTGACGTGTCAGAACCAGAAAAGTAAGACACACATGTATGCACCGCAGTAGATCCTTTTGTTCCCGATAATGAAGATGGTATATATCTTAAATAACTGTAAATCTCACGACTTAATATGGGGTGCACGGGTGTGTATTTATTTATATATGGAATCTACTAGGTGGGTCAAAAAGCCACCTAGAGAGCTAAAGGACAATAGAGCTACTACTTTTTTTTTTTTTTTGAGATATTATCTTACAAAAGGCCAAAAAACATATCTGGCCAAGCATAAGTTTTCATAAACGAACAATTGAAGAATGTTGCTGGTTAGCTTATTGGCTCCCCTAGTCACTTCTGAAGGTTTAGATTCGAGGATCAAACCCTCATCGAAAAAGGGCGCTTCTCCCCCAACCAAACCATCGCTATGGAAAACCACCGAATTCAAATTCTACTACTTGGTCTTTTTAGTTGCGGTTCCCTTAATGTTCCGTGCTGGGTTGCAGGCTAGTTCTTTAGATAATCCAAATTACACTCGGTATGAACGTCTCTTGTCCCAAGGCTGGTTATTTGGTAGAAAAGTGGATAATAGCGATTCCCAATATAGGTTTTTCAGAGACAATTTTGTGCTATTATCGGCTTTAATGATAGCTCATACCTCCATAAAACGTATTGTGATCTATTCAACCAATATCTCAAAATTGAGATTCGATCTAATATTTGGTTTGATATTCTTAGTGGCCGCACATGGTGTCAATTCGATAAGAATATTAGGCCATATGTTGATACTGTATACAATTTCTCACTCGTTGAAAAACCATAGAAAAATTGCCACAATTATTATTTGGGCTTACGGTATTTCCACGCTTTTCATTAATGACAACTTTAGATCTTACCCATTCGGGAGCGTTTGCTCTCTTTTGAGTCCACTAGATAACTGGTATAGGGGGATTATTCCAAGATGGGACGTTTTTTTCAATTTCACTCTTTTAAGAGTCTTGAGTTATAATCTGGACTTTTTAGAAAGATGGGAGAACTTCAAAACTAAGAAGAGTCCATCTTACGAATCAAAAGAAGCTAAATCGGCCATTATGCTTGACGAACGTGCCAGATTAACTGCGGCTCACCCAATCCAAGATTATAGTTTGATGAACTATATAGGATATGTCACTTACACTCCACTTTTCATTGCTGGTCCCATTATAACTTTTAATGATTACGTTTACCAGTCAAAACATATGCTGCCATCAATCAATTTCAAGTTTATCTTCTACTACGCAGTGAGATTCGTTATTGCTATCCTATCTATGGAATTCATCTTGCACTTCCTTTACGTGGTGGCAATTTCAAAGACAAAAGCCTGGGAAAATGACACACCTTTCCAAATTTCAATGATCGGTTTATTCAATCTAAATATTATTTGGCTAAAACTTTTAATTCCTTGGAGATTGTTTAGACTATGGGCCCTTATTGATGGGATTGATACACCTGAAAACATGATCAGGTGTGTCGACAACAATTACAGTGCATTAGCGTTCTGGAGAGCCTGGCATAGAAGCTACAATAAATGGGTTGTCCGTTATATCTATATCCCTCTCGGCGGCTCAAAAAATAGAATTCTAACCTCTTTAGCCGTCTTCTCCTTCGTGGCCATATGGCACGATATTCAATTAAAATTATTATTCTGGGGTTGGTTAATTGTTCTCTTCCTCTTGCCAGAAATTTTTGCTACTCAATTTTTCTCTCATTATTCTGATACTATCTGGTACAGACATGTTTGTGCGATTGGCGCTGTTTTCAACATATGGGTGATGATGATCGCCAATCTATTTGGGTTTTGTTTGGGCTCTGATGGTACTAAGAAATTGCTAAGTGATATGTTCTGTACCGTTTCAGGTGTTAAATTTGTCATTATGGCAAGCGCTAGTTTATTTGTTGCTGTGCAAGTAATGTTTGAAATTAGAGAAGAAGAAAAAAGACATGGAATTGTCTTGAAATGTTAAGAAATTAACTTTCAGTATCATAACGTTGCTATTATATGTATTTTATCTATGCGCAAATGAAAAATAGACCAAAAGATCTTATCCGGTGAAAGTGTATTAATTTTATGAATATATGATATATATGATGCATGAAAAAAGTGATTATCGGAAAAATGCAGTTTAAATACGTTTTTTATACTCGCCAGGCGTTTCAATTTTTCTTTGGACCCATAATCCCTTTTTCCTGGACCTCGCCAAAAATTCATAATATCGATATTTATCTTCTCTGCCGTCAAATTCTGCATTCACCTTACCTTCATAGACAACCGCTAACCCATCCTTGACCATTTCCAAGCTCAAATCTTTCCAACCACCTAACCAGTCCCAATACGACACTCGAGCCACACAACGATTATACTGATCTATAGACAAAGGTTTCACCCATAATTTTTTACCTAAAATCCGGTTTTGTAACCAAATTAATGCTTCGTTCCCAAACGGCTGCGCTGGGTTACCGAAATGTGCTCTTTCTGGGGCATCAACCCCACATAACCTAATGGGAATCGTCGGTAGGTTCTTTCTATTCTTGTAGGGTACATTTAATCTCAAAAACTGGCTTTTAGTCTTTTGTATTTGGCTTTTACTAGATCCTCTATGTATGATCCAATTCAAATTGAAAAAGCTTAAATTCTCACCACCGCTAATAAGTTTTTCCGCAGTAGGATCGTTCTTAACCATTTGTGGGATGGATCGTAGCCAGCCCCATCCTCCTCTTATACCACCAGGCATATGGAAGAAATGGAAATTATCGCCATCGCCAACAGATGTGACTTTACCGTACAGCCATCGTTTGTGAAAAATGCGTTGTGGGATATCGTTCGTCCTTTTGAATTGAGTTAGGTACCTTTTATACGTGTAGATCAAAGTTAGGGCCGAACCTGTAAGGATGATTGATAGTACCGCAACATCCGAAGGTTTCCTCAAATCAGAATTATTCTCCCTCATGTAAATGCATCTATGGAACTTCAGTAGCTATAAGATATGTGCTTTTTTATCTCGATTGGTTTCTGTGACGAAAGGGCTCTACATCACGTATTTTGCTTTGGCATAGTTTCTTTTTTTTTTTTTTTTTCATCCAAAAAAAGAACTATAAAGGGTCCTTCCAATGATGAAGGCGAAAGAAGAATATATGCTTGGCGTACAGTTGCGGCAATCCTGTTGTTATAAATTAATCAAAAATACTTATTAAGAGTGTATATACATTATTTGGTTTGTTTTTGTTCCCAAAGGCGCAATGTTATAGTTGCTAGAAAACAGGGGAGTTGACCTCTATCTTCAACCCATAAATTCATGAGATCATCCCAACCGTCTATATCTAAATCAAGATTCGATTTTAGAGTATTTTCGTTCAAGTCAGCAATCAAATACCTTTCCGGTTTAAAACAAGAAAATATTTTAACTCGACCGTCTTGCTGGAATTCCAATTTAAAACCTAGTAATGAATTCACGACATCAATAAACTCTAGTGATTTTTTATTAAAGACTTGCTTAAGTCTGGAAAACCTCTTATTTGACTTGAATGCCTCTTGCTCAAGTTGTTTCAATTCGAAGTTTAATGAATCATAGACAGAGATGGGTATTGTTTCGATATTGGGATTTTTTTGTTTTAATTGATCCAATAAGTCTGAATTTTCCTTCTGTAAGAGATTTAATTTATTCTTCTTGATAAATTGGTCACTAATGAACGGACCATCGCGCAGTTGTAATATGCGAATTCTTTTCTCCTTTAAATTGGTTAATTTTTCTAATTTTTTCTTCAATAGTTGAATAGTAGTTTCCGCTTTACTTAGTTCTCTCGAAACGTTTACATTTTCAAGTTGCAATTCATTAAGTCTTTGAGAATAGTTTAAGCCTATTTGGTCGCTTGTTAACTTCCTCTTTTTCCTTTGAGTTTCCACATCATTGGAATTTGATAACAATTGGTCGTTTAACTTTTTCAGTTCACTCGTAAGATCTTCAGTTTTATTTTTGTAGTTATCCAATAAGTTGTTCATATCTTCATTTAAATTCGCGTTCGAAATGCGAGTTTTACTATCATTCGTTTCTGATAAAACATTATTCTGTGCAGAATATAAATCATCTAACTGTTCTCGCAATAATCGACATTCTTCAAAGGACAAGCTCTTTTGTTGTTCTAGTTCGTGATTTAATCTCTTGAGATTTATTATGCTATTTTCATAATTATTGTTTAAATCTAATAGTTGATTCCTCTCCAAAGCCATTTCATCATTCAGAAGTTTTAAGTTGTTATTATCTAGCCTTAGTTTATCATTTTTATCTGTCAAAATTAAGCATTCCTTTTTGGTTAGTTTCCAGTCGCGAATAATCTCTTCGGGATTACTTTGCAGATTATTTTTAGCCTTATCATTATCATCATCATCATCATCATCATTATAGATTTCCCAGTTCGTTAATTTCGATTTTAAATCAATGTTTTCTAGTTGTACATTTTCAAATTGACCTTCTAGTGTGTGAAATTGCTTTAGCTTATTCTGTAGTTTTTCATTTTCCAGTTTCCAAAAGCTAGAGAAATCTTGCGATTGTTTCAATTTTTTCAACTCATTAGCCTGTTGCATGTTCGCTAGTTCTAATTCTTTGGTATATTGAACTTGGTCTTGGACAATCTTATTCATTTCGGTAAGCTCATTAAACTCTTCTGTAGAATAGTTTGGGTGGGAATTCATCATCTTTGAAGCTTTCAACGTAGATAACTCATCATCCTTTTCCATGACGTGATGCTGTAAATCTTTGATATCTACGCTTTGTCTTTTTATTTCGTTTTCATATTTCTTCAAAAGGGAACGTGAGCTTTCCGACTCCAGCTTGAAATGGTCACATTGGTTAGTCACTTTCGATAGTTTGGAATCGTATTCCTGTTTTAAATTCTCCATTTCTAAATCTTTGTTTTGCAGGGTCGTTTGTAATTCCTGTATAAGTTTGTCCTTGTCATTTGTAGAGTTAGTTGAGCTTTCCTTTAGACTATGTAGCTCGTATTCTAATTTGGCATTACTATCATAGAGATATTTCGTATCATTTAATGATTTCTCTAATTCACCAATTGTGGCCTTGTATTTCTTTTCCAGGATATTCGTTTGTTTCTGTAGCTGCAATTTTTCAATCTCGTATTCATTTTGTAAGGTGTTTAATTTAAATTGCAGTGCTTGAATCTGACGGTTACCTTGCTCATCGTTGTGCATACTCTTATTGCCCATATTAGGTGAACCTTTAGGACTTTCTAGGAACGGGGAAGAACCACCGCTATTACTCATTTTGTCACCGATAGAATAAACCTTGAGTACCAATTTGTCCTATATATTGCGTATCTAATACACAAGAATCACCAATTGAAGCATTAGGAAAGCTATTCAATGCCGCTATTGCCTCTATTATTTACTGTTATTGTTAGGTCAAGAAGATTGAAAAATTCTTGAAGACGGCCCCTTAGGGTAACGAGCCAGCGTTTTTCACTACTCCTTCAGCAATAAAACGAAGGATAAATAAAGAATGAGATCAGCTTCCAATAAAAGAACCAATCAATTACATCGACCATTGGAGGTGAAGGTATTTTTATAGTACATCAAACGTCCGGAGAAGCAATTTTTACAGAAAAATGTCAAAAGTGTATGTTGTTATGATTTTCATGCGAAAAGGGAGTTGAACATGTACTAACAATTTGATGAAATGTATCATTCGATGTTCTATTGCGAACCAGACCAAGAAATTTCAGGTTGTTAGAAGAACTAGAGAAAGGTGAAAAGGGGTTTGGCCCGGAATCCTGTAGTTACGGTCTGGCCGATAGCGACGATATTACCATGACTAAATGGAACGGTACCATTTTAGGCCCGCCTCACAGTAATCATGAAAACAGGATCTATTCCCTTTCCATAGAGTGTGGCCCAAACTATCCAGATTCTCCACCAAAGGTTACATTCATTTCCAAGATAAATCTGCCATGTGTGAACCAAACTACGGGCGAGATTCAAACGGACTTCCACACTCTGCGTGACTGGAAAAGGGCCTACACTATGGAAACCCTATTACTAGATCTTAGAAAGGAAATGGCAACTCCAGCTAATAAGAAATTGCGCCAACCAAAAGAAGGTGAAACCTTTTAACCGTCAAACCTTCTAATTGTCTTCCGCCCCCTAAAGAAGACTTGCAGCATTCCCCTCTCACTTCTATATACAAGCAGCACAACACATACATATATCTATATCTAGATATAAAGACTGATTGTTTTCTAATGTACTACGCATCCCAAGCTAAAAATTACTCCTCAAGAGGCTACTAAGAGTGTATATAATGTTGATATATAGATGTCGTATCAATCCTTGCAACGGTCCTCATCCGGGCACACGAAGGTAAACCCTTAGATCTGCTATAAAAACAGACGACAGAAAGATTGTTGCACCCAAGATCGATAACTTTGTTCTCCAGTCCAAGCCAGTAGTAAATATACTGCAACACAAATCCACATTCTTCATGGGTCAAGAACGCCCCGGAGGGGTTCAACCTCGATGAGATACTGTACGTGCTGCGAATGGCTGTTAAATTTGCGTTACTGTTATAAACTAAGTATTACATAAAAATTAAACAGAAGTAAGTATAGAAAAGAGCAACCTACTCAATTTCGAACTGCCTTATATAGTTCAGAAAGAGAAAAAAAAAAGCGGCGAAAAAAAACAACAATAGATACGGGTAACAGCTTTATAGGTGAACTAGGGCTGCACGATGCCTCTGGTATATGGTGTTGAGGAAGAACAATAGAGTGAGCCTCTTCCTTGTCGAGAGGGAGGTTACGACCAGCTACTAGAAAGTTTTGCGCCGGCGCGTATTCTTCCGTTTGGCTACATGGCTATCTTGTTTTGCGCTGATGTTTACTTGCTCATTAATGCCTAAAATGGGTAATGTCGCTTAATGGGTGGCATGTCCCACAGTAGGAATAGGCTGGATGACGTGTCATGAAACAGGCAGCAGTTAGGTTAGGTTGGTTGCCACAGCTTTTTCCAAACTCTGCATTTCAATTATCCTTTTCTTGCCACCCCTTTTCTGTTTCCTCGACAGATTTACTGTCGCAATTTCCTAATCGGTACATCAATGCCAAATGCACTGCACGATGTTTGATCAAAAGTTTCGAAGGTGCCCATCGAGGTACCAAGTCACCTGTTTCTTTCATTGTTGTTTCAGAACGCAGATGTTTTCATACAGGGAGGGCCCTTCTCAACCTAGTCCAGCTTGGTATATTTTGCAATATGTAGACCGAACCACTTCACATATAAAAATAGTCTGCTATTCTTGTGTGATCTAACGATGCTTCCTCTAGTATGTACTTTAGATCATATATAGAAGTAAAACTACCACCAGCACTCGTAACTACTTTCAATACATTCAGTGTCAATAGAAGAAATGAAATTATCTTCTGTGATTTTTACTATTGCCCTAGCTGCCGCTTCCGTCGTTGCTACTTCCAGTGACGATATCGCCAAAGTCCCGGCCGAGGCCGTTATCGGCTACTTGGATCTAGGAGGTGATCATGACATTGCTGTCCTACCATTCAGCAATTCTACTGCCAGTGGCCTACTATTCATCAATACGACCATTGCTGATGCGGCTCAAAGGGAAGAAAATGGTACTCTGGCAAAAGGGAAGCCGTCGCCGATGCTTGGCACTGGCTGAAATTGAGACCTGGTCAACCAATGTACAAAAGAGATGCTGAAGCAGATGCAGAAGCAGATGCAGAAGCTTGGCACTGGCTGCAATTGAGACCTGGTCAACCGATGTACAAAAGAGATGCCGATGCTTGGCATTGGTTGCAACTAAAGCCAGGCCAACCAATGTACTAAGATACGACCTTAACCCTTTTTTTAAACTTTTCCCAAATTTCTTTCACGTTCGAACAGACACTTCTTTTATTTCTTTTATGCGCTTAGTAGCAGAGTTTCTTACTGCTCATATAGTATTATTTTTACTGTTTATAAAGTATAATTCTTCCCAAATAATAGATACTAAGACAATAGTTATCAACCATTTTTTTATAGAGTTAGCTCTCATCTGTCTCTATATCCGTTTCTTTCTCTGAGCCCGAATTGGTTTCATTTCCATTATTATTATGCTTATCATGATTAAGGTCCCTTACTTTTTCTGTGCTGGAATCAGTCTCCGTCTCAGATTCAGACCCAGATCCTGGAACATTGTCATGCTCTTTGATTGGTTTGACGGCCGATGATTGATTATTATTTTCGTCTAAGGAAACTAAATGTTCTTGATCGTCGTCATCTGTATTATCAGATAGAGAACCTATTGATCTTGTATCATTCCCGAACGATATACTGTCATCCTCCTTTTCACTGAGTTTATCATTTTTAGCGCTACTTGATCTTTTGGAAATCCCAAAAAATTGGAAATCATCAAAATCATCGTCCTCTTTTTTTAATCGGAGAGTTGCTCTGTGCTTTCTTCTCAGACTTCCTCCGATTAGCATTTTCCAACTTTTTATTAAGATTTTGGGATTCCACCACTCTTCTTCGTTTCAATCTCTTACCTGGAGAGTTTAACTCAGAAATTGGTTTTGCCACTTCCATATTAATGAGTCCAGAATCTGGAATATCATCACCGCACACTTTGATATTATTACGCCGTAGGGTCTCATTCAGTTCTCGTATTTTCTTCTTTTTCTCATTCAATAGAGTCACCACAATAGCTCTTGTCTTGTTATCTCGTTCTTCCAAAAGCTTATCCAAAAGTTCCCTTTCTTGAACTAATTCCTTGACTCGACTTCTATTACGCAAATCACTTTCCTTCATATTTCTGTATGAATCGTTGACAGAACAAATATCTTGATACAGTTTGTCAGCCATTTCAAACAAATCTGCCTCCCCATTTTTAACTGGGCACAAATCAAACTCTGCAATTTTTCTTATAATCGCCGATGATTCCAATTCCATAACTACTCTCCATACCTTGTCATCTTGCATTCTACACGTCCATTTCGAAAATGTAATCTTATTATCTAGCGAGGCAACATATACTTTATGTCCAGTCAACATTTTGAGCAGTTCATACCACACATATTTCTTGGACTCTTCATCGATATTCTCTCCAATAAAGACTCGCACATCATCAATTCCCAAACCGGTTTTGGAAAATATTTCCGTACCCTCGCTCACCAACAAGCTGTCCACCTTCAATTTTGAAATCTCAACTTCATCCATAGTTTCTGACACGGCATCTTCCTTGATCCGGATTTTGCAGAGACCACTTTCAACATCTTCCCTAAATTCCTCTTTTTCATTAACCATCGTAATACTGCTAACGAACTCCATCAAGTGGTACATAACACGCAAAAGACGCCTAGCTCCACACTTGATTTGAAGTACATCATCTAGTGCCACACGGCTCTCATCTGTACCAATAAATCACGTCTAATGCCACCATTTAGCCGTGCCCTTTGCCATAAAGTTTCAATAAGGAAATGCGCCTCCGGGTACTTTTTCGGGCAATTAATTCAGCAATGATTAGTAATGTAAGGCGATAGCTCATGTATAGAGACTACTTATCCATCGTTGTTCAACAGCTTTTCAGGCAAAATAAACGTGTACTCTCTTTGCCTTCACAAAACTAGACCGGTACAAGCAACTAATCAAAATGACGGAGATATTGCCACATGTAAATGATGAAGTGCTACCAGCGGAGTATGAACTCAACCAACCAGAACCAGAGCATTGTCCTGGTCCGGAATCAGAGATGGCAGGTAAATCTGATGCATGCGGTGGTTGTTCTAATAAAGACATTTGCGAAAGTCTTCCGAAGGGCCCTGATCCGGACATTCCGTTAATCACTGATAATTTGTCAGGAATAGAACATAAAATATTGGTTTTATCTGGTAAGGGTGGTGTTGGCAAATCAACCTTTGCTACAATGTTGAGCTGGGCTCTTTCGGCTGACGAAGATTTACAAGTAGGCGCTATGGATCTAGATATCTGCGGACCCTCACTGCCACACATGCTAGGTTGTGTTAACGAGACCGTGCACGAATCGAATTCCGGTTGGACACCCGTCTATGTAGCTGATAATCTAGCTACCATGTCCATCCAATATATGCTCCCAGAAGATGACTCAGCTATTATTTGGAGAGGTTCCAAGAAAAACCTGTTGATAAAGAAATTTTTGAAAGACGTTGATTGGGATAGACTAGATTATTTGGTGATCGATACACCGCCTGGGACCTCCGATGAACACATATCGATAAACAAATACATGAAGGAGTCTGGAATAGATGGTGCCCTTGTGGTCACTACTCCTCAAGAAGTAGCACTTCTAGATGTACGAAAAGAAATAGATTTTTGTAGAAAGGCTGGCATTAATATTCTTGGACTAGTGGAGAACATGAGTGGATTTGTATGTCCAAACTGTAAAGGGGAATCTCAAATATTCAAGCCTACTACAGGTGGTGGTGAAGCACTTTGTAAGGAATTGGGAATCAGATTTTTGGGGTCCGTTCCCCTGGATCCAAGGATTGGTAAGAGTTGTGACATGGGTGAAAGTTTCTTGGACAACTACCCTGACAGTCCTGCTTCAACTGCCGTTCTCAACGTCGTGGAAGCTCTTCGAGATGCAGTAGGGGATATCTAATTGCATTGGTCACAACAAAATTAAAATGATAGCACCAACAGAGACTAGAGTAATTTGAATCTAATCATTCCTATTTCACTTTCCGCTAAATTCAATTTTCTTTCAATAAATTTATATATATATATGTATATATATGATGACTTACCATGGAAAGATGATGGACTGTCTATAGTTTTATTCTTTTTATTTTTGTTAAAGATAAAATAATTTACTTCTTTCTTATATGTACACTTCATTAAATTTTGGCAAATTCGCTCTTTAAGTATGCCTTTTCGGGTTGCCCTAAAGGAAGGCCAAGTAATTTGCTCTTGGAATCGTCGATGATAGGGCTGTTCTTTTTAGGAGTTTCGAAACAATCTTTTCAGACATAACATTACAACATGCAGGAACTTCACGATTATGCTTATTTTCTTCGTAAAATATCTTCATGCCATTAATTAACGAGTGGATCGTTTCCGATGTTTCTACATCGTCTAATATAAACCTTAAGTAGTCTTCAAATACTTTCATACTCACACTCCATTTATCCTTCTCGGCCTCCGGAAAATCGTTTAGAATTTTTCTTAAAATTTTCAGTTCCCCATTCTGTATTTGATCGTTCGATAACAAAAGTCTTGGTCCCAACACGGTCACAATTGTCTTTTCTGCCGAATTATAAGATGAACCTTTGAGTAAATTCTGTACTTCAGAAAGGTAATTTCCTTCATATTTATCTTTCAAGGCCTTAGCATTGAAAATCAGTTGTGAAGGAATCTTCAATTTCTCTAAGATGTGGTCATTGGGGGCTTCTTGCAATAGTGTTATTTCACGTGTAACGATTCTTTTAATAATATCCTCTGCAACAGCGTTGTTGCTCAAAAAGCAGGAAACGAAGAGAGAATGGCTATGTAACTGCGCAAACTCTAATTGGGCTGCAAAAGCAAATGTAGCTTCATCACTAGTTTCGTCTGAAAAAACACGGGTCTTGTTGAACCTTAAGGTTTGAATTAGGTACCAACAAAACTGTACATCCAGGGCATTAGTTTGTTGTCTAACATCCTTATATAGCTTTTCTGTACTTTCATTTGCCGCGTATAATTGGAAAACAAAACCAATCGGATCATCGCACGATGAAGAAAACCTACTTGCATGGGAATGAACGAGAGCTTCTAACGAATGCTCATCTATTTCACCGTAGCACAATGTCAAATTTAGAAGACATAACCAACTGAATTCATACTCAAGGTCCCTTAAAGAAAATAAACCTTCAAAGGGCGAGCCGCTTAATAGTTTGTAAATTCTCGAGACGTATTTGTCAACGCTACTACCGCCAGTAGACCACTTTTGTAATTGAAGCGTTGCTAAATCACGAACTCTGGGATCATTTGAGCCTAGGTAGGATATTAGCACACTTAAATGTGCATTCTTGGACTCAATCGCTAACTTAGAGGCGCTTACAACATCATTCAGCATTAAGTGTAAGAATATTTGTTCGATTGTGTTGGAAGAGGTTTTAATTTTTTCGTTAACTTCGGCAGTAATTTGGCCAACAATCCACGAGGTTAGTTGACGATGTCTTTCCCTTTTCAGTAATGCTATTTTTGCCTGAACATTGTTGACCTCATATGGGTAAGAGATGGGGTCAAACAAAATGGATGAAAGTCTCCATAAACTGTAGTCCTTGGAGGTCTTTTTCATATAATTTAGGACGTCCTTAAAGAGCAGGGAACTCTCAACAACGTATGGATATGAGTTTGAATCTCTTGATTTTATGGTAACTTTTTCAATTTGCCTGTCCAAGTACAGATCGCTATATAAAAAGTCTCTTTTCAACTCATTTGGTAAGCGCTGGATAGACACACCCGTTTCATTAAAGCTAGATTTTGTTAATAGCATCGAGCCTGTCGAGAATTTGGCAAATTTGTAGGGAGCAGTAAACCTTCTTTCTTTCATAATGCGTTTTTCCTTTTCAATTTCGTCATTGAATTCTGCAAATAGTAAATCGATTTCATCTTGACAGGGTTTGGACAATTCTTTGGAAGTAGTGAATACGGAACGTAATGAGGAACCAGCTAAGGTTAATTGCTCTACCCAATCTTTAGAAACATCCAATTTAGGAGAAACTTCAATTCCCTCAAAGTCTGCCTCAGATACATTAGGTTCGTATGCTTTCTCTTCGATAATAGAGTCTTCTTTATCGACTAAACATCCGGACGTGCCATTCGTCTTAACAATCATCTCTTCATTCAATGGCTTCGATTGTGCTAATGTGCGTACCTTTTTTGAAGGATTCTCAACTTCATTTTTATCCTTTTCTAAATCTTCTTCATCTATTTCCGCATCCTCTTCATTAACCAAACCCCAAATGCTAAAATGGCTGACTTTGAATGTCCAAATACCACCAAACGGATTATAGGATATGAAATTCATTTCTCTCATGTTTCTGAGTTTTCTGTCGAAAATTTGAAATTCTGCAAATTTCGAATTATCCGTCATTGGTCTTTTAGTTTTTTTGTCCACAGGGTAGACGTTCTCTAAGGTAATAGTAGCAGGAACATTTAACCCATACCCAACTGGAGGTTTAGTATCTTCGTCAGGATAAACTTCAACTGTCTTGGATGAACGGAATATTACGGTTTTACCAAACAGTTCTTCTCTAAAATCTCTGACAAAAGCGGTTAGATCTACTTCATAGTTAAACGTAATGCAACCGTAGCCTTTTCTCCCTATGACGAAATTTGAGACAGCGCTTAATTGCTTCAATGATAAAAATTCCAACTGTTCTGGTGAAGGGGAGCACCAATAATCAGAATTTTGTGAGGTCTCGCTTTGTATATTACTTTCATCTCGTTTGGTATGCAAGTCATTTGTTTGATCCTTTCCATCCAAGTAAGGGCCACTGTTATCGTTATTTTCTTTAGTATTAGTGTTACTTTCCTTGTTGGTTTTGGGTATCAATTCATCTTTAAATGGAAATTGTTCGTCCTGAATACACCCTTTTGTGGTCACTGAACTGCCTGATAGCAGTTTCAATTTTTTTGCAGCGCTTCTGTTGGAATCAATTTTCAACTTACGCAATTCGAATAGATCGGTTTTTTGGGAGGTTAAAAAGTTGAATCCGTTAGCCGTATAGTCTGTGTTTTCACTTGAATTCATAGTAGTTTGTTTGGAAGAAGTAATGTCACTTACTAAAGAGTTTGAGCTCGTTCCAGTCAACCATGGCTTGTTGTAAGATGGCGAGAAAATTCCATTGAGGGTCGCACTTTTCTGATTGGTTTTTAGTCTGGTGTTTAATTTACTTACTAAACTTGATTCTGACGCGCGTGGTAGAGGAGTTTTAGCTGAGCTTGCGGAAGAAAATGAATATGTCCTTCTATTTTCAATTGGTTTAGATAGTACAGCCGATTCACCGTCGCCATTTGGTAGAGAAGATGTAATAGATTTTGGCATATTACTGACTGACACTGGCACATTGCTTATATTGATACCGTACGGATTGGTTGACATACCTCCGGCAGCATCGGCAGATTGCGCAAAAGTTGTATTATTATTTCCAAACAACCCTGTCCCAGTGGTTGAAACACCAGGTTTTTGGCTGAACAGGCCTGCTGGTCCTTGCGAGCTATTGGATCCAAATAATCCTGCAGACGAATTCGTTGAGGAGGTGTTTCCGAACAGCCCCCGGACCCGACAGTAGGGTTGGTAGTGTTCGCAACCGGCTTTCCAAATAAACCACTACTTTGTGCAGTAGTAGCTGCATTACTGTTATTATTATTACCAAATAAACCGCCGGTCGATGCATTAGCACCTGTATTAATAGTATTTCCAAATAAACTCCCGTTTGGTGCACTGGATCCTGTAGAATTATTACCGAACAACCCTGTGGAGCTTGTTGGATTTACTGTGGAGTTGTTATTTCCAAATAAGCTTCCGGCGTTTTTGGAGGTAGCATTGCTTGCACCACCAAACAACCCACCTGATGGCTGTGTTGGTTTATTTCCGAATAGTGAATTACTGGGCGGTTGTTGGCTTAAAGTATTAGAATTTGAATTAGCATTGAACAAACCACCGGAAGGGCTAGGTGTTGAAGTATTTGCATTAGCATTGGCGTTCCCAAATAATCCGGTAGATTTCTGGGGAAATTGAAGGGAATTGGCGGGTTGTGCTGGTGTGGAAGTCGGTGTCGATGTGTTTTGGTTTCCAAAGGTGAAACCGCCATTTGCACTTTTATTGAACATAAGGTGCCTACTATTGCTTTTCCTTTGCTAGTGATCCTAAAATGCAATGTTAACTATGAAGCAAAAAGAAATGTATAAGTGATATAGTTTCCTCTATGTTCTAGTATGCTGATTAAAATCACCTATCTCCTTGAGACCCTTTTGATGTAATTGTTGTTTTTGTCCAAAATTTTTTCGAGCCTTTCTTTAAAATGTTTGAACTTCGTTGCCGACGGGGTTAGTTGAAAAACTTTCGTCAAAAACTAAAAAAAGATGAAATATCGCTAACAGTCATTCGTATTATTATAAAAGGTTTATGTAAATTCAAGGTGTATTCTACTTTGAGAGAATGAGGGGAGGATTCCACTTATTTTGTGAATGATTCTATCGGAAAGTACATCCCGTGATGGAGAATATTCTTGCTGAGAAGTTATGCGAACTCTCATCGGAATCTGCCCATTTTCCGAGAATATTCCTTGGGCAAAGGATGATAAGGATATGCTGTAAAACACTGCACTCTTGTTCCTCCTATCGTAATCTTTGAATTGCAGAAACGCTTCGTGATGTTCGCTTTCAATGATTTTAACTGGAAACAAAAGCTTCAATAATTTTATATACTTTAATAATGGACCCCACTTTTTCATGGCAATAAACAGGTTGGAAAATATGTTCTCTTGGCTTCCGGGCTCAACAGTTTGCAAAAGTATTCTGAAAAAATGGTAACTCGTAGAGTCTATTTTGTTATCATCAATAACATTCATAGACTTGATGGGGTTATTTCTAAAGGTTGTTAAATTAACATCCACTCTCAGATTATCCAATTGAAGAAATTCGATTGAAAGTGTTGACTTTGAAAACTTCAAAAAACGTACGCCCGTTAATGACTCTAAAATTTTGAGGTTATGCAGCAATTTTGGTATATCAAAGCGTGTAAATAATATCCGCTTGTCCATTTTCTTATCGATGGCTGCTATCTCGTTTCTTAATGTCAACAAATCGTTGGATTTATTTGCAATTGTTAGCTTAATGGAACGCATTTCTTGAGTAAGATCATTATAGGCCCTTAAAGATATGGAATGCTTCATTAACTCTTGTTTGAAGGCCTCAATTTTGATCTTGTTCATTAAAGTAGGTTTGTAAGAACCGGATGGTGAATTTTTCAGAGATCTTATCTCTTCCGTTATTGATTCATTAAGTTTTCGTATTTTGTCTCTTATAGCATTAACCTTTTCAAGTTCTTCATTTAACTTTTCGCATTCTCCTTTCAAAATACTTAAATTCTCCGCCAAAACCAATTCTAACCCGTTCAGTTGTTTCTTCCTCCATTCGTACCATTCCATTGCTGCCTCCAACTTAGAGTACCCTTTAACCAACTGTAGTTGATCCCTCATTAATTGCTTTATTTCATTACTTGAGGAAAAATATTCTTGAAGCAAAAGAGGGGGATGAGATTGATCAATTTGGGTCTCAAAGTCCTTGAATTTGTTCTTGGATTCATTAACACTTCTCCAAAGCTCTTTACATCTGAATGCTTCTACTTCTAAAATGGGTATATCTATATAGTAAGCAGAGAATGCATTCTCTATTCGTTGAGCTTCCGTGAGATTAGATCTATTAAGTGGAAAGTTAACTTTCTTGTCCAGGCCATCTATTAGTTTAGTGTCTAAAAACCCTACTCCCACTTCATCGATAAACTCTCGTAAAGAGTAGTCTTGTGTGGGAAATACTACATCAGACTGCATCCTTTTGTCAGTTTCAGGCGGTCCTGTTAGCTCAGATACTTTATTGCCGTTCTCATCCTTGCCTTCCGCATCTTTTGGATAATCATTGTCAATTTGAATATCAACGTTTTCGACGCCACTTTCGGTCATAGGCGCACGATGGGATTTAGTCCTAACCTTATTATCAACATCACTAAATGTGATCGGTGACATTTTTCCATCATCTCCAAATCATTCTCCTCCTCACCAGCATCCGCCCCCTCCTTAACTGGTGTCGTAACAGAGACCGCATAATGAGAAACAGCATCCAATTTACGCCTTTTGTTGGGTGTCGTCATATGCTTCTTATAGGAAAGTTCCTCATTATAGATGTGGGGATTTCTATGATTAGAATGTGTTTGAATTTGTGTCAGTTCCATCTCATTACCGTCATCACTGATATCATCATCACCCTGTGTGTCAGCATTGAACACTTCGGTCATTTCCATCGGCTGAGAGGAATTTATCTCGTTTTCAGATTCCGGTGCTCCTTTTTCTTTATCATCACTTTTCTCTAAGTCATGGTTTGAGAAATTCGCAACACTATTTGAAATAAAAGGGTTAGTCTCATACGCCGTGAGTTCTATGGGCTCTCCTTCATCTATCTCCTCTGAGGTAGCACCAAAATTGTGTACATAATGTATGCCTGTAAGTTCCATGGTTTCCTCCCGTATTTTTTCAGCTTCGTCAACTTTTTGAGACGATTCATTCCTTTCTTCTCCTATATCCGGGCCCTCTGGCCTCATACTTTGGGGGAAAATATCTGTCATTTCCATTGAAGTAAGGTCATCCTGTGAAACCTTGTTAGCATCCGGTGCTATCAGCAGAGGTTCTGTAAACTCCATTCCGGAGGCATCGGCATCTTCATTATCGCCGGTTTCTTGTTTTCGAGCATCGTCGATTTGAGTAGACGTTACAAAAGGATCCTCCTGACTGAGTTTTTTCGTGGGGCTATTAATCGTGGTTTTTCTACGTCTGGGTTCTTTAACTTCATTGTTTTGTTCAGGTACAAAAGTAAAACTGTGTAACGTAACATCAGGAGCAAAAGAAACTCTTCTATTTGCTTTGTTCTGCAAATTAGATGTGTTGATCCTAGACGTCGTATTGTTCCCATCTAGGACATCCTTTTTCGTTATTATTCTGGTGGGAATACGAATTCCTGAGCTTTCCAGAAAGTTCGCAGGCATCTGTGAGTTTGGGTTTTGCTTGAGAATGCCCTTCCCTGGCCCCACATCTTTATCCTTTTCTGTACTTCCACCACCATCATCTAATTTTATTGTCATTACAGTTATACAACACAACCTACGTCGCAATTACTGTTGCTACCATCTGTTTCCTGGCCTGCGGGTTCCTAATTAACGTTTGTTTTGGTCACTGTTTATTTGTTTATACTCTTTCCCGGGCGGGTGGCGCCTTTTCTTTCGCGTATTGTTTTGTTCAATGAGAGAATAATGGAAAAGGAACAGGTTTTAAGCATTGTGATAGAGGAGTAGAATGCAGTACAGACATAGGAAGTAGTAGAAATAGAGCCATCAAGACACAGATTCTCGTTATATCACACGCCTTCATTTCATCATCTTTTTTTCTTCACTATTTTTTTTTTTTATTCGCTTACTTTTTGTTTTGAACTATATCGCCTACCAAAAATTACTTGAAGACAACCGCTATACGTGAGTTTCTGAATGGTGAATGTATAATGAATAATTGGCAACATCTTTTCAACAACCCTGTTGATCTTTCTGAACACTTGAAAAAGCCGTATTTTCGTTTCGATAATAGAGATAAGGAAGTTACTACAATCAGCTTCGATGAGAAGGCAAATTTAGTATGGAGTGGAGACAGCTACGGTTGCATATCCTCGTACGATCCAAACTTTCAACTATATACACGATATAGGGGGTCACATAGGCGGAAGTTCCGTCAAGGATATTCTCAGTCATCGAGATGGTATTTTATCCATTAGCGAAGATTCCTTGCATTTTGCAAATAGAAGAGGTGTTACTAAACTGAATCTGACGAGTATCGATATTGCTGCGTTTAGTGAATTGAATACTATGTGCTATGCCCCTCATTCGTTACAGAATAATATTTACTGTGGTGGTGACAATACAAATTGGGGCATTGCCTCAATTGATTTGAACAAAGGTTGCTTGGACTCACTTCTAAATTACTCGTCTAAAGTGAAGTTGCTTTGTTCTAATAATAAGATCCTGTCTGTTGGAAGACAAACTGGATCTGTAGATTTGATAGATCCAACTTCTAATCGAACAATCAAATCCTTCAACGCACACTCTGCGTCCATATCCGGAATGGACTTACGTGATAATACCTTAGTTACGGTAGGAAAATCCAAAAGATTTTACAACTTATATGCTGATCCATTTGTGAATGTCTACGACCTAAGAACAATGCGTCAACTTCCTCCTGTTTCTTTTTCCAAAGGAACAACTATGGGGTCTGGAGGCGCAGACTTTGTTCAATTGCATCCTTTGCTTCCTACTGTTATGATCGTCGGTTCTAGTTCTGGCTCTTTTGATTTTATCGATCTTTCAAATCCAACTTTGAGAACACAATACGTTCATCCTTGCCAGTCAATCAAAGAGTTTTCTTTATCACCCAATGGTGACGTATTAGGGATACTAGAGGCTGACAACCATCTAGACACATGGAGGAGATCTTCAAACAATATGGGAATGTTTACCAATACTCCTGAAATGCTGGCATATCCAGACTACTTCAACGATGTTACAACTGACAGCCCTATATCAATAGATGACGAAACATATCCATTGAGCTCGGTGGGGATGCCTTACTATCTTGATAAACTATTATCTGCGTGGCCTCATGTTGTTTTCAAAAGTGAAGGTACCATACCTCAGTTATCAGGTAAGCCTCATCTGCCATCAAGTGGTAAACTAAAAGGTAACACTGCTTTAATTTCAAGTCAAAATGAGAAACTAAGCACACAAGAATTCCCCCTGTTACGATATGATCGCACCAAATATGGAATGAGAAACACTATACCGGATTATGTATGTTTAAGAGATTTAAGGAAACAAATAACGGCCGGTTTAGAAACCAGCGATATACAGGTGTACGCCGCAACGAATAAATATGAAGTACCACCAGCGTACAGTAGACTGCCATTGACAACAGGCAGGTTTGGTACGGATAACTTTGATTTTACTCCCTTCAACAACACCGAGTATTCCGGATTAGATCCAGACGTAGATAACCATTATACCAATGCTATCATACAATTATACCGTTTTATTCCTGAAATGTTTAATTTTGTGGTTGGATGCTTAAAAGATGAAAACTTTGAAACTGCTTTGCTTACTGATCTCGGTTACCTTTTTGATATGATGGATAGATCGAATGGAAAAATTTGCAGCTCTACCAACTTTCAAGCTTCATTGAAATCTTTGACAGATAAAATGTATTTAGACAACAATGTGCCGCAGGAGCATTTGGAAGAGTACTTGGAATCATTGTGCATAGGGGAAAGCATCGAAGGTTTTAGTTCTTCTGAAAGTATCAAACGTAATATGCCTCAAAAATTTAACCGATTTTTACTTTCACAACTCATAAAAGAAGAAGCGCAGACTGTGAATCATAACATAACGCTCAACCAGTGTTTCGGTTTGGAAACAGAAATAAGAACACATTCTGGCTGTGATCACTATGATACTGCTGTTAAACTTCTACCCTCGTTATCGATAGCTGGAATCAACAAAACCCTAATCAAGCAATTGAATAAAAAGAATAACGGCCAAAATATTCTACCGTATATTGAATATGCCATGAAAAATTCTATTCAAAAGAACAACATTTGTCCTATCTGCGGCAAAAACGATATCATTACACAGGAGAATACAGTTAAGAATTTGCCCTCGGTCCTGTCACTGGAATTATCATTATTGGATACTGAGCTGTCTAATATAAGATCATCCAAGAATTGGTTGATCAACGAGTTTTATGGAAGCATCATAAAGAACAAGGCGATTTTACGACCAACGGCATCCGAGTTGAAAGGCACAGGTCATATATTCAAATACGAATTGAACGGTTATGTGGCCAAAATCACCGATAACAATAATGAGACACGTCTGGTAACCTACGTCAGAAAATATGATTCAAGGGAAAATAACTTTAAATGGCTCATGTTTAATGATTATCTCGTTGTCGAAATCTCAGAAGAAGAAGCGCTTAAGATGTCATATCCTTGGAAGACACCAGAGATAATCATATATTGCGATGCGGAAGAGCTTCGGAAACCTTTTTTTTCTGTGGATACGTATTCTATCAACTATGATATACTATATCGTGATTATTTTGCAAATGGAATAAGAGATAGCGCAAGATCCGAGTATAAGCTACTAACACATGATGAAGCTCCTAAATCTGGATCCTTAGTTGCCATCGATGCCGAGTTTGTCTCATTGCAAAGCGAACTATGCGAAATAGATCATCAAGGGGTCAGAAGTGTTATAAGACCTAAAAGGACAGCCCTTGCCAGAATATCCATTATAAGAGGCGAAGAAGGGGATTTGTATGGAATACCATTCGTTGATGATTACGTGGTAAATACAAACCATATAGAAGATTACTTAACAAGATACAGTGGTATTCTTCCCGGTGATCTAGATCCTGAGAAAAGTACCAAAAGACTCGTGAGGAGAAATGTTGTATATCGAAAAGTCTGGCTTCTGATGCAGCTTGGCTGTATATTTGTTGGGCATGGTTTGAACAATGATTTCAAACACATCAACATTAATGTTCCAAGAAACCAAATTCGCGATACCGCCATATACTTCTTGCAAGGGAAAAGATACCTTTCCTTGCGTTATCTGGCATATGTCTTATTAGGAATGAATATCCAAGAGGGAAATCATGATTCAATTGAGGACGCCCACACCGCGTTGATTCTTTACAAAAAGTATCTCGACTTGAAGCGGAAAGCTGTTTTTGAAAAGGTCTTGAACAGCGTCTATGAAGAAGGCAGAGCCCATAATTTCAAAGTTCCAGAAACCCCAAAGACATAGAGGAGCTAGAACTGTCATATTGTTATGAAGGTTACTAACACTAACCATTGAAAGAAAGCTTATAAAAATTAATAAAAAAATTATAAAATACTAATATCGTTTGTATAAATAATATTTCATACTGAGTAATCAACTTATACGAATGTTTTGAAACCGGCTGCACTGATCTCGGCTGTCGCCCTGCTGGGGAAATGGTCTTGTAAGATCAACTTACGTACTTGTACAAGTACAAGGTCTAAAGAGTTTCCCATATGTTTCTTATATGTTTCGCCATCCAATCGATGACATATGCGGCCAGATGCAGACACAGCTGAATAAGGAAAAAAGATATGCCAGCAGCTTTTTTTCTCTTTCCAACTCATTTAAGAAAAGGGTAACGCCACTAGAGGGTGCCTAGTGTTCTTATTGTAGGTGTCGTAGCTTAAATACAATGTAGATGAAATGTAGTCAAGATGAGAGGGATAGACTTACGAAACCTTGAGTACAAACTGGTTTGTGTCGTACGAAAGGAAAATGAACCTTTTGATGTTGCTGATTACTATATAAACAAGATTGTGACTTCTCGGTCAAAATCGAGCGTGGCTAAAGTCAACGAGCACCAACGAATTAAGGTTTTACTGCTGGATAAGAACACCACTCCTACCATATCATTATGTGCAACTCAAAGTGACTTGCTAAAGCAAGAAATCTACTTAGTTGATAAGATAGAAAATGAAGAGCGTGAGGTCTCGAGGCATTTAAGATGCTTGGTCTACGTTAAACCCACAGAAGAGACGTTGCAGTGCCTCCTACGTGAGTTACGAAATCCCCGATATGGTGAATATCAAATTTTCTTCAATAATATAGTCTCCAAATCTCAATTGGAAAGGCTAGCGGAATCTGATGACATGGAGGCAGTCACTAAGGTGGAAGAAATATTCCAGGATTTCTTTATTTTAAATCAAGATTTATTTTCGTTGGATTTGCAGCCGAAGGACTTTTTAAGTAACAAATTGGTTTGGAGTGAGTCAGGTCTCACAAAATGTAGTAACAGTCTAGTCTCCGTGCTTTTATCCCTAAAAATAAAACCAGAAATTAGGTTCGAAGGTGCCAGTAAACTGTGTGAAAGGTTAGCCAAAGAAGTGTCCTATGAAATTGGCAAGAATGAAAGAACGTTTTTCGATTTCCCAGTGATGGACTCTACTCCTATATTGCTGATTTTAGACCGTAAGACTGATCCTATAACTCCTTTACTACAACCTTGGACTTATCAGTCAATGATCAACGAGTATATAGGTGTCAAGCGAAATATAGTTGATCTATCAAAAGTACCTAAAATCGACAAGGATCTAGAAAAGGTTACATTATCATCCAAACAAGATGCTTTCTTCAGGGACACCATGTACTTAAATTTTGGGGAATTGGGTGACAAAGTAAAACAATACGTGACCACCTACAAAGATAAGACACAATCAAATAGTCAAATAAATTCCATCGAAGATATTAAAAACTTCATTGAGAAATATCCTGAGTTTAGGAAGCTATCTGGAAATGTAGCGAAGCATATGGCTATAGTTGGTGAACTAGATAGGCAATTGAAGATAAGAAATATATGGGGGGTTAGTGAAATAGAACAGAACTTATCTGCACATGATGCGAACGAAGAAGATTTTTCCGAATTGATCAAGTTACTTCAAAATGAAACTGTGGACAAGTACTACAAGTTAAAGCTTGCATGTATTTATTCTCTAAATAACCATGCTAATTCAGATAAAATTCGCCAACTCGTTGAGCTTTTAACGCAGGACCTCTCTCCGGAAGACGTCAATTTTTTCCACAAATTCAAATCGCTTTTCAAGTCTCAGGATAGAAAGGCCCAAAGTAATCATGATAAAGACGATATACTAAGTGAACTAGCAAGGAGATTCAATAGTAAAATGAGCTCTAAAAGTAACACAGCTGAAAACATATACATGCAACATATCCCGGAAATCTCGTCATTGCTAACAGAACTTTCCAAAAACACACTATCCAGAGATCGTTTCAAAACGGTAGATATCCAAAACCATGGGATGACGCAAGCTCAATTTAGGAAAGATATACCTCAGGATGTCATTTTATTTTTTGTTGGCGGTGTAACTTATGAGGAAGCAAGGTTAGTTCATGAATTTAATGAAACGATGAATAATAGAATGAGAGTCGTCTTAGGCGGCACATCTATAGTGTCTACTAATCAATATATGGATTCCCTTCGGGCAATGAAGTAGTCAACACTTTCTAGCTATTGATATATCTTCTAGTGTATAAAATTTTCTCATCCAGGCAGTATAAACTCTACTATTTTATTTCAATTTAGTTCAAATGCTTTATTTTACTATGTGTCTGATGTTAACAAAATCTCTACTCTGACTGTTAATGGATACACGCATATGAATTGCTGCAACGGCAATTCAAAAAAAATAATTCTTCGTTGATGAAGGATAAATACTCCGATACGGGGAGTCGAACCCCGGTCTCCACGGTGAAAGCGTGATGTGATAGCCGTTACACTATATCGGATACTAATTAATGAAAACCTTTAATCATTTATAAGCTAATTGCTAATAAATGCGTAACAATCGTTTTATTTTTCTGTGTTTACCGAGGCTGGCAACATTTAAGCTTAGTGTGAAGTTTTAGGTCACTTGAGTTTCACATTGAAAATATCATTTCCATATGCTTAAGCAGCACCTTTCCAAAATGGTAGATGAAACCAAGTTCTTGTGTATAATTGTTTGTTCTATTACGGTCGATTTTTTTTTTCCGATAATAATCAGTCTTAATGAAGAATTGAAGTTACGTTTCCTTGAAAATAGAAGTGAGAAGGGAAGAGTTATAACTTAATCCTGAATATTGAATATCCTCTGCATTGATCAAATGCTTGTCTTTTTGTATGTTTCGTGTGGCAAAAGTTAGTATTTTATTAACACTATTCTGTGCCAAACAAACGAGTTCAATAAAAATTCAATTTCAACTACATGCTTAGCGACAAGTAGATAAATTGCAGCAGTTATGTGTTTGTTTTGTTCTATTAAATGTAGCCAACCATAGTCGGCTCGGGTGATAAGGGAAAACAGAATGGTTTATAACCATATAGACTGATACTGTTCTTCTCAATTTATGACAGACTTGCTTTAACCTTTGAGTTTTGTAGAAATCGTACGAAGAGGGACGATGCATTTCAGCCTTAGGAAATACTATAGGGTTTTATAATCTAGCTTGCTGTAGTACTTTATAATGACTAATGGGTGTAAATGTTTTTCCATACTTTCTCTTCTGGAACCATGAGATATATGGTCCGATTTTTTCACTGTTTCAGAGAATGAAGAATGTCAGAAAAAGAGCAGTGAACAGACTATATAAATTTTATACAATTTATACAACCTGATTTAAATGGCCAAAACCACACGTCTAACCAGGTAGGTTTTTTAGTTTAAGAATATTAAGGTGTTCATGTCTAAGTCTATGTTTTCTTCATTAAATATAGGCGTATTATTTTTGTTTCTTTTGGAAGAATACAAATATTAATAAGGAAGTTGGTCCCTTCCCGCCCCATTTGAATCTATCTCTAAGGTTTTTAACTGAGTTTAGGCAGCTTTGAGCACTTTCGGTTCAAATTTTTGCCAATACTTAAGGAGAGCTGAATTTCCTTCTGAAGCAGTTTGTATCATTTTGGCCAGAAAAGATTTTTCTTCTTCTAGCGTTAATAAACCAGTTTGAAATTTGGAGTTTAGTAAGGCCTGTTTGCGCTAGGAGTTCTCTTTTTTCCTGAAGGGTTGGATAAGGATTGTTTATGTGCTCTAGTAACCATTTATTTAAAATATGAACGGTGGCTCCAGGTAAATTGGATCTTTTCCCATGGCCCTTATTTCTTTTTTCCTTTACAGATGATTTAGTATTGGGCCTGGGAGCGGTTTTTCTACTTGTGCTGCTAGAAAATACCTTATTGTTAGAAATTCCAACAGGTTGAGGCATAGCATAGCTGTTTATCACTGGGTGGTTTGGATTTACGGGGTAAGCTTGAGCTTGCCTCTGATCTTGGTAATGATTATAGACGGGCGGATGCTCATACTCAGCCACCGAAGACATGGGAGGTGCTCCGACAGCAATTATATAATCTCTTTCGCCGCTGGGCGCAATATCCGGAGTTTTGTATATAACCGGAAATGAGGGTACGTTCTGACTAAGAACAGCGTTGTTTTGGCCGATCGTCACTGGAGAATGGCCAATAAAAAAAACAGGGGATGCTACTGGAACTGGGTTAACTTGACTGGCAACAGTGCTGTTTGTTCGAGGAATAAACAAAGGGCTGTTTTGGTATAACCGGCGCCCCTCGTAGTTTGGCTTTGCATTCGATTCATTTTCCATGTTCAGCGACTCAAACAAAGCTTGGATTGGGGGAAGCTCGGTGTTTTTATTTACGTTTACTATACTAGTGCCCATGGCTCTTGACATCTGTTATATAATTTATTATTAGAATACTTTGATTTCGATAATTATTTTTTATGTAGAAAGAAAAAAAACATTTACGTTTTAAGGGAACAAGGTTGGATAAACCAAATCTCTCATTTATATAGCAAGACGCACTTTCGTAAATCCTCTCAACATTTATTTTTCCTGCTTTAAGCTCACGTCAGCTTTTCTATGGGTGCTTCAAAAATCAAGGGAAGCGGCAATGATCGAATGACAGTAAGCCTATGTAATACCCACGTTAGTAACAAGCTTTGTAGGCATGAATGGAATCCAAGAAGAAGGGTGTACGGCCTGCTCCTGAGAACGTAGTTTAAACCTTGAGGACTTTTACGGGTCAACGCCCTTGAAATTATGCACAGTCAACCCTCTGTGCTTGTAATTTACGTAGCGTCGCATCGCTCATATCAAACATGGTGCCTTTTTCAGCCCAGTAAGTCGCGTAAAAAAGCAGAGACTAGCCGGAACCGAGCTGCCAGAGTCTCTTTCTCCCTTAACGGAGGCGGATCTGTCACGCCCCGAATAGATAGCTAGTGTGGATAAATGTAGGTTGGGCGAGCGCGCGGTATAGAACACCAACTTTTATTTCTTATTCCAGAGGGCTGCCTGCCCGTCTAAGGTGGTCTCAAAAAAGCTTTCTTCATCCCACCATTTCTTTTTCCTTTTGCTGCTGGCAGCTGCGCGTTGTCGTTTTTCGAGGGGCGCGCCGGACGAAAGCAACAATGCCCTTCGTTACTCTTGAACATGAGGCAGGCTTAGTAGTTCAAGCAGGGAAAAAAAACTCAGGTCTTGCCTTTCCTGAAATTATCCACTTTCAGGAAGCCAGGCTTAATTAACCTGGCTATTTCTGCGGCCAAGCAATTTTTTCTAATAGTGTTTGGAAGCTTAAAAAACTGTATGTCCGATTTGGTCGTTCCTCAGAAAATGTTGAATGACAGTTGCTCTTTTCGATGATTACTTCTGGCGCCACTTTATTCACTCTCTGCATATCTCGTATAAGCAGGTGCCCCTGTAGTAAATTTAGATGCATCATTGAAAATGCAGGAGAAGGTTGACCCAAAAAAGAGCACAAATTAGGAAAGCAGATCATAGCAAAAAGAACTCGTGAGTTTTTATGGCCCGCCATTCTGCTGAAGGGCCATTAATATACCTAGTTTGTTTACGTTGAACACTTCTTATCTCAAGAGAAAAGACTGTAGCTAGTTTTGCCAAGAGGCGTGGGGCAAAATAATAGTGTCAGGGCTTTCCTCACACACTGCTAATGTTTACGATTTTGTGCGAGTAAATCGTGCTACATCCGTCGTTGCGCATGACATCATATATGTAGGTGATTTCTAAGTTTTCGCGGAGAATGCATGTCACACAACACTATGTAAATTACTCGCCTATGCAATCCCCTTAAAGCGACACACGCGCTTGACAGAGGCTTATTGTGTGGAACGACCTGGTTAAGCTATTTTACAGAATCATACATGCGCCTACGTTTGCTGCTTATTTGGTGCAAAGCATTACACATTCAGAGGTAATGGTAGTAATTTCGCGTACGCATTCTTGACTAGAAAGAGTCTTAGAGAAATTAAAACGTTTTCTAACTGTTGCAAAATTTACTGCACCTATATGGTAGTAATAGTCGTTTCTACATTAGTTATTGTTCGCCGCTATTTATTTTCCGTGCTTTTTTAATTCCGATTAAAACTCACCGAAAGACCGGCAAAATTGCAATGTGGGCAAGAAAAAGCTGAAAGGCTGGACAAATAGGTGAATTACGTAATGGCATTCCCAAAAGGTAGCGCATATGTTCTAGTTTTGTGCCTGCAAGCCCCTCCTCCATTCTGTGCCAGCATTAAGGATCGTCACAGAATCGCAGCAGGTTCAGTGCTGCTTCCTGCACCATCACAATTCTACTGTGTTTTTATTTACTTATGTTACATTTTACAATCTATACAGAGATGCGAAAAATCTCAATTCTTTTGTTTATTTTTGTTTTATCTTAGTCGTCCATTTCGTCGGCTCTTTTCTCGGCTTCTTCGTCAGACAGTCTTACTCCACCAGACACAGAAAATTGACCGCCGCATCCGGCCAAAATGATGTTATGATCCTGAGTTGCGGTATTTTTGATTCTAGTTGGAATTTCGGTATCCTCATCAGAAGGACCTAATCCAACAGCATAGGTTTCGCCAAAGCCCCAAGAATACGCAATACCATTTTGGGCAACAGCAACCGAATGGTGAGAACCTGCTGCAACAGTTTTGAACTTGGGAACACCTTTCAACTTTGTTGGAAGTGGTACGGCACGTGCCTTATTGTGAACGTCTCTATAAGTGTATTCGGGTAAATCGCTTTTTGGAATACCAACTTCAAACATGTCTAATCTACCAAAAGAGTACAAATCGCCATCTTGAGATAAGAGCAATGAATGGTGTTCACCAGCAGCGATACTTCTTACTATGACGTTCTCGGGCAAATCTACCTTTAGTGGTTTGGTAACAAGCGCACCATCTTCCACGTTCTCAGAAACACCACACTGGCCAAATTGGTTCAACCCCCAACTGACTAACTTGTTATCCTTTGTCAAGGCAAAACAATGATTTTCCCCTGATGCAATGTACTTGACATGTCTTAATCCGAATGGCCTGGGATCTAACGTCTTTAGACGAAACCTTTCCATAACTTTTCTTCCTAATTGATTTTGTTGACTGTTACCCCAAGCAAATACCATACCTTCTTCGTCTAGGAAAAGAACGTGGTCCTTGCCAGGAGCCAGTTGGACAATATCGTACTTAGAAAAAGTGGGCACTCTCCATGGAGTCTTTTGAATTTTGATTTTTTCTTGGTAGAACCCTAAGATACCTTCATTACAACGGAAAGTACCCCATGCATACACTTCACCATTACTGAATAAGGCACAACTCATGTTATCTGTAGCCGCCAATTGTATAATCTTGTAACCTTCTGCTAAAGGTGGAAAATATTCTCTAGGAATTTTAGCTGGAGTGGATTCTGACTCGTTTAAGTCACCGTCTTCGTCATCACTTGAATTATCAGCATCCATGTCCTTTAGTTGCTCCTTAACATCAGAAGTATCTCTACCCAAGGCGCCCACATCGTTACAACCCCAAGACCAAACATTGCTGTCCTCGTCGAGTGCTAGTGTGTGCATACCACCGACTGCAAAAGAAATGATCCTCGCCTCATCGCGAGGCAAAAATGGATTCAACCTTGGCCTTTTAACTTCCTTGTTCTTGGCGAGTGGGCCCAAGCCAAGTTCACACATAGAACCAGAACCCCAACAAAAAACATCCAATGGCTGAACACTCAAGTACATATGCTTGTAGTCTTCTTGGGTGTTTATGATGTGAGAGGCGTGAGTCTTGGACATTTTCTTAACTCTGTGGCCATCCTGGGAACCCCCATTCGCGACGTTTGCTCTTTTGACCATTTGAATTTGCGTATGGTAACTTTGGTATTCTTCTGACTCAGAAATTATAGTAAAAAATACACTTCAGACAGTTTTTCACTCGAGATCAAATCATTTTACCGTGTCTGCCTTACTTTTCCTGTGTTTGTTTTTTTAAGTTGTTCTAAATTTTTCTAAATTCCGGGTAATAATAAATTAGCGAGTGTAATTGATACTCTAAAGGTTTCGCGATTATACGTTGTTCATCTAGAGGCCTGAGTGGGTTTTACTTTCGCTTGCTGTATTCTCCACAGCCTTGACGAGTAATAACAACGGATATGAATTTAAAGTGTAACTGTCATACATATAAATTTAGGAAAACGTATATAAAGGTATCTGTTTAGATACTCGAGTGTCTTGAAAAGTTGTTTTCAAATTAAAAGTATTTGGATATTTTTTCTTCAATGAGATCCCATAACTTGAGATCGGTACCATTAGTCAAAGCTGCTTCGATGTCCTCTCTTGGATTATGTATTTCACCAAAAGGCACAACGTAAGCACCTTGGTCCTTTGTCGTCAACGCAGGGGATAACGCACCGTATAATTCAGTATAGGCGCCGTATTTCCCATCCCAAAATAGATAGCCACCTATCTTTCTTAACAGAGGATTCCAATCTCTTGCAAGATCGGTATTCAGATTGCCCGGATAACATGACACTGAGACACATCCAATCTCATTCACAATCGTTTTGTTCTTAGTGCTCCAAGCCTTGGCCTGCATGATATTGGCTGCTTTGGATTGGCCATAAAGTGCTACTGCTGCTGGTCTTTGTCCAGCAGTTACACCTTCAAAACCTGGATTTTCCCAGTTAATACCGTATTCTCTGAAAGCTATTAAATGGGATGCAGAACTGACCCATACGATTCTTTTTAGATCACTATCCTTCTTCAAAAACACGGGATCTAGAAAGTGCTGCAACAATTGAGGACCCATCGCATTGACTTGAAACATGGCTTCGACACCTTGCTTGGAGATACCGGTGTTAGTACTAGCCATTAACCCCGCATTGTGAATAATGACGTTTAGTGGCTTGTCACCCAGCGCAGCCTTGATCTTATCCGCAGTAGGTTTGACTGTGTTGAGATCAAGGAAGTCGCAACCATCCGCAATGGCAACAGAACCCTTAGAGTTGGGGGCAGCAGCCAGTATCTCGTCACGAGCTTTTTCGCCCTTAGCTGCAGTCCTCACTACTATGATAACATCACAGTTTTTCTCGTATAAAATTTTGGCGACGTGAAGGCCAATGCCGGTATTTGCGCCAGTCACAATAGCCGTCCTGCCTGCCAAGTTAGGATATTGATCAGGTGTGTAAGTAGGCTTGTTTGGCCTAAAACCATAATAGAATTCGTACAAGACTCTTTTTCTACTGTATGATGGAGCTGGTTCAGTCATGATAAATTATCGTTAATAATATAAGCTAGTTTCTCTGATGGGTTCGGCTTTCCAGATTATGCTCCATCAATAGAACAAGTAGGTTTCGTAGAAGCAGTGTTGCAATGTTAAGTTATATATGGAGAATTGTGGACATCATCAAGTTCATATCGCTTCAATGAAAACCTTGCCGCAATCGCTACCCCTAAAGCTAGAGAACCTTCTTCCGTGGAAAGCATCGGCGAGAAATTCGCGCGTGGCTACTCTCTTGAAAGGGTATTACTAAGCACGGATACATAATTTGAATAAACATACGTTCGAATATGTATAAACATACATACTGACGCCTCCCGGAAAAACTGCTTCCAAGTTAAAAATACTTGGACATTTTTTCTTCAATGAGATCCCATAACTTAAGAAGGGTATTCTCAGTGAACGCTGCTTTAAGATCTTCATCAAGTTTATATCGCCTCAGTTAAGGCCCTTGTTGAGAAACTATCCGTCCATGGAGGATGCCAGCACGAGATACGCGGGTCTAAGGGTGTTTATTAGCACCTATAGCTGCAGCTGCTCATTGTCCTCCGTCATCTCTTGAACTTATTTAGAAATAAACATTAAAAATAAAATGCCACCTCCTAGAATCGAACCAGGGTTTCAACAGCCACAATGTTGTGTACTAACCACTATACTAAGATGGCAAATTTCTATTGAATATTTCAATGTTCATAGGTTACTATACTCATTAGGAGTAATAGAGCTCTTTATACACACCTTTAAATAATTTGAAAATAAAATGATGTTGGAATAGGTCTCGGGCACACATATTCACATTTGGTATAATATGAAACAAAGATAATAGTAATAACATACTATTGCTATTCATATTGTTGGAACAAGATTTACTATCGTCCATCTATTACTATTATACACGGTGTTAAAAGATGACATAAATTACAAGACCAGTAAGACAAGATCCAAAGTGTCATCGAAATTAATGGAAGCTGAAGCCCAAGGATCGGTATTGTAATAGGATTGATGAATGAAAATGTAAAGGAAGACAGAATCATTTATAGTATTATGCATAATGACTGATTCTATTTTGTGGATTCCTAAATCCATGAGGAGAATATCTAGTATAAACTATATACTTGATATTAGAACACTAAGAAACAATGGAATTTCAAAAATTATCATCCAATCTAAAGTCAACGTCTATATTGTTTCATTATGATACAGATAATCAAATCTAGTATTTAGTGAGGATAAGGTTAAAGATCTATTAGTTGATCAGGAGTTAGCATATAAAGAAATGATTTATACTTGAAAACTTATTATCAATGTTCTGAATTATGTCTGAACATTTGGGTTCTCTCTAGGATTAAAAACGTACCCAGCTCGACCCAATGTTGTTGTATAAGTATTTATTGTATTTGTTTTTTATTTGTTTTTATGTTTATTCCCTGTTCATTGCTTCAAGAGAAAAAGTAATTGTTGTATCTTACCGGTACAGGTAACCCAATTCATTTTTGCTACCATTTCCCATAAAGTAGGTAATAAACGTATGGATCACAACACTTTTGTCTAGCTTTTTCACCGTCACATTGAATAATCTTATAATCCCACAGTTCCACAACAATCTTTTATTTTTTTTAAAACAATAAGAACGGAAGCTACATACAATTTAAAATATAACCTCTTCTTAATATAGAACATAAAATAAGGTTTATTACTTTATTCAAGAAGCTGTATATGCGCCTTAAGGATGCCATAATCATTTCAGAGCGCTGGAAAGAGCTGAATTATTATAAATGTTAGTACCAAACCAAGAATCATGAAAATGAAAACTGTAATGTAAAATAAATAACTCAATTTACTCTTGTCGTATTTTCTCAATTTACCACTAACGTCCATCAAACCTTGTGATGCAACTTGAATACCAATCTCCGCGGCTCCGAGAACTTGCTTGTCTTCATCGAGTGCTGATTGAAATGCCACGGCACCCTGCTTCAGGCTCCCAACAAGCTTACTCATGTCTTGAATTAGGTCTTGTTGCAAGTTATCTTGATCTTCGATTTGCCTGTCTACTGATTTTACAGATTCATACCCTATACTGTTGCTTCGCTGTTTTCCTAATAACCTCTTCCTCAATTCCCTAACACCTTCATCGTCCTCATTTTTTCCAATAAAATCCTCATTTAGATCGTCTTCTTGTGGGTACTCATCCGTTGCATGTACAGAGTCTAGGTCAATACTGTATCTTTTTGTTTTGGAATTCATCTGATACGATTCGTACTGAGACTCCATTATTTTGTGTGTATCATGCTTATTCTGTAGACACTCGAATGCTTCTGTTTGATACATGATCTGATACTTTAAGAACTCCTCTGAAGTCTTATGGTCCGCACTTAATTCCAATTGTTTTGTAACAGCCTTCTTTCGTAGGCGATCTAAATTTACTAACTGTTTGCTATTCAAAACATAGGTCAAAAACGGATCATTAGCTACTTCAGTCATCGTGCGTTCGCTAGAGTGAAATATTGCAGTCGTTATTCTGAATGACGCTCAACTTTTCTCTACTAGTCCTCGCTCTCAAACCCTCTTCTCCCTTTGAGATTGAATGGGAGAGCTTGTAACGTGTAGTGCATATTTTCTCTCGCCCACAGCCCTACAATGGCGTGCCATGTTTGCATACGGGGATGAAAAATAAGAAAGAAAAATGAATGAATACAAGTAGATGCTACGGTTCGCATCATACTAAAGTGTCAAGGCATCAGGTGTAATTACATACAGCCATCAGCAGATACATATACAAATAAACTAAAAGAAATAAAAAATTTCTGCCCATCTACTATCAAACTATAGACTGTGGAGGTACTCAGTCACTGTTAGCGAAAAAGGGCAGGATTTAAACTTATTATAGGCATCTTGAGCTTATTTCTTAATGCGTGGGTAAAGTGTAATTTGCGAAGCTTAAGGATAACCACACAGAGAAACCAGTTCGGCTCCCAAGAAAAACTCCCGAGAACCAAGCCAACTAATCCACAATGTCTATCCACTTGCACAAATCACTTGAACATGTTGAAATGTGTTGAAGAGCCTTGGTATTTTTTAAATTTTATCCAAAGAAAGATGTGAACAAGATAGAAACGGTTAAGAAATAAAGATGAAAGACTGAAATATTAAGAGCTTAAAAAGGGTTGAAAAACATTTTTAATATGAAAGTCGGGTAACAGAGGAGATATACAATTCGTTAGGGTTGTTTTAACACACCCACCATTAGTGAAGGTTTATAACTGATGAGACGAAAGAAGTTAATATACAGTTATGTAATGAAGAAATATTTAGGTGATGGTTAGTTGTTATCGATGCTAAAAACCTTGCTCTTGGCATTTTTGCTCTTATTTTTTTTGTTGTGTCTCTTACCATCTGTATTATTTTGAATTTTGTGGAATGGCGTACTTAATCTACCTTCAACATTGTTCATCCTGAAAAAATCTCTATCCAAGTCCTCGGCAGCATTGTATAATGCGGCTTGCTTACCACCGTGTGTGACGGATTTAGCTTCCTTCTCGATGTCACCACCAGTATGAGCAGAGAATGTTAGCTGATTCAAATCACGAGCCAAATCCACAACAGCGATACCTTTAGCTTTAGCAGCACTTTGCACTTGCTCTTTTCTGGTTTCCGGTAGCCTGTCAAAGACATACAATTCCTTGTTGAATTCTTCGCTTTCTTCTCTAGTGTAAGGCGTATCGTCTTCAAGATGAGGTGGAGGATTGATATACAGTAATTTCCCGTTGACGTAATCTTTCAATATATAACGACTTGCTCTGGATTCATCTGCTGAACCGTAACCTTGAGTCATGTAACCACGTGCTCTTGCGTACGCAACCAACAGTTCTTGAGCAGTTGGGATTTCTCCATTCCCACCTTCATCCTTAGATTTGGTTTGAATGTGAATACCATAGATAGCTTCAATGTAGTACTTAGGTATTCTCTCTGCTACTAAACCTGCTGGACCGATGTAATCACGTAACTGATCAATCGGCAAAACACCGTTACACACAAGTTCACCTTTGTTGTAGGCAAAATTTGGAAAGACAAGACCAGGACAATCACACAGCATGACCGAATCAGATAGTTTAATGGTTTGGAAATGCTTAGTTTTACCAGGTGTGGATGAAACTGAAACTTTCTTTGCACCTACAAGGGAATTGATTGTGGAAGATTTACCAACATTTGGATAACCAACCAAACCAATATTAATCAAAGAGGATTGGCCAGGTAGAGGTGGTAGTAAAGGTTGTTTTGGTGCCTTTGATAGAAACAGTTCTTCCAATTGATCAATAGACAAAATCTTAACTTTTTCCAAAATTGCTTCGTCAACATCCAGTTCTTCTTCATCAACTTCTTCAACTTCCTGCTCCCTGTAGTCGTCTCCCAGTTCCTTTTGTAATTCCAATAGTTGATTGGCTCTCAATGCAGAATAGAACGTGAATGATATGTTTTTTGAAATAAAGTACTTGGCCCAGGTGATACGCTGTTTTTTTGTTAATAAATCAGCTTTATTGACTAACAGTAAATTTTCCTTTCTTTCATCAGATTCCTTCACGTATCTTTCTAAGTCGACAGATCTAAACAATAAAGGATCTCTTGCATCCACAATTTGAACAACCAAATCTGATCTTTCAACCACTCTCCATAATTGCTTCCAAACTTCGATGTTTCTTTCGAAAGGTGTTAACAACAGATCCTCATTACTTTCTTGCAAATGTGCTAATTTTCTTCTCCACTCCAAAAACGCCTCCTTTTCTTGTCTGTCCAGTTGAAACTTAGTCATGCCCTCATCCCAGGCAGGTCTTCTTGGAACGATTAAATCTTTGGAAAGTGCCCTCTGCTTTGCATTAAGGGTACCACGTTGTTCATTAGTTAGAGAAAATCCTTGAGAAGTAGCGGAATCATCACCACTATCCATTCTAATAATTTTGACACTCGAGTGCCTATCAGCTGTGAAATCCTTGTCTGCTAGTGCAGCTGTACTTAAAAACTCATCCAAAGCCGATTCTTGAGTCACTGATCTTAATTTAACCCAGTTAGCTTCATGCTTATCGGTAGTGAATCTCATTTCACCATCAGGTAAATATTCGATAGCGTTTTCTTTTTGACGAGCATATTTAATGGCTCTACCCAATTCAAGCTTATTTTTATTCTTGCGGTGATTAGGTTTTGGCCCTTTTGGCGCCTTCCATTTCTTAGGAGCTTCTTTTGGTGGCATAGTTACTTCGGATTTAGTATACTGGTTCTAGCTGTACACTTGAATAAAAATACTTTGGTAGCTCATCACCACTTTGTAAGTAGTAGCAGTTATTTTTCAATGGCAAATTTTTTTTTAATCTCGGCATTGAAAAATTTCCAGGCGAAGAAGGCTAGGAAATTTGACGTAAAAACAAAGCAATAAATCATAATATATTACACTATCCTGCAATAATTTTATCTGAAGAGAACAGCTCGTGTATTCAATGAGAACTTGACTGTACTTGCACCTTTTTTCAATTTTTTTCATTGTTTTGACGTACACAGACTAATTTACATATACAATCAGATGCCCAGAAACATACATATATATATCTATTATATATATCATTGTTGGGCAGTAATTACTGACATACACTTGAATTCATTTGAATAAGTTGCTTTCCATAAACGCACCTTCCCGTCGTCGCCTGCGCTACTTAGTATTGTACCTGTTAGGTTCCAAGACACAGACCAAACTTCGCCGTTATGGTCATCATGTTCACTTAATAGTTCAACCTCCAAGCTTGATTGTAGTTCGCCCTTCTCTTCGTTGTTTGAGCTTGGCCTTACTTGTCCATCCATGTCAACATCAGTACCGTTGTCAAATAGGTTTGAGTTGTTAGAAGACTCCTCTGAAGTCAGAGCACCCAATAACTTTTCTGTAATTTTGAAAATGCGAATCTTACCGTCTTTGCAACCTGTGGCAATCAGTTGATACCATCTGCCAATGGAGGGAGCCCAGCTAACACTTCTTATTAAACTTTTATGACCGGGGAGTCTTGCTGCAATATGCAGTTTACCGTCTTTACCTCTTTGATAAATAATTGCTTGCTCCAATGAAGATACTGCAAGCTTTTCAGGCGAAAATCTAGAAGGACACCAAGAGAGGCAAAAGTCAGACTGTAAGTGGTTTGCTGGTGGTATAGATAGCACTTTGATTTCAGAGGTTAATGTCCATGACCTCAAGTCAGAGGGTTCTAAAGCATCATAAATTCTGAGCGTTCCATCATTACCTATGCATGCTACTTTTAAACCTAAATGTGCAGGTGCAAATTTCACACTGTAAAGCGATCCTTTGGAATCATTTAAAGTACACAGTCTGTTCCAACGACGGCCCGAGCATTCTTCTTGGTCAGGGTCTTCTTCCCATAATTTTACTGTTTTGTCATAAGAGGCTGATGCAATAATGCGCCCATATTCTGGACTCGCCCAATCAATGGCGACAATGCTACTGTCATGGGCTCTCCAGGAGTCACTTAGCTCCCAATTGCTTGTTTCCTTATCCAATTTGAAAACTTTAATATGCTGATCGGAAGAGCAGGTTGCCACATGTCTACCATAAAAGTCATAAACGACATCATGAACCAAATCATCATGCCCACTATCAAAAGGTTGCATTTTTGGAGGAATTGGTGGGCTGGTCTTGTTTGTTTGTATCTTTTTAAAAGCAGTCTCTTTTTCCGAATTTGACTTTACGTGGTTCCTGTTCTTTAATTAATTATTTTTCCTCATATATTATTTCACCGAAGGTAACAAACAATAAAGGATAGAACGAAAGATATCTGGCTTAATGATAGAAGTGCTACAATCGGTGAAATAAAGTAATAGTATCTGCGAATATCTCGCTATCAATGTACAGAAATCGTTTCTAAAGTTACATATACTACATACCGGGCGATGAGGGTAAAATAAATACAATACAAAATGGGAGAAGGCTTCAAAGGAACATCAAGGAATAGTAATCAAATAAAGTTCTTTGATGGAAACACCGATTCTTTTTTTTTTTTTTGAGAATACAAAATGCTGACTTACTTTTTCAAACTATCAAAAAACGCTTTTCGATCTTCTAATAGACGTTGGGTCCATCCTTTCACTTCATCAGTCTTAATGTCACTGATGGCGCTCCAAAACTGTTCCAAATCTTTCTTGCCATTATATTTTTGTTCATACTCAAAACATTGTACCAGCATTTCATACTTATCGATATCTTTGACATATCTCCCTTCCAAACAAGTTTGTTTTTCGTATGCCAACCAATCATCAAGGATTTCCTTCGATGCAGATTCATTACACGGTTTAATCACGGTGTCACATAGGTACTTGACAGTTTCAAACTCTCTACGATGTTTCTCCTCCTTTGTCATGGGGTCATTAGGAGTTATGTCACCCACTAGTGATTCCGCAAAATCATGAACGAGGGCAATTCTAATACATTTGTTACGATCTATATCTTTGTTCGTAATTAGCATGGACGTTAAGCCCATCCTATACATGTGATCGGATATACTTTCACATGGATCGATATCATGGTCAACCCAACCTGTTCTCCTTTGCGTTTTCAGAAGTTGGACGATGTTCAAGAACGCTAACTGATAATTAGGATGAGGTTTCGAGAGAACCGCTAGAATGTTTGCAGGAATGTTGGCTTCTGGCTTCCAGATACCGTTCGTAGTCATTTTGCTCGTTTGATCTCTTTTTTAACGAGTATCTGCTTTTTTGTTTGTTTGTTTATATTTGTTTTCTCTTCAGGCCCTTTGTTTATATACATTTTTTGAATCTTGGAGAAAAGCGATAAAAGCGTTGAGATTAATAGCTAGCAGCAATTTCGAATTACGAAAACCGACAAACTGGAACAGCGAAAATGAGTGATATGTATATTACAAAGTAGATGTTGAATTAGATTATACTAAAAATATATAAAATTGTTTGAAAATAGATATAAAGTTATAATCAATACGCTTAAGCGATCAATTCAACAACACCACCAGCAGCTCTGATCTTTTCTTCAGCCAACTTGGAGACAAATCTGGCCTTGACGATAACTGGGACGTTTGGAATTCTACCCTTACCCAAGATCTTACCGTAACCGGCAGCCAAGGTGTCAATGACTGGAGCAGATTCCTTGGAAGCAGACTTCAAGTATTGGTCTCTCTTGTCTTCTGGGATCAAAGTCCACAATTTGTCCAAGTTCAAGACTGGCTTCCAGAAATGAGCTTGTTGCTTGTGGAAGTATCTCATACCGACCTTACCGAAATAACCTGGATGGTATTTATCCATGTTAATTCTGTGATGATGTTGACCACCGGCCATACCTCTACCACCGGGATGCTTTCTGTGCTTACCGACACGACCTTTACCGGCTATATAAAAAAATAAAACATTGTAACGAAATACAATTTTTTAATTTGTTAGTAAAACATGTTTCTAATTAGGATGTTATTTCTTCCTGCAATAAAAGAAACCATGGTAACTCTCTTTTTCATAATTGCGCTCTTCTCTACACCAATTTGACACGGCAACATAATGATATACCTTTCAGCAATCTGTTGAAAAATACACCTTTTGTTGTCCACAAAATGTGTAAAGATAGTATGACTATACTGCATAACATGATATAATAATGGGGACAGAACGAGGCCAACGGTATGCATACTTTCTTTTCGTTAAGCTCATGATGGAAGAGTACATTTATTCGGGTTATTACACTCGAATAAGCTATCCCGACAACGTGGGATAGAGATACAAATTCATGATCAAAATAAAAGAAATACTGTACGCAACATCGGCTCGCTCATAATCTCCTAGACCATGGTATACACATGACATATTGATTGCACAACACTCAAAAAAAAGTCACCGTCTTGGTTCTTTCATTCCCTCTTCCAAATGGAATTACATACCTGAGACGTGACCTCTGTGCTTTCTAGTCTTAGTGAATCTGGAAGGCATTCTTGATTAGTTGGATGGTTTTTTTTGTATTATAACAGTACAAAAAATATTTACCAGTTATAATTTAATAGATTAATTAAAGTCATCTTAAATATACATCGATATAAATGAAGAATTCGAGCCTGCGTGGGTATATTCGCATTATGAAGGCGGAAACTGCAAATGAAAAATGTTTGCGTTGTCGCGACGGATTTGCGTGAAGATTTTGAAAATTGCCAAAAACTGCGCGCTCTGAAAGATTTCCATTAAAAGGTGCTTGGGTGTTGGGATGAACGGGTGTAAAACCAAATTTGGTCCTTGTTTTCATTACGCCTTTACTAAAGATCCTACAGTTGATATGATTAATACAGGTTTATGGAAGCAGGTCAAAACAATGACACGTAATATACTTAATATACTTGGATATTAGTCCATGCCCAGCTGTCATTGGCAGCGTCTTAGCCACCATTTTGAGGACAACTTGCTTGTGTGCTTGCACGTCTGTTTAAGGAACTTTGCCATCTCTTTTTCCTTTGTTAGTATCTTCTTGGCGGCAAAATAAAAAGGGGGACAACTTTTCTGAAAAAGTGATTAGAAGTGAAGAACAATGGAGACGGAAGACTAATCCTACAAGGAGTTTGGCAAGAATACAGGCCAGGATGAATAGAATGCTATCCAGTGCGTCTTTACTGTCCAATGTTAACCTACCGAGGCAAAATGAGAATAAACTAACAAAGGCCTTGTTCTATGCAATTATCGTGGCCTCAATTGGTTCAATACAATTCGGTTACCATTTATCAGAACTGAATGCTCCTCAGCAAGTGCTCTCGTGTTCAGAGTTTAATATACCTTTGGAAGGCTACCCCTACGATCGAACGTGGTTGGGGAAACGAGGATATAAACAATGCATACCACTGAACGATGAACAAATCGGTATCGTGACCTCCTTCTTTTGTATTGGAGGTATATTGGGTTCTTATTTTGCCGCTAGTTTGGCAAACATTTACGGTAGGAAGTTTTCAAGTTTAATGAATTGTACATTGAATATCATCGGTTCGCTGATTATTTTCAACTCAAATAGTTACAGAAGTTTGATTATTGGAAGGTTCCTCGTGGGAATATCGTGTGGCGCTTTGATTGTTATTATACCGCTTTTCATAAAAGAGGTTGCTCCAAGTGGTTGGGAGGGCCTATTAGGTACGATGACTCAAATCTGCATTAGATTGGGCGTCTTATTGACACAAGGAGTCGCCCTCCCACTCACGGATTCATATCGTTGGAGGTGGATATTGTTTGGTAGCTTCCTCATCGCAGTGCTGAATCTGTTCATGTGGTTTAAAGTAGACGAATCACCAAAGTGGCTGCTAGCACATGGTAGAGTTATTGATGCCAAGTCATCCCTATGTAATTTACGTGGTGGCACTTTTGAGGAAGCCGCACAAGAGATACAGAAATGGCAACAACAGATCGAATCTGGAGAGTCATTAATTGAGCCCACCACTACAAATTCTATCAACGGTTCAAACTCGTTATGGAAATATTTGAGAGACGAAAGCAATATCAAGCCTCGTCATGTTATCACTGTTTTATTATTTGGCCAACAGTTCTGCGGTATAAACTCTATTGTGCTTTATGGTACCAAGATAATCAGCCAACTCTCTCCTCAAAATGCAATTAAGATAAACTTCTCTATCAGTTTGGTAAATGTTCTAGTGACCATACTGGTATCTTTGCTGATTTATAATTTCCCGCGTAAACCACTTTTGATGACGTCCACCATTTTGGTCTCCATTACGGCCTTCATAATGGGAATGGCGATGAACTATAACAAAATGAATTTGTTAATAGTATTTTCGTTCATATACATGGGGGTCTTCACGATGGGGTTGAATCCATTGCCGTTCATAATAATGAGGGAAATTTCCAGCCCTCAAGACATGGTCCTTGCTCAAAGATACGGTACGATTTGCAATTGGTTAGGAACTTTTATCGTTGCATACAGCTTCCCGATTATTCACGACATTCTCTCAGGTTATGTTTTTGTGATTTTTGCTTTCGTAGCTTGTTCAATGAGTGTTTACATTTGGAAAAGGGTCCCGGAGACTAATAAACGTGAAGCTCACTATAATGACATATGGGCCAACCATTGAAACGTATTAGAACGGCGTATCTTTAGCGCATAGACACTTATTTATAAATATGAATTATATATGTGAATCGAGTACTTAACGCACGTTAATTAATAGAGACAAAGGTATGGAAAAGAAACATTAGTCGTGTAGCTTGATTAGATAGTTGAGCGTGGCATATCTTTAACGGACTTGAGCGTCAGCAATAGTGGCAACCTTGAATGATTCGCCCTTGGCGTTAGTCAATTTTCTTACTGGATGGTCCTTTTCTTCTTCGTCCTTAAAGATAACTTCCAAACCGCTATCGGTAGTGAAATGAGGCTGTAATTGTTCCCAAATTTTCTTCTTTGGATTCAACTGTTTCATTGGAGCTTCATCACCGAATCCTTCAAAGAATACCTTGTCACCAGCCTTGGATCCCTTTGGTGGTTCCACAAACTCGACTTTGTCGTCGTTAGAACCACACAAGACCATGGCTGTAGATTTGATACCTCTCATATTAACGGGCTTCAAGTTGCATACAACAACGACATAACGTTCTTGCATGGCTTCCAAGGGGAAATGCTTGACCAAACCGGAACAGACAGTTCTTGGGCCTTCTTCATCACCAACATCAATGGTAGAAACATATAATGAGTCAGCATCTGGATGCTTGATGGCTTTTTGAATGAAACCAACACGGAAATCAATGACGGATGGCTTTGGCTTTTCTGGGGCTTGGTTTTGTTGTTCTTGTTGCTGCTTAGCGTTGGCGGCCTTCTTGGCGGCCTTCTTTGCCTTTGCCTCTTCTCTCAACTTTTTCAGAGTTTCTTCATCTGGCTTACCTTTTGGTTGATCTTGCTTCTTATCCTTCTTACTCTTATCGTCGCCGGCCTTGGCAGCAGCGGCAGCATCGGTTGCACCGGCTGCTGGAGCCTTCTTCTTCTTTTCAACGACTTCACGTGGCAAGTCTAAATCGTGGTTGATTGCAAATTGGTCAGCACTGGACACCTCTAACAAGTTTTGCAAATAATCAATCCATCTTATGATGTGTCTGTATTGGGTATAGGTTGACTTGACGTCCTTGGAACTGGCTACTAATTCCTTAATCAATGGTAAGGCGACTTCGAAGACGTGAACGTCGGTTGATGTTGGGTACAAGGTGGAGACAATGAAGGTGTTGTCTCTTAATACCAAATTCAATTGATCTAAGTGTGGTTGGACTTGACCAGATTTTAGAACCGATTCCCATTGGGCAGCTTGAGCGGATTGTTCTTTGGTGAAAGAAACAGGGTACTTTGAAATAATAAGCGATTCGAACTTGGCGGCGAGATCGGACATTGACTTTTAAATTCTGTGTTACTCTATTGTTCAATTGACTTCACAACTACAATACGTCACACGCTACATGCATAACTCAAATCGCTGAAAATTTTTTTATCTCTTGTAAAAGTCACCAAATCGTTGGAATCCCTTCAAGAAATCAGAGCAAACTGCAGCTCGTTGATAATGACTATCGCATACCATTATCACTAGTATTAATCTGTATATGTTTATATATACTACTGGACATGTGAGAGGAGCCGTATTGCAAGAGCCAGGCTGGGAGGTGGAGGATGGCTTGCAATTGCACGATGGTCCATTTTTTTTTATTTTGGTTGGTTTATGTTATATAGGTATAGATTTCCTACTTCGCGGTTCCGCACATTCATTGTCTCAAGACGTCCTCGATGAACTTCTTGTAGTCTATTTGGCCATTGCTGTCCACTTCGACGCCCTTCAACAGCTCGTCCACTTCAGCGTCGGTCAACTTTTCGCCCAGGCCGGTTAGCATGTACCTCAAGTCGCCGACAGAGACCTTTCCTGTGCCCTCCTTGTCGAACACCTGAAACGCCTTGATGAAGTCTTCCGTCTTCGCACTGGTGGTGGCATCCAATTCCTTCTCGTTGGCCTCAATTAGGCTGGTGATCTGGTCCAGTGTCAAACTGGAGGCGTCTCTCAAGCTGGAGTCTGCGTTCAAGATGTCCTGCACGAACTGGTTGGTGGGGTTGTAGCCAATGGCCCTCAAATAGTCTCCCAACGAGTCTTTGGCGATGGCGCCTTGGCCCTTCTTGTCGAATAGTGTGAAAATGTCCTTGTTGGCCCTGGTAGCTGACATTGATACTGTATGTGTGTGTGTGCGGTGGATGCTAGCGGGAGTTTGCTGCAAAAGACCTCTTGCGTGTCGATCTACTTTGAGCATTGTTTTGTTTGAGCCTGCCTTTCAATGGCTTTGTTACGGCTCGTGTGCGGTGATGTACGGTTGTAGTTCCTAACTGAATAGGATATGAAAAAAATGGAACCACTACAGCAGTCTAGGCATGAGGATCTTGAAGAGTCTCAACACAAAAGTAGTAAGGGTTTCGGTGTGATTTGCTTTGATACTTGGACCTTAAAATCTCAAGAAGAGTGAAAAATGATGCTTAGAAGGAGCGCGGTGAAGCCGTTGAAAACGGTGCAGTTAGGCGTAAGCAACGCTGTTAGGGCCGGTTCGATAGGTATGCTGGGTCGTCATCTTGCCAATGTTGTTTTAAGCGAACGTGCGTATCATCCCAGCCAAGTTGTCGGTAGGAGGCCATTCGACGCCCGTTGGGACAAGAAGAACAAACACGTTAGACAGGGGAAGAACAAGGCCGATCGAGAAGACCAGAAAGTGGATCCGGCGTCCCCATGGCGTCACGAGATTCTTTCATTCGACGAGTGTGTTTCATCTGCTTTGAAGTACTCTACCACCCCGCTGCAGAACACTTATAAGAGAATAGACAACAACCGATTGAGCACGCATCCGTCGTTCGCCCTGTTTTGGGATTCCATGGGGAGAGCAATGGAATTGTACTACTCTCTGAGAGAATCGCCTGATTTCAATGCGTACCGCGTATCACGGTTGATTCATCTGCTACACAATGGTCTGAGGTCGACTAGAGACCAACTGGTCAAATTAAGTAGAAAGCCTGATTATGACTCGCAGTCTTTCCACAAGGAAATGATGAATTTTTTATGTAACTCCTTAAAAGACATCTCTGATGACGTCTTGGCGAACAAGGTTTGCATTAGCGGATACGGTGCTACTCATCTTCTGACCTCTTTCAAAGAATTGTCCTTTAATGACGACTGTATTCAAATCTGGGAAACGGGAAAGTCCTCACCCAATGAAGCTACATCCGAGGCATTCCAAGAACCCAAAGTTGTTGGGTTTATTCTACCATTACTCTATGCGAAAACTCAGTCTTTAACCGAGCCTAATGAACTGTACAATCAGGTTATTCAGTCGAAAGAGTTTACCCACCCTAACCTTTATAGCGGGCTCATCAAAGTGTTCATCAAGGCCGAAGACTATGAAAAAGCGTTGTCACTCTTCGGTCAGCTATGTGAGAACGCTGAAGTACGGAATTACGGTTATTTGATTGAAACGCATTTAAGCTTTATCAGTGATTCTAAGAATTTAGCATTGGCGGAAAGTTTTTTTGATAAGATTATCAATGACGAAATGCCATATAAAATCATTTTACAAGTTTCCACGGTGAACTCGTTCCTGCAAAATATATGGAAAGAGGAGAAAAATTTTGACTATGTCTATAAGATTTGGGAAAAAGCTGTTCAGTTCTATGGTAGCACTGTCAATCCCGGAATCATGTCTTCATTGAACAATACATTTTTCACGATTTTCTTTGAAAATTTCATCAACGACAATATCAAGGGCTTTCATAAACTACAAGAAATCATAACGTTCTACAGCAGTGTCAAGAACATCGACGAACCATTTTTCAATGTAATGTTGACTAAAGCTACTACTTGGCATGAACGTAGTATAATCGATTTTATCGATAAAAACTATACTCTGTACCACATTCCAAGGACTATTATATCGTATAGAATATTACTGAAATCGCTCGGAAGCATAGACGACACCACAAATGAGGAGATTTTGAACAAATGGTTAGAGCTAGTTAAGAAATTGGATGAGTTAGGCCAACAGTATATAGCCAATGCAGACCTATCCGCTTTGAGAGATGCAACTGTCGTCTGGGCGCAACTGAAGAGGGATGAAAAGGCACTCACTGCTAAATCTGAGGCGGCACCAACAGCACCTACAACAAACGATATAGAGACGAAAGATCCGTTGGAACCCTTGAAAAATGATGAGCTTTCATCCAAGTCGGAGGACAGAATAGTGCAGTATTTGAAGATATTAAAGAGATACACGCCTTTTTTTCCGTGCTCCTAAACAAGTATATAGGTATACTACTGGATGCGCAGAATCATACCCAATACTAAACGAATATTTACACGGTTACTCGAATATGAGTGCCGAAGATATCCCTGTACCTGAATTACACAGTTTTGTGCCTAGAGAACATTAGAGCGAGTTCATTTATTCTTCCCGTCTTAAAATATGCATGCTTGTAAATAGATATGCTCACGTATTATATAATGTATATATATATATATATATATATATACATACAAAGGGTAAAACCTTCTTTCATATATGGATGGGCACTTTTCTCCTTCTCAATAGCGATGATAATTTCTTGAAAAAAAAAAAAAAGGAAGATGAAAACGATAAATATAAAAACATCTAAGGCGGCCCAAATAATGATTGATTGGCCTTCAATTAGGTAATCATACTACTACTATATCACAGCAATTTTAGATAAACAGTATGGGGTTGTGCGGAAGTAAATCTCAGCCAATGACCTCACAAACCACAACAGCAACACCCAGAGTAAGAACAAAACCAGTCAATCGTGGTACTACGAACGCAAAGCAGCAACTTCGACAAAAAGGGAACGAAAATAAAAAGAAGAAAAAGACAACTTCAAAGAGCATAACTGCCCAGCCTGCCGAAAAGAGAGAAGGTAGCAAATTAAGTGGCGGAAGTGATACGAGCAAAGATAAAGGAAGTCCTAAAGAAGCTGCAAGATTAGCGGCTGAGAAAAGATTTCAAGAAACAAATGAGAAGTACAACAAAGGTGAGTTGGGTAAAAAACTGGCGCAAGAACGTGCCAAGTCTCACAAGACTCATTTAATGGAAGAGACTGAAAAAAAGCATGCTGAAAAAGAAAGAGAAAACATGATATATGATTGAAAGGGCGTCAGCTGCCTCACCGAAAAGCCTTAAACAATGGAACTTGAGGGCAAGAGTAGCCTTGTTAATCTTTTATCTTATATATGGCTTAATAAATTATATACCCATGTGTGTGTGTGCCAATGGATTTTCTACGGCCTTAAAAAAGTGAAAAATTAGGCTCCACTTTTCTTTTAAGTTGAAATAAGCTAAAGTGAAAAGTCAAATATTAGGCAATTTTACAACAACAAGCCAGTACGTAAAAATGTTGTCGAGATACAATCGGGTTATTGATATCGAGGGAGGTAACGCTGAAATTTCGTTACCTATTGTTAACTTCCCACCATTCAGACTCAGAGCCCAACTAATTGAAAAAGATCCCGTTGTTTGGCTACATTTACTAGAGACATATGTAACTTACTTGGAGTATTTGATGCAAGGAACTAACATTGAACTATTGAATGATTCCACACTTGATCATTTCCGTCTTTTTTTAAGAAGTTATCTACATGAAATTGCAGATGAGGAAGGAAAGTTATTAAGTCTCGGTATCAATCATGATGTGTCTGAGCAGTTGCATCTATTGAAGGCTTGGATATTCGCATTGATCAAGAAATGTGGACTGTTGCACCTTCAAATATTTGGTGATTCTCTTTGGGACTTGGTTAAGATATACGTCAAACGTAACCCTGATTCTATTCGTAGTATGATTGACGGTTCTTTGAAACCACAAATCAATACGCAACGTGTACAGCTGGATAAAACTTACCAAGTCCAACAGCATTTGAAACAATTGATAGAAGCTGGAAAATTTAAAAAGCTAGATTTAAAATGTGTCGAAGATCTGCTAACAGCTAAGTCTATACAACCAAATAAATTCGCCGAAAACTTCTTTACAGCTAACTGGGTTGAAGTTCTAGAGGCATTATGGTCAAAGGGTCAAGGCAGGGCCCATGAAATTTCGAAGAAATTAATTATTATCAATTTATTCTCTGTCTCTACCAACCATTTACTGAAAATAACTCAAGAATTGGGTATAAGTAATTTGGAAACTTTAGCACTATACCCACTATTAGGGACAATGCTTATACATGAAAATATTCACAAAAGACTCCCCCGATTTGAAAAGCAAGCTCCTCTTCTTAAACTTTGGATCATTATCAATGAATAACGAAACCGGTAGTGAACAACCTTCATCAACAAGTAATGAAATTAATGAGGATAATGTATTGTCATTAATGGAATTATTTCCCCAATTTTCCAAACATCAATTATCACAAACCCTTCTTGCATATGATGATAACATTGAGTTGGTAACGAATAAAATATTTGAAGACCCCACTATTATTGAAGCATTCCCCAGAGAACCCGAAGGAGAAGAAATAGGACCAATCTCAAACGGGAACAATACAGCTTTTACTGACGAACTAAGCTTATCAAATAGAGTTCCTAGCTCAAAGAATAGGGATTTAGATAAGAAGATTATTTCGGGACATGTTCCAGACGAATTAAGAAACAAAACTCTGACAAGAGCATTAAAGCTTTTATATGAAGGTGATGAAGATGAAAGGGATGATACTTATGATGAAGCTGATGTGAGCCGGTCTGATTTATCGAAAAGGATCAACCTTCAAGAAGACGATGGAAAGGGCCAGGATGACACTACTGAAGAGAAGCAACCTTCTCAGTACGATGCTGTTGAAGCCTACTTATGGGAATTATTAAAACAGGATCAAACCTTGTTTGAAAGATCTAAAAGAGGTTCGAAAGTACGGAAATCTATGAAAGAACACACTTCATGGTCAGATGAACAAATTGAAGGGTGGTCGCGGATGTTAGAAAGATCACCTCAACGAGCCAGGCTTCTTGAAGAAAAATTCATGTTTAAGGGTAATTTTAAATCTGGTAAGACGTCGTACGTTCACAACCGCGACGATAATGGTAAAGACTCTACCAAAGAACAAACAAAAAGAGAGCACCAAAGGTAATCAAGAAGGATGAACCTCAATCTGCTGAAAAGACGAAACGACAACATGCTAAAAATGAAAAGAAGAAAGGAGCAAGAGCTAATCACAATCGTAAGGGAGGTCATGATAAGAAATTAGCTCGTGCTGGAGGTAACGGTGCTTGATAGAATGCGTTTTGTACATAAAAATAAACAATTATATGTAGGTTCAGTAGACGATATATAACTACGTGCAGATTATATATTCTCTTTAGCTTTGGTTGGGAACAATAGCGTCTTTATAATACTCCTAAGTATAGGTGAAAAAAAATATTTCCATATAACTAAAGTCTTTTAATATTAAGTTTTACTTTTCTTGCTAGCCTTGGATAAGCCTGCTTTTCCTTCTAATTTGGTCCAAAGATCGTCTGCGTCGTCTTCAATTTCTGCAATCTTTCTCTTTTGCTTTTCTTTCGCAGCTTTAGCACTTGCACTTAATGGCATTTCAATTTCAGTATCATCTAACATGATAATGGCATTTATACGAGACCCAAGGTAAGCCTTCACTAACATTTTGTTAGTTTTTATATCGAAGACTCTAACATATCTATCCAAACCGCCCTGTAGAAGATATCTACCACCATGTACATGAATGTAAGTTGATGTACCAGTGATATCATCTCTACCTATCTTGCCTAGCATCTTACCTTTCCCATCAAATTTAAACACGTTCCTTTTCTGATCGGTAGTAATTACGTTCAACTCGTCAAAACTTCCGGACTGTAAGTTTCCTAATGAAGATACAACATTTTTTCCATGCATGTCAAAAACTTCCATCTGGGATAGTGGTTCACGGTTGGGTAATAAATCTATTTGGGCGAAAGGCTTCCTGCCATGCTGTGTACTGTATTTAATGAGATGGGACCAGCGTGTTATAGCGGAAAACTGATAATTCAGTTTATCTTTATCAGTCTCATTGGGGCAGGGTTTCAAGAACTTCAAAGCCATAGGCCATACTGGGACTCTCATATCCAATCTATCATTCTTAACATTTTTGGCTTCCCATACTTGTTTTAAGGATGTAAAGTCTGGTTCCATTTCAACCAGTTTCACTAGATTTTCTTCCCCACCATATGCAAATATAATTTTATCGTCTTTGGCATCCTCTAGATCGTACAGTTGAAGAAACTCTAATGGTGCTTTTACTTCAAGGGACGCCAATTTATTTAGCTTTCCGTCTTTCTCTCTCTTTATAATATGTAGCAAACCTGATTTAGTAGCAGCTACGAAAGTGCTATTCAGCGGCTCATTCTTCAAAGGACATAATGTAACAAATTCATCAACTAATTTGGTCCTCTTAACAGATTGTTTTGACAGGTGCTCAAGTTTCAAGTCATTCAAAAGATTCGATAATGAGCTGACAATCTCAAGTTCAGAAATGTCGAATTTAGGTAAAGGATCAGAAGGATCCTTCACACCATTACTTTCTTCCTTTGCATCGGTTTCTGCAACTTCATTTTCCTTCGCATGCATTGAGATTTTCACGAGTTCAACGACACCTGAGTTTCTAGCCAATATGACTTCATCTTTAGATATCATCCATATTTTGTTAATGTGACTTTTCAATCCCTCGGCTAGATGAGGTGCCACGTGAAATGGTTGTAGAGCTGTTTGTACAGAAGTGTCAGTGCCAACATTACACAAAAGTTCCTTTACGGATCCATTATCCACACAGCTAACTAATAATCTCATCGTGTGTTTCAACCTAGAGCTATTTATTGTTTATTTCAACTCTATATGATACTCATCAAAATGATGCTTCGAGATATGGGCATCGCTTTCAAAATTTTTCAAGTTACTGTATCGCCTAAAAAGATACCCGGAAAAACTAAATAAGAAACATCAATTCGAATAACAGCAAAAGTAGTTCGAAGGTTAAGGCAATAATCACTTTAGGAGTCGAGTTGAAGAAGCGTCTCAGTGTAACTAACGACTGGTTAAAATGTCCACACAACAGCAGTCATACACAATTTGGTCTCCACAAGACACCGTGAAGGATGTCGCCGAATCGCTTGGGTTAGAAAATATCAATGATGATGTCTTGAAGGCACTTGCCATGGATGTGGAATACCGTATTCTGGAGATTATTGAACAGGCCGTTAAATTTAAAAGACACTCTAAAAGGGATGTGCTGACTACAGATGATGTATCGAAGGCGCTGCGTGTTTTGAACGTGGAACCTTTATATGGGTATTATGACGGCTCAGAGGTTAATAGAGCTGTATCATTTAGTAAAGTCAATACATCCGGAGGACAGTCGATCTATTACTTAGATGAAGAAGAGGTGGATTTCGATAAACTAATAAATGAGCCATTACCGCAAGTTCCCCGTCTACCAACGTTTACAACACACTGGCTCGCTGTTGAAGGTGTTCAACCTGCCATAATTCAAAACCCAAACTTGAATGATATAAGAGTATCTCAACCCCCATTTATTAGGGGTGCTATTGTTACTGCTTTGAATGATAATAGTTTTCAAACTCCTGCATCTTCATCGGCTGCAAACGCTTCCGTGACGGATACCAGCGCTTCTCAACATCTGTCTAACGTCAAACCAGGGCAGAATACTGAAGTTAAACCATTAGTAAAACATGTCCTATCCAAAGAATTACAAATCTACTTTAACAAGGTCATTTCAACTTTAACCGCGAAGAATCAAAACGATGAAAGCGTGCAGCATATGAAGCAAGCAGCCTTGACATCTTTGAAGACCGATAGTGGTCTCCACCAATTGGTTCCTTATTTTATTCAGTTTATTGCTGAACAAATCACCCAAAATCTTTCTGATTTGCAACTACTGACGACAATTTTAGAAATGATATACTCTTTGTTGAGTAATTCCTCCATTTTCTTAGACCCTTACATTCATTCATTAATGCCCTCTATTCTAACATTGCTCCTGGCTAAAAAACTAGGTGGATCACCAAAAGATGAATCGCCGCAAGAAATTCATGAATTTTTGGAAAGAACAAATGCACTACGTGATTTTGCTGCATCTTTACTAGACTACGTATTGAAAAAATTCCCTCAAGCCTATAAATCATTGAAGCCAAGAGTAACCAGAACACTATTAAAGACATTCCTGGACATAAATCGTGTTTTTGGGACTTATTATGGGTGTTTAAAAGGTGTATCAGTCTTAGAAGGTGAATCCATCAGGTTTTTCTTAGGTAACCTAAATAACTGGGCGCGTTTAGTGTTCAATGAAACTGGTATAACGTTAGAAAATGTAGAGGAGCATTTGAACAATGAAGCGAATTCGACTAGGACAAAATTTACCAAAGAAGAGACTCAAATTTTGGTGGATACTGTCATTAGCGCACTATTAGTTCTAAAGAAGGATCTGCCTGATTTATACGAAGGTAAAGGTGAAGAAGTCACAGATGAAGATAAAGAAAAACTGGTAGAGAGGTGCGGTGTCACCATCGGGTATCATATTTTGAAAAGAGATGATGCGAAAGAATTAATCAGCTCCATTTTCTTTGGCGAATGAGAAGGATTGAAAGGATTGATTTGGAAAAATAGTAAAATAATTGTAATTTTTATCCATTGTTATATACCTATACTTTGGGATATGTATTTACGTGATAAGACATGTGTAATTATGTATGCAAGAGGCCTCCAAAAAGTCAAATCGATGCAGTTTAATTTTGTTACAATTTAATGGAAATCATTAGGAAATGCTGACTGCAGGTTCTTAATTGATGTCGTTTAAGGGGCAAATAAACGTCTTCTAACTCTTCTTTTTGAGTTATTTTCCGAAGTAGCATTAGTGAGAGTAGCGGCCAAGGGTGAGATGTTCCTCTGGGAGTTCTCGATATCTTCGTGACGTGTATCAGGTTTGATATTTAGTGGTGATTCAACGATGCTTTGCAGCTGTGCTCTTTTATTAGGGGTTGTCGTCCTATTTTTCACGGCAGGGGTGGCTTGAACTTGTACGTTCTCCTCGGAATCTATACTCTCACTAAAGGGCACCGTTTCATTGATATCTTTGCGTTTTCCGACTCTACGAAAAGAATTATTTGTAGAGATATGTACACCATTAACTGTGCGTGAGAAGGCTGGAATACTTGATGGGCTAGTAACTCTTGATGTACTTAAGTCAGAAACTGAAAATTGTCTTTTCTGTAAATGGTTCATGGTTAGGTCGGACTTTGTTCTTCCTAATTGGGAAGGACGCCTTAAGCTCCTTGTTTCGCTTTCGAGAAATTCGTTCAAGTTGGAGTTCGTTCTAAAATTTGAAAGTTCTGGAATCGGAGTCGTTATTGACTTCCTGCTAAACATATTAGGGTCTGTTCCGTTCAATGCAGGTGAAGAGGGGACAGAATTGATGATTGAAGAGCGAGATGTACGCTGGCTCGTCGATAACTTATTATACAATTCCGCTGTACTAGGTGATGACCCACCTGTGGTATCGGTGATCTTTTTAGGAGCTCTCTTTGGCCTCATGCTTGGTCCCTTGAGCTTTTGGATTATGAAGTCAACGGCATGCGGCACCTTCTTGGTAAAATATGGAATAAGGACATAATTTATAAATCCGACTAGTGAGGCTTCTTTATTTTTATTCAAAATATTACTTTTATGCTCTTGTATTGTACCATTGGGTATTTCTAAGGCATCCGGATTAGGCGTTTCACTTGACAGCAAAATATCCAGAATACATGCCCTATCTAAATACAAATCTAATTGTTCACAATAGTCCAAAGGAGTTGCTATTTTTTCAATGTCCTTATTTTGTTGATTGACAGCCTTCTTTGGTTTTCGACGAATCAGTCTTTGTTTGGTCAAATTAAGTGATCTCTTTTTTAATTTCGACTTATACCTTTTTTCAAAATCTTTGAAATTACAATCTAAATTGTTTAGCCCTATAATCTCCAATAACAATAGTATCTGTAGTTTTATCTCTCGAGATTTAAATATAACACATAAGTCAGTGATAGTTGAGCCAGTATTGTTTCCAGTTTGTATGACAAATTTTGTGAGACAATTATTTCTTTTCTCGTCTGCTATAGGGCTACCAAAAGGCTCTAATAAAAGCCTATTGTCGTGTCTATCATTGAATTGTGCAATCGATAAAAGGAATTTTTGCAATATGGTTTGATAAGCTATTTTGTAGCTACCACTTCCGTATTTGGTTCGGCACGTATTTTTGACTCTCACTAAGTTCGACTTGACGAAATATGCTAAGGGTACATGTATGGAAAAAAAGAGCGTCATAGTACTTATTCTCTATGTACTCTTTAGGATCGGAGTGATCAACATTGACCCTTGATTGGCCTTTCATGTCTGGAGGTTTCATATCCAGCTTGAAGCATGTGTCCTTTTCAATTTTATGTGAGGTCTTTGGTTCTTCCGACCATAAATGAAGAAGCTCTTTAAACCTCATTTCATCCCATGTCTTTAAGGTTTCACGTTTACCTCTCTCTAGTTTAAGTGATGATGTAATTTCCGTACTTTTCTTTGGCAGACTATACTCATTAAAATAAGTGTACGGCCATTTTACCCAAAAACCTGGCCCATACCCCTCTAACAAAAAATGTTCCTTCTTAGAGTTTGTACAAATATGCTTCAGGTGCCGCCTATCCTTTTGTTGCAGTAATTGAAGAACGTGAACTGGCAAATCTTCGGATTTAATAATGAGTGGAGAACTTAAGCTTAAGTCAAGACCCTTGGTTGCTTCTTTTATCGATGCTAGGACTTCCCATGTCTCCATTATCAGAAGCCTAACCTTTTCTGCCCTATATGATCTACTTGGTGGATTGCTAAGTAGCCAGCAAGGCCTGTTTCTGCTTAAACTATACCCATCACTTTTTTTTTTTCTCTAATAAACCGTGGCTAGAATGCCCGATATTTCAAGGTGGTGGGTGTCTGGAAACAAGTATTCTTTTACAGAAGCATTGCATACAAACTAGAACAAATCCGAAGAAAACTAAGATATTTGGTTATATAAGGGAATAGTTAATTTAAAGTTTGTAAATTTTATTGAAGAATATTCATTGTGTTTAATAGTGGGGGACATTCAAGCAAGTGAAAACCATGTTTACTACGCTAAATATACCTTCGCCCAGAACCAATCCTGAACTGAATACAATCATTTTCGTTTTGGCATTCAAATCACCCCTATGTTTTTTCAACCAAAGATGTGAAGCCAAACCACCGATGAACCTTGCGATGGTAAAGCTGGGGGAATTAAATATACCAACACCGACAGCTACTCCGGAAGGAATATACAAAATCCATTCATAGCCATAGTCCCTGTAAGTGTTTCTGATTAGCGATAGTACAGCAAATATTGCCCCGAGAATCATAGAGCATTCTAAAGCTTTATCTGGAAGGCCTTTTCCAGTAACAAGTCTTGCACAATCGATCCATACTACTGCCGTAGGTATTCTGAACTGTTCACTTGGAATTGTATAAACCCTATTGTAGCACATGTACATGAAACTGGATAAAATAACAGACCAACAGGCTCCAATCAACTGGGCAAAGAATTGAGCCCTTGGAGAGGCGCCGAGCAGGTGCCCTGTTTTCAGATCCTGCATCAAATCGCCTGCTTGTTGGGCGGAAGCTTCAGCAATACCTCCAGATACCACATTCATCAATACCGATCCAGGTCTATTTCTGGGTATAATGAAAGCAAATATCAGCTGAGAAATCTTACCGATTCCACTCACAGGATTTAAATCAGTTTCTCCGAGTGCTCGAATACCAAGAATAGATAAAAACAGCGCAAGGATTAAAGCGGTAATAATGGCATAGAGAGGGATGACTTGTATTCCAAACAGGTATATTATGGATCCTATGCATATAATGGAGGATATCAGGCACCCACTGATAACGGTAGTATAACGAACTAGATGCTTAGAGTCTACTTCAATGTCGTTATCTATACTTACCAATCTTACGGTATCTTGTCTTCCGTCTACATTTGTATTTCTTCTACTGCTATTAATGGCACGCTCTTCTTCCAGTAGCATGGACTGAAATGTGTCATCGATGATAGTGTTCAACAAAGTAGCTTTATCATCAATGAGGATGAACTTTACAATGGATTTCACTGTCACGACAATGAAAGCAACAACACTGTCGGCAACCATGATTGAAAGGGACGACCAAAGAATCCATCCTTGTACACCCTTTTCCCAGTCATGAACATCAGCATCCGGTGGCACCCACCCTTTGTATTTTGCTAGCGGAGCTAACACCGCCCAACCTAAGAAACACCCAATGAGCATATATGATACCGTTGGAAGACCCATTATTATTCCTTGACCTATATATGCAGGCGATGGTTGAAAATTCCAGAGATAATTATTCGAGAGGTACTTCCCAAATACTGGAATGGATCGTATCATTGGTATGAAATATGACACCATAGTATAGATTGATGAAGCAATGAAGGTTTTAAACAAAATAAGAATGTTTGCCTTATAGTTTTCAGCGCCAGCGGAAAGAACGGAGCCATTATCCTGGCTAGTCGCCGAATAATCGCCAAGATCACTATTGGAAGAGTTTATTAGATAATCAGCCTCTTCTGGATCGCTGTTTGGTTGCAACACCTCAGGACATTCATTTAATCTCCTTTGTCTCATTTCTAATAGCTCTGACTTGGAAACCTCTTGTAAAATCTCTGTCCCGTTTAATACCGAAATTAAGGTAGCTGTTGCGCTACCACTGGGAAAGGGCAGTTTCTCTCTGACGATCACTTGTTTTCTAAGAGGAACTGCGAAGAAAATGCCAAAAATGCTAATGCAGTGGACCATATCAATAATTCTCTATAGGTGAATGATTGTCCTTGTTCCCTTAGTCCACCACTCTCGTGGTTAGTAAGGAACTTCTCAATGGCGGGTATAACACCAACAAATCCAAAGGCCAATGGGCCTGTTCCGACAGCTACGGCCATACTTTGCACATATACATTCTCTACATCACTGAATGGTCTGTCATTTGGAAAAATTAGAGGCCAGATATTTTTGAAGAAGGCGCATGCTAATAATGCCGATGGCAAAGACATCATAGAAACCCAGCCAGTCTGTAGGCCAAATTGAAAGTTTGATGTTAGCACCAAAGATCCTATAATGATACCTGCTATGGTCGCTCGGAGGGTTATCTGTTTCAAAGCGGGTTTATTATCCCATGATACACGCTGTATTTCTTGAATCGGTGCAGATTGTGGCATTCCTGGGTGTTTTTGAGTACGTTTCTAAATCTTTGATCGTTAACTCTCTATAATATGACCCTTTTGCTTCCTGTCTAGTGGTTGCGCAATCCAAAAAATAACCTTGAATTAGATCTTCCAAACACTATCTTGTGTAGCTTCGGTTTTTCAAGCCTCGTTAATAGCCGCTTTCCCTTTTTTGTTTAAAACTTGGCAACTCGGGTATTTATAGGCACTACTAAAAAGTTTTGCATTATCTCCCTCACCCTTATACGCAACATTTCAACAATCGTAACATTATTACTAATCGATTTTTTCACTTCGCCGGATTTCCGTCCGCTTGCAGCTAAAATATCCAAGACGAAAAAAATCATGGATGGTCAGATAAAGTATGCATGATCAATAATCATGGCTACATTAATTGCATTTATTTATTATTATGTACACAAATATTGCATTGGTCGTTTCAGTTGCTACCCAGAAGAATATATTTGAGGATATCGCTTAGCGTCAAGACACCAATCAATCGTCCAATGTCATCGACTACAAAAAATCTATGAACCCTTGCCTTTCTGATGTTATCCATAATAGTAGATAATTTATCGTTCTTGGTGCATGTATAGACACCTTCAAAATCGTCACTTCTTCTCATGAGGGCTTCTCCGACACTCAGCGACAAGTCGTTGTAGATGCCCCCCTTTATCAATCCCAGGACGTCGTATGCTTCATATACGTTGACCAAGTAACCGTTTTCATCGACGATAGGAACAGAAGAAACACGGCCTTGAGTAAGCAATTGAATCACGTCTATGACTGGAGTTGTCATCTGACAGCTTTTTATATTTTGTTGTGTAATAATGTTCAAGTCCCCAATTGGGATCTTCAGGAAATGAGTCTCTCTACAATTCAGAGCAACAAACTTCAAGATTCTATATTGGGTAAGAACACTGACAACAATTTCCCTATGGGTCTCTTCGTCTTGGTCGATTAATGGTATTCTACCACTTTTTGATTCTAGCATCTTAAGACACGCTTCAAATAAGGGTCTAGATGGATGAATGGAAGCTGTATCCAATTGGTCAACTCCGAGAGCCCGCTCTATATCCTTTAATCCATCTAATTGTAGTTTATCCACTAATTCAAACTTGTCAGGGTTGGAGAAGTAATATTGGATTACGTTGATAAAATCACTGGTAGTTAGTAACCCAGCAAACCTGGAGGTCTTAGAGTCCCATAATGGGGCAGAGACAATACTGTTTTGCAAAAGTACATTCAGTGATTTCTTCACTAGTAATGAAGTGTCTAATACAATTAGACGGTAAGAAACAGGTAGCACATCATAAGAAGTCTTTGAGTTCAAGAACTTTCTGATTGATTCTACAGCCAATTGCTGTTCAATATATATCTTTTCTTGAGTATCCTGCACAGGTTTCATCACGTATTTGTTTTGCTTGCTTGCTTCTAGCGTTAGCAAAATGGAAGAGTTTTTGCTGGTGTTACGGGATTAACAAAATTCCTGCTATGCAACAATAGTAATAGACTGGAAAATCCTCGGATATTTACAAGTAACTCGAAGAATTGTATTTACCTATTATTGTTTTCTCTAGGGCTTCCTTTGTATTTTGCTAAATTTCTTCCCTCCCATTTCGTACGCATGCGGTGTATGGGTCCTTAGACATGTGATGGGGTATACTATCATAGAGATCAGCTCTATTTGAATTCTACTTTTCTTTATACTTTTTGTATACAAATGTATATATACGTTTTGTTTCATCTTATGCATTGGAGGAAAACAATACCCCTACGTGTGTATTTACCTGATCAAGAACTGGCTGGTGCTGGAAGAAGGCCGTCTTGTATGGATCTCGTTTGAGTTCTTGGAACGATTCTCTTTGTCATTTCTACCACATTCTTCTTTGCCGATCATGCCTAGCATACCATCCATGACGCTACCTTTTTCTCTGGGTCCTTCAGTGCCTCTTGGATCGAATATCTTGTAAAATTTTAGGTTTTCGTCCCCACCTACCGTGGCCAATGTGGTTCCATCTGGGGATAACTGAGAACAACATATTCTTGCTTCATGAGCATGAACTACTTCAGCTACTTTGAATTTTGTCTCATAGTTGTAGACAGAGATGGCATTCTCAGGATTTCCCCCGTGGCAACAATCTCTTTGTTCATTGTGTCACCACTGGTGGACATATAACTTTGGCCCCAGTGCAAAGAGCTCACCTGGGATCCAGTATTAATTGAACCGACTCTTGCACCTGTAATGCTGTTCCAAAAATGGATATGCTTATCCGTTTGGCCACCTCCAGATGCTAGAATATTTGGAGAGTATGGACACCAACTTAGCGCTTTCACAGCAGCGGTATGCGTTTTTTTTGAAAATTGAGGCAAAGAAGTTCTAGTATCCCAGATCATTACGGTGTTATCATTACCACCGGACGCAAGTTGCAATCCATCACTTTTATAGCTCAAACCACAGACTTCACCCGTATGCTCTTCCCATGTAGATACGATATGCTGTTTAATCCTGACATCATTGATTTGAATTTCCCCACTGCGACTGCCTGTTGCAACTAAAGTATCTAACCAAGACAGGGAGCCAATACGCACTCCTAAGCCAGATCTCATAGTTCTTATTAAAGACATGGTCTCAATGTCCCAAATTTCAGTGTTCCCATCCTCTTTACCGATGGAAATGTGGCAATCATCGTCAGACCAGGTAACACTGCATATTGTAGTATTTTCAAAATCTGTTAACAAGGAAACATCCCCAGAAGTGGCATTCCATAGATACAGCGCTGTGTCCAATGCTATAGCCAAAACGTTTTTCTTGGACCAACTTAATAAGTTTAAATAAAAGTCGTCTTGGAAACCAGGAGCGTCAAGGATTCTTTCAGGATTACTGTTGATCTTTCTCAATTTGATTAAGTCTGGAATCTTCTGTTCTTGTTGGTAACTATAGTGTGTCCTTTTCTTCATGATGTAACTTTTCTGCCTTGACGAAGAGCATTTTGGTGGCTCAGGCATGTATTGTAGTATTCTTCTATTCATATCTAGTCCGCATGCCTCGGCTACGCTTTGTTTAAAGACTATTTTTGTCTGAGCCCTTAAGTGTGTGATTGGGGAAGCATTTGGAGGGGGTAGTGCTTCATGCAAGGTTTCAGGATCGACCTTATTTTGAGAAGCGCCCTGTAGAATTGGAATATATCTGTCTGCTGCCACTGTAAATTGCTCATCAGAATCTCTAGACGTTGCCGGTTGAGATAAAGACGTTTGGGGAGTTGTACTGTCAAGTCCATTTGTTGAATATGAACGGGACAAATATGCAGAAAATTTCGTTTTATCTTTCTTAGCCTCGAACTCTTCTTTAAAAAATGAAGAATCTCGTCTAATCAATGGTGGTGCCCCAATGGTAATCTTAGGCCTTGCGTAAATAGAACTTGTAGAGGCTTGTAAACTAGTTCGTTTGGGGTTTCTGATATTTAGTGAACTTGACCGTTTCAGTGATCCTTTAGAAACTTTGCCTTGGTTTCTAGACCAATCCGAAGATAAAATATTCAGTTTTGTTGGAGACGCAATCGAAAGTACAGAACGATTGCCGCTGTTCGCTGCGCTGCTCTTATCCCTGGGATTTTCTAGCATTGTGTTAACTGTAATGCTTTGTTTTATTATATATGCACAATTAATGAATGGACAGTTCTTTTTCTTTGGTTTTTCTCTCCCAATTGAACACAAAAATCAAAGTTGTATAACTGACTAGTCCCTGAGTTAAATGAATGATCCCGGGTTCTGTGGGAGGTATGAAGAATTGATAATGAAGCTCCGACGATACAGTTGAGAACTTATATCCTATTGTGAAAGTGCCAATTATTACCTGTTAGAGGTTTTGCTTGTTGCACTTTGTCGATGCTCCTTCTCATTTTTTGAAAGTGGTCCTATTTACGTTTTACCCTTTCCGGTAATCATATTGCCATAACGCAAAAATCGCATATAGACATTCTCCTACAAAAAGACAAAAGGATTTGCAAAGAGAGAGAGAGAGAAGGAAAAGAAGAAGGATGAGAGGAAAACAATGACACATATGTTGATGGATATATCCTAAAACTATGTATTATGTAGAGGACTTTTTAGTCTTTTTTCAACATTAAATTATCTATATTACTCTCCTGTGGGTGATTTTAAGAGATGCTTTCCTATTCTGTAGGAAATCATCAAATTCATCGTCGAGATGCATGCCTGAAACGTCTAGTGTTTTAAATTCAAGTTCGACTAATGTTTCTTCACTAGAATTTCTATTGATACCATGTTTCATGAGATGGTATTCCGCGTATGCGTTGGAATTATTGATTATGCGCTTATAAAATAGATTGGTATCTTCGATGAACTGATCAGCAATACCTACGAAATGGTTGCAGTTCTCGCCGCCCTTCGCCACTGACGATGTAATGGTAGCGTATCTGCGGAGGATGTCAAACATAAAGTCACTTTGAGTGACGAAATCACTTAGTAGTTTTTGATGCGCTATATTATTGTGCTTAACCGTTAAGTATGAATGGTATAACTTATTGAGGTGATTGTAGACTTCGGTGATGCTTTTTAGCTTTATAGTTAAATCTTCAACAAGCTCGGATGGGGACCGTTTCTCCTCATGCAAAGATCGTAGTGAGTTGGTTTTCTGTCTTATGCAGATCAAAGAAAAAAAGAGCTGAATGTCCAATACCCAAAGATGATGGGTAATTTTTTGCTTTGCCTTCTTTATCGCATGTATCATTTAACATTTTATTGTCTTTGAATATTCTCGTAAAACACTTTGGATTGTTGGGATACATAAGACTTTCGATTTGGATATCCACAAATTCTAAAAGGGTCTTGCATACGGACTCCTTTAAGCTATTAACCAGGCAAATTTTTGCTTGATCAGTTTCCAAGTCCTTTATTGAAGCTGGTTCCATGATGGGTTTTTGTATGTTGATTTTTTTTTTGGCGTACTGTGACGAAGTCCTTGTCTGTGCTAAGCAATATTATATGCGCAATGTTTTCCTTACCGAAGTATAAGATGCCTTGTACTTGCTGCTGATAATAACATGGCACATCTCCTTTCTTCTTTATATAGTTATTACATCAAATTGCATAGATGCTAGTGCACGGGAAACCTGCAGGCGAGAAAAAAAGGTGGAAAAAGCAATGACAGAAAAAACAAATGACTCATTAACAACTGAATTTGAAGACAGGTTAATATTTTGATAATAAATTGGCCTCACTGCCGGAGGTTCCGTTGACTGACGTGAAGATTGATCAGCAGAAAGCAACTCACGCCGTGCTTATTTGTTAGAAATTAGCAGTTTAGTAACTACTAATAATTTAAAATAAGCAATTACCTCTAAAAATAAAATAGAGAGGTATACACAATGTACGCCGGTTCTGCGTAATCCAATCGTACAAACGCGGTTAATAATAAAAAGTTAGCAGGGGAGGGAGTTATATGTCGCTTTCTAGGTCCGAAACCGTATTATCGCTATTTGCTAAACTTGGTTATCTGTTTCATAATGAAGCAGTGCGTAAATAACAACAATAAATTATTACTGTCATCTTTGTTCAGATTTTGTGTCGTATATGCATAGATGTATATCTGAAACCACCTATTCTAACATTATTTCACATATTTTCTATTTCATTTCATTTAGCTTGATGGAAGACATTTAAGATTTTGCTTGAAAGCGTGTCTTCTGCTTTATGCTGCGAACATTTGTAATACTTCAGAAACAGTATTGAATAAATATTCTATATTCGAGTGGTCTATTGTAGCTTTTCCTCTTTAAAATTTCAAGATGAAGCGGTGGCTCAATGGTAGAGCTTTCGACTCCAATTAAATCTTGGAATTCCAAGGAATACGATTGCAATCGAAGGGTTGCAGGTTCAATTCCTGTCCGTCTCATTTTTTTTTGAACCAAGAACTCTCACTGAGGAATGATGAAACGAGATATTACAAAAGTACAGTCCTTACGCGATTTCTGTATTTCAGATTTATTCTCTGTCTGTCCCTATTTGTTGTTGTTTCTTTACTTTTTGAACAGTCTGGTGAACCGGGACTAAACCAAAAAGTTGAAAGTAAAAATTTATGAACCAAATATAAATATAAGGTACTTTTTAAAAATACATATAAATGCATACAGAGAATCAAGAAAGGAAGAAGCTCAGTCTCTCAGGGCAAAGATTTCATTAAAAAGCTTTGCACAATGAACGGAAGCCCCCATTCTTGCACATAAGAGAAAAATACCACTGAATTTTCTATGCAATGAGTATGTTTCTTCCGGTGGTGGGCATAATCTTTCACTCAACATTAGTCCAATATTGCCTCTGATCCTGTCTGAGACGGTTTGGTCCTTGAAGTCAAACGTTTTATTAACATCACCTCTGAAAGGTTCACCTATTGTCAGCACACTATCCACGTGTGCGTCCTTCATGGGTTGTGATTCTAATCCCGTTAGGTAGCCTAATTGCACTGACATTTCGTAGGCGCCCTTACGATCATTCAAAGCGGCATATGTTAAAAGTTTTCTATATTTTAGAATGAATTCGTCTGCAAATGGTCTAGATGCACCAAAATCTAGTAATTCAATCTTGTTTGTTTTATCATTATAAAGGAAGTTAGCCCAGTTAGGATCGGTTTGCATGTATTCAAACGTAGCAATTTCCTCCAAGCATAATCTCATGATATTTTCTGAAATGAAGTTTTTAGTGTCTTGGGATGCCTTGGACAGCTTCATTATTTCTGTTCCCTCCATACGTGTCATGGTTATAATTTTATCTGTAGTGTATTCAGGGAACACATGAGGAACTTCGAATGCTGGGTCATCATCTAGCAATGCTTCAAATTTTTGCAAAGCTCTGGCTTCTCTGTTATAATCACATTCCCATTTTAGTTCAGTTCTAGCATTAGCAACTGTTTTATCTAAAAATAAACCCTTGGGTAATAAACTTGAAGCCGTAAGCAACATTAGCAAACTATTTAGATCCGAGTCGATGGATTCTTTTACCCCAGGGTATTGAATCTTAACGACTACTCTTTGACCATCAGGCAATTCTGCAGCATGCACCTGCCCAATACTAGCTGCTGCCATGGGTACTTTTTCAAATTTTAAGAATTTAGCTTCCCAGTCAGCGCCCAATTCCTTGGTCATAACTTTTTCTAATTGTCTCTGAGGCATATGGTTTGCACTGTTTTGTACCCTTGATAAAATTTCATACAATTCCTTCGGTAGTACCTTCTCATCCTGGAAAGACAATAACTGCCCTATTTTCAAAGCTACGCCCCTCATTTTAGAGAACTTATTAGTTATTCTGTCAATATTTGCGTCCGACAAAATCAATGATTTCCAAGTTGGAGATTTTCCCTTTGCAACTTCTGATATACCATGTGCGGCAGCATTCATTCCAACCCCAGCTGCTAGTGAACCATAATGAAATAATCTCGATATTCTTGAAGTTGGAACGCTGGAACTTTTCAACTGACTCTTTTTGTCTTCCGCATTTATTCCTTCCGCATCCTTATCCTCTCCCTGGGTAGATTTCGTAGTATATTTCTTACTTGTTGATAAAGAAAGGACAGGCGATAATCTTAGACGCTGTGCAATTCCGAAGGCACGGATCGAGCAAGAAAGCGTCGTGAAACTCTTCAATTTTATTACACTAGCTACCATGTCCGATTTTATCCTTATCGATCAACTTGAGGTGAAAATCCCATGGTAGTTCATTCAAGAATACGAACTTAAAGCCACTCTACTCTGACAGTTTACAATTTATGTTCGAAGTAATAGAGATCTGCGGAACCTTAAGGAGGAACGTATTACCCGGAGTAGATCTACGATGAAACTGCTAACACACATAGATGGACCTTGCCGATTTTCAGGCTCATGACAAGCGCTTCTTGCTTTTTCAATTTAATTCTTTTCTTATGCGTTTACAAGTATCTGGAATCTCAATCTTGTACAGCGGCTGTTCCTTATCGATTGTGCGATGCTGTTAGCCATCCTTTCTTTTTTTTTTTCTTCCTTTTTTTTTCGGTGCTTCTGAAAAATTTTCAAATTCGAGATGAGATGAAAAGAAACTAATTCATTTGTAATACTTAAGAATTTACAGGGAAGTGATTAACAAGGTAGTTTTGCTCATTAAGTAACTAAAACCACGAATAAAAAATGGGTTCTAAAAGAAGGTTTTCGTCAGAGCATCCAGATCCAGTCCAAACTTCTATTCCTGAACAGGCTGCTGAGATTGCTGAGGAATTATCGAAACAGCATCCACCTCCATCTGCAGAAGCGCTAGTGCACCATGATGCTGGTGAGTTCAAGGGAATACAGCGTCATCACACCACCGCGGAACAAGCCCAAAATTTGGAAAACGGAGTGGTGAATCCGTTTACAGGCAGAGAGTTTACACCAAAATATGTCGATATCTTAAAGATTAGAAGGGAATTGCCTGTCCATGCTCAAAGAGATGAGTTCTTGAGAATTTATCAAAACAATCAAATCATGGTCTTCGTTGGTGAAACTGGTTCCGGTAAGACCACACAAATTCCGCAATTTGTCTTATTCGATGAGATGCCCCATTTAGAAAACACGCAAGTTGCTTGTACCCAGCCTCGTCGTGTTGCTGCAATGTCTGTTGCGCAAAGAGTCGCAGAAGAAATGGATGTCAAACTGGGTGAAGAAGTTGGTTACTCCATTAGATTCGAAAATAAGACCTCTAATAAGACCATCTTGAAATATATGACTGATGGTATGTTGTTGAGAGAGGCAATGGATGATCACGATTTGTCGCGTTACTCTTGTATTATCTTAGATGAAGCGCACGAACGTACTTTAGCTACCGATATTTTAATGGGTCTTCTAAAGCAAGTAATCAAGAGGAGACCTGATTTGAAAATCATTATCATGTCTGCCACTTTAGATGCTGAGAAGTTCCAACGTTACTTTAACGATGCTCCATTACTCGCCGTTCCAGGTAGAACGTATCCAGTTGAGCTATACTATACCCCCGAATTCCAAAGAGACTATTTGGATTCTGCCATTCGTACTGTTTTACAGATTCACGCCACGGAAGAAGCTGGTGATATTTTATTGTTTTTAACCGGTGAAGATGAAATTGAAGACGCGGTAAGGAAGATCTCTTTAGAGGGTGACCAGTTAGTCAGAGAAGAAGGATGTGGACCATTGTCTGTATACCCCTTATATGGTTCGTTACCACCACACCAACAGCAAAGAATCTTCGAACCTGCTCCAGAATCACACAATGGTAGACCGGGTAGAAAAATTGTCATCTCTACCAATATTGCCGAAACTTCCTTAACAATTGATGGTATTGTCTATGTTGTCGACCCAGGTTTCTCAAAGCAAAAGGTTTACAATCCAAGAATCAGAGTCGAATCTCTGTTAGTTTCTCCTATCTCCAAGGCCTCTGCTCAACAAAGAGCTGGTCGTGCTGGTCGTACAAGACCTGGTAAATGTTTCAGATTATACACTGAGGAAGCATTTCAAAAAGAACTGATAGAACAAAGTTACCCAGAAATCTTACGTTCCAATTTATCTTCTACTGTTTTAGAACTGAAAAAACTGGGTATTGATGATTTGGTGCATTTCGACTTTATGGATCCACCGGCCCCTGAAACAATGATGAGAGCTCTCGAGGAGTTGAACTATTTGGCTTGTTTAGACGATGAAGGTAACTTGACACCCCTGGGTAGGTTGGCATCTCAATTCCCATTAGACCCAATGTTAGCTGTTATGTTGATTGGTTCTTTCGAATTCCAATGTTCTCAAGAAATATTAACCATAGTGGCCATGTTGTCAGTACCAAATGTATTCATTCGTCCAACAAAGGACAAGAAACGCGCAGATGATGCCAAGAACATATTCGCTCACCCAGATGGTGATCATATCACTTTACTAAACGTATATCATGGGTTTAAGTCTGATGAGGCTTATGAATACGGTATCCATAAATGGTGTCGTGATCACTACTTAAACCATAGATCTATTTCTGCTGCCGATAATATCCGCTCTCAACTAGAAAGATTAATGAACCGTTACAACTTAGAGCTAAACACTACAGATTACGAAAGTCCTAAATATTTCGACAACATCAGAAAGGCTCTTGCGTCTGGGTTCTTCATGCAAGTGGCAAAGAAGAGATCTGGTGCAAAGGGATACATCACAGTGAAAGATAACCAAGACGTCTTGATCCACCCCAGTACAGTTCTTGGCCATGACGCAGAATGGGTCATCTACAATGAATTCGTGCTTACGTCGAAGAATTACATAAGAACAGTCACATCTGTTAGGCCCGAATGGCTAATTGAAATAGCACCTGCATATTACGACATGGACAATTTCCAAAAGGGTGATGTCAAATTGTCGCTAGAAAGAATCAAGGAAAAAGTAGATAGATTGAACGACTTGAAGCAAGATAAAACTAAAAAGAGCAAGCACTCTAAGAAATAAACACTTATCAAATATACATATGTATATAACTATTTTATAGAGTGAGTATTCAAAGAAAAGACAACTAAACGCAAACGCATTTGTTCAAAAGCACATCATTACGCACTACTCTCCCTCGTTAGCTAATCCGTTTGACACACGTCCTGCGTCTTCGAGGTAATTTTTTGAAGGGATATAGGAGAGATGAGTCGCGGTGTGAGGAAGTTCCCTTAAAAATCGTCAAGTTTACCGTAATAGTAAATTACTCCTTATGGCTCTTTACTCAGATTTTGGTGACGCTCCAAATGTACAATATAAATAAAATGCTCAATTCCGAACTAAGACGTCGGCTTCTTTGTGTAGTAACCTTCTTGATCACTTGCCAATTCTAGATAAACTCATATCCCGCACAACAATTTGCGAGTAACGGGAAGAGGTAAGCCATGCTTTATCTGAGTGACATAGAAGAGGAAGGTACGCCTGGGAATGAAATAAAATATAACTTCTCAGAGGTTTTGTTGTTTTCCAACACACAGGAAAACCTCATCACCATAGTTGGAGAATTACACACACTTTCTGATCGAGTAGATCATTACAGAGACGAGCCTGTATCAAGGGAAGTCACAGTCACAACACTGCCATCTTTATTGGCTCTTTTGCTAGAAAAGAGAGAACAGGCAAGACGGGTATACAAAGATGTCCTCTCAATGAAAATGTCGGAACTGGACTGGGACATGGACGACCTCTTCGTTCAGTTGCAAGAAGAATTGACGAGGAGCGACGACACCCTTTCCATGTACCCTAGAAGAAGGTCATTTTACTAGCGTGCTTCAGTTGGATCCTATACATAGACGTCACTTTATATAAGACAAAATTTATTCACCTCTCTCTATATACGCTTGACAATATTCCGTATACTGTTACACAAAAGCGGAAATAAATATTACTAATATCCATTGGTGGCAAAAAAAGCGGAAAAACAAAAACTTAATACAACTTCCTCCCGTATAATTTTATATCAATACTTACCTTTGCCAGTTTCCTACCTTTATCCCAATCATTGAGAAACTGTACAAGGAGCCGATACATAGAATCTAGTCAAATCAGAAATGTCTCAAGAACAGTATACCGAGAATTTAAAGGTTATTGTCGCTGAAAAGTTGGCTGGTATTCCCAACTTCAACGAAGATATCAAATATGTTGCAGAGTATATTGTTTTGTTAATTGTCAACGGTGGTACCGTTGAATCTGTTGTAGAAGAGCTGGCAACTCTATTCGACAGTGTTTCTAGAGATACGCTTGCAAACGTTGTCCAAACAGCCTTTTTTGCTCTAGAAGCTTTACAACAGGGAGAAAGTGCTGAGAATATCGTATCCAAGATTAGAATGATGAATGCTCAAAGCATGGGGCAACCGGACGTCGCACAACAACAACAGCAGCAACAACAGCCACAACAGCAGGAGGAACAACAACCCCAGCAGCTACAGCAACAACAACCTCAGCAGCTACAGCAACAACAACAACCCCAGCAGCTGCAGCAGCAACAACCTCAACAGCTACAGCAACAACCGCAGCTGCAACCAGACATACAGAACTCCATGCAGATAGAGCCCCAAGGAGTTACAGCACCTATATCAGCTTTCTCTGGCGTTGTAAACGCTGCTGATGCACCTCAGTTCATGCCCATTGACAATAGTCAACGTTTTACACAACGTGGGGGAGGTGCTGTTGGCAAAAGCCGTAGAGGTGGTCGCGGTGGGAACCGGGGTGGGCGTAATGGTAATGCGACACGTTTCAATCCATTAGCTAAGGCCCTTGGTATGGCTGGTGAAAGTAATATGAATTTCGTTCCAACCAAAAAAGAAGGACGTTGTAGATTATTTCCTCACTGCCCTCTAGGTAGATCATGTCCCCATGCCCATCCAACTAAAGTGTGTAATGAATATCCAAACTGCCCAAAGCCTTTAGGAACTTGTGAATTTTTACATCCAAATGAAGATGAAGAATTAATGAAAGAAATGGAAAGAACACGTGAAGAGTTTCAAAAGAGAAAAGCCGATTTATTGGCAGCAAGAAGGAAGCCTGTCCAAACTGGTATCGTTTTGTGTAAATTTGGCGCTATATGTTCCAACCCATCGTGCCCATTTGGTCATCCAACCCCAGCCAATGAAGATGCCAAGGTCATTGATTTAATGTGGTGTGACAAGAATTTAACTTGTGACAATCCTGAATGTAGAAAGGCGCATTCATCGTTGTCCAAGATCAAGGAAGTCAAGCCAATAAGTCAAAAGAAAGCAGCTCCTCCTCCAGTCGAAAAATCTTTAGAGCAGTGTAAGTTCGGTACACATTGTACTAACAAACGTTGTAAATATAGACACGCTCGTTCCCACGTTATGTGCCGTGAAGGCGCAAACTGTACAAGAATTGATTGTCTGTTTGGACATCCAATCAATGAAGACTGCAGATTTGGCGTCGACTGTAAAAACATGTACTGTTTATTCAAACATCCTCCAGGAAGGGTAGTACCAGAAAAGAAGACTGGTGCACCCAATCCAAATGGCGGACCTACCAATGAAAGATCATTTGCATTACCAGAGAATGCGAACATTGAAAATGCTCCTTCACAAGTTAGTTTTATTCATCAAGAACAAGATACTGAAATGAATTGATAGCGATTAATTCTGCGAAATGCATGTTATTTGATCGCCACTTTTCATAAGGGAATACTTATTCAAAGTTTTTTGAAGATGACGTGCCATATGTCTACCCTCAATTGTATTTATAATTTAATATATTTAGATTCAACAATTTAAAAAAAAAAAAAGAAAAAAAAAGGTTAAAAAAAAAACCGGTTTTCAAAACAGTTCTTACTGTCACGTAGATAAATATATCAGCATTAATCATTTGCATAAGTGATTGTCCCTACTTGTTATCCTTAAACGTCTATACATCATTGTCATCTTGTTTACCTTGCCTTGTCATTGTACCTTACTGAGTGAAGCTCATTAACGGCAGAGCGTAAAAAAAATGAACTGCCTCTTATTCAAGTAAGATAAACGTCAAAAGGGTTTGACTTTTTATTTGAAAATTCTCAATAAATTAAAACAAAGATTAGAATTTGGATAGAATGAGAAATAAAGTATTATTATAACAAGTATACAAAATTACTTAATGGTTGATTATAAAAACTATTTTATAATTTGTAGACAATAAGCTTAGAATCTCTTCTTTTGAGCAGTAGCTTCATCGGAGTAGATGTCCAATGGAGAAACTGGCAATGGTTGTTCAGCCCATAAGTTTGGAGTCAAGAAACCGTAAGTGTTACCAATGGCAACGAAAGCAGCCTTCAAGGTGTTTTCTAGAGTTCTAGTCTTACCGTTGGATTGAGTGTAGACATCTTCAACACCGGCCAATTGCAACAACTTCTTAACAGCTGGAGAAGCGACGATACCAGAACCTCTTGGGGCTGGGATCAATCTAACAGTGACGGAACCACACTTACCGGTGGTCTTGGTGGCCAAAGAATGTGGTTGACCCAAGTTGGAACCCCAGTAACCTCTTCTGATTGGAATAACAGACAACTTGGCAATGATAATACCAGCTCTGATGGCACCAGCGACTTCCTTAGAGGTCTTGATACCCAAACCAACGTGACCGTTAGAGTCACCGACAACGACAACAGCCTTAAATCTGGTTCTTTGACCGGCTCTGGTTTGCTTTTGAACTGGCTTGATGTTCATAACTTCATCTTGCAAGTTTGGCAACAAAGTGTCAATGATTTGGAATTCCTTGACTGGCAAAGAGTGCAAGAAGATTTCTTCAATGGTGGTGATCTTACCAGCCTTGACTAATCTACCTAGCTTGGTAACTGGAACCCATCCCTTTTCTTCGACGTTTCTTGGTCCTCTTCTGTTTTGACGACCCTTGTTACGGCCACCGAAACCACCTCTCTTTTGTTGTTGTTGAGCCTCTGGAGCAGACATTACTTAATTAGATTGAACTTATTGGTTGTTTGTTATAGTCGGAATGGAACACGGAAAGTTGATGTAGGTAACTTTCAATCGACAATATATAAATAACACGGTTTCTTTGTAATTGAAAAATAGAATAAACAATTAGAAAGAAAGTTTGCAAACTAAGAGAGAGAAGGTTGAATAAAAATCTGTGAGTTCTTAATTCCTTGCAAGAGAGAAGACATGAAAAACTACCAGAACGTCCTACGAAAATTGCGTGCAATGATGAGACTGGAATAAAGAGATAGCTTTTATCGTTGATAATGATATTCCATTCTGCGTATGGCTACTGCGTCTAGTTTTGAAACCCAAAAATAAAACAATTTCAAAAGGAGATCCAAAACAAATTGAAGAAAATTTCTATGGTGTATGGGCTAAACACATCCGTACATTCTCTGAAACAGTCAAATGAAAACAGAATCACTTTAGCTCTCCGTGGAAAGCTATAAAGGAGAAGATGACAAGAGTTATTGGATGGAGGGTAGTTAAACTAAGAGAAATACTTTTCAACAGTCTCTACCGAGTCCGATTCTGTGGTCATGTTGTATGGCCTTCAAGATACGCTTCAAGAAACAGCAATACCTTTCTTCCTTTCTTGCCAATGGGCTCGGGCTTGTAGTGGCAATGTGGCAAAGACTGAAGGGCTTTTTAATGTGTTACAGTAAAAAAAAGATTATTTCAGTGCTATTGATGCATGTATATGCCAGCCGGTTTATGATATATCTTGAACCTCGCTTCTTACCTTTCTTTTGTCCTATTCAAACGTTGCGTAACTTATTTATTTTGTTGCAAATCTCAAGAGTAGTAAGTGACAAAAATCGGAATATAAAACAAAGCTTGCTTGAAGTAAACACATAAACAGACCAGAGGCGTTTCAAAAGTATTAATAGAAACAGGAAAGTGAATCTATGAATCTCAATGAGAACTACCTCGATGCTGACATACCTAAAAGACAGCTGAGACCAAGTAGAAGCGGTAATTTCGACAGTATTCCCATCGTGGCTACAACGTCAGAGCCAACCACATCCATCAACCTGGATGAAACATTTTTTCGAAAGGCTGCTTCACCAGCATTATCAACCGATGAGCGTTCCGTGAGTAGATCTACCTCAGTAAATTCTTTAAACACTGCCTATTTGGCATCTACAAGACCTTTTTCGCAGGTGAGAAAATTCCAAGCTAGAGGTAACTTATTATCAACGGATCTGATAAACAACAATGATGATAAGTCACAACCGCCAAAAATCCAAAAAAAAGAATTCTGATCTTAATTCAGACTGGGGGAACGATATAAGAAGTCGCTTGGCGGAAAGTATCTATTCCATGGAAACATCTGTACGGGGATCGGAAATACGAAGACGACCTTATGTGAGTAACGAGATTCCCAACATATTTAAGCTTCCCAACCCCAATCATGGAAACCAACCAGACGCAGATCAAGTTTTTCATGACAAAAACTTCCTCATATTCACCTCAGCGGGTAAACCAGTCTATTCTATGCATGGTAAGGACGAACAAATTATGTCATATACCGGGCTCGTTAATACGGTAATAAGTTATTTCCAGGTCAATGGACCTTCTGACTTGAAAACCATATCCACTTTTGCGTCTGGTCAAAGGCTCACTTTCCTAGATAAATCACCCATATTATTAATGGCGCAATCCGAAAGAGGCGAGTCCTCGAATGAACTGTTGAACCAACTTGATTTTCTATACTCGTATATCCTTTCCTCATTGAGTGAACGCCAACTACTGAGATTATTTTCTGGAAGAGAAAATTTTGATTTAAGAAACTATTTAGAAACTACAGATTTCGAGAATTTGAACGAGATTTGTTCATTAATCTGTAATAGAATGTTTCCCGACCTGCTTTTGAACTCATTGCAATGCTTACCATTTCGCCATTCTTCAAGATTGAAATTACAAGATTTGATGCTACAACAATTAGATAAAAGACAGGATATCCCCAGGGGCACCTTATTATATGGGTTGATAATTGCGCCTCAAAATAAGCTGTGCTGTGTTCTTCGACCCAAGGGTCATACATTGCACACCACAGACTTGCACCTTTTATTTTGTTTAATATCGCATCAATTTCAAAATTTGGACGAGACTCAAGAACTTTGGGTGCCCATATGCTTCCCTAAATTCAATTCCAGCGGATTTCTTTATTGCTATATCAAATTTTTACCAAACAGTGCTCAGAACAACGAGAAATCAGCATTAGTTCTAATAAGTGCACAAAAAGATGCCTTTTTCTCATTAAAATCATTCAGTGATGAGTTGGTTGCCAAACTCGAAAGCGAGAGGCTATTGAAGAAAATAAACGCCTCAAAGGGGTTTAAGCTAAGTGATATTCCAGCACCCATGGTCCATCATTTCATATTTAAATCGAAACAAAACGTTCAATATGTCATGCCGCATTTTGAAATCAACAGCAACATTGGCCTGGATTCGTCGCAGGGATTAGAATATGAATTGAAATTGAAGACGTATTACCAGCAATTGCATGGCACGGTGGTAAGAGACAATGGAAATCTTTTGAGTAGGTCCATACTAAATTTCGTTAAATGGAGCTCCAAAGACAAAGAAGACACAACGCTGGACGGAACAGGAATGAGTTTTTCTGAGTTGGACGAATATATTATCGGGAACTCATCATTTGAACAGGAATCCGTCAATATGCTAGGAATGGCATGGGTGACGCCCAAGTTTGAGTTATATCTAATTGGTAACAATGGAGTTGTTGACAAGAAAGTTATATTCAAGAGTGCGAGAAAGATAGTCAATTGGTGCCAAAAACACGAGTCACGGCTGTTTATCAGTGACGGGGCCGTCTTTTGAGTTCTTGAAAAAACAGGATATTATTTTCCTTTAGTTTGTAAATGTATATATATATATATATATATAAATATATGCAAATACGTGTGTAAAATTGGGAGTACTTTTAGTTTTTCTTCCTTTTCGTGTATGTTGAATATGAAAATAAAATAAATAAATAAAGGAAGAAGGGTGTTGAACGGTTTAGTTTGAAGCACATTTGAAAAAATTTTGTTGAAAATGTCAGAAGAAATGAAAGAGTTTTGTCTTGGAAAGAAGTTAGTGTTAACCACACACATGTTGAAATGCTAGTTAAGGAATAAAAAAATAAAAAGGGAAAGTAAAGCAGGGAAGGAAGGAAGGAAGGCGTAAAAAGATAGTATAAAAAAAAAAAAAAAAAATGCAATGTAATGTTGAATGTAATGCAAAGGGGTCGGAAATTCTGTTAAAGAGTTGTTGTTCCGGGCGCTATTATAACGCTAGTAAGATGGAGTGGATCTGGTCTTCGGGCGAAATGTAGTCGTTGTCGACAATGTTGACCAGGCAATAGTCGTCGATCAGAGACTGGATGAACTGGGAGCTCTGAGGCTTATCGTTATTGTCCATGTTTAGTTTCCACTCGTCTAGAATGTGGTAGAACTCTTCCTTCCATGCCAAGAAGGAGATCTTCTCGACAATGGTGGGCTGTAGGATTTCTCTACCGGGGAAAATCCCCACGTGACCGCGTTCGCCTTGGAGTTGTCCGGATGATTGCTTAGCAGGTCGCCTTGAGAGTCGATGGCGAAGTAGGTGAGGAACTCGTTGTTCTTCAATATTTCGATCAGCTTGGGCAACTTGGTCTTGGGCAACATGAACTCCAGGTACTGCTTTTGGTAGACATAGCCGTCCTTGGGGCCCCAGCCGTGGACGTTGTCGTTGGACCTGATGCCGTTGACCTGGGGTTGCGAGTTGATGGTGATGATGGAGTGCTGGTTCAACTCGACCAAGTGGGACAGGATCGGGTTGACCTCGTCGTTGATGGGGACGTCGCTCCAGGGCAAGCACTTCAAGTTCCCGTTCAAGTAGCTGATGACCAGGCAGGCGACGTCGTTGATGGAGGTCGGGGTGGCCCACAGCTCGAGACACCTGTTGGCGGACTGTCTGATCAGGTCCGAGCCGCACAGATCGAGATCGCCGAACGCGGGCGAAGACGAGTCACCGAACCTACCGTTGGGGAACTCGTCCACGGCCCATTGCGAGGTCCTGGCGACGTAGGAGTAAGGTCTTCTCTTCCAGAAGATGGGCCTGACCTCTTCGTTTTTCCGCTTCGGGTTCAAAGACTTCCTCCAGGGCAGCACGGCCAAGGGGTGGGCGTTGAACTCGGACTCCGTGGGCAGGATGTTGAGTCTTTCCAAGATCATCAGCGGCGCCTTTTCCAGGTTCATGGTGTAGATGTGCAAATGCGAGACGTAGCCGCTGTCGAGCAGCTTCTGGCACATTTGCACGATCAGGTTGGTGCCGATGTCACGGACCAGTTCGTCGTCGTCCTTGATGGGCTCCAACCGCTCCAGAAACGCCTGCGGGATGGCGACCTGGCCCCATTGGGCCCTTCTCAGGAACGCGGCGTACGTGGTGATGGGCATGATGCCCGGGATGATGGGCACGTCCATGCCCGCGGCCCTGACCTGCGCGCACCACGCAATGAAGTTGTCGACGTCGTAGAACATCTGCGTGATGATGAAGTCTCCACCGGCGTCGATCTTCTGCTTCAGGTACGCCAGGTCGAGCTGCGAGTCCTTGCTGGGCAATTCCGGATGGCACTCCGGGTAGCCGGCAACACCGATGGCGAAATGGTCGCCGTACTTGGACTTGATGTACTTGATCAGGTCCTTGGCGTACTGGAACCCGCCCTCGACGGGGGTCCAGTTCTGGGCGTCCCTGGGAGGGTCGCCTCTCAGCGCCAAGATGTTCTGGCACCCGGAGTGGTACGCGTTCTCCAGGGCGTCGTCGATCATCGACACGGGCATGTTAGTGCAGGTCAGATGCATGCACGTCTCCAGCCCGAGAACGGATTGCGCGGTGGACACCAGGTCCGTGGACAGGTGCGACAAGCGCCCGCCGCCGGCGTTCCAGGTGATGTCGATGAACTGCGGCAGCGAAGCTTCGTACATGCGGTCCATCCGATCGTAGAGGTTCTGCACACCCTGCGTGGTCTTGGGCACGAAGTACTCGAACGAGTACGTTGGCTTGCCGGAGCTCTGTCTGTGCTGTTCCAGTTTTTCTGTGATTTTCATGTCGAGTGGTGGTGGTGAGGAGAGTTCTGGTTGGTAGTGGTAACGCTAATTCAATCAAGGGGGGCAAGGTAAACTACACGGGACGCAAGCTGTGGCATTCGTTTTTCCGCGAGTGTAATATCACTTTTTATTTTCCCTTTTTCATATACATATATATATATATAGTTATATATACTCGCACACACCCATATTTTCATATATATATATATATGTGTAAAAGTATTTTTTCAAATACCGTTGGGTACGCAATATTCACAGTCTATAATCCGAGCGAGAGAGAGAATGACTAAACGACGGCCCGCTACCGGGGAGGCCGCCGTTGTTTTTTTTTCCATATAATACTACCGTTTCTTGAGTCATATCGGACGCAGCGCGGCTGCGTCGCGGGCGTAGACGATTCCCGTCACTATGTACGCGGCGAGCAGCCTGGAAAGGTGCTCGCGCACGGTGTGGAAGCGCGACGCCACCGCAGTCAGCAGCAGCTGCCACAGCCACGTGACCAGCAGCGCCAGCAGCAGCACGATCGGGTGGTCACACGCGACGCACCGCGCCAAGCGCAGCAGCGCGCGCGCGCACGTGACCGGCGGCTCGACCAGCGCGCGCCACAGCCGGGCGCCACACCGCATGGAGCCGCCGCCACACCGCCGCCAGGTCCACAGCGGGCCCGTGTCGAAGAGCCGGGTCACCAGCGCCAGCACGTGCCACTTTTGCGCGTACAGGTGCGCCAGCGCGCGGCGGCCGAACACGCGCAGCTCGCCCAGCAGGAACATGCACATCAGCGTGGCCAGGAACACGTGTCCGGAGGGGTCGTGGCCGCCCGCCCAGTGGCCGCCGGAGCGGCGGCACTGCGCAGAGGTCGTCAGCGGGCCCTGCCACTGGTGCATCTGGTCGTGGATGAACGTGTTAACGCTTGCGACCGTGCTGGTGCTGTCCGTGACGTTGACGTTCGCGGGCAGCGTTGCATATGCCGCCGCCGCCTGCAGCGCGTTCTTGATCGACCCGACCGTGCGGTCCCACAGCTGCTGCTGCTGCTGCTCGTGCACGTGCTCGCCGCCGTGCAGCGTGAGCACGTCGCGGATCAGGGTCAGCGCGCGCTGCGTCCGGGTCTCCGAGCCCTGGAAGTCGCGGTTCACGTGACCCGCGGCATCGAAGACGTCGTAGTGGCAATGGCCTCCCGTGTATACAAACACCAGGTCCATGATCGGCCCCACGCCGAACCAGATGCCCTGCGTGAACACGTACCACCACGCCGTCAGAATGGCGTACCGGCTGAACGAGTGCGCCATGCGTCGGCGGCGGCTGCCGGCGCCCGCGGGCGCCGGCAGGTAGCGTATGATGCACCACCACCCCACCAGCGACGTCCAGAACCACCCCTTCTTCACGAACACTGCGTTCACCACGCCGTCCTTGTTCAACGTCTCCTGCAGCGCCGCGCCGCAGCCGTACGCGTTCAGGAGGTATCCCGCCAGCACCGTCGCCGGGCACACAAGTAGGTGTATTGCATTAAACCATCTGCTAGACATTGTCGTCTTGCCCTGCTTTGTAAGTGTGTGTGTAGTGTGTCTTAGTGGGTACTCACTTACTGGCACACACACACTCTCTCTTGGTTTTTCGAGCTGCCTTTTGTATTTCCTCGCGCTTTCGCGCTAACGTGTTCTTAAAGAAGGAAAAGGAAAAAAGAACGCAAGTGGAAGCAAGCCCAAATCAGCAGCTCTCTGAAGAAAAGACGCCTCCCGCCCTCCACCATGCCAGACCCCAACAACGACACCAGCGGCGCGGCAACGCCCGCCCCCCGGACCAGAACCCTCTGCCCACCCGGTTCGAGGTCGAACTCGAGTTCGTCCAGTCCCTGGCAAACATCCAATACGTAACGTACTTGCTCACCCAACAACAGATCTGGAAGTCTCCCAACTTCAAAAACTACTTGAAATACCTCGAGTACTGGTGCAACCCGCCGTACTCGCAATGCATAGTGTACCCGAACTGCCTCTTCGTCTTGAAGCTGCTGAACGGGTTCATGGAGTCCGCCATCGTCAATGAAGACGGCCTGCTCGAGGGGCTGGACGAGCTGCCCAAGATCATCCAGCTGCAAGGCCCGCAATGGATGAACGAAATGGTCGAGAGGTGGGCCAACTAACACCGCGCCACGACCGCACCTGCATACACTCATGCACCTACGTACACACACACATATACTAATATATATATATATATAGGCCGCATGACACTTCTTTTTCTTTTTCCCCCATATGCATGTATAGTGACGAAAATACGTAACCAAGAGAAGGCCAGAGCCAAGCACACCCTCCAGACAAGAGCCCCCCCCCCTCCCCACCACCACGAGTATGCCCGGACACGAACTGGACGACGTGATTAACCAGCGTTTGAACCTGTACGATGTGCTAGAACTGCCCTCTCCTCTCGACGTCCGCGCCATCTACGATGACCTGCCCCAAATCAAACGCAAGTACAGGTCCTTAGCTCTGCGGTACCATCCGGACAAGCATCCGAACGACCCATTGATCATACACAAGTTCCATCTGCTCTCCACAGCAACCAACATCCTCACCAACACAGACGTACGGCCGCGTTACGACCGCTGGCTGATCGAGCACCAACGCAGGACAAACGACGTCCAAAGAAACAAACTCATAGAAAAGCTACAGCGATCCGAATCCGGTACAGCCACAGCCACTGCCACGCCACCGCACGCCAACGTCTCGCAAGTCCAGCGCTATGGTGAACTGCTGAGAAAACTCAAACACTTCAACAAACCATACGGCGACTGGAAACACCTGGACCAACAAGATCAAGAGAAGCCCGCACACCATCCTTACTACGATTGCTCCACTTTGAGAATTGTCCTCGACAACTTCCCGCATTCAAGCGTCAAAGCAAGCTGTTTGGCTCATTTGCAAACCCGTGTGTTCGCCGCGCTCAACCCTCACGAGATCCACGACATCTACTTCTCCGAAAGAAACAACTACTCAGACGGCGACTCTATAATAATATACACTGTGTTCGACACTCCCATCACGGCGCAACACATATTCCGAAGCTGGTCAAGTGGCAACGTCATCCCCACCGTCCACGACATGTCGCCGTTGATCCCGCTGCACTACTACTCGGACTTCAACCTGCAAACAGACTTGAACGACGACATTGCGAGGTTGGTTTCCAATGAACCTATTCCTCTTGACTGACTCGGATTGTGCCTATTTCCCTTTTCCATCCTATGGATTAGCATTCATATCTTCGCGGCCTTAAAAAGAAAAAAACGAAGAAAGCACTTAAGTAATGTTACATACTCTCATATATATATATATATATATCCACTTCTATATTCCAACAAGAACACCAGTGAAAACAAAAACAAAGCTACGTGATCTGCGTATCCCACCAAAAATGCTACGTTCATCGTCTTCCAAATTCATGGGGCAAAGACTGTTCTCCACAGCTCGCTTTCTCCAGGCTGCTAAACCAGCACCAAAAGGTAAAACTCAAGGGTTTTCCAAAAAAACATCATCCGCATCGTCTTACTCTTCTGCCAAGAGAATCACCCCAGGTTCACTGTACAAAAACTGGACAAACACCACACATACTGCTCAATTACAACAAACTGCCGTTCCTTTACCATTGCCCATCTTCAGTTTCGAAAACATTTCCAAGACTTTGAACAAAGTCGTGTCCTTCTCCAACAAACAATATAAATCCCTTCACCATTTGGGCTCTTTCAAGAAATCCCAATTCAACGAACTATTCCAAAAACCGGTCTCTTTAGTTCGTGAAGATGCAACTAACAGTTTTTTGAAAAATTTGATTTCTCATCCAATAAAAAAATTCATAATCACCGGAGAACCAGGTGTGGGAAAAACTGTGCTGTTATCCCAAGTACATGCGTTTGCTGTGGACTCTAAGCAAATCATCATTAACATCTCATACCCTGATTTGTTCTTAAACGGTAGAAATGACTTTTCCTATGATGAGGATTTAAAACTTTATATTCAACCAATGTTTTTGAAAACACTTATAAGGAAAATACTCAAGGCTAATGACCCCTTACTATTAAAATCCATCGAGCTGTCTCAAGACTATAAATTCTCAAACGTAAACCCAAAAAATGCCTCTATAAAACCATTCGTTACTTTAAACAAGGAGAAGAATACAGTTTTCGACCTGCTATCCGTCATGACCCACTCACATAATCGTGGTAAGCTAATGCAGGCCATCATCAATGAGTTAGCCATCCAATCCAAAGTGCCCATAATGTTCACGATAGATAACTTCTCGAAGTTTTTAACTACTTCATTTTCTGCATACAGAAACACGCAAAATAAACAAGTTTATTCCTTGGACCTGCAAATGGGTAAATTGATTATGGATATCATTTCAGGAGAAACGAACTTTGCCAATCGTGAAAGCTCCACCATACTGGCCATCTCCGGGGTAGATAGAACAAACAAAACCCTACCGGTGGCCCTGGGTAAAATCCCCGCCGATCCTTATGTTACCAGATACCACTATGAACCGAAATTTGTAGAATTGTTGCAAAGGGCAAAGTCACCGAATTTGAGGTTCCTAAATTGAATAAGCAGGAAGTTAACGAATTGATTGAATACTATAAAGCATCTAATGTCTTATTAAGTAAGGATGCCACGGAAAAAAATTGGGATAACTTGATTGATGAGAAGTATTTCCTCAGCGGCAACGGTAATCCAAGAGAATTATTGAAGAGTTTAGTTCTTTCCCACAGGTGAAAGACATAAACATATGTACATACGTAACCAAGCTGTTTTTCTACTCACTTCAAGAATTCTCTCATTTTTCATGTATATATAAATAGATAACCTACTCACAAACAAAAGAAATGAAACGGCCTTTCTGGCACTTTATCTTATTCAAAATACAAAGTTACACACTCGTATACATATGTATATCAATTTAATCCGACCAATCATCCTCATCTACATATTTTGGCTCGTCATTGTTCGTCGCAGGTGGTGGTTGCATTTGTTTAGAAGCAGGTGGCATGGCATTTTGGGTATGCTGCGGTAGTGATCTTACACTGTCACCAGCCACATTGGCTCTCCTCTCATCCCAACGCCTTTTGACTTCACTGACAATTTCCTCGAGATCCTCCAATGAAACGGAATCATTGATACTTTCCAAGACTTTTTGAACCACTGATGTATGATTACCATTCAACTTATCATCTCTGAATCTTAACATTACCCATGCGCCGGTCTCTTGGTTCTTTGCACATTCCACTATTCTGCCGTTTAGTGGTTGTTCTAAATTTTTCAAGTCTTGCCATTCTTCATCGGAGACACTCAATTCTGCAAATTTTCTATATGTTCTTTCTAGAATTTCAAATTCTTTTCTATCAAAAGGTTGATCAAAATGCTTTAGACGTGAATTGACATCAGCCCCACCTTGCCAAACATATAAGCTGAAAACTGGCTTAGCGTCATAGTTGTAATACCATCTGTTTCGATCATCTTTGGGTAAAGAAAGGTCTTCCACCATTGGAATATCCAATATTAATTTGAAATCCACAGTATTTTCTTGTTCTGGCTTCCATTTCAATAACAACGAATCCTTACCACCAGCAGTGTATGGTGCTTTCACGGGGGTAAATATAAGACCATCGGAGAGATGTGGTAATTTCTCTAGACTCTTGGCAACTTTCACCAGTTGGTAACTGAAATCCATGTGCTTCATAGAAATTTTAAATGGGAAGGTGGTGCAACGATTAGGGTATGCAGCTCTAAGATCAAAATATGGTTTGAAAAACTCTTTTCCCAAATGAGCTAACCTCGAGCTTGTAGGGGATTGCACAAGACACCTACCATTGATAGCAAGGCAATCAAACATCAAATAACGTAATTCTTGCAGTTTTGTCACAGGATTAGTTTGAATAACCAATTCACCATCCAATAGGGTCCCATCTTGTAAAGTTTCCAACAGCTCTTCTTTCTTCTTCTGAGGCAACCTGGGGAATCTAAATCCGTTGACCAAATAATAGTTATTCTCTCTATCAATCATAAAGCATCCTTGCTCTCCCGTTACAGGATTTATTACAATAAACATTAATACACGCAGACCGTCTGTTTTTTCACACACATAATAATCATGTGAAAGCAGCTTCTCTTCTACATCAGAATGCTGGAATGACACAGGTTGAGCACCAGGGAAAGTTTTGGTAGGTTTTGGAGAATTTAGTAATTTACAAACCATCATTTTCAAATCTTGTGTGACATTTCCTGGTTGGATAAGCCCAGGAATTTCTGGCGCCAATCTACCTTCCATTGCTAAAACCATATCTAAAATATATTAGTCGTTCCTATTTGGCCTCCTACTTTTCAGCTGATCTTCGTTTGAGTAGTACAAGTTGCAGTGTTTTTCAACTCTTCTTTTAGCTGTTCTTCATAATCAATTACATGGAAATACGCTTCGGAGGGACTGGCCCGAACATTGTAAGAGAATCATATAATCCATAATCCTTTCTGCTAAAGGGACAAAAGGAAAGTGGTATAAGGTAAATAACTACTCGAATTGGTATATAGAATTATACCAAAGCATTCAGTCATTTGATTGGTAACGCTATGTCCAGCGAAGAGCAACCTAGAAGAAGAGAGGCTACTAAAAATGTCAATTACAATGAAAGGGAAGTGGATGCTGAATTAGCCAAGAGGATACAAATACTGGAAAAAAGTAGCAATGAATCCAGGGGCAGCAATAGCCAAAGCCCGAAAAATAGCAGAAGCTCCAGTAGCTTATCTGGTAGGAATGAGAAGTTTAAGTACCAAAAATTCCTTCATGATAAAAATACCTGCTGGAATTTTATTCCTACATTACCTCCTTCGTTTAGAAAAAATAGCAGGTTTTCAAACGTATTGGATCTGGACGATGCCATGATTGACTTGAATAAAATGGTCCTTTTCAACTCGGAATCCGTACTTCTGTCTGCAAATGACACAATTTATATGATATCAGAGCCTGCCGGCGAGCCGTATTATATCGGCAGAATCGTCAATTTCGTCAGTAAGCCAGAATTTTCTAATACCATAAAAGATGCTACGAAGACTACTTTTATTTTTCCTGCCAAATTTTTCCAAGTTAGAATGAATTGGTATTATCGCCCCAGGGATATTCAAGAAGAAGTAAATACTTTCAACCCGAGGTTAGTATATGCATCACTGCATCAGGACATATGTCCAATATCATCATATAGAGGTAAATGTACCATACTGCATAAAGATGAAGTTTTAGATGCCCTTCCAAATGAAAAAGAAAGTATTATACGGCCGAATATTTTTTATTTTGATGAACTTTTCGATAGATACACTTTAAAATATTATAGAGTATTCAGTACTGACAAAATACTGAACAAATGGAACAGCAGATCGCCATTTCTTTATGTTTTAAACAAGAGATTTCGATATGTCTATGCAGAGCCGAAATATCCATTGGAAGACGTTATGAAAAAATACGTCTTTCTTGAACAAGACGTCAACAAAATAAGACATGAAGACTACAGCTGGGACAAAAGGTGTCAATTTTGTAAAGAGTGGTGCCTCCAGAAAGAAAGCCTTTTGTGCGACGAGTGTGGTGTCTGTGCACACCTGTGCTGTATGGACCCCCCACTCGATAGAAAGCCGAACAAAGATGTTGCTTGGACATGCTTCAGCTGTCTACAAATGCAAGAAAATACTGAAGACTCACGTCGCAAATTTAGAGAAGAACAGGCGACAGAATTGGGTTTTATCCGCTCTTCGAGAGAAACAATCGAAGAAATCTCTAACAAAGCCATAAAAGAAAACGTTGGTTATAACGCTGAAAATTGCTGGTTTCAGTATTTTGGGATATACTCCATTTCACATATTGGCGACCTCTTGAATGAATCTGTTTTCTTACCATATCCCTTCAAACCTTCTAGAGTTGGTATGAAATACCAGTGGTCGGGCTGTATCAATAATGAGCCCTGGAAGCAGAGTTCGTATTCACTGACAGATGTAGAAGAAGAGCGAGGTTCAATCAAAACTTCTCAATTAGCATGGGTATTTGAACCATCAAAAATAACTACACAAAAATTAAATGAATATGTTGAACAATGTAAAAGGGAATTATGTCCCGTTTTAAAAGTAAAAGGGGAGACTTGCAACTTTATCGATGTAATTTTAAAAAACCTGCTATCGACAAACTACGACACAGCAGAGGCATTTGAAAAATCCAAAAGGGAACTTTCTAGAGAATCTTTGAACGAGCCGACTTTTACAGTTGAGGAAATACATAAATTCGAAACAGCTGTAGCAAAATTTGGTAGTGAATTACGTCCTGTATGCGAGTATGTTGGCACTCAACCCATGTCGATGATCGTAAGATTTTATTATAACTGGAAGAAAACTGAACGCGGCTTTACAGTGAGAGGGAAACTCAATAAATTACCAAAAAATAAAAGAAAAGAGAGTATACACGATGACGAGGATGAGCTGAAGACCAAATATATTGACGACTCTTCCTTTGATACTGAAAAACTCTCCCTAACAGAAACTTCTTTTCAATGCATGTTTTGTAAAATAGATTACTCTCCAATGTGGTATAAAGTTACTGGTGGTTCAGATGACGAAAACATTAAGGTAAGAATGCAAACAGGCGTTAACGAAAAAACAGAAATTTCAGAAAAAGTGCCTGCTAATAGTAAAAAGATGAGAGATTAGGCGCTCTTTGCATCCGTTGCGCTCGTATGTGGCGAAGATACGCAATTAGATGGGTATCTCCGCTTGAAACATTAAAGAAAATAACAGGCACCAGTCAGAATAGTTTTTATTCAGCAATAGAAGGCATAATTGAAGAGAGCAACATTAACAAGTTCACCTTGTCTCCATTCCAAGCTCACAGTAAACTACTGGAATGGGAGCTTGTTCAGGATTCGGAGCTGATCATAAGGCAGAGAATGAAAGTTTACGAAAATCCAAGTTCGTTCATGAGAATGAAGCGCTATTCCATGACATTTCATGCACAACTTTACAAAATGGTTTTAAGAACATATCGCAAGAACGAGCTTGGCCCGGAAAGAATGCAACTAGATCTTGAGTCTTTTTTGAAAGATAAGAAAAAAATAGATAAAGTTTTCAAAAGAGACGGTTCAAAAGGAACAAATAATAGGGAAGATGAGTATCCTGTAAATATAATTCAACAATCGCCGAATATAATTAATAAGTCTAGCACGACCAAAAACCCTAAAAATAAAAACAGCTTCATCGAAAATGTTGACAGTGACAGTGCTACTAATACCGAAAGTCCTTTAAATGATATGATAAAAATTCCAATGAAAACAGGAAACGATTCCTTAGGTTCAGTTTCTGTAGATAAAGATTTTAAATATGTCAAATTTGATAACAAAATATTCCAGCGGTTACGGAATAGTCTGAAACCACTGAATCATAAAAAGCCAAAAAATGACGGACCTTCAACGAAAAAAAGCTAGAATGGTCAGCGATGCTGTAGATAGTCCGTCAAAGTGTACAAATAATCAAGCTTACAATTACCCAGTTATTTTACATTGTAAGGATACTTCTGTCATCCTTCAAAAATATCACGACCATAACCCACCAAGCAGAGTATTCGATGAAAACTTAAGTTCGAAGTACTCTAAAAATAAAACTAAGAGCCCCGATCCACCACGAGACCAAAACTCCTCAAGAGGTTTTTGTTGTGTCTGCAAAGAAAATTTCAACGCCAACGAGAATTTTGAGCTACTGTGTGGAAATTGCGGGCTAACAGTTCATTACTTTTGTTATGGTGTTGTATTATCCAAGCATATACGGGAGTATACCGACCTCAAAAAGTATAAATGGCTATGCGACCCTTGTTCAAATGACCTGAATCCTATACTGTCAACCACGTACCAATGTACTATGTGCCCTACTAAAGAGAATGACTATGATAAATATAAGGGTCACTCTTCAAAAATATGTCCAGACGCATTAAAATGCACGAGCTCAGGAACATGGATACATTTGGTCTGTTCGGTTTTTGATGAGAACATCAAGTATGGGAACGGACAAGCAATGCAACCTGCCCTTAATACCACTGCTGTGCTTATTAAAAATAATAGGTTTATATGCGGTATATGCAGAATAAGCGGAGGTGGATTAGTCAAGTGTGACCAATGCTCCCATAGGTATCATGTTACATGTGCTCAGAGCAGCGCTAATTTCAAGCTTCTGTTTAAAAAGATAGATAACGCCTCAAATGTCTCACATTCTTGTATTAGAGATACTAAACTTAATGAAAGTTATACATTGAGACCCGTGCTACTATGTGATAAGCACGACGTCAATTCAAATGGAAGTGAGTACTTTCAATTAGCATATAAGCCTCCACACACGCTATCGTATATGGAACAGTACTGCAGATATTACAAACATACCACTGGCCGCACCTTGGCCGAGTCGAGATATTTGGAACAGCTAGCAACGTTATATGGTGGAATAATGAGGGATCCAAGCGAATCTATAACGAATCCTAAAACTTACGTACTCCCTACCGAAAAATTTTGTTCACACTGTGGTACAACTAAAAGCATATATTGGTATGAAGGAGATATTTGCCATTCTTGTAACGTAAACTCGGGCGTTTCAGAGGCTGATTATGAAAGTGTGGATGAAAACAGTGCCAAAACTAACGACATTTCAATAGAAATATCCCAAAAATTGATGGAAGGGCTTGACCCAGCCATTCTTGATATGAATACTCATAGAATTGTTACTGATAAAAAAAAAAAACACAACAACCATGCGAGTAAGTAGTCAATATAAATAAGTGGAATATTTGAGGGAATGTTTCAAAACCCTCAATATGTACACTTCTTCCTTTCTTTTTCATAGTTATGTTTACAATACATAGTACTTATCCTATTTTAAAATACTACAATTTATTATCATTTCCAAAAAAACTATACATTAATTTGGAGCAGGTGTTACAGTTCTAGACGTTTGGCCCACTATATCTTTTAGTTTATCATCTACTGTTTCAATAGTGCCATTTTTTTTTATTACCTGATGCATTCTTGCGAAGTGAAGACCCCCATATCGAATTAGCCAATGTATTTTTCCAGGCTATCACATCTTCCATAGCCTTGAAATGTCTATAATTGATCAGATCAGTTAGTATTTCAATCTGTTTATTCAACTTATTGGTACGAGAGACTTTAGTTCTTTTCCTTTCCGAACGAGCTAAGATTCTTGCTCCTGGTCTTTGGGAATTTATTATCGTTCTCTTCTGTTCCAGGAGCTTGTCCCTCTGGTCTTCTAGTTCTTGAATTTTATTAAGAACTTTCCGCGTCTTGGAGCTATCGTCTAGTTTCACAAGTTCGTCGGCAATCCCATCCAGCTTTTCATCCAATACAGCCTCTTTCTCTTCTTCCGCATCAGCTAGGATATCTGCTTCACTTTTGACGCCGTTATTATTATTGTTGTTTTTATTGTTATTATTAATGTCCATGTTATCAATGTTCAATTCATTTTCGGTAAACTCATTATTTTCTAATTCCTTTAGCAACTTTTCCTCACCCTTAGTAAATGCTCCTAATGATAATGCATGGTTGCGCAGGCTAACGGAAGTCCTAATCCGATGTAGTACAGGTCTGATTTGTCTTAAGAGATCGTGCTCTTTGCGACCCCAGTTATCTAACCAATCTATTATTTTTGACAGGTCTTCGTACTTATCGATACAGTACCATTGGTCTGGTGAAAGTAGCAGCCTTGAAGGGGTTTCATCCATGATTTTCTTTTGAATCGGTGTCAACTCAATGAGTGGGTTTACCCGACCATTGCTATCCAATAATTCGGTCTCTATTCCGTTCTCAACGTAATTATAAGAGCCGGAGTCAGTCTCGAATATGCCAAACACTTCTTTAGTTGCCTCACATGCACCTTTGGCATTGCCGATATTCTGCCAATCACTCAATTGTTTATCATTGACGTTTAAAAAGAATTTCGCAGATGAAGCTCTAGGGCCCTGAATTAGTAAACGACCGGACTGGTAGCTGAAGTCACTGATACTTTTGGACGCCTCTTCTGTGTCAACAGGAAGCTCATGACATGGAACACCATTATGATCCAACCAAAAATATCTGTTCCCATATCGATCTAAACCAAGCGGTTTTAATCTCTGCAAATCATTTTCGAAAAGACAATTGTCAAGATAATTTTTATCAGATTGTAAAGCTTCCACTTTTTTTTTCTTGTTCGTTGGCCAGCTCTTGCTTTTCTTTAATTAAAGAAGGATCTAGAAGTTCAGTATTAGCTTCGACATCGTGTTGTTTGTCTGGATTATCGGTAGATAGTGTATTTTCGTCTATTTTGGTCAACTTCTCTTGAATTGCCTGCAGCTCGTTCTGAAGGTTACCCAATACGACTGCTTCCGACTTCAGCTCTCTCGCAACTTTAAATCTTTCACTACGAATTTGGCCACATAGTTCCATAGAGTCATCCACAGCTGCCTTTATATCAGGAGAGAAATGCGATACAAGATCTATGAGCACCCATAGTGCATTTGTTTTGTCATCAAAGGACAACTTTCGACAAAAATTCCTCCAAAGCTGTTTGGGCAGTTGAGTAGCTGATATATCCTTAGGTATGATTTTGTCAATGAAAAAATCAATAAACTGGGTGTACATGGGGAGATGTCTGCTGTCTTGCAAGACACCTAATAGAATTATAAGCCAGTAACCATTATTGAATTGTCTTTTTGTTAAACGTTCTATCCAGTTGACATTACGATAATTTAGGCACTTTTCCAATTGAGGGTCAACCTCTTCAGATTCAGATCCAGATTCAGATTCAGATTCAGATCCAGAATTGGATCCAGATTTAGAGTTCGCTTCACCTTTAGCACTAGGGTCGCCTATAAGTCTTTCTCCATTTTGTCTAGGACTTGAGTTATCAGTCTTTTCGCTATCTTGTAGACAATGTCCGTTGCCATTTTGCTGCTGCGTTGTCTGCCCTTGCCTAGAATCATTTGTCTCTGTCAGTACCCCTTTGTTATCTATTACCCAATCTTCAACAACAATGCAGTTCCAATCACCATCTTCGTTGATAAACAGACGTAATAGTGCAGTAAAAACTTCAATGAGTAGGGCGGACCCATTGTGATTGACATTATCAAGTATATCGTCTGTTGCTGGATCATCATGAATAATCTTGTATTCAACCTTATCAGAGTTCCGTTTCAGTATCATTTCACGGATAAACGGATTTCTTTGCCAGTTGCTTGATTTTTCAGTATCTTCCTCAACACTATCCTCTTTTTCTTTTTTTCAATAGCGAGCTACCACTCTTGTCTTCTAGTTCTTCGGTTGTTTGCGTCTTTATGTTTACATAGACAACTTCACCTTTTAACTCATATGCGTCTGTACACTTCAGAGAAGTGATGAATTGGTCAAGACTAAAGTGGGATAAGTAAATTCTTGAGCCAAAAGTATTTAAAAATTGGTAAACTTGTAGCAGCTTTCCGAAAGAAGCGAATGATTTGGAGCTTCCAATTGAACCTACTAGAACGCATTCCAGTTTTTCATTATAACACGTCAAGTTTGGAAAGATACTTGGTGGGTGTTGATATGGCAATGCCAAATCATCCATTATACTTGTTATTGTTACTGGTACAGGTTCCGCGTTAGTCAGAGCAGGGACAGCCTCGACATTTTCAGTCTTCGGTTCATCATTAGCCTCCTTTTTCCGCTTTTTAGAATGACTCTCTGCTAAGTTATTTTGATTCTTCTTTTTATCTTCTTCTATAGGCTTATCTTCAGCAGCGTTTTCCTCAGCTTGTTTCCTTTTTTTTCTTGGTTTCCTTTTTATTGGACTCATCATTGGGCTCATTGTTTTTATTGGAGGATTTATTTTGACGTTTACTCTTACCGTTTTCTGGTGGTGAAGCGTTGGCACTATCCGAACGCCTTGCAACGGTAGAAGGATCATCATCTTTGTATTTTAACATATCTTTTGGCCAATCCATAGTCAAACCATACATTGCTAAATATTCAGGTTTAACGCACCAAGGTGCACCCATCTTTGAAGAAGCCCTTTGCAAGGTGATCTTAAAAAAACATTTAATTAAGTGTTTTGTGAAAGTAGAACGATCCCTATAAATCTGCCCTTGGTCAACTATAAATGACTTATTGCTACAGGTAGATTCCTCTATCAACATATATTTGGTATGGGCAGGCATCGCTATTTCTTTGGTTTCTGGATTTATCGTTGCATTGAATTGAACTTTTTCTTTGATAATATAACGTTTTTGATATTGGTATTGAGGTAAGTTAGGATTACTGCTGTTGTTGTTCTCAGACACCTCATCAGGTTGGGGAGTACCTTGTTGTGAATTTGAATTTGTTGTAGAAGCGTCTTTATGCTTACGTAGATAAACAATTTCACCTGGGAAAAAATCATTTTTAAACCTTGCATAAACCTTCTCCACTAATGCGTCTAATCTTCGTATTCCGTTGAAATGTAAAAATCTTGCCACGGGCTCTCTTAATTTTAATGGGAATCTGTCTTCAACGTACTTGAATTGTGTTTCTTCACTATCCAAGGCCTGGAAAAACGTTAGGCACGAAGTACCGGTGATTTCACAAGTGAAATGGTGGCGAGTATAGAAATCAAACCTTTCCAGAAATTCTTCGTAACTGGGGAACCATTCTCCAGTTTCTTCAATATGCCATACTTGCACGTTCAAATCCAATGGCAAAGGCTTTGGATCAGGAAGCAGTATAGGTTTCCTCTTGTATAAAACCATACTTTGCTAAGGGTTTTCTTTAATTTCTTCCTATTGCTTTGGCTTATCCTGCTGTCCCTAATAATGTTATAGGATTTCTTATAGGTAATAGTAAATAATTTGGATGTATCTATTTACCTACAAGAGATATCAAACGTGATGTATCTTGTTTCGGTCGAGATGTCTGCAGATTGCCAAGTAATTCTGTATGCCATACAACACAACTTGTTGATAAAACAAAGAGGAAAACGCCTAAAAAGAAGATTAAAAAAAGAGAAATTTTTCGATCGGTATTATCCTTTTTATTTTTTTTCCTATTTCTACACATTTTTTCCTCTTTAATTTTCCTTTATTATTTTTCATTTCGGGTTTTTTTCAGCATGTTATAAATGGATAATAAACTCACTGAACACAAATCACGAAAATTTTTCTGTTTTTGGGCAACTCAATTGGGAAGTGATGAAGGAAGAAACGTATGCAAGTATACATTTATTTGGATCGTTGACTTCACGATATTTCAATACAGGAAGAAAAGTCTTACTTTACGCTGCTTCTTGAGAGCTTTAATAAGAAAAATGAAAAATGATTATAATATAAGTATGACTATCTATTACTGGCTTTCACTGACGTAAGGGAAACGCATGTAAAGCCAGAAAGTATCCGACATAAGTTCAAGGGCCCATGTATGACACGTTATTTGTAGAAGGGTTTCGTTAGAGTCGTAAGAATACTTATATAAACACTTGAATAGACTATTTACAGGAAGACCGTAGTTCATCCAGAATTCGTCCGGACGCGACCAGTTTTTTATTACTTATCATTAATTCACTATCGGACAAGCAAACTAAAAGGCTGACTTCTAACTTGCTAAGAAGTCGTTTAGATACGCCACATACTTTGCTAAAGTACTCATGTGAATGAACGAAGTCTTCTAATAGCTTCGTGCTTAGTCTCACTGTTGCTATTATCATCCGATGGATCTCCTTTTCTTGCAATTTCAGCTTCAATTGCAAAACGTCACTACCATTTCTAGTCAAAAATATTGTGTCCATTAAATATGTCGCTACAAGGTAAACCGTTGACTCATATTCACATTTGTCTTGAACCCTCTTAAGAAAGTCCACTGATGACAAAGAGGGTTTGCTCTTCATGTAAAAGTTTGCGTATTCTTTTTCCGTCTCCTTATTATTAGAAATGGTGCAGTTTTCATTCTTACTAAGTTCTAGTATTAGATTTATCGTGCCGCTAAAGTTTGCCAAAGCTTCTTCAACTGACATATGCGGCAATTCTGTATCGCTAGGTATTCCACGTAATAATGGGTTTTCGCTTTCTGTATTACTCTCTTCTTGTTCATCGCGGTCTTCTTCCAACTTGTCCTCTTCTTCACCGTGTGGTGGCCTGATATGTAGACCTCCTATATCAAAACTTGTTATGCTACTGCATTCGGAAAAATCGAAATCTTTGACATTGTGCTTGTCTATATCGGAAGAATCGCCAATTTCAAAACTAGGATTACGAGGTTTAGATAGCGGCGATTTACGTCGAGTTATGTTCAATCCACTTTGTTGATGTAATAGATTTTTATCAAAGATAGAACTCGTGCAACCAGTCGTATCTTCCAATTCATCGTCACTTAACTCAAAGTTCGATGTCGAACTCAAATTGGTTGCGTTGAGACATGCACTTGAATCATCGCCCATTGCACTATACAACCCTTTCCCTCCATTTAATAGCCCTACTTGGAAGTCGTTTATCTTTTCCATGTTCTGTGCCAAATAAGTATTCATTTCATTGGCAGATCGCAACAACTGCTCTACGTGCACCCTATTCTTTGAAGTACTATTATCAGCTGCATCTTCAAACTGCAGGTTGTCAGGCTTACTGCTGCTTGATGGCCCAGGTGTATCTGGCATGGACTTTTCCCAGTCGCTTGCTAAATCTGAGAAATTTTCACTCTGTAGAAATTTCGGTTTTAAAGGTAACTCGAATGCAGTACTATAATCGTCTACAATTCCCAAGCTGACAGAACGTGCGTCACAATCTTCTAATTCTTCTAGTTCTGCACCGCTGTTTGTAGTCATTTTGTATGTTTCGTTTCTTTTTTCCTGCTTAAGGATATATTCTCTTTATGGGTAAAATAACTGTGTGCAGATACTGGATTACAGTATAATATTAGAGTTTGCAATGATAATGCGCCAAAGCATACCGCTGCTCAAATAGTATACAGTTGCTCAAAGAGTGCACCTCAAAACACTACCGCAGGTATCAGAGAATGCTGAGTTCAGAATCAATCATCACCAATAACTACCAAGAAAAAGTAAAAGCAGCATGACATAATATAGAATCCGTTTCGGTGAAAACCACTCCGATTTTCCCGAAATATACTCCGCACAAAGATTTTTCTGGGGTGAGACTATGCAATAATACTTTTACTACTACGTATGTGAGTTGTATGTATTATGAAAAGTACTTAAAAAAAGAAGCGAACAGAATACATTAATCGATAATTAAGGCGATTAGTACAATCTGAAAGCTGGACCCATGGAGGACTTAACGACCAAGGAGCCAACATTTTGCCAGTTCTTCTTCAACAAAGAGACCAAGAAGTTAACGGACATCAAAATTTGGTTAGCCAAAACATCTTCTTCCATTTCGACGTTACCGACGGCAACAGCCAAACACAAAACCTTCTTCAATTGGAACTTGATGGTAGATCTGACATCGGTGACCTTACTGTACAAGTCATCGTTGTGAGAAACTGGGGTTGGGAACTTACCAGCCTTAGACAATTGAGGACCCAATAGTCTTGGAACTTGCTTGATCAAGACTTCGGAAGCGATGAAAGCGTTGTACTTCTTGGACAACTTCTTGATCAACTTCTTGTTCTTGTTCAACTTCTTCAAGTCATCAACGGACATGGCGTCGACACCACAGGACTTAGCTCTGTCAACATCGAAAGCATCACCGAAGATACAAAGAGACATGTTTGGTCTTGGACAGATTGGCAATTTCAAAGAACCAGAGAAACGCTTGTCTCTTTGAGGGTCATAGTTCTTCAAACCGACTTGCAATTCGACGGTTTCCAAGAAGTTTCTCTTCTTGGTTTCGTTGGAGTACTTCAACAATTCCTTGACGTGTTCTCTGACTTGAGAAGAGGTGATCTTAGACATTTTTTAGTATGATATTAGTCTTCCAAAGTATTTGGTGGTCCGTGAGGCTTGCGACTAGTTAGATGGTTTCTTAAGTTGAACATTAATAAACTCAATAATCATCTCCCATACCTGAGAAGTAGTACTTGAATATGTTTATTTGAATGCACATTTTCCCATTGCGTCTGATTCTCTCGATGTCGTTTGCCGAGACGACAAAAATGATGTCGCGCAAAACTATTTGAAAACAAATATCTCTAAAAATAAAAATGACATCCGTACATGTCTAGGGTGTGAGGATGGAAAAGGAACTGGTTTGCGCCAGACGGCAAAAGAACGTCATATCATATAAGTATATTGAGGTTGGTGTTTCCAATAGTGAAGAAAGCCTGAGTATGACAGACCTAAACCCTTCTAAGGTAGATTTTTATCCAAGTAATGACAGAGTTCCGTAGCTTGTTGTTTTTATATTGCTGGATTTAGGCTGCTAGGGAGTTATTCTTATTTTATATATACATTTTAGTTTCTGCAATCTTCAAATTAAATGAGCTCGCTACTATTTTGGAACAAGAAGTACGTTTAGAGTTATTTTCTTAGATCTTGATAGGAATTCACTAAGCTTTAGTTCTTCCAGAAACGGTTACGTCGGGTTAAAGCCGTGTGCGCCATTGAGGGAAAAATGCAGTTTCCTAAATTTAAGTAAGCGTAATGGCCATAAGGGTTTAAAACTAGTAATTGCCCGTGAAGGAGGAAATATTACATCATGCTTTTAGTGTATAGTCGTATTAGAAACTACGTGCCGTCTTCTTTATGTCGAATATGTATACGGTATAATTCCGGTTCGCAGAACAGATGGCTGAATAGGCAATTGGGGGATCCATACGCGAAACAAGCCAAAGTCCAAAACTTGAGGTCTAGAGCTGCATTCAAGCTTATGCAAATTGACGACAAATACCGACTTTTTAGCAAAAGCAAGCCGGAGCAGAGGATATTAGATCTTGGGTATGCTCCGGGGGCCTGGTCTCAAGTAGCACATCAAAGAAGCTCGCCCACCTCGATGATACTAGGTGTCGATATTTTACCTTGTGAACCGCCGCATGGTGTGAACTCTATCCAGGCCAATATACTGGCCAAGAGAACTCATGACCTAATACGGCTTTTCTTTTCGAAACATTTTCAACTGAACAAACACGATGAGTTGCATAAAGATCATGGTTACTTTCAGAATATGCTCGAGGAGGAATTAACCCATTTGAAAGATACTGATTTATACCGCGAGATTTTCACTACTGATGACAATTACGGCGTTTCAAGTACGAACAGCACGCTAAGAGAACTGGAAAACTTCCCAATTGATGTAATTATAAGTGATATGTATGAACCTTGGCCCCAGACAGCGGGATTTTGGAATAACATTACTAATCAAGCTTATTTTAGGATGGCGAATACTTCTGGTGTTAGCATAAGAGACCATTACCAATCCGTTGATTTGTGCGATGCCGCGTTGGTAACGGCTATAGATTTACTACGGCCTCTCGGTTCCTTTGTTTGCAAACTATACACTGGTGAAGAGGAAAATTTATTCAAAAAGAGAATGAAAGCTGTCTTCAATAGCGTCCATAAGTTTAAGCCAGATGCTTCGAGAAGTGAGTCGAAGGAAACCTATTATATTGGGTTAAAGAAGAAGAAAAATATAGATAAACTAGAAGTGTTTAGCAGTTGATAGTCCGTTTCCACAACTTTTAGGTCACGTTTGTTTCATCCCCTTCGGTTTTTTTAGTTCTATTCTTGTAATAAAAATCAAAAAGTGTACATGTGTAAATATATAGATATATATCATCTATGAGATTTTTTATTCATTGATTGGTTCTTTATTCGTCTTTCTCCGACTTGCTCTCGTTCTCTTCTTCTGCAGCGGCAGCCTTTTCCTGTTGCCCTTGTTCATCTTCTTCTTTTGGTTGTGAAGTTTCTACCTCCTTTTCTCCTTCAGGTTCTTTTATGTTTGATTCTACAAACTCGCCTTCTTCGATTTCAGTATTTTGAATTTCTTGGGCATGTTTCGATGTTGGAGCAGAATCTAAATCAATTAGAGGTTGTGCATCAGCTGCCTTTGATGAGCTTGGTAACCCTTCGGTCTCGCATATTCTTTCTGATACAGTTTTCTTTCCATTGAGTACTAAACTTTCTTTCCATTTCTTGACAATATCATTAACTTCATTATCCCCTAGACCATATGTCGAACCTAATAAAGCTGCTTCTGAGAACCTCTCGGATTTGATTAAAAGTTCTTTAGCACCTTCTATATCACCAGCAACCCAATAAGCATTGAATGCCAAATTGAATTTACCAGCAGTTTCAGCATCTTTAGCTAAAGTAACTAATCCCTCTTTATCATTGAAAGATGAATGCAATAAGAATAAGGATTCTAGGTCGTGTGCTTTTGTGAAAGCTTCAATAGCAAGTTTGAAATTGAATCTTTGTAAAGATGCGTCACCTAGTGATCTCCATCTCATATCAGCACTCTCGTCTGTCAACAAATCATGAGCCAGCGTAAGTTGACCAACTTTCAAGGCTAATTCGAACTTTTGATCTTGATCTGGGGATATGTTTAGTGCTTCTTCATAATACTCTTGACCTTCCAAAAATCTAGCAATCTTGGTTAAAGAGTCCTTACCTTCGACATTTGGGAGAACATTTTCGATAGCTTCTTCAATTTCTCCTCTTAAAGTTAATGTTTGAAACTCGAGAACCTCTAAAGATATTTCGTAACCATAAACATGCACCTCTCTATCAGCTAAGTATACTTTGTTGTCACGAGCCAAATAGCCTAATAGGTACATTTCTTTTGTGTAATGAGCCAAATTATAAGTCTTACCACCGACGAAGTAATTTAGCCTATTGGTTGCTGTGGTGAAAATAAAGACATCGCCAACCCATTTACCCGATGTAACAGATTCGCTTAATTCATACAATACGTCGAATGCTTCGTCAACACCTTCTGAGTCGTCAATGTTGCCGTCTTTTGCTGCTTCGAGGTAAGCATCTCTGTTGAATAATAAAGTGTAACCACTGGCTTCGTCACCGCTGTCGTTAGTGTTGATGATCATGAGCAATTCACCGTTATCGGACCAAATCACATCCTTAGCATTAACATCAATTCTTCTGACCAGCGCACCGTTGTCCCAGTCGAAGAAATAAACAAAGCCTTCGGATTTAAGACCCAACAAAGCACCTGAAAATAGCCTATCGACTGCTGAGTGTAATGGGATAGACCATGATGTAACTTCCTTAAAATTCTTATAGTATTTTGTTTGTCCGGTCTCGTCAATTAAGGCATAACTGTTGGAGTCAGGGCCCCAAACAAAGTCTTGGCATTTACCAAAAGCTTTGTTTCTCCAAGCCAAAGCTGTATAAATAACGTATTCACCGTCCCCAACAACTGTAACGAACCTACCGTTTGGAGAATGAGCTAAAGACTGAGGGAAAACATCGACGGACCCAAGTTCTTTAGTTTGTAAGGATAATGGTTCATCTTGTTCGACATCTTCGTTGCCTCTTATAACAGCAGTGAATATGTCGGAAACTGCTGCATTTTTACCACCTGACCATACCAACTTACCAACAGGATCAAGCGATAAAGTTGGAACATCATTACCTAACGAAAGCACAGTGAACCCGTTATCAAACCCGGACGCAATGTAGTTTTTACGTCCAGTTGGATGAGTGGCAATACACCAACTTCTTTCTAAACCAACGTTTAAAGTTTTCTCCACCTTGTAAGTGGAAGAGTTCCAGATCTTCAAAGTACCATCTTCAGAACCAGAAATTATGATTGGTAAAGTTGGGTGGAAAACAGCAAACGAAACATTAGACATGTGACCTTCTAAAGTGGCTACGCATGACTTTGTTTGGTAGTCCCAGATCTTGATGGTCAAGTCATCCGACGCAGTGATCATATAAGGCTTGTCAGGTAATGGGTAGTAATCAACGTAGTTAACGCCCCTTTCTTGCCCCGTAGTTAAAGTGAAATTTGGTGTTGACTGGCCCAACGACCAAACTTTAACTGTTCGATCTAAACAACCGGAGGCAAATGTAGTAGGGTCCTTTGGATTGAATGCTACGCACATAACAAAATGTTCATGACCCTCAAAGGTCTGTTCGAGAGCCCAATTGTTTTCCCAATTCCACAGTTTGACTGTTAAATCGTCACTACCGGACAAGACATAAGGTTTTGTTGGGTGTACAGCAATGGAACGTATATAGTCTGGATGAGCTTCAAAATCAACGACTTTTTTCACCGGTGTTATAATTGAAGACTCTGATCCTGAAATCGTCACTTCCTACAATTATCCAGTTTTTTCTTGCAATGAATTTACCTGCTCTTACAGGAGTTTCGGTGACTTGAATGGATCTGACCTCAATTTGTGTTTCGTAATTCCAAATTTCAACACGGCCGGAGTACAAGGTTGTTAGAACCCATGGTTCGGTTGGATGGAAGTCAATACCTTTGACCCTATCGGATCTATTACTGAAAGTTTTCTATAATAAGAATAAAACGTAAAATAAAACAGTTGCAAAACAAAGCAAATCGTTTATTTTAAAAATTCGGCTGTTAGTACTCCTTTTTCTTACTGTCTTTTGTTCCAGAGCGCAATTGTTGGGAGCCTTTACTTGGCCTCCTACCGGAACGAGATCAATTTCTAAACTAAAGATTCTCGGATCCCGTTTGCAATTGCATTAACTAAACGCGCTGCGCTAACATACCTTTATGTCCAGCTTCATGGTGTCCGTATTGTTGCTTCGATTGGCGATCTTACCTCACCACTACAAGCAACCGAATACAGTAGCTATTGGTTATTTACTCCCAAATCTGACACGACATGTTCCTAATGTAAAGTGTATCCATTCGTGAAAAAAAGACAGCCTGTTACCCGCTCATTCGTGAGACACGATTTGCGCTGTCGCGTCACAAAATAATCACACTACTAGAGTTTGATATTATCGTCAGTTAATCGGTTGCTGATGTCGTGAGACTAGTAATTCCGTCTGGTAATTCCAATAAGAAGCGATTCTAAACATACTTGTTGATCCCTAGAACTTTTTGAATGGATGTATATTTTTCACCAACTTTTTTTTCCTTTCCATAGCATATTATAGTTTGTTTGCAAACATTTTGGTTGAAGGGAAGAAGGCATCTCTAGGACAAGGTGTTTGTAGATTTGAAGATCAAAATTTTCAAACAGAGTTTTTTCTGAATGTCCTCAAGGAAAACAAGTTAGAAAATTTAAAAGAGGAGTATGACAAGTACAAAACGCAAAGTGCTTTGTATACTGGCTTTGTAATCGAGAAACAGTATGAATACCAAATATTTCCCTTCCAAATTAGTAATTTACTTCGAGTAACATTTTGTAGAGGGGGTAAACCGGTTTGGTATAACTCTCTTCCTTTTCAGAATGATTTAGATTGGTCGCAACCGCTATGCGTTCCAACTGTAGAAGACGACGCTGTCTCACAAAACCATTCCATATGTTTCAAATTTGCAAGGGTACAAAAATATACGCAAAGAAACGTGACACTTTATTTTCCCAATAAATTCGTTGGGTTCGTATTTTTCTGCAACTCCTCTGGTACATTCCCTAATTCTAGTGAAAATTATGGCACGGTTCCATTGACACCTATTATATCTGATAATATTAGGGATTACAAGACTTCTTGGAGGATAAAAGGCACCGTCACAAAAGTGATTCCCTATTTACATACTTTAAGTATCCCAATGTATCGATACGAGATGCTAACAGACCCTGATCATCATAATCCAGAGCAATTGGAATACAAGTCCTTAACTTCAGAATTCTTGGGGAGCTATAAAAGCCTTGAAAAGCTTGGGAGCAAAGGAATGTCTTGGTTAAATGGGATAGATCCCATGGAAAAATACGACAGAATTAAAAGCGAGAACGTTTGGCATTTTCATAAAAACTTTGAAAAGACATTAAACAAAATTGGACGAAACATTGAGAAGCCTCGTGCTGCTTTGATAAGAACAATAAATGCACGATCCAATGATGAACGCATGACAAGGAGGAAATATTTGAAAAAGAAGGTTTCTAGAATGCTACGAAGCAGAATACCTTTGCAGAATTGAAGCGGTCGATGGTTATATAACAATTAATTAATACACCATATGTTGATCCATTACGGCCCTTCCGCACTAAAAATGAGATTTTGATACATAAGAATAATTAATGTTGTATTTGGTTTCTAATTTATTTTTTAATTTATTTTATTTTATTTTGTTACATGGTGGTATTAATAATATGTTGAACTAAAGGTATTACAATATAAAGACAAAGGTAACAAAAAGTTGACTTTTTAAAAAAAGTTGCACTTAATCGAATCGGTATACAATGTCTTGCATTTGATTAATGAAAAAATAGGGAAAAAAATACGATAAGGCAAAACTTAAAAGGTCAAAGAGAAATGCGAGCGAGAATTTTGATAGTTTATAATAAGTACGAAAAGGTCAAATCTTTGCTTCTTAGAAGGCTCACATGAAACCTTCATCAAAAAATCCTGGTGGTTTCCTTACTGGTTGTTGATTATTTCCTAAACTATTCATACTGTCATCTCTAACAAAGTTTTGTGATCCGAATCCTCCATCTGAGCTTGAGGTATCTAAAAGGTCTCCTTCAGTGGAGTCGTGGAATGGGTCTGCAGTTGAGCTTGTGTCTTCTTCCTCAAAAGAGTTTATCAATCCATTATGTGCGTCAGACTGTGTCCTTGTGTGTCCTGGGTATGATTTGGAACCCATTGTTAATGTTGACAGGTTTTCGCGCGAAAGATTTGTTAGGTTGTGGGGAAATGTTTGTTGATTAGAATTTTCATCCTTTAAAACATCTGTACTTGCATTGTTGTTCTTCTGCCTTGTGAATTTGCTAAATATTTTTTCTGTCAAAGAGGCTTTGTTCTCATCACTTGAGGTGAACGTTGTGGGAGTGGTTTCATCTTGCACTTGTTTTGGCTCATCGTTCATTCCAGTATTATTTGATTTGTAATCCGAATTGTCGTTATGATCCCTTGCAACGTTGCCTAAAGCAAGTAATTCGTTGGCTACAGATCTGTTGACGGTACCTTCTGGTTTCATAGTGTTCCTTTGGAAGGAGGTTCTATCATCCTTTGCAGGTTTGAATCTTAGATCAGGATTCTTTGAGAAGAGTATCATACCGGCAAATGCCAATATCATTAATAATAAAATGAACGAGAATGCAGCATTCATGATAAAAAAAATCCATCCCATGATGGCTGATACCTTGTAGCTTTGGTTAAACAGATCTGAAAAAAACATAAAAAGGAAGGAATTAACCACTGTGACGGTGGAAATCAAAATGTTCATTATGTTTGTTGGACGATCCAGATAGGGCTTATAGTAGATGATGGCGATAAAATAAAGCAGATCCAGTATAAACATGAAGAGAACTTGAGTTTGACCGGAAGCTTGAGCAAATCCAACCAATAATGATTTTACAAATATGTGGGACAAAAGGACAATGTTCCACCAATAGTGATTGGCGTTAAACATTGTATAGAAAAATCCGTATTTGTGTAACACATATTCATCACCATATAATAAAGCAGCTGGGTTATTGTACATTGCAACAGATCTTCTTGCAAAAAACACGGTTCTCCACGCAGCCCAAAGCATTAATCCACATGACAGAAGAATGAATAGACAAGCGATAACGATAACACCAGCTGAGTCTCTCTCGGTGAATTCCCAGAAACTTAGGATTGTTAACTGAACGAAACCGATGTATATATATCTTAATAAAGCGCCCTTTAATATTATTTTCCACTGTTTCCTAAACTCCCAAAATCTTGTCTTTTCAATCCAACCCAATCTAACGGCCAATTCCACACAGCATTTCACGATCACGATAAATCCAGCAAGTACATAACCACATAAAACGAAGAAGGTGAAACCGGTACAAACGATGGATGTGTTTTCAATCTTCATTTTATATCCCAGTCTCTTGATACCTCTAAAAATCAATGTATTAGAATTTCCATATAAGACGTTGGTGGCTCTTTTCATTAAGGAAAATTCCATTAAATAGTCCCAGCTTCTTTGAGCCAAGACAGACATGGAAGTAGAGGTCAAATACAAACTTGGCGTGCCGCCTGTGGACTGTACATACCAACGGAAAATTCTTTGCATGAATGAGATTCTAATCAACCCCATTGACCAAACCAGATTTTCCGCCCAAGCAGCAGCAATGGGTGGAACCCGATGGACATGCTGCATTGCGACCACGACTACCGATTGGAAATATAAGAAAAGTGACATCGTGTTGGCGGAAATATGCGAAGCGGCGGTAGAGTTTCCAAACGTGGATAAGATGGCAGATAATAAAAGACCAATACCCGCTACCACCGCGGTTGCCCATTTCACACCAATCTGAGAAACGGTCTTTCCGTTGGAAAAGTATATTTGAATACAGGCTAGATAATCACTAACATTGTTCGTGATCCTGACCTTAGCGTACGCGTCAATATCTGGGACCTGGTATGCAATACCGGGAATGTCGTCTACGTATTTCTTAGAGATATATTCAATCGAGTTGATTTGGATGTTACCTGGATGAACGGGGCAGAACTGTTTCCACTCGATTGCACAAAGATCAACGTTTTTAGTAATGATCCTGAAACCGTATGCATATACATCGATGTCAGCATAGATGAAAGAGTCAATCTGGGTTGTCATGTCAAGGTTGTAGTGTAGCGACCTGTCGTCCGGGTCAAAGACGACATCAAAACTGTTTGCTGACAGTTGGGAGTTTTCCATACATGTGACTAATGACGTCGCTACTAGCTTCCTTTTCGCCTCTACTAGACCTATGTTACTGGTCAGTGATATTATCAGCCCAATTATGGAACACGATTTGAAGGTTTGTAAAAATTTCATGCCTGTGAGGGGTACAACTGTGATTGTTTTTCACCCTTTGTTGTTGTTGTTGTTGTTGTTATTGTTGCGGTTTATTGCTTATAGCTTGCGCAGTGAAAAAACAAAGTTTTGCAAAACTTAAGTGTACAAATTATTTTTGCAGGTACTATTAACGTTGATTGACAAATCACACTATAACGAACGGCGTCTTCGAATTGTCTGGTCTCCTTTTGAGTGCTGATCTTCTTCTGGAAAAGCGGATGTAGCAGAAGTTTCTCTCGGCAAATATAATCGTACTTGTAAGCTAATGTTGTGTTATAGACGGCAGCAGGATTCAGATGATCTTTCAGCAGTTTGTTCCAGCAAGTTTTGACCACTTGCAGCCAAACATTCAAGGAATCAATTATTTCAAAATAAAGCGATGGGCCGCTAATAAGAAAAAGAAGCAGCAGTTACCCGCTAGCGAAGCAATATTTCTTTCAAAAGGTCAAGATAAGAACTATCAGCATGTGGACTAGAGGAAAAGCAACCTGTACGTCGACCGTCATCGCTACTACTACTACTACTACCACTGTGAACTTATAATTTCAGCTGGTGTCATACTGCAAATTACACGCTACTTTTTACTTCATTTCTCTTGTATCTAGGAGAAAAAAAGAGGCATATTTTAAGCGAGATTCTTCCATTATCTTTTGCATTACTTGACTTCATCATCGGTCCATGTCGCTTAAGCTTAAATTAATCAAGTTCCAGAAGTTATGGTTGTATTATTTTCCCTGTGACAGAACTCTTACGAAGAGAATATGTAAATCTACCGTTAATTCTACAGTGGCCTTCATCTTTTGCTTGATTCCTGAGATCAGAAAGCATCTGGGTGCTGCTCCTGCGATGCTGCCTATGATTTCTGTTATTGTTCATCCTGGAAGAAGGGTGGGAGGCACGATTCATGGTGCCATCTATTGTACAACGGGTTTGATATTTGGGTTGGCTTACGCAATCTTTGGCAGGTTTCTGGCACAGCGATGCTTGGGGAGTTCTTGGGACAAGTTAACAGAGGCTCAACAGCATATGTCTAATTACAAGAGATACGAAGCTGGGTTGGCAATTTTGGCTGTTTTTGAAGTGATTATGCTTTTATTCCACGGTTGGATGAGGTCTGTTTCCCATTATTATTTCGGTATCGTATTTCCACTATTCGTCGTAGTCCATTTCGCTTTTATGGATCCTTTAAATGAAACGGCGGGTACTATTGCCAAAGCTTATAGTGCTCCTTTCTACCTGGGTATTGCGATGTCGATATTTTGGAACCTTGTATTGTTTCCAGAATGGGGGACTACTTACTTAGGTAACACCACCATTGACACCTTGAATGAACTTCACAAATCCATCGATTATTCAATCAATTTCTTTATTGCAGTGGATCCACATAACGATAGTCAGTTGTACAGTAGGGACCCCGTTTCACTAGGTAAGCTTCTAAAAATGAAAACATCAATTGCTTCAAAAGTAAGCAATTGTCGATTGGTCCTCCATGAATGTATTTATGAGTTCACTTATGCCTATATCTCGCCTACTAAACTGAAACCGATTATCTCCACTTTGGAAAATTTAACAGTTTACATTAATGGGCTTGTCAATACATGTCAACTAGAATTCATCTTATTAGCTCGGAATGATAACGAGCTCAAGTCTGACGATGTTGCAGCATTAACGCTTCCGAAAAATAAAGAAATCAGTTTTGCAAATGCTGAAAAATTGTTAAAAGTTATTGACAAGTTACATCCAGTAATTTATAGCTTACATCGAACAATGAGTGAATGTATGTATATGGCGAAGTTGGTACTTGCTCATGCTTTTGATGTGAAGGTTTCAAAAGTTCACTCTTGCTCGATGTTTAAGGACGGTAACTTCCCGACTTTCAACAATAACGCTAATAATCTTCCAAATGATGTTGACATCCAAAACAAGATTAATGATTTAAAGAACGCATTAGAGGAATGTAAATCAAAATTCAAGTCAGAAATGTTAGGATTTGATATTGACATTATGAGTCCCAGTGATGAAATGTTTTTACTCTCAAGTTTTTTACTAAACTTCAGGCAAACTGCGAACTCAACTTTGACCATCATGGAGTCCGTTAAAGATATTTTAGTAAAGAGACAGATACAAGAGAAGAAAGGTTGGCTGAGAGGCAAAAGGCTTTGGTTTTTAGTATTGACTAACTACGAGACGTTCTCTATTTGGTTGAAAGGTGACAGAAACTCGGTGACAGAAAATGATACATTAAAGGGCACTTTTAATGCAGCCACTAATGGTTTTGCTCATGATACGGTCATTAGAAGGCCAGATTACGAAGAGAATCAGCTTTTGTCTCAAAAAGTTTCTTCAAACAAAAATTTTCCAAAATATGACGCTTCTCTGGATCTGCCAATAACAAGTGAACCAAAGAAAATTTCTTCTTCTTCCTCTGTTTCTTCGTTTTCTCCTGCTTTGTCTTTGACGAAAACGACCACATTCGTGACTAGAAAGAGCTCCAAAAAGCGCGCTAGATTTTCATTCATGTCATTGCTGATTTCAATTGACGATTTTTGCAAAGTATCGCGTCCTCATTTCAGATTTGCTTTCCAAGTAGCCATTGCATTGATGCTAGCTTCTTTCCCCATGTTTATTCCAAAGACGAGGCACTGGTACATAGATTACCGTGGTACCTGGGTTGGTTTCGTTTGTATACTTTGTTTGGAGCCTTCCGTAGGTGGAACCTTCTGGGTTTTCTTCCTTCGTGCTGTAGGTGTCATTTACGGAGCAGCCTGGGGGTACTTATCTTATGTTGCTGGTGTTAACCAAACTAATCCATATCTGGAAACTGTCATTACAGTGTTTGGGGCCGTTCCTGGGTTTTACTATTTATTAGGTTCACCCTATGTGAAGGCCGCAATCATTGAAATTATTAGTATCTATATTGTTATGCTTGCGGCAATCCTTCCTTCTCAGGATGATATTTTGACAAGTTTTGCTAAGAGATGTTTAGCTGTTGGGTACGGAGGGGGAGTGGCGCTGATAGTTCAGGTGTTCTTCTTCCCATTGAAAGCACGAGAACAGTTGAATGAAGAAATTTCATTTGTTTGCGGTTGTATATCGGAAATGGAGCTTCTTTATGCCACTGGGTTAGAAGGAGAACAGGTCGTTAACAGTATGACTGAAGATAAATATAAAAGAATCGAAAAAATATCAACAAGTGCTAAAGAAGCATTGGCGCGCGCTACAGCTTACAAAGGATTGACCAGACAAGAGCCGAGATTGAAGGGTGAATACACCGAATTAGAAAATGTCTTCACTCAAGTGATATTCATACAGAAGCAAATTATAGAAAGGATAGATACAATTTCTCTGTTGAGAAAACAAAACGGAAGTGCAGTTATTGAAGAGTTCAACAGTCTTGTCTACCCATACAGACGTCAAATGGTTGGAAGCATTTCCTGTTTAATGAGAGCACTTCAAGAGGCATTCATAAATAAGAGCCCGTTGCCTCAATTTTTGCCAAGTGCAAGAATCGCTCATAGAAGATTGATCAATAAAGTACGTCAAGCGTTACGGATAAGATATCCAGGACAAATATCAAGCTTATCTGAAGGAGCAAAAAGGCTCGATAAAAAAAGCTATTTCGATGCTGAAGATGATGACGATGATGACGACAACGATGGTTTGATTATGAAAATCAATAGAAGAGGGAAGGGGAATACAACGGCCAGTCCTCACGAATACGTTTTAAAGGAGAAATTTTTAAGTTGGAACGCATCAAGCGCAGCATCAGAAGAAATCATCGAATACATTGAGGAACTGTTAAACTTGACCAAAATTTTGGTTGGTGTAAATGAGTTTAAGTACGGATTTTTATCACGTCCGCTTTATGAAGACTGGGCTGCAGAGGCGGTTACAGGTTTCGATGACTTTATCAACGGGAAGAGTAAACCCAGAAAGACATGGCGTAATACAACTCCATTCGATGGCACTTCCGTTATTTCGGAAGAAAACGAAAGTCCGCAAAGTTCAAACGATTCTCAAATCTCTCCTGATTCTATAGGAAGTTATGAACCTGAACATCCCATGGCATATGAGGAGAGTGAGAATGAGAATCGGACAGCTTTGAATTTATCACGGATCGCATCTCATAAGGCAGGGCAAAACACAGATGGCTTACCAAAGACATTTAGAAACAGGGCATTTTCTATAGCCTCCACTTCCGGTCAATTGCCGAGCTTAAGCAGACATAGCACCCTTGGTAACGCCGACCCTAGCTACTTAGACGACGATGAAAGCTCCGATGACGATTTGCCATTAGCTTTGAAGATGGTGTTGAGTCACATGAAAGACAAGAAGGACTGAGATCACGCTGAACTAGAGTGTATATATTTATAAACTTCATATTCATACTTGGTTTGATTTCCTAACCAGGTGTTTTTAACAAATTGTTTTTTATTTTTTGTTCTTACTTCGTTTTTTTGGACATACTTTTGCTTTGAAAAGGTCACGAGCAAGAAAAGACTGCAAACAAAACAAAATTTAAAATAGCGTTTGCATTTATGTGTATGGTTTCCTTTTCTATGTCGTATAAAAATCTAAAAAATTGCATATAGCTTAACTACTGCTTCTGACTTTCTAATGATCAAGATAAATCAAACCTAGCGCCCGAATTTATTGCATACAATAACTTTTCTCTTAAAAGTTTTTTATTTCTGTAATCTGGAAGCTTCAACAAATTAACACAGGTAGATGCTGTAGGTAGCCTATATTTCTCTGTCCCAGCATTTCTTATACCGAATTTTGGATCCAATGCCTTGAATCCTTGTAACGGAGCCTGAGGAACGGATGTGACAAATTTCAAAAAGCTCAGTTTCTCTTCAAACTCGAATTCATTCAAAACCTCCCAAAAATCTACAATTGTCTGATCGTCTGCTGTATAGCCCCCGTACTCTGTGTTAGATTTCAGGTCACTCAAATCGATATTGTCTCTTTCGCCTGATATCAACATTTGTAGTTCTATAGAGTTAAACATTTCCATCCAATGTGGAGCGATGATTACACTTAGCCCTCCGTGAAACGCTGAAACGGGTTTGAAACATCTTCTATTGAGTTTGTAGTCTGTTACTTTAGTAATGTACAATAGAACATTATCTTTGGTAACATATGTTTTCGAACCATTGGGAATCAAATCAACCACTTTCGCAGGACTGTTAGGCTCATCGATTTCAAATGTTAAATCCAAAGATTTAATTTCATCTGCGGACATATTCAATAATTTGACCAGATTACTATACAGTACTGAATCATAACTTCCGAGATCTGAAAAAGAAGATAAGAACCCGTTCGAGTAGTTTAGTAATTTCTTTAAGAAGAAATCAGCAAAAGACACATCTATCAAAACGTGCTCATATAGACATTTGCCCACAATCTTTCCGAGGAACCATATATACTTTAGTTTTGAGGCGTCATATACAACGGAAGGATATAAGTCATAGTGATCGTTTGTTTGAAATAATTCGTGCTTTGGATCTTTAAATCCTTCTTCAGTTACATTAGTTAAAAATTCTTTAGTGATACCACCACCGTCAATACCAGCCTCTTCACCAAATTCATTGACAAATGTAACATCTAGTGATGCTTTGAACCTTTCTCCTATAGAGTTAAACGCATTGAAGGCATCATCTAAAACATTTTCTCTGGAGATAATAGCAGACTGTTTTCTCATACCAGTCGAAGCCCAAGGTGCAAACGTATTCATTAAGCTGTGATCATCATCTAAAGATAAACGTCTTTTGTCAAGTGCAATGAACATGTAAAACAAGTCTACCCTTTCTTCAAAAGGAATGAAGAACGGTAGTTCTAAAAGTATTTCCAATTTCCGGAAGCGTAATGACGATTTCATCCTCTTTTTCATTTTATTTAACAGCAAAGACTTGAACGAGCGTCTTTCAGTCTCGAGATCCAATTCCTTTTCCATGTCCTCCTCCTCCTCCTCTTGTTCTAAATGCTCTCTATACAAATCTTCGTACTCTTGCAATTCTTCATAAAACCTCAAATTCAAAAACTGTTTGTCAGAGTTTTCCCAATAAGCTGAACTATCTTCTGTGGATAAAAAGTGCAACCTAGAGTCTCTTTCGTATATTTTGTTTAAAAGGGGCACTGCCTCCCTCAACATGAGGTTCCTTTCAGTTTCAACTAATTCCCAATATTGTCTAAAGGAAAAATCCTTCAAAATGGATGTGAATTTCTTCAATTCTTCAATAGGTATTACTGACTCATAATCCAATAATTCCCGATCAGTCGATATTAAAAGGTGCATGTCGATTAGTTGTGCTAAAACTGAAAACAGTGGATGAGCCTCTGTTTTGGTAGCGTTGAACTTAGTGTGAAAGAATTCCCACGAGAGTCTTCTGACAAAGTTCTTGTTTGAAAGTAAAGTGATCAGAACGGAATTCTTACAACTTTGATTTGGAGAGCTTGCAATGTAACGCATTAGGTTTTTAACGTGGCCTTCATCGGAAACATAATCTTTTGTAGCAGTTATCACTTCATCTATAAAAGCCTTTTCATAAAACTTCAATACGAAGTCGTTATCATTAGGCAGGATTGATGAAGAAACATAGTGACTGAAATTAGGGATGAGCAGTTTGGCAATATTTTTTTGGCCTGCTTCCCTGGAATGTGAATACGTCCTCGCCATGTTGTCCCATAATGTCGGATCTGAATCGATAAATTTGGGCAAAAGATTTCTTTCTGCGAGCAGACAGTATAATTCTAATGCAAATGGGCGCTTTTCATAGGACCCTATTGATATTGAAAAAATGTTTATCGAAGCATTTGTGTCCATTACTCCCCACATCTCTATAATATCTGCTAGCTTTAAAGCCACAGAATAACTTGATAAGGGAGTTTGGCGCAAAAAGGTCGACACACTGTCTGAAAACTCGTCAATGGTAGGGTAGTTTACGTTCAGATCGCTTATAGTTTGCATCACTAGTGTATCATCTTGATATAACTTTAACAAACTCAATAGCTGTATATTACCCAAAGAACCGGGGTACGTGTACAAGAAATCATGAGATAGGATCAGTAATTGCTGCAGATCATCTCGGGAAATATAATTGATCAATTTGCCCCCATAAGCTGGTATCATATGGACTAGTTGCGCATTCGTAAAAGCCATCTTGAAAAATCTCACGTTTGCAAAACGTCTTCTAACATGCTTTTGGATAGTTCTACTCGCATCCTCTTTAAGTTTATCTTGGGCTCTTCTTTCTCGTTCCTTTTTGGTCTTTTCCAGTAAGTCCTTTTTCGTATTTCGAGTTCTGTTCCCTAAATTGACATTTCTTCTCCTCGTTTGACCAGTAAAGTTCAACATCTTGAAAATCTGTATGCTTGGAAAGCTACTTCAACTGGATTATAGCGTTCGCCACCTATTCGATAGCTTATTTCAGTCATCCTTAAAAGTGTAAGAGATCGATATTATGCGGAAAAGGCGAGCTTTTAAGGTGTTTGAAATTTAAGCCTTTAATTACACATTCAAGAACAAAAAGGAAAGAGCTGTCGAAATAAGAAAGGATTGAGCAGCTAAGTGTACCACTTGTTCAAAATGCCCCGAAAATCCAATAGGACGAAGCAAGAAGTAAGAAGGGCCCCAATCTTTTGGATATTTCTGGCTTTCAGAGTACTGAACGCAGCCTTGACAAGAACCTTCTTTCAAGCAGATGAGTTTTGGCAAGCGTTAGAACCTGCACACTGGAAGGCCTTTAAATACGGGGAACTTACTTGGGAATGGAAATTTGGAGTTCGTAGCTATATGTTTCCGATGATCTTTGAGTTGACTTACAGATTGGTTTCACTATCGGCAGTCATTCTTCATTATACCCTTAGAGCTCTTTCTACAATAGGTTCCGATTTACTTATTCTACTCCTACCAAAATACGAATTAACCTGGCAGATTGCACAAGACTTGCAAAGACTTCCGTTAGATGCCTCACAGTCATTTGAATACTACGGCGTGATATATGCACCAAAAATTGTCATGGCTGTACTAGCATCCACTGGAGAATATTATATCATAAGATTTGTTCAGAAAATCTATTTATTGGCACTTGATAAGAAGAAGGACGAGGAAGAGGAGAAGGGACTTAGCGGTTTGTCTGAAATCACGAAATTTGCCTTACTTTTAAGCTTAACAAACTTTTTCAATTGCTTTTTCATTACGAGGACATTTATCAACTCTTTTGAAATGGTGCTCACTTCTATTGCGCTTTACCATTGGGATTGGACAGGGGGACAAAGGGTGAAAGAGTCATCGTTCACAAAAGCGCTTATTTTCGCATTTTTGGCATGTTTGCAAAGGCCTAGCAATGGACTAATCTGGATAGTTCCCGGCCTTTCCCTACTGCTAAGTTTAGTATCCAAGAAGCAGTACCATTTACTGTTTGTCACACTATCGAAAGTCATTCGATCGTTTTCGCTAGTATTCACTGCGAATACCATTATTGATGTGTATTTTTATGGGGAACTGACCTTTCCGATCTTCCGCTTTCTAAAATTCAATTTTACAACACCATTGGCGAAATTTTATGGGGTGGCTCCTTGGCACTTTCATATTTTTCAAAGCCTACCCATTATACTGGGCGTATCTATTCCTGTTTTCATATTTGGAATTTTTTCCCAGCTCAGCAAGAAAAAGTTTCTCAGCTGGTACTTGAATCCATTTTTCCAGGTGAAATGTATTATTTTGTTAAACCTAGTAGTATATTCCAGCTTGCCTCATAAAGAATTTAGGTTCATTTTCCCATTACAACCGCTCTTTATATTAATATCATCATTTGGTTTATCAAGGCTTAATACGGTGTATGGAAAGCAGCTGACTAGCTTAAAACCTTTACTCTGGGTAGTTCCCTTTATATCAGTATTTGCCGCATTACTATTGAATACATTCCACGAATCGGGATCCATCGAAGTCATGAAGTTTCTGCACGAAGAGCCAGAAATAGATAGCTTGGGATTTATGATGCCCTGTCATTCGACACCGGGCCAAAGTTATCTACACAGGAATGATATTTCAGACCTGTGGTCAATTACGTGCGACCCTCCATTACATTTACTTGAAGACCCAAATGCCTCTTCAAAGCTCGAGACTTATATGGATGAAAGTGACCATTTGTATGAAAATATACCCACGTTCATTTATAGACATTTCCCACCGATATTCCGTAAAAACCTAAGAAGTCCATCTAAAGCATTCAGCCATGAATGGCCAACATATTTGGTTGTTTTCGAGCACATGGAAAACGCTTTCCTGAAAGAATTTCTGAAAGATTCATCTTATGTCGAATACAATAGGTTTTTCAATTCCCTTGCACATTGGGATTCAAGAAGGTCAGGTGACATAATTGTTTACTATAAACTACCTTTCGATGTTAATGATATGTCGGTAGTAAAAAGCTAAATGTACTTGTTTATTCTCCAAGTATGGTTCGTCATAGAATTGGGTGAATCAGAAACGCTTTAGTGCTTGGAGGAGCGACATAATCACCAACACTTATATTTAGCACAACATACTAAACGCAACGTCAAGCACATAAGATATAAATATATACCTTGCCGGATAAATGAACCGTCTTGAACCACGTAAGTCACTATCTGACTTATGTCCTCTGTAAAAATAATTGTAGTAGAATACAAAACACTTCTGCCATAGGGATTTGCTCGCTCGGACAGTGAAATACAAAACGTTAATGGTGAATAATAATACAACGTTTAACACCACACGAATGTACAAGGTTATAAAGTGTAGCTGTATATTCCATTAATGCAGAAATGTGGCTTTCAAAGTTCAAATTCCCCTCAAGGTCGATAGCCAAGGGTATTTCGTCGGGATGTAAGTCGCCCTTGCTCGTGCGACTGACATCGACTGCTTTAAACTCTCAAGGCAATGAGAACATCACAACACAGCACTCCGAATTATCCCCACTGCTCGTGAAGAAGGCTGAGAAGTACGAGGCTGAATTAAAGGAACTCGATAAGGATCTTTCTAGCGGCATTCACTTCGACGTGAATAAGCAGAAGCACCATGCCAAATTATCTGCCCTAACCGACACATTTGCTGAATACAAGGAAAAACTAAGTGAATTAAAAGGGCTAAAAGAGATGATTGCGTCCGATCCATCATTAAGGGCTGAGGCTGAACAAGAATACGTGGAACTGGTCCCGAAATATGAAACAACTTCGTCAAGACTAATAAACAAACTCCTTCCGCCACATCCGTTTGCAGAGAAGCCAAGCTTATTGGAACTTCGACCAGGGGTAGGCGGAATTGAGGCCATGATTTTTGCTCAAAACTTGTTGGATATGTATATTGGCTATGCTAATTACAAAAAATGGAAATATCGAATTATATCAAAAAACGAAAACGACAGTGGATCAGGCATTATCGATGCTATTCTTAGTATCGAGGAGCCTGGGTCCTATGATCGGTTGAGATTTGAAGCAGGAGTTCATAGAGTACAAAGAATCCCCAGTACGGAGACCAAGGGAAGAACGCATACATCCACTGCGGCCGTAATTGTACTACCCCAGATGGGTGACGAATCTGCCAAATCCATTGATGCCTATGAAAGAACATTCAAACCAGGTGAAATTAGAATTGACATCATGCGTGCAAGTGGTAAGGGGGGACAGCATGTGAACACGACAGATTCTGCGGTCAGATTAACCCATATCCCCTCAGGTATCGTTGTTTCCATGCAAGATGAAAGATCGCAACATAAAAACAAAGCAAAGGCATTTACAATCTTAAGAGCAAGGCTTGCGGAAAAAGAAAGGTTGGAAAAGGAGGAAAAGGAAAGAAATGCACGAAAGAGTCAGGTTTCCAGTACGAATAGGTCTGACAAAATCAGAACGTACAATTTCCCACAGAATAGAATCACCGATCATAGATGCGGGTTCACTTTATTGGATCTGCCAGGCGTATTATCTGGGGAAAGATTGGATGAAGTTATCGAGGCCATGACTAACTACGACAGCACTGAAAGAGCGAAAGAACTACTGGCAAGTGACTAACTACGTACGTTTCTGTATCATGTAAATATTACATTGTAATTAGTACTCTTGTATTTATTGTTTTCTATTGTGTGCGCTAGTTCTCAAATGGCGCAGAACAATAGATGCCCGAAATATGTAAAATTTAGCTAGAGTTAACTGTACGCCCTCAACAGTTAAGGCAAATGAGCATAAACAGGGGCAATCGTGTGGCGTTCAAGGATGTCTCTTACGCTAACCAATGAAATTCTGTTCCACTACAAATCCTCGGTGAAGGTAGGTGAGCTGGAGAGATATGTCATTACTTATAATTTATATGAAGGTGAAGTGATCCCCTCAGATTTGAATTTAGACTCTTTATGGCTAAAAGTACGGAATATGAACCCGCTGTCGTACCGAGCTGCATACCTCATGGGGCCGTTCATGTTGTACTGTGATGTTAAGACTGCCGAGTATCATCATTCTCAAAAAATAGTGGCTTCAGTGGACTACCCAAAATTTGAACCGAACGTACAAACTCAACAAGATTTCGTTGCTGAGCTGTCGGTACATAACATAAGGCAGCAGTACATATGGATTGCAGATATTATGAGCCAAATATTGTTCACTACGAATACAAACATTACATACGAAGTCACAATTGGCACGACCAGGGAGTCGGTGGAAAATCCACACGATCTGCCATCTTATTTGGGTTCCTACAGCCCTAAATTAACAGTAAACAGGCTTACGACCTTGGATTTATGGAACCTTCCTGTTCAAATTACAACTCCGAAAAGAAAGAAGCATCTCGTGATTTTAACGCATGGTTTGCACTCTAATGTTTCTACAGATCTAGTTTATATCATGGAACAAGTATACAAAGCTCAGAAAAACTATCCTCATGAACAAATTGTCGTAAAGGGCTACAGGGGGAACGTTTGTCAAACTGAGAAGGGAGTTAAGTATTTAGGTACTCGTCTAGCTGAATACATCATTCAAGAACTGTACGATGAATCAGTCTGTAAGATTTCGTTTATAGGGCATTCATTGGGCGGCCTGATTCAAGCTTTTTCAATTGCATACATTTATGAGGTTTATCCTTGGTTTTTCCAAAAAGTAAAACCAATAAATTTCATAACTTTAGCCTCACCACTTTTAGGTATTGTCACAGACAATCCTGCTTATATCAAAGTACTGCTGTCATTTGGGGTTATTGGTAAGACGGGTCAAGATTTGGGTTTAGAAAATGAATCCGAGGGGGAAAACCACTGCTATATTTGTTATCTGGGGAACCATTAACGGAGATCTTGCGTAGATTTAAAAGAAGAACTGTATACGCAAACGCCATTAATGATGGGATTGTACCATTGTACACAGCGTCGCTGTTATTTTTAGACTATGATGATATTTTAGAACAATTACAGAAGCTCAAAGAGAATAGCAGGAAACCTCCTCCGATGGACAATGTTACGGTAACCGAAAACCGAGATTTTTTCAATAGGAATTTTATTTCACCTTTGACTAAAATGCTCAGTATATGGGCGCCACAAAAATTTCCTACAGGAGAAGGTTCAAAAATTCCTAAAGTTTCTTTTTTCGAATCTGCAAGTTCAATCCTCTTGCCGCCATTGCCTGAAAAAGCGTATATAATGGATCCAGACTCTAGAGATCCTGTGATTATTCATGACAAGATTTATACAGAAGATGATATTCCGCAATCTAAATTCAATATCGAGGATGGATTCTTCGATAAAAAGAACATTCTTCTCCAAGCGTTTTTCGCAGGGAAGAAAGAACGTGCAAAATATCGAAATTTAGAAGAAACTATTGCTAGAAGATGGCACACGGGGATGTCATGGAGAAAGGTTGTCGTTGCTTTGAAACCAGATGCCCATAATAACATCATAGTTCGAAGAAAGTTTCCTAACGCGTACGGATGGCCCGTAATCGATCATTTGATAGACGTCCATTTTAATGGTGATGACGGTGATAGTGACAGCGACGAAAATTGTTTTCCTCAAGATATTGAACCCATTCAGAACCTAACGAATGAGGGACCGACTAAATATGAGAGGTTGGAAAGTATTCCAAAAGAATATGAATGGTTGAATAAAGCGGAAACAAACGGCGTCTTTGATGAAGGTCCTACGGGGATGATATCTACGGTCGGGGAAATAGTAGAAGCACTTGCTAAAAGAGGCTTCAGTGCCATGACCGACAGAGGGAATACTCCGGAGGACCCCAATGACGAGATTCTTCGTTTTGAAGAAATGAATAGTGACTTGGTTCAATGATAGGGATTTATGTACTTATTTATTATTTATAGAATATACTGGCGTTATTATCGGAATAATTTATGCATTTTCGGTATCCCCCCTTCCTGTGGCTTATATTATATTACCATATATAATTCTGTAAAGTGCATCTTGAATCTCTGTGTCTCTTAGGTAATTAATAGAGTATTTTTCTCTCAAAGATGTAAAATCACTCATTTTGATGTATTCTGGATCTAGGAGCTGCTGGTTGTTTCGATCGTACTTTACTTTTAATATTTTTACAAGTTCGTGTAAACTCATAGCTTTATGGTTGATAGCGTGTGATGGTAAGCTCAAAACGTTCTTTAAAGATTCAAAGTCGTGTAGAAACTGATTCAAACCATTTAGGTTGAATTTGTTCAACTTTAGGATTGACTCTATGAAATAATTGACAATGATATTCAACAGTTCGTTTTTAACTTTCAAAGATATAGATAATGGGATGTCTAATGAATCTAGCTTGTTGACTAATCTTGTTAAAACGTTCATTGGATTCACCAATTCAGCACTTCGCACAGCGGCGCCGTCATCATTATCACCATCATATTCATCGACAGACATTTCTAGTGTTGACCAAGTTGCAATCTTGAAGTAATTTCGAAGCGTCTCCTTCAGCAATTTTTGAATCCTATGAACAATGGAATTTTGCATATCTGCGTTCATAACCTTTTCGTAATCGTTTTCCACATTTTGAAATAAAGAGTTGTACTTCTTAGATTCCGTAGTATTGACAATGTCAGTAAGCTGAATGAAGATAAAATTTTGAGATAGAGATCTAATTTTTTTGTACACTAGATTGACATGTTGCAGTTTAGCCATGGTTTGGTACAACTCTTGCTCTTTAGTTCTTGTCTCATTCAAGGAATCTACGGCTAGGATGTAATCCAGGTAGGATGACGTCAAGTTCATGAAGATCAACGAGCAAGTCATGAGTTTATATCTTACTAGCAAGTCGAAATCCAAGTCATAAAATGGCTCCAAATAATCGTAAATCTTGTTGATTAACTTAACAAAATTCAAAGAGGACTTCGAAAAATCCTCTGGTTTTTTGGTTATATTGATGAATTGTCTATTAGCTGTTTCAACTTCATAGTTTATCCATTTTTCCCATATTTCATCGGAAATTAATGATACTAACCCTGGCCCGTGGTAATGGAACGAGGTTAACAAATTTTTGTCTGTGGCTAAGATTTGGGAAATTAGGACGATTAAAGTTTTCAAATCATTTTGAAATAGGGTGGATTTCACTTTGTCCCTTATAGGCTGTAAAACGTAATTGATGAACTCTTCGTGAATGATTGGCTTTGTTAAGCCTTGAGTGTCATCGTGGAAAATGTTGATGCACTTGAACAAATTTTCTGTCAAGTAATCGTTCAAGAACTGGAAGTATGTTTCGATCTTGGAGGATGTGGTGTGGAAATGATAGGTAAACCGAACATTAAAATTATTGGCGAGCGATTTGAAATTCCATAGTACAACATCCCGACTATTCGTTGATTGTGAGTGTAAAGGCGCATTGAAGTCCTCAAGTGTTTCCTCCTCCTCCTCTACAGATAGGTAGAGTTGACTCAACTTGTAAAGCTTTGTCGAAGTTTCTCTTAAATGCTTGACCAAGCTGGCCGATGTGGACACAAATTTTGGCGTATCCCACTGCGCTTCCAACAACTCCTGGTCAAACGTTTCAGTCCACTTAGTAGCCAATTTCTGTAAAATTTGGTCATTGTATTTGTCGATGACCTTCGATTTGAGTTCATCATAAACGGCGGACCGCGAATCAGACCCATCCCTTTGCGGAGCAGCAGCGAAAGCGTCTCTCAGCTTTGAATTTAGGGCCGCTATATCATCAAAAGTGAATTGGTCCAGGGACTGTTGGGCCAACTCATCAAGTTCATGATCGAGACCGTTTAATTGATCTGCACTAGCTTGCAGCTGCGTTTGTTGAGCCACTATATTTTTCAGATCATCCAAGACTCTTAAGTTCCCGTATTTCTCCTTCAAACGTTCCAGCCCCCTGACATCTGCACCTGTCTCAATGATGTCCTGTGCTATGACCTCCACCCGAGCCAGTTCCGTGTCCTTACTGGCCATCGATTGCTTTAGGCCTTGCAGTTTAGATGCCAGCTGCTCTCTATCGTTTCGCACTTGTTCGATCTTGTCATCAATATTCAGCAAATCCTCAATGTCGTTCAACATTCTTATATCGGTCTGACGCACCTATATACTGACCACTGGTACGAACCCTTAAGTGTCCCCGCATACGTCTATTAGCACTCCTACTACTGCTATTATTATTGTTCTTTTGTTTAAATGATCATTAAATTAGGGTTTTTTTCAAATTCCAAATACCCTAATGTTACGGTGCCAGACCTAAAGAACGTACCCTATATTTTAACAGATAACCTATTTATTTGTTATTTAAACCCTAACAAATAAATTTAAGGAATTTTTTCGGGGATCCGCGGCGGTAACCAATACAAGGTAAGTTAAGTTTAATACTGCATCAATGTGTGGGGAATATGCATAACCAGAGCACCCTATGTCGTTCGTTGGCCATTCAGGATGAAAAAAAAATTAAAATAAATTAAAAACACAGCATAGCAAGGCTGACATTGGTTATAATATAGACAAATAAACAGCGCATTTGGTACTTAAAGGGCACTAACGGAAAGTGTTTCGTTTTTTCCCTCTTTTGTTCCTGTTCCCGGCATCTCTAAGACCTGAATTCTCTGTGTCGTTTTGGTCACATGGAAGAAGAAGAATATTTGAAAATCGCTCGAACTAAAGAAACACAAGAAAAAAAGCCGGATGATGCTTCGAGGATGGCAGATGGGCAGCAGGTCGTATTTGCTGGACCGAATATTTCTTTTGCTCAGTCTGCTGTTTGTTGTTAATGCGGAGTTGAGCAGCGACGTAAGTTCCAGAGACGTGTACATGCCGATTTTCAACAACGTTCTATCATTCAAGCTGCCGCCCATCAAGCGCTCGTCTCTAAGGGAAGCGACCCCCTACGAAGACTTTGCGTATAGCTCTAGCATGAGCGCCTCCGAGGGAGTGTTCTGTATGGTGTTCGATGCGGCCATGGACTACATATCCGAAGAAGTCGTGTTCGAAATTCATGTGATGGACGTATTGCAAGAGGAGACCGATTCGAGCAGGTTCGGCGGGACCAGCCACGACCGCGGGAAGCAATCGCTAAACTTTGGCATCTTTAACAACAGGAACGGTGACCTATTGAGAAGTAAGAAAAACTTGGCAAGTGGGATGTCGGTCATTGAGGTCAACCCTGAAAACACCAGTGAGTTCTTGGTGTGTTTCATAAATCTGGTTTACGACGGATCATGGAGCGCGATTGACACCGAAAAATCAGTGACAATACGGATGACCTACAACGACAAACTCAATCCAGACATGCTGTCACATTTGGCCAAGCAAATGACCCCGCAAGTTGCACAGGCGTTGAAAAATGTCTCCGACGGTATATTCCAAATGGTAGGCGACACGGAGCTGCTGCGAATGGAAAGCGACAGGCGAAACCTGAATGAAGCCACCTACAGTTATCTGATCGTGGGGTTCGTGTCGCTTATTGTGGCAGAGTTGATATCGAATGCTATGGTAATAGGCTACTTGATTATCAAGATGAGAGACAGGCATCCATCTCATGTCGACAAAAAAGGTATATGAGGACTAAAAACATAAAAAAGACGTTGTACAAGGAACTCGTGTCATGCCAATTTACTGTATATATCGTTGGTGTGCATTGTCACTTGAAAAAGAAAGTGACACTGTTTTTCCAGGACAGTTTTTCAGAAATGTGTGGGTGTAATATTACACGGTAGTTAAAATTTTTGAGAATTGTTTTCTGGCTTTTTCCTGGCAGCTAGTTTTTTTTTTTTTGGAGAATTTCACCGACGCGAAGCAGCTGTGAAATTTTCAAGATGCCGCCATCATCGCAATGTGGGATTGCATGCGGAGGAGCAGGTAGTGCACATGCCAGAGGCAGTGCGACACAGGCGCCTATAGTGTATAGTAGTAAAGACTTAGTTTTTATTTGATGAAACGATATTGTGTATATATTCTGTTTGAAGGAGAAAGGAACCATACCAGAAGTCAATCATGAAATACATCCAAACTGAACAACAAATTAACGTTCCACAAGGTGTTACTGTTAGCATCAAGTCCAGAATCGTCAAGGTCGAAGGTCCAAGAGGTACTTTGAACAAGAACTTGAAGCATATTGATGTTACTTTCAACAAGATCAGCAACGAATTGATCAAGGTCACTGTCCACAACGGTGACAGAAAGCACGTTGCTGCTTTGAGAACTGTCAAGTCTTTGGTTGACAACATGATCACTGGTGTCACTAAGGGTTACAAGTACAAGATGAGATACGTTTACGCGCATTTCCCAATCAACGTCAACGTTATTGAAAAGGAAGGTGCTAAGTTCATCGAAATCAGAAACTTCTTGGGTGACAAGAAGATCAGAAACGTCCCAATCAGAGATGGTGTTGCCATTGAATTCTCCACCAACGTTAAGGATGAAATCGTTTTATCTGGTAACTCCGTCGAAGACGTTTCCCAAAACGCTGCTGACTTGCAACAAATCTGTCGTGTCAGAAACAAGGATATCCGTAAGTTTTTGGATGGTATCTATGTTTCTCACAAGGGTTTCATTACTGAAGATTTATAAGCTTTTTATTAGTTTCCGTGACACTATAGAGTAATAACAGAAAAGAATAATTCAATATAACATTTTGTATATCTAATATATAATATAATCAAACCGATACGAAAATCAAAAACTGATAATTAAAAACGTGTTTCCTTTTTTATTGTATGTATACAGATATATATATATATATATATATATATATTCAGAAAACATGATGGTGTAGTTGTTTCCATCTTTAATGGACCACGGATCTGGAGAACTCTCTTGACTTCTGGATCAAGAGCGCATCGGCCAAGACTAGGGCAGCCATGGCTTCGACAATAGGGATGGCCCTTGGAGTCACGGCAGGGTCGTGTCTACCCTTGGCAGCCAAGATACCCTCTTCACCATCATAAGTGACAGTTTTCTGTTCTTGGGAAATCGTGGCCACGGACTTGAATGGGACGGAGAAGTAGATGTTTTCACCGTTGGAGATACCACCTTGCACACCACCAGAGTTATTGGTCTTTGTTCTCAACCTGTTGGTTTCCTTTTCGAAGTAGAATGGGTCGTTGTGCTTGGACCCTGGCACAGAGACACCTTGGAAGCCTGAGCCGATCTCGAACCCCTTGGATGCCGGGATGGACAGCATGGCGTGAGCCAGCATGGCTTCCAACTTGTCAAAACATGGCTCACCAAGACCGGTGGGCAAGTTTCTCACCACACAGGTGACAACACCACCGATGGAGTCCTTGTTTCCCCTGTACTTCTCGATTTCCTTGACCATCAACCCGGCCACTGAAGCGTCCGGACATCTGATGGGGCCCATGGAGTCCACTTTCTCCCTCGTGATAGTGTTTAACAAATGCTGGAATCCGGGGTCGAAGGTATCTCTGTTCATCTTGATTTCCCCGATCTGGGTGACAAACGCCACGATTTCGACGTTAGAGTTCTGAGCCAAGAACTTCTCAGCAATCGCACCAGAAGCGACACGTCCAATCGTTTCCCTGGCAGACGCTCTACCACCACCGGAAGAGGCCTTGATCCCGTACTTCTCGGAGTACGTGAAGTCCGCATGAGAGGGTCTGGGGAACTTGTCCATGTCGGAGTAGTCATGGGGCCTGTGATCCTCGTTCTTGATCATCATGGCGATGGGCGTGCCCAGCGTCTTGCCGAACTCGGTACCGGCCTGGATCTCCACTCGGTCCTTCTCGTCCCTGGGGGTGGACAGCTTAGACTGGCCCGGTCTTCTCCCTGGTTAACTGCGGCTGGATATCTTCTTCAGTCAATGACATTCCTGGGGGGACACCGTCGACAATGCATCCGACGGACCGGCAATGCGATTCACCATACGTGGTGACACGGAACAGCTTTCCAAACGTCGACATACTTCTGTGCTGAGTTATGCTATACTATGCTATGCTACGCTAAGCTAAGCTCTCCCGCGAGCATCCAACCTATACAGGTTCGCCGAGTGCCAGTGCTAAATACCAATTGCGTGCTTCGTTGTCGATTAGTCACCACCAGAATCGGTGGAAAAAGAGGCACCGCACAACGGGAGACCGTGAGCGCTGAAAAATATCCACGTGAAAGGTGAAAAAGAAGAGGTCTCTGTACTATAAAGGATAGACACTCGTTGAGAGAGCAAGAACTGGTTACAAGAGGAGGCGGGCACGCGAGTGCCTGCCTTGTGCAAGGTCATCCGGTACAAATGGATCCGGGCCCGGCGCTATCTTGCATGCCTACCGCCATTGTAACAAATCTTGTACACCGTGTGTCACATCTTGAACAGGCTATGTAGTAAATGTAATGTTTTATGTGTGTATGTAAATGCAAGTAAGAGTTCACGGTGCTGCAAGAGCGTGCCCCCTTGGGTGTACCCAACGTGGTCTCTTGTTGGACGCCAAAGAAGAAGCTAAATGGGAAAAAAAAAAAGACAGAGTGGGAGAGGCAAGTGCAACTGCACGAAGTGGTGGGAAAAAAAGGAAAAGGAAAGGAGACGAAGACGAAGTCAATCTCGGAATTGAATCGAATCGGAATTTAAGTGTGTGGCATTTAAGTGGGAGCGTACGGTGTAACGTGTTCACGGGTAAAACAGAAAAAGTGGAGTGAGAAGAACAAGAGGAAGAGGTACAAGGAAAAGGAAGAACAAAGAACAATCTCTGATCCTGTTCATTCTAGCAAAGCAAAACGCAACACACACAGCAGAAGAGCATTTATAGACATGTCGCTGGCCGTTTTGCTCAACAAGGAAGACAAAGACATATCTGATTTCTCTAAGGCCACCGCGGACGAACCTCCCACGAGTAATAAGAGTGAGAGAGTGGCCGATGCTGGAGTTGGCAAACTGCCAGATAAGAGGCAGGCGTACCTGTCTCGATTAAACAGCGAGTTTGACCGCATCAAGAAGAGAGACTCGATAGAGCAACTCTACCAGGACTGGAAGTTTGTCAATCTGCAAGAGTTCGAGTTGATATCTGAGTGGAACCAGCAGTCCAAGGACTGGCAATTTGACAACACTAGTGAATCCGTCGATCTGCATTTCAAGAAGCTGTACCGTGATATGAGTTCCATCAACAAGGAATGGGCGGAGTACCAAACTTTCAAGAATACTAATCTATCGGACATAATCAACGAAAAGGACGCTGACGAAGATGAGGACGAAGACGAAGATGATCTGGAAGATGGCGACGAGGCGGTGGAACAGGAAGATCAAACTCCTGGCAAACATGCCAATGGGAAAAACGTGCATGCAAATGGTGTTCAAAAATCAAAGAAGAAGGATTCCACGGCTGCCGCGGGGAGAGCTATAAAGAAGGAACAAGACAATGTCGATGCAGTTGCAGCTGTCAATGGTGACGATAACGAAGGTGACGGTGACGGTGACGATAACGACGACGACAATGATGATGACGACGACGATGACGACGACGACAACGATGATGACGAAGAAGAGGAAGACGAAATGGAAGAGCTTGAGGAGGAGGACTTCGCCGCTTTTGAAGAACAAGATGACAATGACGACGAGGATTTCAATCCTGACGGTGAGAAGAGGAGAAAGAGGTCTTCGTCATCTTCTTCATCCACCAAGTTGTCAATGAACTCGCTGTCTCTAATAACATCCAAAAAAAATAAATAAAAATATTACTATCGACAGTGATAGACCGAAAATCGTACGCGAGCTTATCAAAATGTGCAATAAGAACAAGCACCAAAAGATTAAGAAGAGGAGATTCACCAACTGTATTGTCACAGACTACAATCCAATTGACTCGAAGTTGAACATAAAAATCACTTTAAAGCAGTATCATGTCAAAAGATTGAAGAAATTGATCAACGATGCCAAGAGAGAAAGAGAAAGAGAGGAGGCTTTGAAAAACAACGTTGATTTGGACGGTAATGATTTGGACAATGACGAAGACGGCCCAGAATCCCAAAAGAGAAGGAAATTAAACAACAGTAATGTTGGTGCTACCGATGACCCTAACAAGAGAAAGTTCAACACTAGACACGGGCTGCCCACTTATGGTATGAAGATGAATGCTAAAGAAGCTCGGGCCATCCAGAGGCACTATGATAACACCTACACCACCATTTGGAAAGACATGGCTCGTAAAGATTCTGCAAAGATGTCAAGATTGGTTCAACAAATGCAATCCATCAGATCGACGAATTTCAGGAAAACCTCGTCACTTTGTGCTAGAGAAGCGAAAAAATGGCAATCCAAGAATTTCAAGCAAATCAAGGATTTCCAAACAAGAGCTAGAAGAGGTATCAGAGAAATGTCTAATTTTTGGAAGAAAAACGAACGTGAAGAAAGAGATCTAAAGAAGAAAATAGAAAAGGAGGCCATGGAACTAGCCAAGAAGGAGGAAGAAGAGAAGGAATCTAAGAGACAAGCCAAAAAACTAAATTTCCTGTTAACTCAGACCGAATTATATTCGCATTTCATTGGAAGGAAAATCAAAACAGACGAACTGGAAGGGAATGGTGCTTCCAACAATAGCTCTCAAAATCACAAGAACATCGATATTTCAGCATTAGTTCCAAACAAGAATGATTTCCACTCCATTGATTTCGATAATGAAAATGACGAACAACTGAGACAAAGAGCTGCTGAGAATGCTTCGAATGCCTTGGCTGAAACAAGAGCAAAAGCCAAGCAATTCGACGCTCACGCAAACGCACATGGGGGAGAAGATGAAGAAGACGATGAAGATGAGTTGAATTTCCAAAATCCAACTTCTTTGGGTGAAATAACCATTGAGCAACCCAAGAGTTTAGCATGTACTTTGAAAGAATATCAACTGAAGGGGCTGAATTGGTTAGCCAACCTGTACGACCAAGGCATTAATGGTATCTTGGCAGATGAAATGGGGTTGGGTAAAACAGTACAATCCATTTCTGTTCTAGCCCATTTGGCCGAGAATCATAACATTTGGGGGCCCTTTCTGGTGGTCACACCCGCCTCCACTTTACATAATTGGGTTAACGAAATATCCAAATTTCTGCCTGAATTCAAAATTTTGCCGTATTGGGGGAATGCCAATGACCGTAAAGTTCTGAGAAAATTTTGGGACAGGAAAAACTTAAGGTATAATAAGAATGCTCCATTCCATGTTATGATTACATCGTACCAAATGGTCGTCACTGATGCCAATTATTTGCAAAAAATGAAATGGCAGTATATGATTTTGGATGAGGCTCAAGCTATCAAATCTTCACAATCTTCCAGATGGAAAAATTTGCTAAGTTTCCATTGTCGTAACAGACTATTATTGACTGGTACACCTATCCAGAACAGTATGCAGGAATTATGGGCACTTTTACATTTTATCATGCCTTCCCTTTTCGACTCTCATGATGAATTTAATGAATGGTTCTCCAAGGACATTGAATCTCACGCAGAAGCAAATACAAAATTGAACCAGCAGCAATTACGTCGTTTACATATGATCTTGAAGCCATTTATGTTAAGACGTGTGAAAAAGAACGTGCAATCCGAATTGGGTGACAAGATTGAAATCGACGTTTTGTGTAATTTGACCCAAAGACAAGCCAAGTTATACCAAGTGTTGAAATCTCAAATCTCCACCAATTATGATGCCATTGAGAATGCCGCTACAAACGACTCTAGTTCTAATTCTACTTCTAGTTCAGGTTCTGATCAAAACTTAATCAACGCAGTAATGCAATTTAGAAAAGTTTGCAATCATCCAGATCTTTTGAAAGAGCAGACGTGGATTCTCCATTTTCCTTTACTACTTTTGGTAAAACTACTTCAATGCTAACTGCATCCGTGGCCAATAATAACAGTACCGTTGTAAACAATAGCAATATGAACCTCTCAAGTATGAGCAGCAATAATATCTCGAATGGGAAGTTTACTGATCTGATTTACTCTTCAAGGAACCCAATAATGTATAATCTACCGAGATTGGTTTATGATGACTTGATCTTACCAAACTATAATAATAATGTTGATATAGTACAGAAAATACAAAATGTGAAATTCAATATTTTCAACACATCAATAAATTACGAATTGTGTTTATTCTTGTCCAAATTGACCGGAGAAAGCTCGCTAAATGAGTTTTTAGGATATCCAATACACCGCTACTGAAAAAAATAATAGAGTTTACAGACCAACCGCATAATCCTAATAGTTTGATGATAAAAAGTAAAACTGAAGAATTATTGAGACTTTCCAAAAATACACCTTCCAAAGGTGTGTTGGCATCATTATTAAACATCAAACAACTAACTTATGAAGACGAGTACTTGAATAGTGTACAACGTGGTTATCATCCAAATGTTTCTGCTCCTCCAATTACTATTGAAGTTCTTGGTTCCAGTCACATTTCTAATAGCATAAACAACGACCTATTTGACCCAATAGTGACCCAGGCATTATCCGATATTCCGACAACAACGCAATATAACATGCACATCAACAAAAAGATACCGATTGAAAGCTTTCCAAGGACAGGATTATTCCCTGAACCATTAAATAAGCACTTTTCATCAAACATTTCTATGCCTTCTATGGATAGATTCATTACCGAATCAGCTAAGCTAAGAAAATTGGATGAGTTGTTAGTGAAATTGAAAGCGGAAGGTCACAGAGTTCTTATTTATTTCCAAATGACCAAAATGATGGATTTGATGGAAGAGTATTTAACCTATAAACAATACAACCATATTAGACTAGACGGTTCATCGAAGTTGGAAGATCGTCGTGATTTGGTTCATGATTGGCAAACTAACCCAGAGATTTTTGTGTTTCTTCTAAGTACAAGAGCGGGTGGGCTAGGTATTAACTTGACGGCTGCTGATACAGTTATATTTTATGATTCTGATTGGAACCCTACTATTGACTCACAAGCTATGGATAGAGCACATAGATTGGGTCAAACTAGACAAGTGACGGTATATAGACTGCTTGTTCGTGGCACCATCGAAGAAAGAATGAGAGATAGAGCGAAACAGAAGGAACAGGTTCAACAGGTTGTAATGGAGGGTAAAACTCAAGAAAAGAACATTAAAACCATTGAAGTTGGTGAAAATGATTCTGACGTAACTTCAGAAAGTGATAAAAATATAATTCAGAATGAAACTAAAGCCAGAGCAAGTGCATTGGCATGAAAAACAATATCACTTATTCGGATTTTGTTACATTAAGAGCGTTTAATTCTTATTTTTGTTGTATAATTTTTTTATTTGTGTTTGTATTTGGACATTCATTATATTATATTGCCTTTACTTTTAATATTTGTGTATATACCTATATCACCTCTGTTAAAATCTCCATTTTTGTTGTTTGAAATGAAAGGCTCAAAAGACGCACGTTTTCAGCATGCATAAATATTTATCATGATATTTGATAAACTTTTCGTGTTCCTTTTTAGATATCTCACCAATTTCTAAGGCTGAATCATTCAGCAATTTTAGCTCATGAAGAAGTACTGCAAAAGAGTCTCTCTTCAAAATGCCTATGTTGTTAGCCTTGGTTGGGCCTTCTTCTACCTTTATCATCGATATGTCGTTAGCTTTGTCATTTTCACAATTGTTTTCATTCTCTTCGTCTTCCTCATAGGCTTGAGCACTCGTATCATTTTCCCCAAAAAGCATATCAAAATCATCATCTTGAGCAACTTCGTTTTTTGGTTGCGATTCTTGTTTCACCTCAACAGCTTCCTTAGCTTTTTCCTGTAGATGCTCAGAGTCATTCTTTTGTTTCTTCGTGTCATCCATATATTCTATTAATTGAGTGGCTTCCTCTGCTGTTTTTACATCGTGTAATACAAGAAAATAAAAAAAGTAATCGAAAACATGCTCTGATTCTAGAGATCCTCTTTTATTTTTGGAGCCCGGAACTCCGTAGGTGGCTAGTTTATATTCTAAGGTTTTTAAGACATCAAACAGGAAATTCTTTGGGGTCACCAACTCAATCAATTCACATAAGTAATCTAAGTTGTAATATGTGCTACTATGGAGACTCCAAAATGAATTGATTTGGTTAGTCATTATTTTGTTGACTGGATTCTCATTCAAAATCAGAAATTTACCATAACCTAACTGCTTTCTAGAGTAATCATTTTCCGAGTTGATAATTCTCGGATCAACATCATACACCGGTGATATGTTCAAAACTGAAATCAACTTTGCAATCAAAGGCTCTAGGTTCGGATCACCCTGAGCATCAGAGGAATATATACCATAATTCGATTGACTCTGAACTCTAAATTTGCGAAGAACCTTTAGTAATGGGATTGCGTTTAATCTTAACACTGCCGAATGAAAGGCTTTTGAGTCTTCATTAAGAGTGATTGGGTTGAAAAGAGTGTTTAGTAGATTGAATAGTTTCTGTAAGATATCTTCTGATACAGTATCGTTCTTGACACATGAAAGAAATTGTTCTAGCCAAAAAAATGTTTTAATTAGTCCTATTAATAACAAAGGCTGTAAGAAGTACTCAAACCCACCTATTAAACTCGAAATGTCAGTCAAAGCTCCTATTTCAACTGATAGCAAGACCTGCTTAACAATGAATGGTATGAGATTAGCCAATTGTCTGGTTTCAATATTTTGAATCAGTTGATCGGTGATGGACCCGTTGACAAAAAGATCACAGAGCCAGCTTTGAACGGTATTATGCGATTTAGTTAGCATATCAGAATCGTTAATATTTGACTCTTCCAAATAATATTTATCCGATACATTAGGTAGATTTGAAATAAAATTAATTATGAAGGAATCCTTGGTAGATAAGTCGGATGATTTGAGCGCTACATCAACCACGGATATACCATACGTTTGTGTTAGATTGATTAGTAGTAATATTGCCCAGGAGAGGGATAATGAAATATTGACCGTTTCATACTCCGAACTTTCATCATTTATAGTTGAGTTATTTCTATCATTTTTGGAAGAGTCAATGAATTTCATCAAGATCTCCACTACTGTTGTTGGTGAAGAAAACGAAAGAATTGTTGTTAATGAGTGTGAAAAATTGAAAAACAACAAAGCACAAATCTTGGTTATTCTATTATAGTTTAATTCTTTTATTGAGTCATTGAATATGGATAAAATAGCCCTTACGATCTCACGCTGTTTGGTGGGCGCAACAGATTCAAAATTGTGTAGTACTTGGAATAACCCATTACTGGAATCATTGTTATTAGAATCAGTGATTGATTCTAGCTCCAAAGTGTCTAAAGATGAAATGATGAAACTGTTGGTGTTATGAACCACTTCTTGGATGCCTTGCAGATTACGAACAACTAAATCATCATTTGTAGGTAGAATACTGGTATCGATCATTTGGTCTTCTCTCAAATAATTATTGATGATAGAAGCAGGTTGCAAATTTAACATTATTAAACCCTTAATGAAATCATGCCTTATATCTAAACTGGTAGATGGGTAATCATCAAACAAATCCTCGTTAGTGGACTTGATATCATCCTTTTCAGTGAAATATATCCTGATAGCTTTAATGACTTTCTCGTCGATATTATCTAAGGCATTCGTCACTACTCGAGGACTTCTCGAAGAGTTCTCAAGGATCAACAGCGGTAGGTGTTTGGAGATGAATATGACCCATTGTCTTTCTAATAGAGTCAAATTGGAGTTCGCTTGATGATATTGCTTATTACTGACGAATTGAGCAAAACAAGTAAACGATGTCTCAATTAAGTCGGAAAGTAACTGGTCCAAATTGTGAACAGAGTTTGGACCCTCTCGGAAAATAGAAGAACTTATTGCAGAATACTTTGACAAGAAATCTGAATTGGCTATTTCCCAGTTGATGATTTTGTTATTGAGCCAAATATTTTTATAGTAACGTATGAGCTTCATGTCTTTATATTTAGCCGCAGAATTCACGGATCCTGGAGGTTTCGTAGAAGAAAGAGGACTTGGGATATATTGAGGAGAAGCCAATGAAGGAGAGCCTACATATTCGTTGGTTGAATCTTTGTTTAAAAATGGCTTCGTGTCTTTGAAGTGCAATTTTGCCTCAAAAGTCTGTGAGATCTTTCTAAAAAGCAGCTTGTTGGTTTGTGACAACTGATTCAGAAGTGTGAATGACCCATTCTTACAGCTGACAGAAGTTAAAAGGATCGGGGCAGTTGAAAGTTTCAAAATAGTATGCAAAAACTTCGATATTATAACGATGAGCTCTTTATTCAAAGAGTTCATATCAAGGTTCAAAATACTCGGTACCACAACACTACCTAAATCCTTGCGTACTTGATCAATTACCAAAGTGTCTGATAGTTTGGCGAAGAATGAACAAGACTTGGAGAAGAAATGCACCAATATTAACGAGTTGGTAACAGAGTTCAATTTGGGCAAAAAGCATTTTATCATGTCTGAGTTGTAATTCACAAACAAGACCTCAACAATATAATCTGCTAGAATCAGGGGTCTCTCTAGATTTAAGACCTTGACAAAATCAGAGCAAACGATATCTAGAGCTTCATCTAAGCGTGTAACATCTGTAGACCCACTCGTACTACTGCTGGATGTATCTGCCAGTGGCAGCTCCTTCTTGACATCACTGATAGTGGCAGTAGTGGCAGTAGCATCTACTTCCTCTTGAATCAATGATGAGAATTTTTCATTGAAGAATTCCTTGTAAAGGTTCAAAAAATCCGTGCAGGTCAGTTGTCGGTCAGCACATTTCAGCGCTAAGTTATATACAGATTCCTTTTCCATGATAGATTGAGACTATGCACTAGCCACAGGTAGTCTTAGTCGGAGTAATTGCGGTGCTCTTCATCTTTGATTACTATCACCATTGGTCTATAATATGTCAATGCTTATAATTTCACGCCTTTGAAATTAGACACGGCGGGTAACCGAATAATGCAGGCTGCTCTCTCCGCTATATAGTAATGATAGTACGGTTACGATTACGATTGCGATTAGAAACTAGTTACTCTACATAGGATTTCGTATTATGGCGTGGGGTCCCTGACCTGCGCGTTTTGCCAGTCGGGCACGCTAATTTCGTTAGCGGTGGCGTTTCTTTGCCATTCCGGAATGGAGCCATTGCTGTCGACAGTTTGCTCTCTCACTTTTTTTCCATGCCGGAACAGCGTTTGCCTCATTGGCAGCATTACCACCGTTCTCCTTCTCCTCGTCATTCTCTTCTTGCATGCCCATCTTTGCTAGGATCTCGGACGCAGAGGGGATCGCGTCTATACCTGGTATGCCATTAGGAGATATGGAAAATGGTCTATTGTCATGAATGTCAGTTGATTCCGTACGGTTTTTCATCAAACTCTTGAGTGAATCCATTTCTCTTTGGATATTATTCAGCTCCTGTATGTTGTTGTTGTCTGAAACAAACTTGTCAATAGTGCTTTGCAAGTTGGACATCTCGAGCTTAACTAGTCTAAACTCGTCCTCGATCTTTTCTTTGTTTCTCGTAGTTTGCACTAACACCTGTTGCAGTTCAGAAATCGTGTCACCTAGCTCTTTCAACTTGTTGCTTTCTTGCTCTCTAAACTCTGTCTGTTCTGCCTCGATGGCATTAAGGACTTTATCGATCTTGGAAAACTGATCCTTAATTTCTTCTTTGTCCTCCTCCAATTTACTCTTTGCTTCTGGTAGAATGTTCGGTATCACGTACCTCCTAGTTACTTGGTACGCACCATACAGCAACCCAGCCGTGGCGGTAGCCATCACGAAGTAGTCTTTCCAATCTCTGTGGGGGAGGGCCGGTGGCATCGCTTCATAAAAGTACGCATCCTGCGCACTCGCCGTGTTCCCGGGTACGTCATTCTTCTTCGTTATTCTGTCATCCGGCTTCTCGTTGTTCTTGGGCTCTGCCATTGCTATTTCAATCTCCTTTTCTGTTAACCCTTTGGATTTCAGAAATTCAATTTTCTTCAAAAGTGGGGCATCCTTAATGGACTGGTCCTTTAAGAAGGATATTGCTGAGTCAAATAATGCCTTACGATCCTCGCTGACTACGTCACTCATTCTGCGTTCTTTTTCTTACCTTTTTGTATTGTTATTCACACTTTGTATGTCAATAATCACTTGGTACATGTTAAGTTTGGATATATATACATAATTATTCTTCGGGTATGGCGGATTAAAACCGCGTGACTGGAAAACATGGTACCGATACAAGAGGATGAAGAATATGGAAATCGTAAATGGTCGAAACAATTGAGTTACTAAAAAGCATTTCAAAGGTGGAAAATGGTAGCGTATGGGCTGGGGTTCTTGCGGTTAAAATTCAAGAGGATTTACTCGTTGATGACTTTACATTTGAAGTGCTAACAAGAGTGTTACCCTTGGACGCGCAAGCTCAAATATTTAGTAGGAAGTCGTTTCATGATAGGTGTACCATTTTATGCAACCGGCTTCTGCAATTATTTGGCTGTTCTATTGTTACAGGCTTAGATTATCAAGAGTTGAGGTTCGACAGGGGCGGCTTTGGTAAGCCGTTCTTGGGCAATGATCGATCTATTCCTTTTAGCATGACAACAGGTGAACAGTGTGTAGCTATGTCTTTGGTGAAGTGCGCGAGCGCAGATGAATATCAGAATATTGGTATTGATATTGCTTCTACGTGTAATTATGGTGGAAAGGAAGAACTGGAGTTATTCAAAGAGATTTTTAGTGACGAGGAATTTAAGGGTTTACAAAGAGCGTCTGATCCATGTGTGATATTCACTTACTTGTGGTCCCTGAAAGAGTCATATACAAAATTCACTGGGACAGGGCTTAATACAAATTTGGCAATGATAGATTTTGGCGCGATCACTGTCTTTCCCGTTAACGGAGCTTCATTGAACATCACCTTAGATAAAGTTCCACTGGTTTTTCATTCTCAATGGTTCAACAACGAAATCATAACTACCTGCATACCAAGGTCGATCAGCAATGATCTCGACATGGGCATCCCAAAATTATATAACGTTCCCTTATCTATGTTAATTGATTATTTCATCAAGACGTGATGAGATTCATCACATTTGTTTTTTGTTTGTTTGTTTTTTCTTTAATCTATAAATTGCATATTTTCCTACCAGGTTTTTCATACAGAAATAAGTAGGATCGTAGGAGCTTTAGAAATGGCACCTCTTACAGAAATCATTGAATATCTTTTGAGGTATGCATAGTTCCCCGTTGAATTTACCCTCAATTAATGCTAATGCAGCACTCCCCAAACAGCTATGATACAAATCAGCGTCCTCTTCGTCATTTTTGCTAAAACCCCCAGTTAGAGTTTTCTGAGTCCGATTAAGTAAATAATTTTCTGTTAGTTCAGTTTGGCAAAGTGTTTGCCAATCACCTGTAAGTAACTGTAGAGAATTCAAGCACCAGAACGCGTAGCATGTATCAGCAAATTTATTTTCTCTTCCCTGAAAACCACCGTCATCCGATTGGTCATACGTAGCATTCAAGTTATCTTCAAGCTTCATGCACCCATGGTTTGAAACCTGTCTATGTAGTAGCCACGTTATAGTGTCCTCTTTGAACCCACCCGATAGCAGTTCAAGACTGGATAATAATGCTAGCGTAGAAAGTGCACAAGAGGTATACCCTGCATGCGGTTCATTGTGTGTACCAAAAGCCCCGGTACGACATCTTTGTGCCATTACGTACTCAATCAACTTCCCCGTATCGATGTATTTGTCAAAATCTTCTTTGGATCGACATCCACATATGTATAAAATGGCAACCGCGATATAGCAAAATCTTAAATCGTCTGAATCAACAGGAGAAGCAGAATTTGTTTTGTAGTCTAAACAAGATACAAATGACCCGCGGTTAGGCAATTGGCACCTGGAGACAAACCTTAAAAGACTCTCTTTGTCTAGCATAGTCTCAAAATACTCATAGTCTTTCAGCATGATCAAAGACAACAACGCAAAAAGCGTATTGGCTAAATTAATAGTTATTGCGTTTGGAACATCCATAACCAAACTTCCGACAAATCCTGATATTTCAGTATTGTCTACATCATCCAGAGTTTTTTTGATATAATGCTTGTGTATCCAGCCAAGGTGATCCTTATACTTTGCAGGCACGTCATTGTCAAATATAGAGAGCCCCACCATGGAGTAAAATATGATAGCCATTCTGTTCACGTCATGTCCCTGATGCGAAGAAGGGAGCAGTTGTAAATGTCTTTCAAAAAACTTCTCATGCTTCTTAGACACCACTTTCCTTAGGTCATTGGCAACTTGACACATTATTCTGGAAGATTTTATAGGGGTTGAACAGCGGCTTAATGGTGCTGGTCCAGGTTAGATATTAGTGAGGGTTTTTTCTAAGCAGGGCACAGATTATTTGAAGGAAGGTCAGCCATTAGCAATCAGACAATAATCTTCAAGTAGTAGAGTTCGGAGGTTACCTGACGTATTTTTCACTTAATTCTAAGCCGTTTCTCTCTTTATTCTTCCAGAGCGCAAGAGAGAAAAAAAGAGAAAAACACTAGGAAAAAAGATATCCTTTCTAAGAAACTCAGCAGGTTTGATATGAATTCATTTTTTTGTTATTTAGCTTTATTTATTCGTATGTATTTGCATATTGACGCTATTGGAATCATCACAATAGAAAGGGCATAACTTTGATAGAAGAGTAAGAAGAAAGTGAAGTGAAAGGATATCTAGAAGTATAATTTGAACGAAGCAATCTCAAAAGGCCTCAATTTTATGGGAATCCTATTAATTGCATGATTCGATTCATCTCGTGTCGCCGTCAAACTCTTATAGACACGCATTTCCAGATTATCGACTTTTTCAATACGTTTCAACTTTAGCGTGGTATTCAATGAAGCAAAGGATTCTCCTCCAAGAGATTCGTAGACTCTTACCACAATACTTTGTTCATCTTTTGGTTTTATTGAATAGTTGGATCTGATGGCACTATCTTCTTCGCCCCTCTTTATATTGGACAAAATAACGTTCTCATCGCCGGAGATTGTTACGATATCATCAAAATTTTGACTTATGTCCCTAGGAAGCTTGTATTTGAAATTATAATTGAATTCATGAGCTAGCTTAACGGTGTCACTGGATAACGCCCCTCTATGTGGGTAGATAGCATATTTTATCTCGTGTGTTCCCATATCTGCATGTTCATCTGGAGCCTTTGGAGATCTTAACAACGATAGTCTCATCAAGTTACCGTGCGTAGAAAACCCGTATTTGCAATCGTTTAAAATTGATACACCTTTGCTATATTCAGAATAATCAGCAAATTTATGATGACAAACTTCAAACTTCGCAACATCCCATGATGTGTTGTAATGCGTTGGTCTTTTGGTGATCCCGAACTGAGTTTCATATGATGCATATTCATTACGAACATTAACAGGGAACTCAACTTTTAAAAATTTGTTTCTGGCATCCCAGTTCTCTACGGTAGTAGTAATATCGATTTTGCTCAAGTTAGCGTCACCAGATGTGGTTGCGTCAAGCGATATTACTGATCTGATCTTGCATTTTTCAGAAACTTGGAGAATAACCTCAACAGCACATGTTTCTTTGGTGTTGCAGGCAACCTGAACTTTCTTTGGCTTAGTAATATACTCATACTGGTTTACGGAATAAAGTTCCGTATCCCAAGCTTGCCAGCCTAAAGGTTTATCATCAAAGATAACAAACTGGTTAGCACCCAGTTTGTTCCTTCCGTTTTCTGTATCCAGGTATTCCACTCCTAAAGTTTCATCGGTTATACTCGTTATCACACCCGTTTTTTTGCAAATGATAGCTTTTAACTTCCCATTAGCGAGAACTATGTAGTCATCGTATCCTGTCACTGAGGAAGTATAACTACCATCTAGAGAGCTCTCCTCAGAAACCGTTTCAGGTTTTGACCAGGTTAGCGTCCCCATCTCAACAAGATCAGCTTTACTCTGACTTTGAAGAAATTTGATTGTCTTGTCAATCAATGACGTAGATTCCTTGACAACGTTATGCAGCATAGGGATGGCCTCATATTTATAGACCATTTCGATACAAGAACCTGGTAGAACATCGTGAAATTGACACAATAGGACATTTTCCCAAAGATTATTAATCTCCTTAGCTGGGTACTCATAAGATTCGGGATATAGAACAGAGGTCTTGGCCGCTATCCATTCCAAATCATGTAGTTTGATTTCAGATAGCCTCATAAACTTTTTGGTTCGGGCTTGACTGGTATATGTCCCTCTATGGAATTCGAAATACAACTCGCCACTCCAAGTGGGGAGGTCATGGCCTTGATTAGTTCTTTTTAAAATGTCATCATAAAATTCATCAACAGTGATGCCGACTTGTAATTTTGGAATAACGTTACCATTTTTGTTACTCATAGATCTAATACGTCTCATCTTCTGCAGCATCTCCTCAGTTGGTCCACCACCACCGTCGCCCATCCCGTATAACATTAAACCGGAACCGTAATATTCGGGTGTTTTATTCTGCTTAGCGGTACGCAAAACGTCACCAAAGTGAGAGCTGGCAGTATAGGTATTACCAGGAGGCATATGTGTCAATAGTTGAGAGCCATCAATTCCCGCCCAGTTGAAGGTGCTATGAGGGAAACTGTTGATATTATTCCAAGAAAGTTTTTGCGTCAAAAATTTATCAATTCCTGATAAGCGGCAAAGTTGTGGCATTTGTGAAGAATAGCCAAACGTGTCAGGCAACCAAAAAATTTTAGATTTGATACCAAAGTGCTTTAAGAAGAATCTCTGTCCGAAAAAGAACTGCCTAGCCAACGATTCCCCGGAGGGAATATTAGTGTCGTTTTCAACCCATGTACCCCCAACAGCAAAAAATTGGGATTGCTGAATTTTAGGAATCAGTACTTTATTAAAAAACTCAGGATGATCTTCTAATAGCCACTTGAATTGTTGAGCTTGTGAAGCGACAAATTTGTACTCGGGGAAGCGATCCATTAAAGTACATTGAGAAGACCAGGACCTCACGATTTTTCTTCTTGTCTCTGCGAAGGGCCATAGCCAGGCCGTATCTATATGGCAATTACCGATACCATAAACATTTGTCAAAACTTGAGAGTCCCCTTGTTCATAAACTTTACTGCTTTCTGAAAGTGAATCAAAATATTCCTTTTGAAGTAAGTCACGGCATTTACGAACACTTGAACGATCATTAGGGTCAAAAACATCCATAACGGCGTTACCTAGCTGTCTCGCTTGGTGTTTCTGCCAAGAATCTCCAGGCAACTCTCTCGCAGCGTCGCCCAGCATCCAAAAAATCAATGTATAGCCCACGAGCATCCAGGTCGGGCCACACGATATCTGCCTTCCTCAAGTGGAAGAATCTATTATCATCTGGCGGATTTATAGTAGATCCTGCGCCGCAACCAAACATACCATTATTACCAGCTTCGATGTAAAAGAAATGTTTCCCATCTGGTGACTTCGGTAAAACGTATTCAGTTCTTTCACTGCCTGAGAAAGCTGTCACGGGAATCAAAGTGTTTGGGTCTATGACAATTCCCTCGTTAGAACAGTCCCACTCAAAGATTAATTGCTCATCGGTTTTGGCCCAATCGTCAGGCAGGGAAATTTTTACTTTGAACCATGTAGTAGACCAGCTGGGCCCGAAAGGCTGGTTTTTGTTAGCCTCTCTAAATTCTAATTCACCCTTTCGATCACGTTCAATGATAGACTTCCAAGACGGTCTTTTATCGGGAGAGACGGGAGAAGAACCACGTTCAAAAGATACCTGGTACCACCAAACTTTGACATGGTCATGATCTAACGAAATACGTTTCTTGTCGTAAAACTTGGTCAAATTCAAATCATGGTAGTCTCCGCCTGTGTCAATAAATTGTCTTAATCTATTTTCGTAAATCCCCTGAACAGGTTTGAACTGAGGATCGTAGACGATACCCCCAGATGACATTACTAATTTACTTAAAATTCCTTTACAGCCTTGGTTTGTGTAAAAGAAGACTAAAATATTCGGTTACAACAAGGCTTGGTACCCTTCTAATATAGCATCTTCTAACTCCTAACACATGGTGCTATGTTGGCGTAGTCCTTACTTCATCTCCCCTAAACGAGTTAAGGCTGGGATTACCCTCGCGTTATTTGAACCCGTGGCGCGTTACATAATTAGAACAATAGATAATAGGCAAGAGCATTCACCTTATGACACAACCTGCTTAAATAGTGTGTTATTGGGACGAAGAGTCAAATTCGTAACGTAAAACAGTTCTTCTTACCTACTATATACCTGTATATTTGTGTTTATTTAGGGTAATTGGGAAGAAGCTTTCGTTGAGCTTGAAATCCAAGCTTACTTTTGAACTTCTAACATTTGAGATGCGGTATCAACAATGCAATCCTTGAAGTTATTGAACTTAAATCCCAGTAATTTTTTGGTCTTAGAGTTGTCGATCTTGCAAGAGCTCTTCTCCAAAAAGCTTGCACCACTGCCAGGTTCACCGACGGCAATCTTTCCGTGTAGCTGTGGAAACTCCTCATTCAAAGTGTCAAGTATATCCTGGGAGCAGAATAAATCTTCACACAAGATTAGTCTTTCACCAGCACATTCAGGTTTTTCAAATGCAGCTAAGTGAGCTCTTGATACGTCACGAACGTCAATAAATGAACCACTGTAGTTATAGAACTGGTCACCTACCTTGGAGTGGACCAACTGGGCAATAACACCAGAAGATGTATTAATGCCATTTTTCAATGAATCGGCAAACATTTGAGGACCAAAAACGAATCCTGGGTTGATAGTGGAGAGTGTAAACTTGACGCTCGATTGATTCTCCTTAAGGAAGTCCCAAGCAGCTTGTTCAGCAAACTTCTTGGAACCGCAGTATGCGGAAACAGCATCAGCTTGACAGCTTTCCCAGGTGTCCGCGTTCCAACTCTTCTCGGTAAGAACTACATTGGTTTTCCCCATTTCTGATGGAGCAGCGAGTGCGGCAACGGAAGAAGTGACGACGACCTTTTCAACGGTATCTGCGGCGTATTTCTTAATTGCTTCTAAAATAGACTTGGTACCATGAACAGCTGGACTTAGAAGATCTTTTTGAAAATCGGTGGTTTGGAAATGGAATGGAGATGCTGTGTGTACAACAACTTTGATTTGCTCACCATGCTTTTGGAAAACTTCATCGAAAGCACCTGGAGCAGCGATGTCCTTCACAATTTCCATTGAAAGGTTGGGATGGTTATTGAATTTCTTCAATAAACAATCGTTCTTTTCTTGGGATCTACCTGAACCGATGACTTTGTAACCAGCTTTTAATAAATCATCCACAACGTGTAAGGCAATGAAACCGGTAGCGCCGGAAACGAAGACAGTGTTTTCTTTAGTAGTCATGATTGTTTTAGTGATGGATTTGGTTGGTGTTTACAGTTATATAACGTGTGGTTTATTTTTATTTACCAAGCAATTGAAGTGGAGTGAGTATCAATGTACTTCTTAATCAAACAATTTCTTTTATAGTAAACTACCCTTAAAATTTCAGTTGAACAATCATCAAAACTTTGCAAGCTGTTATGTAAGAAAGTTCTTACAGAAGTTGCCCAACCGAACCGACCCGAACCGACCCGAACCGAACCGACCCGAACCGAACCGACGCTTCTCGGCCGAGACGAGCCGATACGAGCCGAGCCGAGCTAATATGACGTTTGCGTTAGGGAAAACATCTCGTTCAGTATTCAATAAACAAAATCGCTTTTTCAGTTTCTTTTGTATATATTAAATGAGATAAATATTATTAGTGAAATATATAATTAAACAATGGAAGTAAAAGGGCATTAAGTAGGAGGAAAATTATTAAGGATCATTAAAAATAGTTTTTCTTGATAGTTTAAGAAGGTCTACCAAAAGGAAACTTTACTTTTCCTCCTTCGGTATACAGAAGACCTTTTGAGATTCAAACTAAAAGCCTCATTGAGTTCACCGGACCAGCTGTTCCTCAAATGTTCGTCATTTTCTGCCATGTAAATATACTGTGAGCTTGCGCTTTTGTGGGATTCGGTATCATCTTGTTCTTGAAGTTGGTAACTCCGTTCAAAGGCGGAACGTAAGTTCTCCGCTCTCTTATCGAATGAGCCATTTAATATATCTTCAACGGTAGCGTAAGCATACTCAGACGCCGGTTGATCGTTTAAGGTTGACGGCCTCAAGCAATCGTACGTATTTAACCAAGGATCATTCAAAAATTCATCGATATCATATCTTTTATTCGGGTCAACTTCCAGTAGATGTGAAATTGCGTTCTTTGCTTCTGAACTTACGCCATCCCACCAGGGCGCTGAGAATTCGTAGTCCCCTTCAGATATTTTCTTCACTAGTTTTGATGGGTTTTTTTCGTAAAATGGAGGGTACCCACACAATAACGTGTATAGTACGCAACCAATACCCCACATATCAACTTTCATTGAGTATCCCTCGAAGTTAAATATTTCTGGAGCAGTATATTCTATCGTCCCACAAGGAGTTTTAGCGGCATTGTGAGAAATTCTCTTGGCTAATCCAAAATCCGTTAACTTCACGAAACCAATACCACCCCCACCAACACCTAGTTTAAATTCATCTCCATCAACGCCGTAAAATGGGATGGGCTCGAATAATAAGTTCTCCGGTTTAATGTCACGATGAACTACACCCATGTAGTGCATATGTTTTACGGCCATTGCCACTTGAGTGATAACGTGACGAGCCAAGTCTTCACTAAATGATGACATTTGAATAATTTTATCAAATATCTCACCGCCAGAGACCAGCTCTGATATTATATAAAAATAAGTGACAGATTCTTGGAAACCTAAAAACTTAACAAGGTAGGGGTTGTTCTCAGAAACCAACCTATGGATGAAAATTTCGTTCAAAATATTTTCTCTGCTGCATGGCTTGATTCTATCGCCGTTTTCTGCATCGTGTTCATGTTTTTCGTATTCGCAAAGAATGCTTTTCTTTTTAATCACTTTGATGGCAACCGGGATTTGGTCAATGCTGGCAACGTTTACTGCCTTGAATACTCTAGAAAATGCACCGTCCCCTATTTGGCTAAGTATTTTGTAATTGCATAATTCCAATTGTTCAGGAAATTCAGATTCCATAACGGAATAGTAAGTAGACGAGCTAGACTCCTCGTCCGTCTCAAATTGGTTTGGAAAGACATCACTAAAATATCCTGCTTCTTGGATATCACTGTCCAGGAAACGTTCTTCCTCATCGTCACTATCTAGAGAAGGTGTATCGATGTTTACTGAGAGAGAAGACCTTCGGCAATCAGAGGAATACGTGCTGTGCGCATTATCGAGATTACTCGCTATCCTATAAATTTTACTGCTGTCAACTTCAGAATAAGTGGCATCAGGTGTTGTTGGGCGAAAACTGAGACCGTCCGCTATAAAGTTTTGGTTTTTCATGGTACCTTTTGGCATTTTGGGTAAGTGTGTGTGTGTATATGTGTAATGCGTAGCTTCTTTATGACCGTTCTTGTGATAGGCAGATGCTACCTAGTATTATTTTATCAGGCGACCGTTTTAGCTTTACGATGTGTGATGCAAGAGCTAAGAATGCTTCAAATCTCATAAATGAGGTTTAGCATCACAAGGGGTATTATCTGCAAATCAATAAGGGTATTTATACGTTGAGGATCTGCAAATATGTGCATAATGACCTCACCCTCTGAGTGGAACTGGAAATCCGGCAAAAAACCCTTTGTGCCAAAAAAATACTGGTAATTGTATGCACTACTGTACCCTCTTGTAGGACTTATTGCATCATCATGCAGCAACGGTAGCTTCTCAGAGTGAGCGAATACACTCGAAAAGTTTATCGGAGGAACAGAAGCCGGCAATTGTCCTACCCTTGCGTCACCAACGCTGTGCGGGTTGTTCTGCAGAAAGGGAGCCCCTCCGGTCTTCTGGAAGTTCTCTTGTCGCGCCGGAGTTTCTTTTTTTTCCTTCTGTGGCATGTTCTGTCGCCGGATAGCCCCTCGTCGCGCGGGGCTAGTACGTGCATAAGGTTTCCGAAGCATCGGAAAAAAGCATAACAAAACAAGTTTGGCTTTTATGCGGGACCCCTAAAACTGGAAATTATTTATCACTTATTTGTACAGAATTCACATGATCAGTTTCTCCGGGAGATTTAGTGCGGAAAAACTATTTCGAGTTGGTGATGGTCTATGCCGGCCCGATTCGTATAGTGAGTGAGTGGCTGTTTTGGTTAAATCGTTTCTGAAATAGCTTTGGTTCTTAATTCCTCTTCCGCCTTGCCTTTTTTTCGGTTATGTTTACTACCCGCGTTTTTCTTTGTTTGTGTAGTTACCTTTTTCCTCCTGCTACCATTTATTGACGACAGTAGAAACAGCGGTATGAGATTATCCGGCACGGAAGTTCCCGTAACTAATCATGTCCCTAATTTTTAAGGGTAAGTTCTCGCAGGTCATTTTAGAAACTACTGTAGTATGCAAAAATAGCAAATTTTCCCTCAAAAGAAAAAAAATATGAATTCCACAAGAACAGATTTTTCGCACGTCATGGATATTATCACCTTTGAAGAACTGAAAAATCATATTGCAAGGTTTTTTTCTATGCGGCGACATATTTATTTTTACATCTTTTTTTAAAAAGCGAAAAGAATAGTAAACTCCGCAGTCGACATTATCCGGTACGAAACATTAAACGAGCCTGCTTGTATGTGCCTAGTAAAGTTTAGATGGAAGATTTTTCTGTTGGCAAGAGATATTAGTTAGTATTTTTTAGTTAAGTTGAACCTTGAACAATCTTGATATAGTGGCTTGGGTGCTCTTGCTTATTGAATGAATAATTCAATAAAAACTAAAAAAATAATGGTTGCTAAGAGATTCGAACTCTTGCATCTTACGATACCTGAGTATTCCCACAGTTAACTGCAGTCAAGATGTTTTCTTGAATCAGGCGCCTTAGACCGCTCGGCCAAACAACCGCTTATTTGTTGAAAAATTTGTATTGCGGGTCGGTAATCACATGATGTTTTATCAATCCTGAAGATTCCAGGGAAGTAATTTCTCGTTAAAACTATTTACCAGCTTGATTCACGGAATGTTACCTTTCTTATTTAGGTTCTATATAAGCTCTGAATATAGCCAAAGGGTGGAAGCGCTGAGTCTCGGGTCTAACTTATTGTTCGTGTATTTATATATTTCGGGTGCTTCATTTAAGCAAGGTTCACTTTCTGAAATATGGTTGCTAATGTGGCACTAATATCTTGTATGATTTATTAATTTATTTCAAGCACGTTTCAATTGCATGCTAGCGGTGTTGGAACATAAATCATCTGTCGTCCATATATTACTATTATATTCGGTGTTAAGAGATGACATAAACTAAACCAGACAAAACTGTCATCGAAATTAATAGATTCATGAGGAGACTATCTGGTATGATCTATATACGTAACACTACAACATTGAGTAAAAAATTGGATCCCAAAAATTATCGTCCAAATTTACAGTTCAATAGGTGGATTTGTACCTCTGCTACGATTGGGGTATCTCAGTTTGAGATACAACGGTTAGGTTATTCTTTTGCTCCAATATACTCAACAAATTTAGAGGAAAAATACAACACAAGAACCAGAAATTGATGAATCCGAAATGCGAACCCGTATACGTATTTTTCTAGTACCGATGCTCTTTAGCTGAAACACAAATGGAAATGGAGGAATAAAATGTAACCGTTGACCTAATATATATTATCTACTTTATGAAAAGTTATACTTTGACATCTGTGATCGTATCATGCTGGTAATTGGTAGCCGAAGCACATTAATACCAACCACTCTTCATTTTGACAATTGATAGCTCAGTAAGTAGCAATATTCAAGAAATAAGCAATTATTTCTTAAAATATATAAGGAGATTTAAAAAACACACGCAGAGTCGTTATAGGACACCCAATGGTGCGAGCATTGTTCAGAACATTGATAATAAGTTATCAGGTGTAACTCATCTGCTTGTATGTTAAATTGTGGGTGAAATACCAATTTACAGATCTTTAACTTTATCTTCACTAATTATTAGATTTGGTTATCCGTGTCAACACGAAATAATCTATAAAGTGTAATAATATGTTTCTACTCATATCTTTGTTTCAGTCTTGGGTACCATATATACATGAATTATTATCCGAAATCACTAATTCAAGCAATTGTTTTTTTTTTTTATTGTTTCCATTGTTCATCAAGTAAACATAAAAAAACAAACTTAAAAGGTACTCTAAGTCCCCTTCATGTAAATATGAGAAGTTTTTTTGATCAAGTCAAAGAAAAATTATTAAAAAAATTTACACAAGTTTGTGCATAAAGCCGACACACTATTTATTCTTTGCATGCTATATCTCTGGCCTTCAAGCTTAAGAATTTCTTGGCAAACGCTACATCCATAACTGCTAGCCCAACAATTTTACACAGAGTAATAGTCCTTTTGCTACTCTTCCCGTGTAGATCTAAAACGATATCTTTTATCAAATCTAGTTCACCTATCTCAATGACGTTATTGGGGTTGATTTCGGAATCGATTAATTCTCCTGATTCTAAAAGGGTATGCTCCCTCGAATCCACTAAAATACGGACATTTTCATCATTGAACTTGAACAAATCAACTAAATCTTTATCGCATTCATGCATTATTGGCTTATAACTCCCAATTAAAGAGATGTAAGTGTGTTTTGGCCCGTTGGAGTTCTTGCTGTTTGTTAATTGATTCAAAAACAAGTTAGGTGTCGATGTAGGCAAACAACCAAAAATAATATCACTACTAGAAACAGCTTCATTTACCTTTGAGCTCATAGGACCTTTGTCTGTCCCCAATTGGTATTGATTAAAATCTATTTTCAGGTCATTTCCAAATGATTTGCCCAATGATTCTAGACATCCCAAATCCATCGTGTTCTTGTGATATAGTATGTTAACTTTGATAGCTTTTAAAAGCTTTCCAAAGGCTTCCGACACTAACAGTTTAATACATACGTAAATGTGCCAAAATGCTTGCAGACCAGTACCGAAACATGTCAATTGGCAAGTGCCACCTTCGAACTTAAACCACTCATGGTAAGGATCCGACAGTTGCTCATATAAACCAATGCATGACACCAGTGCAGTTCTTATCGCAGTGATTTGTTTGGCTTCAAAGCAGCCATTTAATTTCCCTGTTTCTGGTTCTAGAAGGTTAATTACACCCTGGAAATTTTTATTGTTGTTATTGACTAGGATTTTTATTCCAGAAAAATCTTTACTTACAACTGGCATGAATATGTGGGATATGTTCGAATCCTCATCGTTTTCACCCAGCTTTTTGAATATTCTATTAGGCAGTATCTCATGGTTTTTAGAATAGAGTCTCAATGACTCATGCAAGTCAACGATTGATTCAATAACTGTCTCAGAGGAACAATTTAAGAAGAATTCTCGAACTTCAGCATCAGTTACTATGGAGTTGTTCATACCAACTGAGTTAATTGCCGTTCAATCAGATATTCAGTAGAATAACTTGGTTCCTAGTTTAATTATGCAGGACTCGAAATAGGTCGGGCTTTTTACAATTTCTTTTTTTTTCCTTTTTGCTTATCTCAAAAATCAGACAGATTACAGCAAAATGACCATTTAGAATGTATTTTCCAAATTATTTTACCGAACAGCTCGACCTCAAAAGGTTTCATTTTCGAAACATCTATATCAATAACTGACAGCAAACGAACCCTATTGCACATACCCTTAACGCACTACTGTAAACACGGAAGACAACTAATAATATATACGTTCTTAAAAAAAGGTATTTTGTTTCTATTTACTATAGTATTTAGTACTGAAGAAATATGTACTTTTTTTTCTGAGCAGCTTACGCAAAAGATTATCATAAAGTTTACTATTTTTACAATCCATAAGTCTCATGGACATAATTAATTTTTTCGTCTTGACAGTATTCCTCGGTCAACTGTAGTAGCGATGGAGGACCACATGAAAACAACCATGTTTGATCCTTTTCCATTCCTAAGCTTTCATTTTGAAAATCCTTTAATTCCTTGACAAGAGTAAAATTATGCTTGGATTTTACTTCAATCAAGCTCCCAGTTTTGGCCGTAGGACTAGGACTTGCCTCTGAAATATTGTCGTTACTATATGCATTCTCTGAATTGAAATTGGAGATTGAAAGATCCTCATCTTCATTGGTGAAAGATCCCATTTCATATTCCGAATTTTCATCCTCAATATTGGGGACTTCGTTTTGTTCCGTTTCTCCAAGATAGTTTCCACTAATAAATATCAAAAACTTCGTATTCTTGGACGATTTTTTTCAAAATTTGAATTATTTGCCTCTAGGTAGTTCAAAACAAGCTCATATTCAGAATGGTTCTTTATTAACCAAATGATTTTCAGGTATTTCACGTTCTCCTTGTTGAAAAAATACCTAAATATTGGTAGGCCAAAAGATATACCAGACCCACCGCATACAATGGCTATGTTTGTGCCTTGAGAAAGGCACTTTTCAGGCACAGAGGGAGGATAACAACCAACTAGAGTATAGAAATTTTCTTGTTCTAAATAAAACGATTTCGGATTGCTGCGAAGAGATTCTAATTGACTAGCTCGCTCGGTTGTCGGACTCTCCTTTATGATGAGGTCGACCGAACTGTCCTCTGCTAAAGACGCAATCGTATACGGATGAGATGGCAATAGCCAGTAGAGCGGATTAATCCTTCTATAGGGGCTAATTCTTATATGAGACCCAGGCTCGAAGAAATCGGGAAGGACTGCTCTTGGTAATTTTATGTGGACTAAATTTGTCTTTGTGTAATTTGAGTTCTTACTTAAAAGTGTCAGTGGTTTTGCGAATATTATTCTATTGATGATGTGGAAAAATAACAAAATACAATTCAGAAGAAGGAAGGGGAATTTAACACCTGGCCTTGAATGTATGGGAACGAGCAAGATAAACGCAAGGTTTACCAAATTATGCACAATATAAAACAGGCGATAATTGTACCTTCTGATGGGCGCAATCGAGCAAATTAACAAAATAAGTATCAAAACTGATACTATAAATCCGACAAGGTTGAAAGTTTTCAAAATCAATTTCTGCTTTAAGGAAACAGTATCATCCATGGCCCATTTGATGATGAAGAAAATGCCATGAAGCAAACCAATCACGGTAATGAAACGTGAGAACCACTTATGAAACGGTATTAAATCAGTGTAGGCGCAGTTTTTCCTTAATATCCAATTTGGTCTTAGTGTAAGGAATAAGTTTAACGGAACTAAGGCATAACTCAATCTTCCCAGTCTTTTCAAATAAACAGCAGTTTGTGTGGTCAAGGAGTAATGGTAGTAAAAGGGAGCCAGGAGTGCGAGAAACAATATAGCCAAATGAATTGCAGGATCTATGTTATAGAACCGATAACTGACTTTATTTTTGAGTTGTGATGCTGACCTGCCAACTGTTCTTGTCCCGAACGCTCTCAGAAGTACCAACCCAACGAGGTAAACTAGCGATATTACCAAGACATAGTATCCATACTTTATATTAGCAAAATGTGTCTCAGAGTGTCTCTTGACGAACGTATTGAGAGATGACTCTCTTGTATTCATTGTGTAAACTCAATCTAATGGATCAAACGTTTCTTCTGCCAAGTGAAGAAAAAGATGGGCCTTAAAGGAAGCTAACCAGTACAAATAAAAAGGTGTATGCAAGAGGTTTCCTACCCTCAGTCGAAGTTATTGGGCCCTTTAGTGTGGGTACACATGGTATATATACACCTTCTTAGTGCATAGTAGTATATCGGTGTTACTGTAACGAGGCCTCATTTACCCGGTCGCTTAGTGAGCGCAGTTTTCCAAACTAGGCAAATCGCATCAACTCTTTCAAGCTAATGGTAAAAGGGGCCTAGTGAATGTCGATCAGAGAGGAGCTAAGCGAACATCATTAGTTTCTATTGAACAGTCGTTGCAAGGCTTTATAGTCCCAAGTATAATTGGCTCGAAAGAAAGGTAAAAAGAAAAAAAATGCCGTCCAATAACAGTAGTTTTTTAGATATTGATGACGATCTTGAAGGCGTCGATGATTTCGCCGGTGAGACCAACCCATTCGATGACGCTACTGTGCCAGACAGACCAAGCATGAATAAGTCGACGGCTGGTGAAGGAAATGGATTTTATAGCACGGTAGACAGTAAGGGCGAGTCTGCACCACTCCAGGGCCAAATGGACCCGCCAGCCTATGACCAAGTGATAGGGGGGGACACGAACGAGAACGGTGGGCGTGACGGGTTGAGGCCTGGACTAATAAACTACTATTCGAGATACTTCCAACTTGACTTGACCCAGTTCAAGAAAAGATTATCCGCAGTACTGACATTCAGGAACGACCACAATTCCGAGAATAACGACAACGACAGCGATTTGTACGGTGCTGTCTGGATCACTGCCACAGTGGTGATGATTAATTTCACCATGAACGGTGGGCTGAGCTTCATCATAAACGAAGTAATTGAAGGCACCAGGACCGGTGGAGATGTTGATAGAGCCAGTCAGTTCAAGAAGCTGCTCCATTCTATCTGGCTATTTTACGGGTATACGTTCGGGGTGCCATTCATCACGATGCAGGTTTTGCGAAGGGATGAGCATTCGGACCGCAACAGAAGTTTCAAGAGTGTCCCTGAATTGATTTTCTGTTTACGGGTACTCCAATTTGATTTGGATACCCGTTTGTGTTATTTTGAATGTCTTGGATATGTCTAAACGTTTGAGGACGGTGCAGGCCATTCAATGGGCGATTGTAGCTCTTGGGTGGGCACAGTCGTCGTATTTTTTGAATTCGCAAATATCAAATAATAATAGTGAGAATAGTGAGACTCAAGCGGCCGGTAAGTTATCTCTATCTGTTATTGTTGTCGTTGCTCTGCACGCCTTATTCTGTTTATTATTTAGGTTTATAATATTTTGAAAAAAAAGACAAACACAGCATTGTATAACCAGTACAACTAGAGTGTATTATTATTATTATTATTATTATTATTATTATTATTATTATTATTATTGTTATTATTACTACGGGTTATTACGTAAAGGGAGGAGGAGGAGGAGGAAAATTTAAATATACAGTGAGTGTTTATAAGTATATATATATTAATGCAAAATGCTAGTTTTGTGCTATTCATTAGAGATGACTTTTTACAGATTGGTGGTTTTGTAGTCATCATAAGTTATGTCGTATATGGTTTTATCTTTGAATTTTGAAGAGATTTTAGATGAAACATTTATGTCAGCTCTGGTGAAGCCTTTCGAAAATGTGCAATTAACATTCTTTGAAAAGGTAGAGGAAGAGGAAGAGGAAGAATGGCCATGTCTTTTCTTGGTACATGGCAAACAGGGCGTGAGCAAAACCAGCTTATCAATATGCTTGATCAACTTCCGAGAACTTGTCCCCTCGATCACATCGTCCGGTAGGGTTATATTTTGCAGTAGAGTGCCTTTATGCAGTTGGATATCGGTGGGTGTCAGAATGTAACGCAGCTTGTCCGAGATCAATGGTATTATGGAGTCGTCTTGGAGCAAGATTTCAATTTTAGCATTGCATTTTATTTTCTTCAAACGACACTTGTCGCAACTTGGACCGCTTCTTTGTCTTTTTGAATTCGAACCAGTGGATGCTGTGGAGGAAATGGTCGAGTTACTGGTGGAGCGGGAGGTCATGGCCATTGTGGTGGTGGCCGCATTGCTGTCTTCATTGCCGATAGAGGCAAGAGCATGGTTTTGGTATTCGAGGGAGGAAAGGCAATTCTGTGAAGAAGAGACAACGGCGCTGACGGGTATTGTTGGCGGAGGCGTTATTGTGGCAATACCCATAGCATACCTGTTCACGTCCGCAGTAGCAGATTTTAGCCTCTTGGCTCCCAGGAACATTGAATTGCTTGCAAAGCCGGAAACGAGCTCATCAGACGGGGGAGTCCGTTTTCTTGGCCAATTGGCCGATGAGAGTTCCGGATCAGTTATGCCTACGTTCTGGGCTCCTTCACGATATAGGTCCTTTTCCAGCAAGGAAACGCTGGGCAGTAATAGAGGTGGCAGGGACTGGTCTCTGTTCCTCACCGTGATGCTAGTGGACATCTTCCTTTCACTACACGACGATCCAAGCGACGACGTAGCTGTGTATTTTTTCAGTTATAATATACCCTATGCAGCGTATGCACAGATGCTTCCATAAAGATGCCAGACAGTGTAACGAGAAAGTAACGCAAATTTTTTTTTTTTTGCTGAGAACACGACGAAGCCAGCTGGACGGAAACACTACAAGATCGAGATGGTAACACAAGTGGCAGCTAAGCTTTTATATCGTGCAAGCACCACAAACCAGAACCAAGCAAGGCAAATAGGGATCCCAGATGTATACCAACTGAAGTTTTAGGAGGACACAAAGAAACAATGCAAAATCACAGAATTGCGAATTGAGACCGGCATTGTTGAAAAAGCGTCGTAGCAGGAGTTTTGCTGTCTGCTAAGCACTTAGCCTGAAATCGGCCCATTTTTTTTTTTCCTCTTTTGTGATCCAGTCTTTCTCTCTTTCTCTCTCTCTCTCGAGGGAATTCGACGCAGAAAGAAGGGAAGTGTGGCTAAACTGGCTAGTGCCTGCGAGATCCACAGAAACGGCCGCGCGGACTCGTGGTCCGAGCAGAGCCCGTTCCGGAAAGAGGAAAACAAAAGACGTTTAGGACTGGAAAGCGGGGGGAGGAGAGGCCGCGAAGAACGAGGCTGGAAGGAAGGGCGAAAAGAAAGACAATGGAATGGGCCAGTGGTTCAGTGGGCCACTGGGACAGGTTGGCCACTACAGGGACAGAGGCCCACTGAGCAGGCCTCTCGCACCTTAAACGGACCCTTGTAATTCGTCGATGATCCGTTCGTTTTTGCACACAATGCCTTCTTGCCGCTTGTAGGAGCCACATACGAGATGTAGCACCGGGCCGTGCTGTTGATGACACTTACGGGTTTTGCTTGATGTACCGGAGTGAGGTGTGCATGAGGATCCCACCGGTGGGAAGACGTATGCCTTTGCATAGGCTCCCCGCATTTACCGTAGTGTTCCGTCAGACATGATGTGCATACTTCTACGGAGAGCTGGAGCTGGCAAATACACGAGGGCGGCAGCGGCGGCGGCGTGCAAAGATGAAGCGAAGGGTATAATCAACGGCCGCCGAGATGCTGCGGCCACTTCGGATGCGTTGTATTATGTATGGCCCATTTCTGTTGGGCTCGTACCGTCAAACGGCTGATTATGTACGTGTGTGTAGTGTTCTGCGGCGTGCAAATCTTCCTAGAAGCCGCACGATAGAAAAAAAAAAATGCTTGTTGTAACGGCCATCCTACATGGCCTTGGCGTATTCGCGCCAGAAAAGGCTTGTCTTAGCGGAGCACCCCCCCTCTCGAAGGCGTGTGCACGCTCGCTTACCGACACTGACACCAGAAAACAACGTCTGTGCATAAGATAATCACTTCTTCGACGACGAGGACGTCGTAACGCCCGCCGGGACCTCGCGGACATTTGGTAACCCATGCAAGGACCCTTTCGTTGCTTGCAATGAAAAATGTTCACGCGTTACCCAATGTAGCAAAGTTTCGCGCAAATAAAAAAACAAAAAGAAATACAAACAAAAAGAAAAAAAAGAAATAATAGAAGATCTATTCGGAAGTTAAGGTCCACGGGTCTCTCTCTCTCTCACATAGGATAGTAACCAAGATCAACGTTTTAGTCAGTAACGATCTGTTGTTTCATCCGCAAGAGGCACTACCAGAGGATAGAATAAGGCAAGCGCTCAAAACCACCAGCCTTAACCTTAACGCAAGAAAGAAAACGCTTCCCCATTACTAATGGCAAGACGTAGACTACCAGACAGACCACCGAATGGAATAGGTGCCGGTGAGCGGCCGAGACTGGTACCGAGACCTATCAACGTGCAGGACTCCGTAAGTCAGCTAACGAAGCCATTCAAGGTTCCCTACAAAAATACACACATCCAGCCCGCTGCTGGTAAAATCGCCACCGGGACTGACATTATCGTGGGAGGAAGATGCCTGCGGAAAAGGTCCTCCACTGTGTCGTACTCCGGACTGGACGTGGACGCTGAACAAGCAGAGTATGGCCAGGACATCAGTTTAGCTCAGCTGACTAAACGACGGAAGGATGCTCTCAGTGCTCAAAGACTGATCAAGGACCCGACAAGGCTAAGTCATATCGAATACACTTTGAAAAGGTCCTTCACCGTCCCCATTAAGGGCTATATACAAAGGCACAGTTTGCCCTTGACCCTGGGAATGAAAAAGAAAATCACACCGGAACCAAGACCACTACACGACCCGACCGACGAATTCGCCATAGTGCTGTACGACCCATCCGTTGATGGTGAAATGATTGTCCACGACGCTTCCATCGACACCAAGGAAGAAGAGCTGAAAAAAAGTGACCAAGAACACCCAGGAAAAGGAGAACGCAAAGAAAGAAGAGAGCCCAGAACAAAAAGCCACACAAAAAATAGGGCATCACCCTTCACTAATGACAAATGGCGTGAGAAATAAATCCTTACGTGAACTGCTGGGTGATTTCGGGAACTCCGCGGAAAACAACAAGAAGTTTGCCAATGTCCCCGTTGTCATCGATCCAAAACTGGCCAAGATCTTGAGACCGCATCAAGTGGAAGGTGTCAGATTTTTGTATCGTTGTGTCACAGGGCTAGTCATGAAGGACTTTCTAGAGGCGGAGGCCTTCAACACTTCTAGTGAAGACCCGCTGAAGAGTGACGAGCAGGCGCTTGTGCAGTCTCAAAAGACTGAAGGAAACAATAGAGGTGCGTACGGCTGTATCATGGCCGATGAAATGGGGCTGGGTAAGACTTTGCAATGTATAGCGCTGATGTGGACACTACTAAGACAGGGCCCACAGGGGAAACGGCTCATTGACAAGTGTATTATCGTTTGTCCATCCTCCTTGGTCAACAATTGGGCCAATGAACTGATCAAATGGCTAGGCCCCAATACCTTAACTCCCCTAGCCATTGATGGGAAAAAAGTCTTCGATGGGCGGGGGTAACACCACAGTATCACAAGCCATTCATACCTGGGCTCAGGCCCAGGGTAGAAACATCGTCAAACCGGTTTTGATCATATCGTATGAGACCTTGCGTCGTAATGTTGACCAATTAAAGAACTCTGACGTGGGATTGATGCTGGCGGACGAAGGTCATCGTTTGAAAAATGGTGATTCCTTGACTTTCACTGCTTTGGATAGCATCAATTGTCCCAGAAGAGTCATTTTATCCGGTACACCCATCCAAAACGATCTTTCCGAGTATTTTGCCCTGCTAAGCTTCTCCAACCCCGGCTTGTTGGGCTCTAGAGCACAGTTCAGAAAGAATTTCGAGCTCCCCATCTTGAGGGGCCGTGATGCTGACGCTACCGATAAAGAAATCACAAAGGGTGAGGCGCAATTGCAAAAACTATCTACGATCGTCTCCAAATTCATCATCCGTCGTACTAATGACATTTTGTCCAAGTATCTACCTTGTAAGTATGAAAACGTTATTTTCGTTAACTTGAAGCCATTGCAAAACAGTCTATACAATAAACTAATCAAGTCCAGAGAAGTGAAAAAAAAGTGGTTAAGGGCGTGGGTGGCAGCCAGCCATTAAGAGCAATTGGTATCTTGAAAAAGCTATGTAATCATCCTAATCTCTTGAATTTTGAAGACGAATTTGAGGATGACGAAGATTTGGAGTTGCCTGATGATTACAGCATGCCCAATTCGAAAGCGAGGGATATCCAAACCAAGTATTCTGCCAAATTTTCCATTTTGGAAAGGTTTCTCCACAAGATTAAAACCGAATCCGATGATAAGATTGTCCTAATTTCCAATTATACTCAAACTTTGGATCTGATTGAAAGAATGTGTAGGTACAAGCATTATAGTGCCGCACGGTTAGATGGTACACTGTCAATCAACAAGAGACAGAAGTTGGTGGATAGATTCAATGATCCTGAGAGTCAGGAATTCATTTTTCTTTTGAGTTCCAAAGCAGGTGGTTGTGGTATCAACTTAATCGGCGCAAACAGGTTAATCCTAATGGATCCAGATTGGAATCCAGCCGCTGATCAGCAAGCTTTGGCACGTGTATGGAGAGACGGTCAGAAAAAGGATTGTTTTATTTACAGATTTATATCGACTGGTACGATAGAAGAAAAAAATTTACCAAAGACAATCAATGAAAATGAGTTTGAGTTCATGCGTGGTCGATGCAAAAGAAGATGTTGAAAGACTGTATAGTTCTGATAACTTGAAACAACTCTTCCAGAAAAATGAAAACACCATATGTGAAACACACGAAACTTACCATTGTAATCGTTGTAATGCGCAGGGGAAACAATTAAAAAGAGCACCTGCTATGCTTTATGGTGATGCGACTACGTGGAATCATTTGAATCATGACGCTTTGGAAAAGACAAACGACCATCTACTTAAAAACGAGCATCATTACGACGATATCAGTTTCGCATTTCAATATATCTCACATTAGTCTCCTCCTACATATTTGTTATTTAATAGGAAATTCAGGAAAGGAGAAGGGAATCAACCGTCGAGAGGTCAAAAATATTCCCAACGGTGGGAACAGTCATATATGTAGACATAATAAAACAATGGTAAGATGGGGTCAAATTTATAAATACTGTCATATATTTTTTTATCAAAATGTAATCATAGAATTATATAAAACTAGATGCGTTGAGCTAAGCCATATGGCAAATATGACGACATATTGTATAGACCTATTTTTTTTATTGTTTTTGGTTTTTTTAGCAACAAATTGCCAACCGAAAGTACTAAGAAAAGATGGCGGCCAGACAGCCTTACATAGTTAAGGAGCCACACGCCCAAAAGCAACCACCAAACGTTGGAAAGGTTGAACTTGCCCGTTAAGAAACAGAATAATTACCAGTAGAATGGATGAGATCCTTGCCAAAGCAGGCTCACAAGCCGTTACGTTTGCTATAAAATCCGGCATATCGATAGCATCAACATATGCATTAAAGACAATAGCGAACTTTGTTATCCAGATCCCTAAGGATGATGCCAGAAGGATAGATCAATTGAAGTTCAAATTGGAAAGTCGTATGGCTATTGTATCCAGTGCCATTGATCTGATAAAATTGGTGGCAGCAAGAGGGAACACGAATTTACAGATCACCTTGAGATTAACTAAGGATTTAAAGGAAGAGATTGATAGGTTTGATGAAAAGATAAATGAAATGACGGAAAAGGTTGAGGGTTCAAGAAGTGCGAAAACACAGAACGAAGCTATTAAAGCGGTAGAGAACTATATCAAAGACTTGTTACTAAGGATAGAAGAAATCACCCCATTTATTAATCTTTCTTTGACCACATCGGGCGCCAACCTAAATAGTGCACTCCCTTATCAAATCTCGCCAGGTTTATTATTAAAAGCTTCTGATTTTGTCAATGAAAGCAATAGAAAGTACGAGAATGCCATAAAAAGCAGTAAAAAAGCAAAAGAAGACCAAAAAAAAGAACTAAAAGTCCAAGTGGGGCCTATCTTTGAAGTAACGTTATTTTCCATTTTCTATAATTTGACCTCAGAAAGCAATGGGCAATCGGGGATAGTTTGGAAGGAAGATATGAAACGAGCAAGAGTGAGGATATGTAGGCAACACTCTTCGGAAAAAGAATTTGACTATTTTATGAAAGTAGAGCAAGACTTTAATGATGGCAGGTATCATGAAAATGACGACAAGGAGGACACACCACAAGAACTTACTGTAGATTTGAACCATATGAAAAAGTTATTTTTTAGTGTTTCCGGCAAACTTCTTCGATTGGAAGAACAAGATTCACCTGTGTTGGTGTTGAAAATAGACTCTCACGATGACAAAGAGAGCGGGAGTACTGGAGCAGAGAAGGGGCCTGTCGAAGACATTACTTGGTATGCGGTAAGCGGATATGAAGAAGTAGAAGAAGACGAAGAAGAAGAAGAAGAAGAAGAAGATAATGAAGAAGAGTCTGAAAGTGAGGAAGAAAAGCCATTGGAAGACAAAACCTCATCGATCACGCTACTTGAGTACATTATCCGGTTGACATCTTTGCAAAGCAACGACCAAAAAAGTATATTGGAAGTCAGCGATGAAAGATTGTCTATTTACCTGAATGATGAAAACACCAACTCAAGAAAAGAAGGCATCAGCGATTCTACAATTAAAGAAACCGAAGAGAAACTACAAAACCTAAAACTCTAGAATAGTTGTACACCGAGTTGGTTCTTTTGGGGTATATAAATTTACGTATGTATATGCATATGGTTATCCAGATGCTTTATTTTGAATGTGAAGTATGCGGCGATACTTGCTTGTAAAGCTCGTTCAACTCATTAATGGAAAACGGAATGTCAACATCGTTAAAATGAGTGTCAGCAATTGGATCTGTGTCCGCGCTTGCATTGGCACTAGGGAGGTTTGCAGCCGGATCGCGGCTTTGCTGCAACGTATCGAGAAGAGGCAACCCCAGATCGTCTATGTCGTCTGTCTTGGCACCATCGCTTTGCAAGGGTGACTCCAAGCTGGACAGGGTCGTTGTCATGTCCACATACGAAGAGGGGCTCAGGTCAATAAGATCAACACTGCTCAGGCCCAGAGAAGCCTCCAAGTCTAGTACCCCGATATTTTTAACGGCCGCTGCTTCAGGACTAGCTGAGCTATGGCACGACGCCCCCTTCTGCTTCCTACTAGTCTTTCTCTTGGTGTGGCACTTACAGGGCTCGCCTTCATCGCAACGGCACCGCGACTCGTCTTCCTCGCTGCCCACCGCCAGCCGTCGCTTAGAAGCACACATGCACCCGCCAGAAGGGTTGAAATTCTTGGTTCTCCTCAGCTCCTTACAATGACCACATGTCGTCGATGGCCTACCCTTGCGCCTGATTACCTGCAGCGGGCCATCTGTGTGGGTGCACTGCGCCGCTCTGTGGCCCCTGATACACGTTTCGCAAGCGTACTTTACCCCGTTAATCACCACCATCCTTTTATTGCTACGATTATCAGCCTCCTTCCCAGCAACCCCACCTTTTTCACTATCGAATTGCCATAGCTACTACTATATCGTCCAGCTTTTACTAATCTCCGACCCAGACCCTGGAGCGCTTACCCTGCGCTTGCGTGCCCTGGCGACTTCGCCTCGTTTTGGCGACTTTTTGGCGAATATTTCTTGCAAGTTGCAGTGGTGGAAGGTATGTGGGCAAAATTACGTTCTTCACTATGGGCGGTATCAATTGCAGGTTCAGTACTCCCTCAGATAGCCACACCGCACAAGACCGATCGCTATTTTTTTCATTCTGCATTTCGCTGCATATTTTTCTCATCCTGATTTCCAAGACGAGATTCTCGATTAAAAACCGCTTTTTATTTTTTATAAGTGCTGGCCCCATCTGTTCATTAGTTTAGATCGTGCCCCCCTCAGCCACCTTCCATTCTAACTCGTCCTTCCTTTAAGCGTTTGTGGAGAATCTTTGTTTTCTGTACCTCTCCCTGCTTACATCGTACTAGCACCTGCCCCGTCTCGTTCTTTTCCTTCCCATTTATAATAATACTACCAACTATAATAATATCCTTAAAGTTGGGCAAGACAAGACAAGACCGGAACTAAACGTAAGCTACTATAAAAAAACAAAGCAGGCGATAATAAAACATGAGTGATAATCCATTTAATGCGAGTCTTCTCGATGAAGACTCGAACCGCGAAAGAGACATAATAGACGCTACCACAGAGGCTCTGTCGAAGCCAAATCCTTCCTTAGAATACTGTACCTTATCGGTAGAAGAAACTCTTGAACAACTACAGACTGACGAGAACAATGGTTTAAGATCTTCGAGTGAGGCCACTAACAGGAGAGCACTTCATGGCCCTAATGAAATAACCGTTGAAGATGATGAGAGTCTTTTCAAGAAGTTCTTGTCAAACTTCATTGAAGATAGATTGATCCTGCTATTGATCGGGTCTGCAGTCGTCTCTTTCTGCATGGGAAATACCGATGATGCTATCAGTATCACTCTAGCCATTTTCATTGTGGTCACTGTCGGGTTTGTCCAAGAATATAGATCTGAAAAATCACTAGAAGCTTTGAATAAATTGGTGCCTGCTGAATGCCATCTGATGAGATGTGGCCAAGAAAGTCATGTGTTGGCTTCCACTTTGGTTCCGGGCGATTTGGTCCATTTCAGAATAGGTGACAGAATCCCCGCGGACCTTAGAATCATCGAAGCCACAGATTTGACCATTGATGAAAGTAATTTAACTGGTGAGAATGAACCTGTTCACAAAACCTCAGAAACGATCGAGAAGTCTTCCTTCAACGACCAGCCTAACTCAATTGTACCGATCGCTGAAAGAACATGTATAGCCTATATGGGCACTTTGGTCAAAGAAGGCCACGGTAAAGGTATCGTTGTTGGAACAGGAACAAATACTTCATTTGGTGCAGTTTTTGAAATGATGAATAATATCGAAAAGCCAAAGACTCCACTACAATTAACAATGGACAAACTGGGGAAAGATTTATCATTGATGAGTTTCATCGTTATTGGTATGATTTGCTTAGTGGGTGTCATCCAAGGCAGATCTTGGTTGGAAATGTTTCAAATATCGGTTTCATTAGCGGTTGCTGCAATCCCAGAGGGGTTGCCGATCATTGTCACAGTTACTTTAGCATTGGGTGTCTTAAGAATGGCAAAGCGTAAAGCTATTGTAAGAAGATTACCAAGTGTCGAAACTTTGGGCTCTGTTAACGTCATTTGCTCTGATAAAACCGGTACTTTAACTTCAAACCATATGACCATATCCAAACTTTGGTGCTTAGATAGTATGTCCAATAAGTTGAACGTTTTGTCATTAGACAAAAATAAGAAAACTAAAAATTCTTTGAAAAATTACCTAACTGAAGACGTTCGGGAAACCCTAACGATCGGGAATCTTTGTAACAATGCCTCCTTCTCTCAAGAACATGCTTCATTTTTGGGGAACCCAACTGATGTGGCACTTTTAGAACTACTAACAAGCTATGATATGCCTGATCTTAGAAACACCGTTCAAAAAGTTCAAGAACTTCCATTCAATTCTAGAAGAAAATTCATGGCCACCAAGATTCTCAATCCCGCCGACAATAAGTGCACAGTATATGTTAAAGGTGCGTTCGAAAAAATCTTGGAGTGTTCTACAAGTCATTTGAAATCAAAGGGTAAGAAAACTGAAAAACTGACTGAAACCCAAAAAGATACAATCATTGAATGTGCAAATTCAATGGCTTCCGAAGGTCTGCGTGTCCTCGGTTTCGCTAAACTAATATTATCCGATTCATCAACTCCGCTAACGGAAGACCTAATCAAAGATCTAACATTTACTGGGTTGATTGGTATGAACGACCCTCCAAGACCAAATGTTAAATTTGCTATTGAGCAACTTCTACAGGGAGGTGTTCATATTATTATGATCACTGGTGATTCTGAAAATACTGCTGTAAACATTGCGAGACAAATTGGTATCCCTGTCATTGATCCGAAGCTTTCTGTTTTATCCGGTGATAAATTAGAAAAGATGTCAGATGACCAATTGGCTAATGTCATTGATCATGTTAATATCTTTGCTCGTGCTACTCCTGAACATAAACTGAACATTGTTCGTGCATTAAGGAAGAGAGGCGATGTGGTAGCGATGACTGGCGATGGTGTTAACGACGCTCCTGCGTTAAAACTTTCAGATATAGGTATTTCAATGGGTAGAATTGGTACAGATGTAGCCAAAGAAGCCTCTGACATGGTTTTAACTGATGATGATTTCAGCACCATCTTAACAGCTATTGAAGAAGGTAAAGGTATTTTCAATAATATTCAAAACTTTTTGACTTTCCAATTGTCTACCTCCGTGGCCGCGTTATCGTTGGTTGCCCTGTCTACTGCATTCAAACTACCCAACCCATTAAACGCGATGCAAATTCTTTGGATTAATATTTTGATGGATGGTCCACCAGCCCAATCATTAGGTGTGGAACCTGTAGATCATGAAGTTATGAAGAAACCTCCAAGAAAACGTACTGATAAAATTTTGACTCATGAGGTGATGAAACGTTTAATTACTACCGCAACTTGTATTATTATAGGAACGGTTTACATTTTTGTCAAGGAGATGGCCGAAGATGGTAAAGTAACTGCTAGAGATACTACTATGACTTTCACTTGCTTTGTTTTCTTCGACATGTTCAATGCTTTGGCATGTAGACATAATACAAAATCAATCTTCGAAGTTGGATTTTTCACGAACAAAATGTTCAACTATGCGGTCGGACTTTCTCTATTGGGTCAAATGTGTGCTATATATATACCGTTTTTCCAAAGTATCTTTAAAACCGAAAGTTTACGGGTGTCTGACTTATTACTGCTATTACTCATCAGTAGTAGTGTATTCGTTGTTGATGAATTGAGAAAATTGTGGATGAGGAAAATGAACGAAAGAGACCCAACATATTACTCCAATGTTTGATACATGGTCATCTTTATGTTACTGTCTTTTGCCCTCATTTCTTCTTTCCTATTCAAAAAGCGTCCCTCTTATAGAAGATGTACTAATTAATGGAAACATATATATACATATACAACAGATACTAAGATGAACATATTTGAATAATTAATCGTTTTCAGAAAAACAATATAAAAGTGTGTACATTTTGTTTCTTCAAATTAACGACACCATCTCATTTTAGTCGTTATTTCTTTTCCAGGAAGTGTATCGTGACTTTATTCAAAACAGTATACAATTATTTGCAGCTGCTTTTCTCAATCTGTTCATGACAGCCAACCCTTCGCCGTCTTCATTTGTACCTTCAACCAATATCAAGTCAACGTTATCAGTTTCGTCTACTTTTCTCAGGGCTGCAAACAAGTTAGCTTGTATTTCTTCACCTGTTCGCCCAAGTCTTTCAATGATAAAACTTTTAGAAGAAAAATCAGGGTCTTTCACGATCTTGGATTGTAAATCGGAATCTTGTAATTTTAGCGAAGTTAATATAGCAATTTTGTTTACAGTCTTGTCAGCTTGTATTTCATTCTTGATCATTCTGTTCAGACTTTCCATCTGCTTCTCCTTGTTGTTGTTATTAGCGTCACTTGTGTCAGGGACTAATAAAATGACCTTCGCCGAGGGAGAATAATGTCTATATTTCATACCAGGTGTTCTTACCTTTTCACCCTTTTCCACAGTTTTCTTGTTTTCAACCTTACAAAGAGACCAAGCTTCGCCGCCTAATTCAATGATCTCCTCATAAGTGAAACCACCAGGTCGCAGTAGCATTGGGGGATTGCATAGTCCATCGACCACAGTACTTTCTACGCCAACTTTGCATGCTCCACCATCAAGAATCATGGGGATTTTACCGTTCAGATCATGATAAACATGGGATGCTAAAGTAGGAGATGGCCTGGTGGACGCATTTGCCGATGGTGCAGCTATTGGTGTATCACTCAAAGCGATCAATGCTCTAGCAACTGGATTAGCTGGTATGCGTACTGCAAATGTGGACTGGTCTGCGGTTGTTAATTTCGATAACGTATTGTGGTTTGGAGGTGGTACAGGCAAAAGAATAGTCAATGGACCGGGCCAGAGGTTCGAAATTAATGGACGATAAATTGCGGGTATATTATCGGACAGAGATGCGTTGGATAAATACGCTTGATTAAAAATCTTTCTGTTTAGTTGGTCAATGGACGAAATATGTGTGATCAAAGGATTATCGCTAGGTCTATTCTTAGCTTTATATATGCTGAGCACCGAATTATCATTCAACGCAGAGCCCCCGAGGCCATAGACAGTTTCTGTTGGAAACGCTACAGTTTCATCAGTATCTCTTATAATCTTTGCTGCCTCCAGTAATGCTGTTTCCGTTTCAGGGTCAGTTATTGTCGGTAAGGATCCATCCAAATGTGCTGTCGGAGAGAAGTGGATTGAGAGCGGATTGACTTTTAAGACTTTAGTATCAAATATAGCTTTCGATGTCATTGTTACGAAATATCGTCCCAGATGCATACAATTATATCAGAAAGAAAGTAAAGATAAGGTTGAAATTAAAGTGTGCAAGTAACCTTCAGTTGTAAACTAACAGGGTATAGAAAACAAGGGCACCTAGATCAGTCTTTCTTTTACAATAAACGTTATTCTATTATTTTTCTAAGAAATCTAAGCGATGAGGTTACTAATAATGAATGAAAAATATCAAACTTGCGTAGAAAATGACCTTTGATGTTTCTGCTTTACATATAATTATTGAAAGCCCGGTTTTCTCCAAGAAAAGAGCCTTGTTGGCGCAATCGGTAGCGCGTATGACTCTTAATCATAAGGTTAGGGGTTCGAGCCCCCTACAGGGCTTTCTTTTTTTGTACTTACTAAACAAGTACAAGATATCCTACTTTACCTCATTATATTTATAAGTGTTAAAATTAATAGGCGTATTAGTTGCGTACTTCATAAAGGGAACAGTTGGATATAGGCTTTTCCTCTACCAATAAGACGCTAATAGTGATATACCGTATATTTTTTTCACGGCTGCCCAAATGTCATTAATACCTGTCTTTGTGTCACAAAAAAAATAAGAGAAACAGCGGGTCCCATTTTTTTCAAAGACTTCATATTATACGTGTAACTTGAACCTGGTTTGATTGAAGAACGTAATGACTGCGGTAGTGGAATATATTTTTTGCAATGGGCATTGACAATTTTTCAGATGAATCAGGAAAGGAAAACTCACAAAGGCAAATCCATTCAGATTTGAGTACCCATCCAGACATGAGATCTCAAAATGATGACAACACTGGGCAAAAAGGCATTGTGAATTTTAAGAGACAAAAATCATTTCACGATAAAGAAAGGGTAGCTCCAAGCCACACGGCAAGTAACATATTCAATGAAGAAGATTTACATGAAGGTTTTAAGAATATGGGAGAAATAAACAATGGCTTGAGGCTTGTCCCTGATTCCAACTTTGACATAAAGGACTGCCAATTAAAAAACTGGGAAAGTTTTTGGTGCAATACAGAAGGTTACAAAACCAAACACATTCAACCTTTTCATTTCACAAGCGGGTTAGAAGAGATAAAGGAACCGGTTATGGAGGTGAATATTTCAACGTCACCATACAAAGGGCAAAGGCCAAATTCTGCTCCCACTGAATGCTCAGCTGCGACTACCACATTCACCAAAACACAGCTGGAGGTGAGTTTTTTAAAAACTAACCTACTTACATACATCAAAAAGGAGATTGATATTTGCCTGACAAGTATACCATTTTTCGATGACGCGATTCAAATGCAAAAGAAATTCTTAGAATATAGAGAAATCGAGCTGGATGAAGAATATGAGCTGAAGATTTTAGGAGAGCTTTTGAATGAATTGAATTTCTTTCATTTGCAAGAAAATTCTCTACTCAATAGAGAGCTAGCAGTTCGTAAATTCTCTAACCAGTCTGAAACTCAAAATCTTCCCTCTCTTAAAAGCTTCAGGGCTTCCCTAATTCCCATAAACAACTCACACTCTCCCTCAAGAATGACCAAAAGGAATGGAAAATCGTTCGAGGAAAGTTATGAGTTTACATCCAACTCTTCAAATTTCTGGGATAAAGCAGAATTTCAAAACTCTACAAGCGGGACACCTAACTGTTTCGCCGCTAATAATTTATATCAGTCAAAACCTTTTATGCCCTTTGAAAACCAAAATGAGCCTTCTTTTGACAGAAGGAATGTGGACTGCAAGCAGCATTTTAACTCCGGAAGAAGTATTCAAAATGGGTTAGAAGCGAGATCTTACAGAGGAATAGGGCTAAATGATAACTATCAAAAAGGGTATGCTGCAATGACAAAATCTTTTGGTAGCATTGATTTAAATAAAATGCCCAAAAGAACCAACGAAGAAACGTATGGCTGGTCATGAAATTGATCAGTGGAAATAGGAAAAGTATTGAATATCTATCGTTAAAAATTCCAAACTACCTATGATAAATCAACTTTATACATATATACATACTCCGTACATATGTTCGGTTCTTATGTACACTGGTTTGTTTATTTAAGCTAAGCGAAGTGGTTATCTTCATAGTTCTTCGTTTTTTCTTCTTTTGGATGCTGCAATCATTTCTTGCTGGCGTCTTCTTTTGGATCTATCAATCTTAGGCACAGTAGTGATCTGTTTTCTTTCTGTATGAGCTTTACCATTCTTTATGCTTTCCTTTTCTCTTTTAGTCATTTTGGCCATCTTGTCCATCCATTCTGATACTTCGCAACCACTTTGTTTCATGACATTTATTATCGGTTTGATAGCTACTGAATCTTGCTTTGTATAAAGCGTTATGGCCTTACCTGACCGCCCACCTCTGCCTGTTCTACCAATTCTATGAACATAAGCCTGAGAAGATCCTGGAACATCATAATTAATGACCAGATTCACACCTTTGAAATCAATACCACGAGCTAAAACATCTGTACAAATCAAACACCATAATTCCCCAGACTTAAATCGTTCAATAATCCTATCTCTTTGTAGTGCTGTTCTCTCTGCATGAATCACGTCTACGTTTATTCTGTCGTACATCAATTCATGATATAATGCTTTAGCTCTTGTAATAGATTCTAGAAAAATGATGATAGGTGGCTTAAACTCACCTTCTTGAACCAATTGCCTAATAGCGATTAGTTTACCCTCTTCATTACCACAAAAGACCAATTTTTGTTCAATATCTGTATTTGCTGCTTCTTTATGACCAATGATAACTCTAACCGGATCCATCATTATGCTTTGTGCAATCTCTTCCACGCTTGATGGAATCGTGGCAGAAAACATCGCCTTGCGCAGTGCTGGTTCCTTACAAGCACTTAGAATATCATCACTTTGTTCAACAAATGTCTTGTCAAATAATTTATCGGCTTCATCAAAAATTAAATGTTTCACTTTCGAAAGATCAAGAGCTTCGTTTTTCACAACGTCAATTAGTCTCAATGGTGTGGAAATGATAATATCATATTTCTTGTCACTAATTACCTTGTTCTTCAATTTGGCACTTAAAGATTTAGATAACAGAGCAATCTGCAAGGGTCTTTTCTTTTCCAGGAATATTTTATGAGATAGTTTAAAACATTCGATGAAGATTTGATTTGCTAACTCCTTTGTAGGAGAAATGATCAACCCTTTCAGCCCTGGGGTATGCTTGTCGTCAATGATCTGTTGAACTAGCGGGATTAAAAATGCTAATGTCTTACCTGACCCAGTTGGACCGCATGCCAAGACATCCCTATTGTTTAGGGCGATGGGAATACATTCACTTTGAATTGGGGTAGGTTCAGTAAATCCGTTTTCAACCAGGTTGTTTAGTAAACGTTTATCAAATGAAAATCTAGAAATCAGATCTTCAAACGAGCCTATTGGGAATGGTACATCTGCACCCGATACATTACCCTTGTACGATTTCCTTAGGGCAGATGCCTCGGCTGCATTAGTAATCGCTGGTTTTATGACATCAAGATCATCATCGCCGCTATTATCTCTTTCATTCGAAACATCTTCTTTGGTTTCCTCCTCCTTCTCATTTTCCACCTTACTCATGATTCTTTTGTTCCGGAAGAAATCAAGCTCTTTCACGATTTGCGTTTCACTATTCTTTTCTTTATGATTTGCGTCCTTGTCATTTATAGCACTGTAATCTGCCGTTTTGGCCTTTGAACCAGAATCCTTCTTTACGGAAGCACCTCTAGTCAATACTCTAAAAATGTCCATGCTTAGTTGCCTCTCGTAATGTCTGCTGTATTGTTTGCTCTCCTCTCTAGTTCTGCTCTTACCAGCTGAAAAATGGCGAATACTACTTTTCCTTTTTTCTCATCTCATCGCAGAAAATTTTTCACAAGGGAAGAAAAAGAAAATTCGGCTAATAAGCCGCCATTATTGTAACCGAAGAACTATGATTGATATTATATTATTTTTACTTTTAGTATAGATTACATTTGTAGTTGTTGTACGTAGTATATAACCGTCACAAGAAGAGAATCATATGGCCGCTGATGCCAGTGTTTTCGTTTTTTGATGTAGTACGGCAATTCTCTCAGCGATATCCATGAACAGGGTGAATTCTTCTATGACTGTAGACACTATGGCACCTAGACCCGTCTTTAACTGCAGCAAATTCTCTGCTTCAGACGAGGTTAAGTCACCTGTGATGGCAGTGGCATTGCCGTTGTTTGGTGCGCCAAACAAATCGGTATCGATACCATTGACAGCGGTTTCTATATCCGAAAGAATGCGGGAGTAATCATCTAGTTTTTTCTCATAAAGTTGAACTTTCTTTTGGAAAAACTTATCTAGCTCATTAGAGGATATTTTGCTTCCCGGCGTCAATAGTTGTTGTAAAAGCACAGAAAAAGTTTGCGTGTCGAGTAGGTCTTCATCAATTAGCGACTTGAATGAAGAGATTTTCTTCAGATCTTGCTTTAAATATTGACTTGTTGCCGATTCGGATTTGAGTAAGTATGCCACATCACGGGGAATGGAATCTATCAATTCATCGTGATCCTTTGTATCAGCCTTCAAGTGGTGTGAGATCTGTACTTGTTTTTGAATGTATTGGTCTAATTGCTCAATTTCTTGACGAATTTGGGGTGGTAGCTCAGAGATTCGGGTCATTGGGGTGATGGGAAGCTGGGAAAGACTCTGTAGCGCAGACTGCACTTGCTGTTGTGGTTGTTGTTGCTGTTGCTGCTGATTTCCGAACAGTCCTCCTGATGTACCCATGTTGTTGTTATTTGATCCGCCAAACAAGGAGGTTGTTCCTGCCGGTTTGGAACCAAACAATCCTCCACCAGTGGTCGTGTTAGCTGGGTTGTTACCAAATAGAGAAGTACCGGCTGGTTTCGCACCAAAAAGTCCTTGGCTTTGTGTAGGGGCCGTGGAAGCGCCCGTATTCCCGAACAATGAAGTACTTCCGGCAGGTTTAGAACCGAACAGGCCACTGCTTGTACTGTTTGTATTGCTATTATTACCGAACAGACCACCACTTGTAGGTGCAGTGTTGGAGCCAAACAATCCACCACCGCCGTTGGTATTGGCACCTTGGCCAACATTATTCGTACCAGCACCAAATAACCCGCCACCGGTGCTTGTTGTGTTACCAAGTTTGCTACCGAAGAGACCACCGCCTGTAGTGCTACCACCTCCAAACGCATTGGCCTGTGGTTGCTGCTGCTGCTGCTGCTGCTGCTGCTGCTGGCCAAACGACGCACCTAACCCACCAGTTGTTCCAGGCATGGTTGCACCAGCAGGCTTAGCACCAAAAAGCCCACCTGCACCAGGAGCTGTGTTTTGCCCAGCCTGATTCCCACCAAACGAAAATCCAGTATTTGTGTTTCCACTACTGGCTCCACCGTTCTGGCCAAAAAGCCCACCCGCAGGTGTCGAAGATGCCTTATTAAATCCAAACATTGCACACCGCTTGCCGAAACTCTCAATTGTCCTCCTCTATCCGTCTAGTCCTCCATTAACTAGCAAACATCCTCACCATTAATGATCTTTTCAACTACCATTTGTTTGCTCAAACTGGGATGCCCAGTCGTGAAACGTGATATTCACTATTAACCTCCTTTGTTCTTCTTTTCGCCACCGCAGGGCAAAAAATAAGAGAAAGAAACAACAAGAACAGTAAGGAGAACGGTTTAAAGGCTTTTCGTACACCAGAACAAGCATACTCAACTCCCAATTACCTGTTGTGAAGTTATATTACTCAGATACTATAGCAGCCTGTCTTTTTCCCCTGCTGCTCTCCGTTTTAATAAGATCCATTTGGCATTTTATACGCGAGCCGGTTGTTTTATTATTTTCTCTCTGCCTTTTACTTCCGTTTCTTCCTGTTAATAGTCTATTTTAAAGGACCCTATCTCCTCCACTGCGTTATATTTAGGACCCCAATAAGCAATTGACCAATCGTAAGACGATTCGTGTACTATAAAGAAAAAAAGCAGCAAGTGTAAAAACAGCAACTAATATATACTAGTACAACATGGGTATTCCAAAATTTTTTCAGATACATCTCAGAGAGATGGCCTATGATTCTACAACTTATTGAAGGGACTCAGATTCCCGAGTTTGATAACCTGTATCTGGACATGAATTCGATTTTACATAACTGTACGCATGGTAACGACGATGACGTGACGAAGCGACTAACTGAAGAAGAGGTTTTTGCCAAGATCTGCACGTATATCGACCATCTTTTTCAAACCATCAAGCCCAAGCAAATTTTTTACATGGCTATCGATGGTGTGGCTCCCCCGTGCGAAGATGAATCAACAGAGAGCTCGTAGGTTTAGAACTGCCATGGACGCCGAAAAAGCTATGAAAAAAGCTATTGAAAATGGTGACGAGATTCCTAAAGGTGAACCGTTCGACTCAAATTGTATTACTCCAGGTACTGAATTCATGGCCAAACTGACAAAAAATTTACAGTATTTCATTCATGACAAGATCTCTAACGATTCTAAGTGGAGAGAAGTACAAATTATATTTTCTGGCCATGAAGTTCCAGGTGAAGGTGAGCACAAAATCATGAATTTCATAAGGCATTTAAAATCACAGAAGGATTTTAACCAAAATACGAGACATTGTATTTATGGTCTTGATGCGGATTTGATCATGCTAGGTTTATCTACTCACGGGCCTCATTTTGCTCTATTAAGAGAAGAAGTCACGTTTGGGAGAAGGAATAGCGAAAAAAAATCTCTAGAGCATCAGAATTTCTTTCTTTTACACCTTTCTTTATTGAGAGAATACATGGAGTTAGAATTCAAAGAAATCGCCGATGAAATGCAATTTGAGTACGATTTTGAACGTATCTTGGATGATTTTATTCTTGTCATGTTCGTCATTGGTAATGATTTCTTGCCCAATTTGCCGGATTTACACCTAAATAAAGGTGCTTTCCCTGTCCTGTTACAAACTTTCAAAGAAGCTCTCTTACATACCGATGGCTACATTAATGAACACGGAAAAATAAACTTGAGAAGATTAGGAGTCTGGCTGGACTACTTGTCTCAATTCGAGTTGTTAAATTTCGAGAAGGATGATATAGATGTTGAATGGTTCAACAAACAACTAGAAAACATTTCTTTAGAAGGTGAAAGGAAAAGACAAAGGGTTGGTAAGAAATTATTGATTAAGCAACAAAAGAAACTGATCGGGAAGATAAAACCTTGGTTAATGGAGCAATTACAGGAAAAATTATCGCCTGATTTACCTGACGAAAAAATTCCGACCTTAGAGTTGCCCAAGGATTTGAATGTTAAAGATCATTTGGAATTTTTGAAAGAGTTTGCCTTCGATCTGGGTCTTTTCATAACGCATTCCAAGTCTAAGGACACTTACTCCTTAAAAATGGATCTTGATTCAATTAGTCCTGATGAAACTGAAGAAGAATTTCAAACTCGTGTCAATTCCATTAGAAAAACAATGAAGAAGTACCAAAACGCTATCTTCGTGGAAGATGAAGAAGAACTGGATACAGAAAAAACCATTTATAATGATAGATTTGAAAAATGGAAACACGAATATTATCATGACAAATTAAAATTCACCTCGGACAAGGAAGAAAAAGTGACAGATTTAGCTAAGGACTATGTTGAAGGTTTGCAATGGGTCTTGTATTATTACTATAGAGGCTGTCCATCTTGGTCATGGTATTATCCACACCACTACTCGCCAAGAATTTCAGATTTAGTCAAAGGTCTGGACCAAGACATTGAATTTGATTTAAGTAAGCCATTTACCCCATTCCAGCAATTAATGGCTGTCCTACCAGAAAGATCTAAAAATTTAATACCTCCAGCCTTTAGACCATTAATGTATGATGAACAATCACCAATTCACGATTTTTATCCAGCCGAAGTTCAACTGGATAAGAATGGCAAAACGGCCGATTGGGAAGCCGTTGTCTTGATATCGTTTGTTGACGAAGAAAGATTGATTGAGGCCATGCAACCGTATCTGGCTAAGTTATCGCCTGAAGAAAAAATCAGGAACCAATTTGGTAAAGACTTGATATACTCATTCAATCCTCAGGTTGATAACATTTACAAGAGTCCATTGGGCGGTATTTTCTCTGATATAGAACACAACCATTGTGTAGAGAAAGAGTACATCGCCATCCCACTCGATAGTTCTGAGATTCGGTACGGTTTGTTACCTGATGCCAAACTTGGTTCTGAAATGCTTGCTGGGTTTCCAACGTTGCTCTCTTTACCATTTACTAATTCATTGGAGTACAATGAAACAATGGTTTTCCAACAACCTTCCAGACAACAATCAATGGTTCTAAAAATAACTGACATATACCAAACAAACAACGTTACTTTGGAAGACTTCTCTAAGAGGCATTTAAACAAAATAATCTACACAAGATGGCCATATTTGAGGGAATCCAAACTAGTTTCTTTGACAGATGGACAAACTGTTTATGAATATCAAGAGTCCAATGACAAGAAAAAATTCAGATTTGTATCGAGACCTGCTGACAATCAAGACAAAAAGTTATTCAACAGTTTGAAGAATTCAATGCTAAGAAATTACGCAAAACAGAAAGCTGTCAAACTTGACCATGTGAAAGCTATTGCTACTGTTTGCCCTGTGACAGGTTTAGCGAGAGATCCTGAAGGTGGGTACGTCAAAACTTTTAGTTGTACTCCAGATCACTATCCACTGCAATTAGTTGTAGAATCCATCGCTAACGAAGATGAAAGGTATAAAGAAAGAGGACCCATTCCTATTGAGGAGGAATTTCCATTAAATTCTAAAGTTATTTTCTTGGGTGATTATGCTTATGGTGGCGAAACTACTATCGATGGTTACAGTAGTGATCGTAGATTAAAGATTACTGTAGAAAAGAAGTTTTTGGATAGTGAACCCACAATTGGTAAAGAAAGATTGCAAATGGATCACCAAGCTGTTCAGTATTACCCATCCTATATTGTTTCTAAGAATATGCACCTACATCCTTTGTTTTTATCTAAGATCACTTCCAAGTTTATGATTTCTGATGCTACTGGTAAGCACATTAATGTCGGTATTCCGGTAAAGTTTGAAGCTAGACACCAAAAAGTCTTAGGTTACGCGAGAAGAAACCCAAGAGGTTGGGAGTACTCAAATTTAACCATAAGCGTACTAAAAGAGTATAGACAAACTTTCCCTGAATTTTTCTTCAGATTGTCTAAGGTAGGCAACGATATTCCAGCTTTGGAGGACCTTTACCCCAATACTTCCACTAAGGAAGCCATGAATTTATTAGATGGTGTTAAGCAATGGTTAAAGTATGTCTCGTCCAAGTTCATCGCCGTTTCTTTGGAGTCGGACTCCTTAACCAAAACCTCGATTGCCGCTGTGGAAGATCATATTATGAAATACGCTGCTAACATTGAGGGTCATGAAAGAAAGCAGTTAGCCAAGGTTCCTCGCGAAGCAGTATTGAATCCAAGATCATCATTTGCACTCTTGCGTAGTCAAAAGTTCGACTTGGGTGATCGTGTTGTTTACATTCAAGATTCCGGTAAGGTTCCAATTTTCTCAAAAGGTACTGTTGTTGGTTATACCACTCTAAGTTCATCGTTGTCCATCCAGGTTTTATTTGATCATGAAATTGTGGCTGGTAATAACTTTGGTGGAAGATTGAACACAAATAGAGGATTGGGTCTTGATGCTTCTTTCCTATTAAATATCACTAATAGGCAATTCATTTATCATTCTAAGGCTTCCAAGAAGGCTTTGGAAAAGAAAAAACAACCAAATAATAGAAACAATACCGCTAAAACTGCTCGCAAGCCTCCACAAAAGCAACAGTCTGAAGAGAAGTTGAGAAAAGAGAGAGCGCATGATTTGTTGAATTACATCAAGAAGGATACCAATGAAAAGCATACTGAAGATGAAAAGGAAAAGAAATATCCATCTCAAAAGAATTCAAAGCCTGCGAAGAAAACTTTGTTGAAAAGGCCAAGTCAGCAAAACACCGAAAACAAGAAACAAGTCGATGTTAATGTAGCCAGCTCTGAGAAGCCATCACCCAATGGTTCAACTACTGCTGGTTCTATTTTTAATGCTGTAGCAAATCAATATTCTGATGGCATGGGCAATAATTTAAATATTCCTATTCCACCTCATCCACTTCCGGGAGCTAATGATACTGGGGATGTTGGCTTGCCCTACAACATTCCACCGGGTTTTGTTGCTCATCCCGGTGGCCCTCATCCGCTACCCCTTCACCAAATGCCTTATCCTAATATGAATGGCATTCCTATCCCACCACCACATGGATTTGGTCAACCAATGCCTTTTCCACACCCACATGCGATAGTAAATAACTCAGATCAGGGGAACATTGCTGTCAATGAGAAGGAAAGCCAAGACTTGAAAGAATTCATTAACGGTAAACAGAACAGTAATGGTTCAAGTGTGAGGGAAGAAACCACGGGTAGCAGGGAAACTGAACCAAACACCACTTCCAACATGAGCACTACCGACTCTCAATTTTCAAAGTCTGGAAATGATGTTGTTGGACGTGACATTTAGAGCGTACCTTCAAGGAAGGACGAATCTAACTAAAACCTAAATTCTGCAGCTAAATCCCTTTAGTGGATATGAAATTTATTTAATGATAAATGTTTGTAATCTGTAAAATTCTGAAAGAATAAGCGTTCTACCCCATAGTTGACCTTGAATAAATTAATGCTTGCGCAAAAATAGTTTATTAAGATATATTTATACAGTATTTACCTTTGAAGGGTATCAGCACGCGATCATTTCAGTAATCTTCTTGTAATGTATAACTTTGTATTTTCTTCTCATTAATTTCATTTTGCTTGGCAAACCATTTCTCTTCAAATCCATTTGATCTGTGAACACCGTCCCACCTTGCACCAGGAGTGATACCAAATCTATTTTCAGGTGCTACTTTATCATAGAGCTTGCGACCCAATATTGACAAATGTATACTTGTCTTATCATCATGTGTAAATCTCATTGCAGGATCTTCTACCGCTAATTCTGAGACAATTCTGTTTGTTTTCTTCTCATGTTTTTCCCCTTTGGTTCCAAGTTTTTGTACATCCCCCATATTTAGTTCTTTCAGGAATTGCTCTCTTTCTGCAGCTTCATCAACCTCAGTTTTGGGTCGGCTAGCGGAAAAATCGTTCGGTTTGACGTTATCTTGTATTTTATGGCCTTGAGCGTCTCTGTATATAGTTACTCGGGTCTTGGGCTTGTTGGCTATCATATCCAGTGATTTTTGAGCAATAATTTCTCCCTCTTCACATTTGTCACTCCCTCCATCAACCGAATATGCGGAGGGATGTGATATTGGGCAAGAAAGTTCGTTTGTCTCCAGATTCTTCCATACATTCCTGTTGTTCTGTTTACCGAACTTACTGATAGAAGTAGCTTCTGAGTTCTGCTGTCCTTGTTGTAATGTGCCCAGTCGTTCGTTCACTATCAATGAAGGTGGGTTAAAGTTAACACTTGATTTCGTGTCTTTCTTCTTCTTTTTTGTCTTGTTCTTGGGTTTAGAGGGCCCATAAGCCTCTGATAAATATTCATGTAAAGCCATGAGGTATGTGTTTTGTTATTTTGCTGTTATTCTACTGTTATTCTGCCCTTACTAGCAACGATTCGTATTCCGGCTGAGATGCCTTTGTCTTTTAAGCTATTTTTTAAGCGCGTTCGTTATAATGAAAAAAAGCTTCAATAGCCTTTGTTTACGTTTTGATTGTTGATACTATTTACAGATATAGAGTCTCCATCATGCTATAAGTCATCTACCTATCTGTTTGTGAGATGGTAGCTAGTAAAGAGGAACCTGGCCTAAAATCTAGTTTGACTATTCTCAAAAGGCTCAGTCTCAACGAACTACTAAATGTGCAACATGACGTAACCGTTTTAATAGCTAGCCGTGTGATTACTTTGCAAAATAAAAACAAACGTATTCTCGAAGAAACTGAAGGTAAGCCAACTGTGACTTTGGCACATCAAAAAAATGCTTCTTCACAATCGTCACAGTCATCAGTGGAGGCAGTTGAGCAAGACTCCGAGGATTTTATACTTACTCAATTTGATGAGGAGGTAAAGAGAAATTTGACGGATGGAAAATCACATCACCAAAGTGAACATGAACCAGACTCCCAATTATCAGTGGTCACTATATCTCCTAATAAGCATAAGCGAAAGATTTCAGAGTTCAGCTCACCTTTAAATGACTCCCAAAAGTTAAGTGATCTAGAGGATTGTTCTGATACCGTAATCCATGAAACAGACAACGATAAAGAAAACAAGATAAGAAAATTACTGGAAATAAAGCTAGAAAAACCTGAAGCGACATTGCCATATTTATTTAAGCAGGAGAATCAAAGTTTTCTAGTTGATTTTAATACGAACCCTGTGACAAAGCGAGCTTGGATTCTCGAAGACTTCAGGCCAAATGAAGACATAGCTCCCCTCAAGAGGGGAAGAAGAAAATTAGAGCGGTTTTATGCCCAAGTGGGTAAGCCTGCTGATTCTAAGTACAAACCGCTATCGGTAGTTATGGAATCACAAAATTCAGATTACGAACTCGCGTTTGATAACCTCAGAAATAGATCTAAATCTCCGCCAGGCTTTGGCAGGTTGGATTTCCCTTCCACACAGGAAGGTAATGAGGACAAGAAAAAGTCGCAAGAAATCATAAGAGATAAGACTAAACATAGATTTTTGATGGCAACTAATGACAAAATTCCACCATATGAGAGAGAATATGTATTTAAAAAAGAAGAACTGAATCGATTTGTCGACGACGGATGTATTTTCTGGAGTGATAAACTACTGCAAATATATGCCAGAGTCTAACATAGACAATTGTTCTCCAGGAACTCTCCTTTCGTATAATGAATCTATCATTCAAATTGAAATTGTTTCTTGCTGGAACCGTTTGAAAAGTAAAAGTTATTTTTTCCCCTTTTCCAATGTAGGGCAAAAATGAAAATAAAAGGCGATGAGATGAGCCAGAATGAAGAACAGTGAGAGAACAAAAAGAAGTAGTTTACGCTAAACAGCTAAAGCAGCAAACTGATCGAATGGCACCCAACCTTCCGGGATTTTATTACGATGAAGAACGCCGGCGTTATTTTCGGATATCCGACGATAGAACCGTTCGCGTTGCAGGGTCAACGAGCCAGTACAGTAAAGATAATATAAAGCGACAAAGTATTCAGGCAGGATATGATAAGCAGTATTCAGTGATAAAAAATAAGCGTCTTCGAGCATTAGAAAACTACAGGGCTAGTCTTCTCAACCCTTTAGAAAGGGCGTTTCGATCTCCATCGTATAAAAAGCCCAACGATGGGCTGAAGCTGCAGGATGCATTCATATCTTGGAGTAAAGGTAATGTTCAATCGCATCGCCCTGTTTCCACAAAGTTGCTTGATTTTCCAAATAGAATGCTGATAGGAGTGTTAACAAATCATATCCTGTTGGTTACAAAAGAAGGGTGTTTTCAAGATAAGATTGAATTTTCTACAACCAAGGGCTACGTCGCAGGATTTTCATCTTTGAACGACTATTCCCAGGAAAGGTTTTTTGTTACATTTTCTATGGTTGAATTCGATTCTGAACTAAAATATAAAAGTGAATTAACCGATATGTTCAAAACGCTAAAACTAGACCGAATAGATACCACAGAAGAAGGGTTGGGCCGCTATCTCTATCACAATATTAATATGAGGTCTAACGTGCATACTTTTGTGATATTTGTACAAGGAATTTTTTCACCGCAAGTGCTTAAAGTTCGTCAAGTCAAACTCAAAGAAAATGATCGAGTACATGATTCTCTTGTCATGGGAGATACTTTGGTTATTAGCGTAAATGACAGTCTACATTTCTATACTTTGGTTCCAGAGGTTCTTCCCAAACCATTTGTCTTTTTCCCTGTCCAGGGATCAGGTAAATCCAAAAATAGAAGTGACATCACTTCTTTATCATTCTCTCTCCAGGAGGGTGCTTCAACATCACATTCAAAAAAAAAAATCAAACTCTGGCGCATTATATATAGGATTTAGGAGTGGTGATGCTGTGGTAACACTAGTAAAGGATATTGGAAGTACGGCAATGTTACAAAGTTTCAAAGTCAATGAAAAGACAAAGAGAAAAAGCCTATTCAATGGCACTCCATTAAAATCAATTGTTTCCATGAGGCCGTTGAATAAGAAGGGTTTGATTGTTATATCTGGTATGGGTGAAAAAGAGAGTGCTCAAAGATTGGTCGTTGTTGATACCTTTTTGAAAGACACCTTAGCGAAAAAAGTCAGTTGTATCTTTCAGAACCAAATTTTTAAACGTGACTAAGGATACAGAGCTATTCAAGGTATCCGATGACGGACGTTATTTTATTTATGGATCCACAAGTGCTAGGGATGGAAAGGGTGATTTTGAAGTTTTTTGTACTACCCTATCTGGAAATCTCAATTACGAAAGATCACCAAATGGTAATATCACCATGTACCCAATAAGAGAGATGAGAGACTACTGCAGGTCAGAAAGCTCTGAGTTCAAATTCGTCCATCTACATTCGGCTTTTATAACGCCTAGAGATGCAAAAATGAGCAAAGCAATAGAAATCGCTATTAAACCAGCTAGCGTTACATCACATTACATCTCTGAGGATGTGTTTTCCAAGGAAATATTTTTCTTAATTAGAAGAGAAGACAGTCCATACAACGGTGGAAATATTCTTGTAACATCTACTCTAGCTTAGCCTATTTAATGGTGATTCTTGTCCAGTATATACTAGTATAATATATATATGCATTATAAGATTTTGTAAAAGTACTGATAGTTTTAATTTGAGGGCTTTAGAGGTGAATGTGATTTGTGTAATCGTCAAATGCATTTTCCGTTGAAAAATAATAGCTCTTCGAATTAATAACCCCTCCCCCCCCTCCTTTGAGGATAACTCGGCAGTTTAAATATAGATAGATGTGAAATTAAAATAAAATATACAAATATGTATCATTGTAAGTACAGGGTGAACCTAAGTATAATAAAGCCAACAAAACAGGAACCAGTAAAAAAATTATACAAATGACAAAGAAAAACAAAAGGTATTTTCCTATTTGGTGAAGATGCTTGAGCGAATGGATATTTTAACACATTGTTGCCTTCAAAGACAACTGGGATGTAAAAAGAGATGACAGTAATAGATGATTTGGCAAAAAAAAAATTAAATGAATGAATGAATTGTTTGATTAATGAATGAATGAATGAATGACATAACAGTTGGGCGTAAGTTTGAAAACGATGAAGTCAAAACAAAAAATCATCTTAGTTCGGAGCAATGCTTAGTCCGCAGGGGGGGGGTGGAATTTTAAGATACGTTTTCGGGATTAGAATACAAATCGTAAATGTGGCAATAGATTGCTCGACCTTTCTGGCTCATTTTTTTTTTAGACTTAAATTCGACATCATTGTTCGTCGAATTTTACCTTTTATTATTATTATTAATTTTTTTGAAATCATATTTTCTGCGTAAAAAATATTTGTACAGTAGGGAAGTAAAAAAAAGGTATCATGGTAAAGTGAATTGAAGTTCGTCTGGTCTTCTACCGGTATTCATAGGTGGCATATTGGAAACGCTAGCGTTACGACTCAAACTATTCTCATTATATGGGCCTTGGCCAATGTGCTGGGACTTTATCAATATATTCGAATCCCAGTTGGCTGTTTCAGATTGGTATGGCATTCTTGGCACAAATGTTTCGTTAAATTTTTGGTTATTAACATTAGAATACTGCAAGAATTGGTTAGCATTGTTCTTGTCTGTTTCAATAGGTTTTGAAACATCATTCATCGTAAATCCGGATTGCTCAAAACCTTGAACAGAAGCATTGGAGTTAGCAATGTTGGATGATGAGAATGAATGCATTGGGACAGTAGGATTTGGTTGCGCCATCAAATTTGCGAATTGGCGGTTGTCAAAATTTTGTAATGAATTATGACTAACCAATGGTGGGTTGGGTTGAGAGTTGAAAGATGGAGCTCCCATTGAGGGGTATGCGTTTTGGTTGAAGTTCATAACTTGTTGTGGAGGATGGATTTTTTGATCTGGTGTATATTGGTTTGGAAAATTGTTGGTTACAGAGCTGTTACTCCTTCTATGAAAAGAATTAGCTGGCAAAGAGAAATGGCGGGTATGACTCTTTTGATTATTAGTATTATGATTATTGTGATGATTATTTTTGCTATTGGGGTTCTTGTTTTCGTTATTTATCGCTTGGAAATTGTTGTGATTCATTGTGCTGGCTTGGGGAGATATATCAGTAAACGGTATGCCCGTAGTTTCTGCATAAGCTTTCACTTTCAACTTTATTTTCTTTGCATAGGATGTAGTCTTGATACTTGGAAGTAATTCCTTGGTGAGAACAATTAGGTTGCCGATTTTCAATGAGAAATCGGTACAGAAATTACCATAATTCAGTGTACTAGACATATTTGGCCCATTTGTGTTACCACTCTTGTTGTAAAAAAGCAATGGCGAATAGTTCTTAACGTCCAAAAGTGTTTGTAGTGCATAATTACCAAAATTGTCTCTTATCAAAACGTTTAAATTGACGGTGAAGATATCAATAGTTGTCAAAAGTATATTCATGGAAGCGTTGATGACGTCATCAGAGGCTGCTGGAGCCTTTTGTGAGTTTCCGCGATTGCTATTAACAATCGAGCCAGTAATGATCCTGAATAGTTTCTTGATGAATTTTTCTACAACATTCGAAGAGAATTTCAAGCATGATAGTTGACATAATTCGTTGGATAAACGATTGAACAATTCGGCCAATAAATAGAAATCTAATTCTTTGATATCTAATAAGAATTGAATGATGTAGTTGCCGAATTGATCATTGATTAATCCTGGTAAGAATTGCACGATTTTTACGGAAATCTTGAAAATCTGTTGTAAAGTGCAAACGCTTAACAATTTTTGTAATACACAACAACCATGTTTATGAGTGGAAATGGTGATAATGTTGTTTTGCTCCACAATGGCATCGATAATAAAACCGAATTTTGATGGTGAAAATTTAAAAATACATTTTTGAATCACATGGTTACCATTCAAATCGTTTATTAAGGTGACTACTTGTTCAATAGAAGTAAATTCTTGAGAAAATCCCTTGATAATAAGATCGATTTGAACTTCATTGTCGACAGTGTCTATAATTTTCTGTAAAGAACGAGTTCCGTACTGATTAATAGAGATTTGAAAAACGTTGGGATAAATCGTCTGTATTAATAATGTCTTTTGTTCAGAAGTTAGGTAATCGCATAGCTTTTGGACTAGATAATTGCCGAATGGATCCAGAATAAGGTCCAAGAAAAATGGTTTGATTTGTTCGTACATTAAATCTCTCACCATATTAGATTCACTGGGGGTTTCCAGTTTTTTCTGTAGGAAGCGACAACCAAATTGATCGGTGGCAAGTTTGATATAATCCAAATCTCTAAGGGGCAGTCCACTAATTTCGACCATTGATGAAGACGTAGAGCTGCTCAGCCCAAACGATGAGTTATCGCCCCCAGATTTGGAAGCAGCGTTATTGTTGCTATAATTTCTTAGGGATGCTGCAGGAGTTACTGAAGAGGATGGTGTTTCCATAGTTAGGCTTGAAGTATTGGGACCAGTGTTGGTAGCGGCTGTCCCGGCGAAATCATTGCTCAACTTTCTTTTGGATCCATCTATATCCAGATCAAATTCGTTAATCAATGGAAGAATGGCAGGCGGATTTGGCATGGCAGATGAAAGACCAGCGGCATTACTAGGAATATTAGGGTTTGGAGAAAATGCGTTGGCAGAGTTTGACGTTGATGGGTTATTATTCATCAAGCCCAAGGGAGATTGGGTAGATGATATGAACTGATTGAAACCAGAGAGATCAAGCGAATGAGCCTTCTGATGATTTCTTTTGTTGTTCATCTGGCCCAAGGGCGGAGGGGTCACGGGCTCCAAGAGTGATTGAACCGAGTTAATGGACAGTTGAGGCTGGTGATTGTAAGACATTAAGGAGTTATTTGATGTAGACGTAGTTAAAATCGAAGCGGAGTCGGCGGTTGGGAAAGGTTCGTTATTGATCTGGTTAAATGAAAGAATGGTGTGTTAGTACAGCAGATTCACTAAAAGAGAAAAAAAAGGTATATGTAGAAACGATTTTGGAGTAATAAGCCTAGGATCAAGTTTTATAACTGAAAATGAGACAATCACAACCATGTACAGTGGCCAGGTTGCTTGAGATGATATGAAAATCAAGAATAAACGTATTTAAATCTTTGGTATCAATGGCTACAGGGAACAAAAAGAAGACAGGAGAAGAGAAAGACAGAGCACAAAATTTATGCTTGATTTCCAAATGAAAGGTATAACCATAAAGAGTAATCCTTATAACTCTCAACGAATCTGCATAAATTTTTCATAGATCTTCGAATCTTTTCTTTTTTTTTGCTCACTTTTGCTTGGGGCGCCTCTTTCCCGAAGCCCTTGTTTCAAGAAAATCCTTGTAGGCTTATTCGAGAAATAAGGTAGGGCCCGGTTTGCGGAATTCCACGCCATACAAAAGAAGATCAGTCGATCTCTGGAATGTATGGCACGAATGAGTTTGAGCCCGTTGAAATTTGATCCCGGCTGCTGTCTCATTTGCTGTTAGAAGGTCCTAAAAGATTATTTATTCTTGTAGCTTATACTCCATCGGCGAAGGACGATACTGGGAAAGAACGAGAATAGAGAGGTTATACATACCATAAGGGCAACTTGAGAAATCGTAATTGATTTGTTAGTTTACGTTAGTTTTGTTTTATTGTATTTTTTGGGGGGCGTGGGGGACGTTTTTTTTTTTTGGTCTTTTTAGTTTTTATTTCTAGAAATAGTAGTAGTAGCAGTAGTAGTAGTAGTAATAATATTAGTAGGCTTTCCTTGATCTATCGTATAAAATGTGACGATTCGAAACTTTGTGGCTTCTCAGTTTATTTTACTGCTGTGGTTGTCAATCAATGGCTATCAATGATCTGTTGGGCAGTGGCAGTTCTGGTATTTTACCCGTTCGTTTCAGTGTTGAAGAGATAAAGTAAATGACTTGGAATAGTGCTGATCTCCGTATAGATTCGATAGTACCTAAGCTTCTAGAATGTGAATTGTTCTCAGTATATTCAACGTTTTGATATATATTGAAAGGGAACCACCTAGTATGCTGTTTTGGCCTGTGCGTGAGAAGAAATATATGTTTAACACACGTCTCTACGAAGGGAAGAAGAAGAAGAAGAAGAAGAAGAAGAAGAAGTTGTTGCAGACCACCTTTAAGAATGGCAAGAGGGAAAAAAAGAATGATCACAAGAAAACTGATTTCAGAATTGTAATATTGGACGGCAGTAGTAAAGTAATGTGAACCACAAGGTTAGTCTTAGCTAGGCAAAAGGCCAACACCTAGCAAAAGAAGAAAAAAAATAGAAATCTGGATCAATATAAAGTTTTTTAATTACCCTTCCTTTATACATAAAGGAGCACATTATACATACATACACGGCAAGCAAGAGAGGCAACAGCCAGTACTAATTGGCCGAGCTCTTCTCCCGGGAAATAACCGCACACAGGCGCAGCCTGTACTCCGGGAGCATTGAGGTGCTTCGAGCCCGAGGAGGGCGTAACGTCAACCTTATTACGCCCATCTTATCACTACATTGTATTGTGCCTTTTCTTTTCCACATAATAATCACATGAAATATATCCCGCTTCGGAATTTACAGCAAATTTTAGGGGTTGGCTAGAAGCTGAAATCTCGCTTTTCCAGCTTTTTGCATTAGGAAAAAAATGCCGGTCATTGTTGTCATTTTTGTATTTTTTTGCGCGGTACAGCATTTTCACTGCGGCGTTTCGCGTTTCTACCGGCGTTTCGCGTTGCGGCTCCAAAACGGCGTTTATTTTTAGCAAGCTTCCTCATCGTTCGATGCCCTAAGCCGAGGCTGTCAGAAATGTTTCTGAGGGCCAGGCAGAGCATTTAGGCCGGCGCCCGGTTTGGCACCAGTGGGAGTTTGAGGCCGGAAGGAAGGGGTGCGTGCGCGGGACACTTAACGAGAGCAAAAGAAAGCACAGCGTATAGGGGACATCCCGTCCCCTTTCACTTCACTACTGGCAAACAAGAAACCGGTGAGGGCGGTAGGTAGTACTACTACTGGTGGTTATGGCAGAGCACGCTTTGGGTAAAGAAAAAAAAAAAAGCATAGTACGGGCTCCTAACATTCTTTTGCACTGCGCCCACTCAAATCGGGGTAGGGTGGTGATCATGAACGCGAAAGAAAGGTATGGAAGGATCAGGAGATTTTGTTAGTATACTCGAGGTCCATTTACTGTTCCTTAGGAGCTCCGTGTACACAGCCACTTGTTTGTTGTTATGTATTTAGTATAGAATATTATCAGAGCGGTAAGAGATCTCTTGGGCGTGGAGTTGGTATTGCGGTCTGTGTTGTGGGCTCGGTGTGACTTGCTCGTTTACCGTGTGTTACAGCCATGCGGAATTCCTCTAAAAGGTCTGTCGTGACGCCTTTAAATTTTTGCGCCGCGGATAAATTGCATTTTGTTGATACCCTCCATCAGTACACCCCTCCCAGCGGACCTTTTTAAGATCTTCTTGTATAAAAGGCTCAACGAGTTCCTTCTGTGCAATACACTTTATCCTAGAGCGCCGGCCTTCTCTTATTGGTCTTTCAAGGTCTACGGTTGCTATCTTTTGAGTACCACCCCCCAGGAGGGGTCCTCAGCAATGTTGTCCACGTCTCCTCCTGGCTATTTTTTCCGTTGAGCGTACCCGGTCCCTGGATTTTTTGTGCGGGCATTGTACGACCAGTGGGCGTACCTTATATCCGCGCGTTATATAACGTCATGTATACTTGTTGCCAGGTGTCGGCAGAAGAATGGCATTAGTGAAACATACTATATATTGCTTGGGCTGCTAGTGGTCGGTCCTTCACGCCTCGAAATACGGCCCACACACTCACGTACACATACTCCCCATTTCAGGAAGGAAACTTGAAGACTATGGTACAACTTAAAGAACCGGTTCAGCTACCGCCTCGATCATCTCTATTACATAATAATGCGAATAATAGTAGTAGTCGTATAAAAGAGACAAACAAAGTCAAACTATCTTATAATCCCTTATCAAAGAGGCAAGTCCTAAACACTTATGATATTTTAGGGACTTTGGGTAATGGGCAATATGGCAAAGTGAAATTGGCAAGGGATCTTACTACGGGTGGGTTGGTTGCAATCAAAATTCTCAACAGGTTCGAAAAGAAAAACGGCTATTCCTTGCAAGGGACAGTAGAAAATCCAAGAATCAGAGAAGAAATTGAGATAATGAAAAGATGTCACCATGAAAACGTCGTTAAATTATACGACATTTTGAATGATCCCGAAAGCACAAAAGTTTACCTGGTGCTGGAATATTGCTCAAGAGGGCCCGTTAAGTGGTGTCCCGAGAATCAACTAGAGATAAAAGCAGTGGGGCCGTCAATACTCACTTTTGAACAAGCGAGAAAAATAGTATCAGATGTTGTATCGGGTCTAGAGTATCTACATTCCCAAGGCATAACACATAGGGATATCAAGCCATCGAACTTGTTAATCTCATCAAATGGCGCAGTGAAAATATCTGATTTCGGCGTTTCCATACTAACTACAACCGGAAGTACTAATATTCAATCATCACAAGAACAAATCTCAAAATCCAAAACACTTGGAACCCCAGCATTTTTTGCACCTGAACTTTGCACCGCTGACGGAGATTATCGTTGCTCATCTGCCATTGACATATGGTCCTTGGGAGTTACTCTATATTGCATGTTGTTTGGAACATTGCCTTTCAACGCTAATTCTGCCCTGGAATTATTTGATAATATTATTAGTAAGCCTTTGTCCTTCCCATCTTACGAACAGGTGTCTAAGCGTGGCCATCCGAATTTAGCAAGAGAGGAGTATAATGATGCCAAGGACATATTAAATAGGCTATTAAAGAAAAATCCTAGTGAACGAATAACTTTGGCAGGAATTAAGACGCATCCATTCATGTGTCGTTATGGTAATGGTGCGGTTGTTGCCACATCTACATTGACTGACTCGGAAACATTCAGCGAGTTAAAGGATCCACTGCCACCACCTTCGTGCAAAAAGGCAGAATTGCTTAATCTGCCGATAAATTCATCTTTTTCTTCCTTAGATAGTCTTTATATGGAAAATTTTGACCGCGATAATTTCAGATCTGACGCTGAAAGAAACCCCAGATACTCGCCATCAGCGGCTGGTGCGGGTACGTTATCTCCCCCAGTATATCATAACATCGATTCTAGGGAGTCATCTTTTTCGTCCTTTTCCTCTTTCACTTCATCTACCGCCTTCACATCTCAAATCAGCATTCAAGATGCTCCGCCCGTCAGTAACCAATACTGCTCTGTAGATGAAGATGGAGGTGTTTCAAGGATAAATTCCTGTGTACCCGCCCAATATAGAATCGTGTCTCCTTTGGGAGAGCATTCTTTTGAGAGCACACAAGCGGATCTAAGTTCCACAATCACACCCGTTAGTGATTTTCATCAGCAAATGAATAGTTGCTTGCAAGTAGACAGCCAAGGAGTAGAAGAAAATTCTGGGAGTAAGCGCGAACTTAAGATGGAGACAGATGGGTCCCTAGTTTTAAATGCTGGTGATGCGCAACATACGAGAAGGCAAATGTCAATATATAAGCTTTAGCTCTATATATTATTTTATAGATGTAATATGTGTCTATGTAAACTGGTAAAAGTGTGTATTACGAGTGAACTTTTTTCGCATCGTGTTTTATCTTAAGACTAGTGGCGCCGCGTAGAAAATAAAGTTAAATCAACAAAATATAAAAATAAAAACATTACAATGGCACACTATGAAAAATTTCTAAATCAAAATTTCTTGAATATATTATTATATATATATATATAGTTGAAGACTTGAAAGCACGAAATCTGAAAGAATAAAAAATCAAAAAAAATAGAATAACTGGGTGTGTGTAGTCAAAGAAAGACACAACCCAACAAAAAAAAACTAAAAAAAAATTAACACATCAAAAACGAAGGAATTCATTGATTTCCATCATTAACATTCAAACATCAAAATAAAACCCACTTAAAAGAGAAACACCGGATTCTGAAAAAAAAACACTTAACAAAAACAAAGAACAAAAACAAATTTTTTTTACTGCAACAAAAAAGCTTGAAAAATATTCAAAGCATAGCTGACCAAAACCATGTTAATACTCCCAACTAGGATAGAATATTCACAACCCTAGGGAATTGTGCTACGCAAACATCATGAATCAATTTTGATGATTCATCTTCTGCCTTAATATTTTCAATCTATTAGCAATGCTATCGATATACTTCCTTATAATCAATCTGTCATTTTCATCCAATACATTGTGATAATGCTCTTTATCCTCACCGTCATTACTCTTTGAGCGGATGTTGGTTTTGAAAGGATTATCACTATACGTATTGGTAAAATCGTCGTCATCCAAGGAGGTCTCTAGCATCCAAAGTGAAGTGGCATATGCTAATTCACAGTTATACAAATTCTCCCCCTTTAGTTCCATATGAGCGGCCATCTTAGAAATCTCTAAAGCACGATCGTATAGTAACTTCTCCAAATACACTGGCTCTTCTATAGGGCCCTTTTCTTCCACAGTTTGGCTTTCAGCTACCTCAGCAACATTCTTGAACCTTAAATCATTAATCTTTAACCTTAAAAAATCGGCCTTTTCCAAACATTCATTGAACTTTTCTCTGAGCCATTGGACTAATACATTAACTCTCAAAGAGCACGCTTTTTCTTGAGACTCGTACCACCAGTTAGAAGTTACTTGCATAGATTTTGATAATATTGATAACGCCTTCATATATAATACGATGGCTTCACTACATAACAAAATCATTTCCGAAAGTGGTAATTTATTGAAAGTAACGCTTAATTGTGATGTGGCAGAAAAGGTTCTACCCTTTCCAAAAGTTTTTGTAGACAAACAATCTTCTCTGTACTTTTTTAGCGTTTCATCCTCTTCTTCTGCATCATCCGAATCTTGTTCTTCTGCAATAGCATTACTATCCATACTGCGCCTATTTTCAAGATTAATCATGCCTTTTAATGTTGTTGACAATGGAATAATTTGTGAAAATTTCACTTCTGCATACGAGTAAACAACAAACGCTTTTGCAGCCAGAGATTCCAAAACACTTACAATATTACTGTTATCCAACTTTTGCATGTCTGGATGTTGGAGGTGATCTATTCTTAAAATTATATTTTCAGTAAGATCATGGAAAAGTTGCGGGTTTAGCAATGTTTGATCATACGGTGGAGAAGATGAAACTTGTTGTTGTTGCTGCTGGTTAGTGCCACCAAACAATCTCGTCGAGGCAATACCGAGTGCTCTTGACAATGCATTGGATGGATTCAGCGAAGAAATAGATAAACGTCTATCTACCAAAGATGGTCGCCTAGATCCATCACTTCCACCACTAGAAGAAGAAGCGGCTCTCAGCACTCTCTGATTCTCCCCTTGATTTAGAAAATGTTGTTGATTATTCGGAGAGAACTGCTGGTTCAGTAAGATATGTTGAGTTGGAGTAGGATGCTTTATAGAATTTGGGTTATACCCTGCTTGAGCAACTTCATCTGCAAGTGAGTTTACTTCAACTGATTTCTTCTCCACTACCACATAATCTCTCTCAAAAGTTCTATCTGAAATCAAGTTATTGTGGTATCTATTATTTGCGTCGTTTCTTTCTATGCTTTGAACACGGTTTGTTTTTAGCATTGAAGTGGTTAATATATCACTATTCTTGAGGGCTTCATTTGATTCATCGGCATTGTTTGTTGTTGACTGGTAATTCTCCAAATGACTGTCAGGCCTCCTTGATTGCTTGGACAAATACTCAGAAACAAACATGTTGCTTTCAGCAATACCTTTGGACTTGGATTCCAGTTCAGGCAAATCATCCTCCAATTCATAAGGTGACAAATCTTCATTAACTACCTTATTGGCAAAGAACTCTTCGAAGCCTATTCTTTTTGCAGGATCAAATGTCAGTAAGCTACATATCAACTCTTTTAACTCAGGCTCAATATTACAGTAGGAAGGAAACGTTATAACGTCATTTGCTCTTTTAATTTTCTTGAACAATTCTAAATGATTAGAAGCTCTAAATGGTGGAGTGCCGCAACACATTTCAAACACCACAGTACCGACAGACCATAGATCCGCTTTAGCGTTGTATTTCTGATAGTTCAAGATTTCAGGTGCCATATATAACGGTGAACCACAAAGAGTTTCTGCCAATGATGTATTAGGTAAAAATCTTGCAAACCCAAAATCTGCAATCTTTAGAATAGGCAAGTTATAAATTCCCACAAAACCGAGCTCATGAAACGTTTTGGAGTCGTGATATCCAATTAAAGGGGTCGACAACAATAGGTTTTGAGGTTTAATATCCCTGTGAACCAAATTTTTGGATCTTAAAAACTTTAAAGCAGAAGCTAACTGTTGTAAATAACTCAAGACAAATGCTCTATGTAGGCCATTATGGTTCTCACTCGGTGGAGGATATTTTTCGAATACCGTCTTTAGTAAAGGATGGTTTTCCATGAGTTCTTTACGTCTTTTCAGTAAAAATGTTAGGTCACCAAGAGCACAATATTCCATAATCAAATAAAAATCTGTAGATGTTCGTTCACAATCAATCAGTCCGACAATGTGAGGGTGTTTAATTTTTTTCAAGATAGCAATCTCTATCTCCAAGTTCTCTAATAGCTTCTTGTTCTTCAATTTTGCTCTCGAAACTTCTTTGATGGCTATATGTTGAGACTTGTCAGATGTCAGATGCCCTCTATACACAGTGGCGAATGAACCCTTTCCGATTTCTTTCTCGGCAGTGTAGTTGCCTGCACTTGTCATCAGATTATGATTCACCGAAGTTGTTTGATCTCTATTTCTGATATCCGTCATTGTTTCCTTGTTTGGCATTGATGTATGAACTTAATAATATGGGGCTAGCTTCAAACTCGTTTTGTGGAAAGACTTCTCAGTTCCTCTCTTTTTTTTTTTTTAAATTATATTATTTGTTATTATTATTGGTAGTATTACTACGATTATACTATTTCTTTTTATCTTTTATATTACTAATCTTTGCCCTCTTTGCGTGTCAAACAAGGGTAAAAGAAAGCTTTAGTGCGTAGATTAAAGGTAATGAAATGTGGCGTTTTAAAATTAACTTCGGCCCAAAAAACAAAAACGAAAACAAAAACAAAATAATGTGATCGGGCAGGTACTAATAGTATATCGTGCTCTTTGTATATTTGCCATCCAAGTGACTTCAGAATTTCATCGATTCCACGATCGATAAACTATGAATCACGAATTAAGGTAGATGGTAATAGGGAAAAAGAGTAAGAAACTAAAGCTGAGCAGGTAAGAAGGAAAAAAAAAGGTGCTTGAATATGAATGATTTGCTCCTCGGTATAGCTTTCCAGTAATAGTTACTCCGATAAGATGCATTACAGAAAAACGAATCAAGCAAACAAACAGAAGATGAGTAACGGGAAAAACAGAGCTCCTTATCTCATTGATTCCATCAAGTGGGTTTCCTACTACATTACCGCCCACAATCCCTTTTTTTTCTCGCTTCACCGGCCGAAACGGACCGAGCAGAAAACGCCACCCAGGTGATTTTCTTTGTTCAAAGTGTGGATCAAGAACGGTGGTATTAGTCATTTAGATGAAGAGAAGGCGCATGGAACAGGAATACAGTGGGGCTGTGTGGGGCTGGGACAACGGAAAGGGTGACTGATTGTTATGTATTTTGTTATTTGTAGATGTCTTTATTACTAGAGTGTCGTTCTATATAAAGTATTGACGTATGCAACGCGGTCAAGTTTCCCGGTAGCTCTTCATTTTTATTGCATGTAGAAGTAGCCTTGTGGCTGCTGGCCTTGCTGCTGCATCTGTTGAATCTGCTGATACGTTAGCTGCGGTTGCTGCTGCTGCATCTGCATTTGCATTTGCTGCATCTGCATTTGCTGAGCCTGTGCTTGGGCTTGGGCTTGGGCTTGTGCCTGTGCCTGTGCTTGTGCCTGTGCTTGTGCCTGTGCTTGTGCTTGTGCCTGTGCTTGGGCCTGTGCTTGAGCGAGTGCTAGTTGCTGCTGCTGCTGTTGCTGCTGCTGTTGCATAGCCATGGCATATTGTTGCTGATCTACGTATATCATGCCTGTAGCAGGATCGTAGTACTGTTGAAGAGTACCATCAAAAACGGCTGGCTTCGTTTGTGCCACTGACGCAGAGCTTGAAGTGAAGTCCGGCGTGATTGTATTCGTACCATCGAAGATAGCTGGCTGTGGGCCACTGGTTGTTGCGCGTCTTCTGGGCAGGGGTGGGGTTGATACTGGAGCTGACGCTGGTGCACTGCTTCTTGAACTTGAACTTCTTCCCAAATAGTCAATGGCTCTGCTGAGATTGCCGTGTGCGGATGATAGCGCATCTAGGTTTTTATTTTTGTCGTTGAAGCCCATATCTCTAAGTTCCGCCAGCTGTCTGGAGTATCTACTTCCACCGCTTTGGAACGAGTCCCTTGAACCGCCATTATCAGACCCGTTGTAGCCTCCCTTGTAGAACGAATGAGATCTGCTCCTACTCCTACTCCTACTTCTTTCATCGAACCTATCCGACTCCCTACTAAAATCATCCGTTCTCAAACCAAAGTCTTCGGGTTTGATTTCATCGTACCTGAACTTACCCAAGATGTATTTGTCTCTAATATAATGCTCCACGACAGATTTGTCATCATCACCGTCAAAGGGAAAGGGAACGTCTTTGGGGTTCCAGAATCGCATATTGCCCTTGTTACCTCCAAGGCTCACCAATTCATCGACGTCCCCTCTCGTCCATTTATCCATGGATAACGATTTGACGTTGGAAAAGGCGTCGTCGTCCCTGCCACCCAGCACCTTTCTGTGAACAGAGGCACATCTACCACAGAGGAAAATCCCCAAGTTGGTAGAGCACCATGTTGGGTAGAAGTTGCCGCACTCACCACATTTATTCGCATTTTCAGATGAATTAATCAAATCCTTTAATTCTCTGTCAACATTCTTTGAAACATGAGAAGAGCTTCTGAACCTCATTCTGGCTTATCGCAAAGGAAACTATAATATCTGCCTTAAAACCCTCAAATGCAATCTTGTCTTATGCTAGTGATTCAGTAGTCAGCGAGCTCTTATACCATTGTTTGTGAAGCATTATAAGATGAACGGTATTGATTTCTTTAGTAAAGGCGTTTTCCGGGTGCCCCTATCACTGGATCACCCGGAAATGCCACGTCATATAATTTCACCATGGAAACAAAAGAGTTGCAGGTTTTAGTCAAAAAAACAATGGCAACGTAAGAGGAGTTTGAATTCGCTCTTCGCTCACTTTACTATTTGGCATTAGGAGATGAACGTTGTTTTGTTTTTGCCTTCATCAAGTAGAATAAACCGGTGGAAAACAAAAAACTTGAAAAAGACTTTCAAACCTCCCAAATCTACCACATTCACCAATGCATCTGTAAGCTTGCACTGCACAAACGTATCAGAAACAAACTGTTTCTATTTTCTTGAAAGCCCCAGGGTAGTTGTGCTGTCTTTCTTGACGTTTCTATGGGTAAAAAAAAAAAAAAAGGAAAAAGGAAAAAAAAAATAACCGCCCAGATTAGAAAACAAATATAAATAACGAAACCTCCGCACCAATGTTCTTCGGCGTAACAAAGCTTACACATCCATAATCCTAGACTGCAACAGTGTACACACACAACAATGGTATGTCCTGGGCTTAGTCATCTACGTGCATGCAACAAAATACTAACTTGTAAATCGGGTGGACAACATTCCTTTTATACTATCTAGGGGCCAAAGAGACAAACGGTATCGCTTCAAGAGAAGAAAAACCGGATCCTGGCGTTTTTCCAGGAATCATACACGTTCTACAACATCAAAGAACTAGAGAAAAGCATTCCTAAAAAATGCGGTATTTCGCCCATGATTGTTAAAGATCTAGTGCAACAAATGATCGATGAAGACGGCGTAATCTCGGTGGAAAAATGCGGTAATATCAACATATACTGGTGCTTCAAGAGCCAAACCCTCCAAACGCTGTATGACTCGAGCGAGACGCTGAAGAAAAAGATCCAAGACACAGAGGCCGAAATTGCCACTTGCAAACAAGAACTGGAGAAAACACTACAGCTCGGGAGACGCCAAAAGTTCACCGTCGGCCAAAAAACATACAGCAGAGAGGCTCTCTTAGAACAGAGGAAGAAAACCCTGGAACAAATAAAGAAAAACAGCGCCAACTTGCAAAAAATAGAAAACATCAGATGGGACGCTGCCAAGATCCAAGAGAAGAAACAAATGGTTCAACTAAAAAAGGCCCAACTGGAGAAAATCACAGACAACATTGAGATTCTCGTTGACTACCTCTACAAAAAATTTTTCTTGCAACCAGAACAGATCAGAAAGGAGTTCGAAATCCCGGAAGAGTTCAAGGAGTTCGCGGATGTATAGGGCACACACACAAATATTATACATATATATATATAAATAGGCATATGTACCCTCGCAAACGTATACAAATATTAGCCGCTGTGTCGCTCTGTCTAGATTAGCCGCCCACGCTACGTTACACAGTTTTTTTTGCTGTGGCGCCACAGTTTTGCCGACCGCACATCCGGCTGACTCATTTCGACCGCTTTTCCTGCGTTGTGGAACGCACTCCCGCATTCACAGTTGTGCCTCTAGCCTCGGATTGCCCTAGTAGAGGCAACTGGTTGCTGCTACTCTGCTAGGACACATCGCATCGCAAAAGTGTGTAAACGTGTAAGCGTGGAAGTCCCTTAGCCTTCTTATCCGCTCCGCAACATCGGGAGGGGTTACGATAGGCAACTCGTAAATACGAATGCATACGTACATGTATATATATATATAGCGGGTTATACGTATACATTTTGCAGGTTCTGTTCTTGAAGCTTATCGGTTAAACTGGAAATATATAACAAACAAGCAAACAAGCAAACAAGCAAACATACTAACAAGCGAATCAACATGCCAATCAAAACACTGGATACAGTCGTGGTGAATACAGGCTCTCAAAATGACCAGCATTCTGCTTCCGTGCCACCAGTATATCTATCGACCACCTTCAAAGTGGACTTGAATAACGAAGCCGCACAGGATTACGATTACTCCAGATCGGGCAACCCTACGAGAAGCGTCCTGCAGAACCAGATCGGTAAGCTCTATCGTGTCCCACAGGAGAACGTGTTGGCCGTGAGCAGCGGTATGACAGCACTAGATATCATTTTGCGTGGACTGGTCTTACTTAACGGCACCGAAGACCATACTCCAACAATAATAGCTGGTGACGATCTTTATGGGGGCACCCAAAGACTGCTGAATTTCTTCAAGCACCAGACGCACGCTGTCACGGTCCACGTGGACACCTCTAATTTTGATAGGTTCAAGACCGTTTTCCAATCTCTGGATAAGGTCGACTGTGTTCTTTGGAGTCTCCAACGAACCCGCTTTGCAAAGTGGTGGACATCCCAAAAATTCTACGTTATGTGAAATGCGTCTCTCCCGACACCAAAGTCATCGTTGACAATACCATGATGAGTGGTCTGAATTGCAATCCTTTGCAACTGAACCCAAGCTGCGACGTCGTTTACGAGTCTGCCACCAAGTATCTCAACGGCCACCACGACTTGATGGGCGGTGTTATCATCAGTAAAACAGCCGAAATTGCCTCGAAGTTGTACTTTGTAGTCAATTCTACGGGGGCCGGTTTATCTCCAATGGATTCCTGGCTTCTTGTGAGAGGCTTAAAGACTCTGGGCGTCAGGTTACACCAACAACAGAGGAATGCGATGATTTTGGCCCATTGGCTAGAAGACTCGTGCGGGTTCAAACCTACCGCCACAAACAAAGCTACAAAGACCAGATTCGTGGGATTGCGATCCAACCCAGATTTCAAACTGCATCAATCGTTCAATAATGGGCCCGGTGCCGTGCTGTCCTTCGAGACAGGTTCATTCGAGCATTCAAAGAGGCTAGTAAGCTCCAAAAAGCTGAACATATGGGCCGTTACAGTATCTTTCGGATGCGTGAATTCGCTGCTATCTATGCCTTGCAAGATGTCCCACGCCTCCATTGACCCTGAAGTGAGAAAGGAAAGAGACTTCCCCGAGGATTTGGTTCGTCTTTGCTGTGGTATCGAAAATATCGTAGATCTGAAAAAAGATTTGTTGGCAGCAATGGTTGAAGCCGATATTATAGAAATTAGGGATAACGGCAAGTATCTCTACAACAAGTTAAATAAACATCTGGCTGTGAATACCACCGTCGACAACTTGCATAAGCCTCTAAGTATTTACGAGGAATTTTACAATGAAGATTTTATCAGAAAGGATTCAGAATTGAACGCCAAGGGTTCGAAACTATGAAAGGCAACCCCCACATCTTCTCTCCTCTATTCATTTTGGACTACAAGGGAACGGACTCTTATATTTAACTGTATTATTTGTATAAACTCAAATTTTAAAGAACAATATATCATCAATACTTACTTTTCGTTTACTTTTCGGGGACACATGCTTACGAAAAAGGAAAACTTCATAGATTGCCTACACTGGATAGGTATAAGAGCGGATCAAAGAGGAATGGTTGGATGTTGCTATTATAGCATATTCTGTAACAGTCACAAAGGAAAGCAAATAAATAATAATGTCTGACGCCACTAGGAAACCCTCCGTTCTCTTCATTGCCGACGCATGTGAAACATCGGCCACACTAAATTCCAAAGAATTCAATGACAAATTCGATATCTTGCGCTGTGAATTGGATACCAAGGAAGAGTTTATTCGTTTCTTGGAGGAACATGAAAAAGACAAAATTACTGCCATCTATGGAGGGTTTCCTGCCTTTCACAAAATTGGCGGATTGAATCGCGACATCATCGAACATAGGTCATTCCCTAGAAACGATTTGAAATGCATAGTGCTTTGTTCAAGAGGCTGCAATGGGCTCGATCTGGACGCGTTACGTGAATATAATATTCAATTGTACAACTACCAAGATGATCATGACGAAGGGTTGATTGACGACTTGAAAATTCACGAAGTCGGTAATGATGTGGCAGATTGCGGCTTATGGCACATCTTAGAAGGTTTCAGGAAATTTTCGTATGGCCAGAAACTTGCTAGAGAAACTGGGAACACAATAGTGGCAAGAACTAATGCTGCAGAGAAGGACGGATTTGCCTTTGGTCACGAATTGGGCAGCATGTTTATTGAATCACCAAGAGGAAAAAAATGTTTGATTCTTGGTCTCGGAAGTATTGGCAAACAATTGGCTTGCAAATTGCAAGACGGGTTGGGAATGGAAATACATTATTGCAAAAAAAGTGAGGAATCCTCAATCTCCGGAAGCAAGAACTGGAAGTTCCATAGACTAGATGACACAATATATGCCAAACTACACCAATTTCATGCTATTGTTATCACGCTACCAGGAACTCCTCAGACAAAGCACTTGATTAACGAGAAATTTTTACGGTATTGCAATTCTGAGCTGATTTTAGTCAACTTAGGAAGGGGCGTAATCCTAGACTCACAAGCCGTGTCAGATGCTCTTACGAAAGGACAAATTAGACATCTTGGCGTGGATGTCTTTTATCATGAACCTATTATTGATGAGAAAATCAAAGTTTCTGACAAGCTTACCTCAATTACTCCACATTTGGGCAGTGCGACAAAGGAAGTATTTGAGCAAAGTTGTGAGTTAGCATTGGCAAACATTTTACGAGCAGCATCTGGAGAAGTGGCAGAAGACAAGTGCTTTTCACGTATTGTTTGATTGTAAGGGCATATATACATATATAATCATACGACTTCTTCAATATATCTCACCGAATTTTCAAGAGAAAGAAGCTTATTATGTGTGTTTCTGCTTCAAGAATGCGTTGCGTCAACAATAACATCCTGGAGATGTATGACTCTTGTCTGCGTTTGTGGGAAAATTTCGGAGTCGTCCGCCGCATCTTATCTCATCTTGAATTTTTCACGTCTGTATGATTTGATAATGCTGCAAAATTGAAGAAAGCCGTTCAAAAAAGAAAATGAACGTTGACAATCTTTTTAGCTGAGCATCTTGCGTTCTTTAACATTTTTCAATTCGAGTGATCATACAAGGGCATTAACCAAGAGTTTTAGATGCATGGCATGGAAACAAGCGTGAAGCGCAAAGCAGACAAGACAGAACACACAACAGATACGATAGAATTCTATGAAGAAAGAACTCCGACTTCTTCTTTAAGCTCGCCACCAGAAAATGGTGATTCCAACCCATCACTATTTCAAAGGATTGTCAACAAAGCATCTTGGCTTTCTAAAAAAGTAGATGCAATGGGTGTGGAGTCGACAGGTATTCAGAGAATATCCCCCTACGAAAGAGGAACGTCAAAAAGGCAGTTCTTTCATGTTGCGGGACTATGGTTGAGTGCCACAGGCGGCCTATCTTCTATGTCCTCATTTTTGTTGGGGCCTTTGCTTTTTGGTTTAAGCTTTAGAGAATCTTTAGCATCGAGTTTGATCTCCGTGACGATTGGTTGTTTAATTGCTGCCTACTGTTCAATTATGGGACCACAGTCCGGTTGTAGACAGATGGTAACAGCTAGGTATTTATTCGGATGGTGGTTCGTTAAATTTGTAGCACTCGCTTCTATTATTGGTGTTATGGGTTGGTCTGTGGTTAACTCCGTGGTTGGCGGTGAAATGCTAGCTGCTATTTCTAACGACAAAGTGCCTCTATGGGTCGGGATTGTCATTGTGACTGTATTATCTTTCTTGGTTGCCATTTTCGGTATTAAACAAGTTGTTAAAGTAGAAACATACTTGTCTGTTCCCGTGTTGACAGCATTTTTATTGCTATACATTTCATCAAGTGACAAATATAGCTTAGTCGATACCTATGTTTCGAAAGGAACGTTGGACTCCGCCACCCTGAAGGGTAATTGGATGAGTTTTTTCTCGTTATGCTACAGTATCACAGCCACCTGGGGGTCCATTACGGCCGATTATTACATTTTATTCCCAGAAGATACACCATATGTTCAAATTTTTTGCTTGACATTTTTCGGGACATTTTTACCAACCTGTTTTGTGGGTGTTCTAGGTCTCTTATTGGCTTCTGTGGCAATGTCATACAAACCATGGGCAGAGCAGTACGACGCTCATGGCATGGGTGGGCTACTTTGGGCGGGATTTCAGCGCTGGAACGGATTTGGAAAATTTTGTGTGGTAGTGTTGGTATTCAGTTTGGTGTCTAACAATATCATTAATACTTATTCTGCAGCATTTTCAATCCAGCTTTCTAGTGTTTTTTGTGCAAAAATTCCACGTTGGTTCTGGTCGATCGTGTGTACTATAGTCTATTTGGTTTGTGCATTGGTGGGTCGTAATCATTTTAGTACAATATTGGGGAATTTCCTGCCAATGATTGGTTACTGGATTAGTATGTACTTCATTTTACTATTTGAAGAAAACATAATATTCAGAAGGTACTTTTTGCATCTATACACAAAAGAATTTCCCCCAATTACGGATGGAATGGAGAAATCAGAACCTATTGGATCTTCCAAAGAACTTGAAAAGAGTTCAGTGACAAATATTCATTTGTTGAAGAGAAGACATAAAGAGACTATGCACAATTATAACTGGGATAAATGGGAAGACTATGAAGTTCTAACACATGGTTACGCTGCAACATTTGCCTTTGTTGTAGGAGTTGCCGGTGTGGTAGTTGGTATGGCACAAGCATACTGGATTGGACCAATTGCTGCCAAATTCGGCGAATATGGTGGTGATGTAGCCATGTGGCTAAGTATGGCATTTTCAGGTGTTGTATATCCACCTTGTCGGTATTTAGAGCTTCGTAAGTTCGGGCGATAATTTACCCGTCATCACCTATGTTACATAAAACAGCAGTTGTGTACATTATTGATTATATAGTGATAAAGATTACCTTGGCTAGCCTTAACAGGTGCCATAGCCATAGTATTGTATATGATGCACTTTGGCAAAAAAGCATTTTTTTATACACTGTAATTCATTGAGGTATCGACATGTGCCAGTAGATAGAATCGAGGTAATATGCTGACACTTGGAATATCGGCTCATGTCCTTCCATTTGCTGTCGCGATCTCAGTCCGACGTCAGCTGACTCCCCACCAATAAGATCGGCGGGTTCCGAAGGCGTCCTACGAAAAAGCGATATCTCCCATCTTGGATAGTAGCAAATAAAGGGAAGAGAAAATGAAGCATGCTCAAGGAAAGACCACTTTTACTTTTTCCCAAGTATAAACATCGAACGGAAAGGTTTACGGACATTTGAAGTATTTTACTCTTCTTACAAACAATTATTTTATATTAGCACGCAGATTGCGTAAAACTTAACACAGACAAAAGAAACTATCACTTTTTTAAATGTATGTTGAAGTTACTTCTCGAAGACTGTATGAGATGAGAGGGGAAATCGTAATGAAAGAAATGAGTTCTTATTCGAATATAATACAAAGGAGCCAGTGAACAGCCGAATCAGAGTTCGAATTAGATAAAAGACTCTAGCCACAAGTCTAGAAGGCTACTACCTACCTTCTACCGATTAAAGTAGAAAAAAATGCGTATATCCCGGAGATCTATTATATCATACATGTGCAAACACCAACATTGTCTCCCCAACCATTCTCTGATCATTATACAAGTCTCCCCATCAAGAAGCACTGTACTAACATATTTATACATTGTCCTTCCCATTTTTGGTGCCGTAGAAATAATTAGAAAATAAACGCAATGCTCTCGGTTCGTCAATCTATAAGATTAGTTAAGCCAGCTACAAGAACTCTATGGAGTTCGAGGTTTCTGCTTCAACAAAAGCCAGTGGTGAAAATAGCCCAAAACCTAGCTGAAGTCAACGGTCCTGAAACTTTGATCGGTCCTGGTGCCAAAGAAGGTACTGTTCCAACAGATCTTGACCAAGAAACTGGTTTGGCAAGATTGGAACTTTTAGGTAAATTAGAAGGTATCGATGTCTTTGACACCAAACCATTAGATTCGTCCAGAAGGGGTACCATGAAAGACCCTATCGTCATTGAATCTTATGATGATTATCGTTATGTTGGTTGTACGGGTTCTCCCGCTGGTTCACATACCATTATGTGGTTAAAACCTACTGTTAACGAAGTTGCCAGATGCTGGGAATGTGGTTCTGTTTACAAACTAAACCCTGTCGGTGTTCCAACCGATGATCACCATCATTAACTTTTTTATTAAAGTCGCCTTCTGTTTTACTTTCCATTCTCTATCTATATTTTTTTTTGGAAACCAAAGGAATAATTTTATTAGGTTGAACTCCTACTACGCAAACGTACACGTGAAAAAAGTGTTTAGAGAGAGAGTTCTCTGCCAGAAGATTAGAACAAGTGCCTTGACACATCTACAACGAAAAACAAAAACAAAATACATAACCAAAAAGATTTAGAGAGGCCAAGATATATTTTTATTTAAAATTCTTATTAATATTAGTACAATTCATGTCATAATTATTTATTACTCCCTCTTCTGTCTTCTTTCAACTATAACAAATCAGCATCTGTCATAAGGTTAACACTCACTATACTGATTTTTCCCTTCTGACATCCAAACACCATGAACCCATACATGTATAAGTTTAGACTTTTATATAACATCTTGAAATACTTGAACAAAAAAAAACAAGATCGAGCGCGCAAACACCCAGTCGGTCCCGTTCGGGCTGAGCAGAGTCGCTGGTAAGTAACGTGTCTCCTCTCGGGGGAAGCCTCTCCAGCTCTGGAAGGAAGGAGGGCCTGCTTGTTGGGCCCAACCATCTGTCTACCTTTGGTGAGGGGGACCTCCAGATGCCAGCGTACACTGTCATTCTCGTTGGGTCTTGTGGGATTAGTCGGTATTTGAAATATCTACTAAATTAAAAGTTCGCTATGGCTATTACTTTCTGTTACTTGTCATTTAAGAGCATATAACCACAGTCTTCAAGTAGTATGTTAATGACACTAAGATGCGAGAGTAGAAAAGGGAAAAAGACGCGAGTGTTGACCTAGGAGGAGAAACCTATGAACAGATATCGTCCAAAACATGAGAGGCATAACTGAATTTTCCTAAAAGAGAAGAACCAACCGTCTAATACGTGCTTATAAGGATTTGAGTCCAAGGTCGCGGAAGAAATATCAAAACAATAAACCTCAAAATTGACCCAACAACGAAAACAAAGGCTCCGAGATGTACTCCAAACATGACACGAATCTCCTTTTCTCTTCCGAACTATGAATAATATAACAAATTACTAACCGTTTTTTTTTGAGATTCTCACAATAATATATTGTGAGAATTGAGAAAGAGATGTCATATTCAGATCATTCAAAATGCCAAAGAAGAGAGCTTCCAACGGTAGAAATAAGAAAGGTAGAGGTCACGTCAAGCCAGTCAGATGTGTCAACTGTTCCAAGTCTATTCCAAAGGATAAGGCTATCAAGAGAATGGCTATCAGAAACATTGTCGAAGCTGCTGCTGTCAGAGATTTGTCTGAAGCTTCTGTCTACCCTGAATACGCTCTACCAAAGACTTACAACAAGTTGCACTACTGTGTCTCTTGTGCCATTCACGCCAGAATTGTCAGAGTCAGATCCAGAGAAAACAGAAAGAACAGAGCTCCACCTCAAAGACCAAGATTCAACAGAGAAAACAAGGTTTCCCCTGCTGATGCCGCCAAGAAGGCTTTATAAGTTGATTAAAATAAGTAGAATATAAGTATTTTTTTACTTCTTCTAATCATAAAACAACCATTACAGTAACGCTCCTCTACACAAAAGAATGTTAGAAAGTATAGATCAAACAGTATTACCATCACGTCTCACGAATCATCATATTCTACGAATATGTTTTTTCTGTTTGGTTTTTTTTGCCTCCCTTTCTTTCCCTTTAATGGGATAATGAAAAAAACCTTGTCTGAAAGTAATTTATAACTATGAGCTGATACTGATTGTGTATATTGCATTGAGTTATAATAATCGTCTTGTTTAGACTCGTACTACATAGGAAAACAACTAGTAACTATTATTTTTCCGCCACGACAGAAACGTGTTTTTCTTTGTGTCCATTGGCTTATTTCCCCCCACACATCAATAGTTCCTAGATTTGTTAGATTTTTTCGTTTTTTTTACTTACTTTTTTTCTTTCTTTCCCTTCGATTTTGCCCAAGAATTCCCGTGAACGATAAAGGGAGTTTGCACAAGACAAGACAATTACGATAGAGTATTCATCCGTTAGACTGAAGGAATTGAGCATACAACCGCATTCTAGAAAAACTCAGCTCTGCCAAATTAAGCTTGCTTTTTTACTTTAATTCACCCTTTTTTTTGTCCTACTTTGATTTTTTTCTATCAGAGGGTAAATAAGATAGTGTAATACAATAACCCCCCACTCCTCTCATACATTCAAAAGGGGAGAAAATAGGGTCCTAACACAGATTCCATAACAACGAACGAGCATACTGAGAACAAACTGAAAGGTCTTGCACATAGAGAGATTAAATATAATACACAATGGCACAAAATAATTTTGATTTTAAGTTCAGCCAATGTTTTGGTGATAAAGCAGATATCGTGGTGACAGAAGCCGATCTTATTACAGCTGTAGAATTTGACTACACTGGGAATTATTTGGCTACTGGTGATAAAGGAGGGCGTGTAGTACTTTTCGAGAGAAGTAATAGTAGACATTGCGAATATAAATTTTTAACAGAGTTTCAAAGTCATGATGCAGAATTCGATTACTTGAAGTCCTTGGAGATTGAAGAGAAGATAAATGAAATCAAATGGTTACGACCAACACAAAGATCTCATTTTCTTTTGAGTACGAACGATAAAACAATAAAGCTTTGGAAAGTTTATGAGAAAAACATTAAACTAGTGAGTCAAAACAACTTAACCGAAGGGGTTACTTTTGAGAAAAAGGGCAAGCCTGATAATCATAATAGTAGAGGAGGTTCCGTAAAGGCTGTATTATCCCTGCAATCGTTGAAGCTACCTCAATTATCACAACACGATAAAATCATTGCTGCTACTCCAAAGCGTATATATAGCAATGCACATACCTATCATATCAATTCAATCTCGTTGAATTCTGATCAGGAAACGTTTCTAAGTGCTGATGATTTGCGTATTAATTTATGGAATCTAGATATACCTGATCAAAGCTTCAATATTGTAGACATCAAGCCTACTAATATGGAAGAGTTAACTGAAGTTATCACTAGTGCAGAATTTCATCCTCAGGAATGTAATTTATTCATGTATTCTTCCTCAAAAGGTACAATAAAATTGTGCGATATGAGACAAAACTCGTTATGTGACAATAAAACTAAGACATTTGAAGAATATCTAGATCCCATTAATCATAATTTTTTCACAGAAATCACGTCATCAATCTCTGATATAAAATTCAGTCCAAATGGTAGATACATTGCATCGAGAGATTACTTAACTGTCAAAATTTGGGACGTGAACATGGACAATAAGCCTTTAAAAACCATAAATATCCATGAGCAATTGAAGGAGAGGTTGAGCGATACTTATGAAAACGATGCGATCTTCGATAAATTTGAAGTTAATTTCAGTGGCGATAGTTCAAGTGTAATGACTGGTTCTTACAATAATAATTTTATGATCTATCCAAACGTAGTAACCTCAGGTGATAATGACAACGGCATAGTGAAAACGTTTGATGAAAACAATGCACTCAATAGCAACAGTAACAACAGTAACAAAAACAATAACAACAGCATACAGAATAAAGATTCGAGCAGCAGTAGCAGTAGTCACAAGCGTAGAAGTAATGGACGCAATACAAGCATGGTTGGTAGTAGTAATAGCTCTAGAAGCAGTATAGCCGGGGGTGAAGGAGCAAGCACCGAAGATCCGGGAACAGAAATGAATGAAATCGTGTTACAAGCTGACAAAACGGCATTCAGAAACAAAAGATACGGTTCTTTAGCACAGAGGTCAGCAAGAAATAAAGATTGGGGTGATGATATTGATTTCAAGAAGAATATCTTACATTTTTCATGGCATCCGAGGGAAAACAGTATCGCCGTCGCTGCAACCAATAATTTATTCATATTTTCCGCATTATAGTAATAACAATCCTTCATTTCCTGTTTTCCTTCTAGATTATTCCCCTCCTTCACTCATATCCCGACACTACTGTTATATTTAAAAATTTAAAATTGAATTTGAATTTAGATTTTAGATTTAGATTTATCCTTCTTACTAAAATTTTTTTCTATGTTTATTTTTATTTTTATTTTATCTTTTCTACTTATATTTTTATTCTACCTCAAGCGTGTTTATTATCCTTATCTCTGACTCTTCCATTCTCAAACTCTTTTCTTCTGATTGATTGGCCATCTGCTCTGTGAAAACGGTACTAACCACAATCTGACATCCCTAGTGGGACTTTAACCATCACTGTACTAGAGTATACACACTTTTGCAATGCCCAACGAAAAGTAATAAGTTCGTTTTCATAGATGTAGTATGTTTATGCCTATACATTTGCATTATATTTTATATATATGTTTAAGAAGCGAAATATGCCATAACGCTTCTAAATATATATACTTTGCCTTGACTCCTATCAAAGGACTAAGTTCTCTTTTTTTTTTTGTAGTTGTTTTTATCTCTGAATATAAAAGAAGTAAGAATTGGTAAAAATTCACAATAAATGAAGAATACGAAAGGTTATTCTCACTCACTCACTCACTCGATTAATCATCATGTTCGATGTGTCTGTTAACGACAGGGTTCCAGAACATGGTCTTGTCACCGTCACCCCAGAAGAAAGGTTTGGATCTGATATTCATAAATTCGTAGTCCCTTGGCCATTCAGAATCAGGAACATGCTTTAAATGTTCACGATGTTCTGCATGTTCCTTTTCGACGAAATATGTGTTCACAGCAGTCAAGGCGATGGCTGGTAGTGCAACCCAGACAGAGATCTTAACCCACATGTTTGATGTGTCATTAGCATGCTTTTCGGTAGCCATCAATGATTCTTTAAATTTTTGAGCCGCTACTTTATCTGGTGGGCCAAACGCTGGCTTCAAAGCGTTTGGGGGTAAGGTAGAAGCGTATCTTTTAGCACATTGTCTAAACATTTTTTTCTATTGGTTATTTGTTAAATATGTGTAGTGGTGTGAATATGGGACTTTAATAGGGAGAAAGCGTGGTGATGCACAAGAAATTAATTCAAGGCAAGTTGTGATGTTTATTATACCATTATACCTTCGTTGCTCATCATCAGCTGCTCCCAGCTGGGGGTTTTTGTCTCTTTAAGCCGATACTCCCAGTATCGCGTTTCATTGGTGGGAAAAACAAGGCCATTACCCGAAAAAGAACCGTACAAAAAATGCCACTAGTAACGCAGCAACATAATTAAATATTTAGTGACACCAAGGGTTGGCGTTTATGGCAAAGATGGAATGTTGTGTGTCAAGTAGTCTGTTTCGTTCTCCTCATATTGCACCCCCCCCTCGCTTTTTCTTTTTATTTGCAGCTTGCACTGAGGTGGCTCGAGAAATATACAAGATTAATGCATCCACAAAGAGGGGGACCCATCGAGAGGATGTACACCTACACCGTGCGCTTCGTGATCATCCTTTAGAGACAGTTAGGTAGGCGTTAAAATAATTGGTATTCTTTGGAAATGGCACAATGACCTTGCGGTATGCCGGGTAATGGGGCTGCCGTCTGATGTAAAAACTACACGAAATTGGGCAATAAAGGAAAAATTGGATGTAATTCGGATCATTTTCCGCTTTTCAAAATTACCTGGTCAAAGCTACAATAACCCCTGCTCTTTCCCAGAATATTAATGATCAAATTTATTTACGCAATGCCATTCGTTTCCTTTGTGTTTAAATAAATTATGTAACACTTTACTGAGCAAAATATAGGTTATTTAGTGTTTGAAATTGTTGTTGTGGTTGTTTGGATTCAAAAGAGCTTTGTTTTTTATCCATGTTGTTCTGCTTATTTTCCATATAGTACTTATTGTTGTTCATATTCCAGTATTGCTGCTGGAATTTTGAATTGGACTTTTTATCGATTTTTTTGCTGCTGGAATTAGGACCACCGTTTCTGCTCTTATCTTTCATAAATTCCTGGTACTTCCTTTCGACATCCATTTCATATATGCAGTTGGCCGTGAGTTGATTCCCAATAGTAAACCATCCTGGCCGAGTATTGTGGTCCCTTCCAAATATTTCTAGTTTTCTGGCATGCGTCCCCGCCATGCGTTCTGCTATACCGTACAGCTCGTCTGGCTTCCTGCTAGTCTCTCTGGTCATTGATACAATCAGATCAATGTCGATATGTTTGTTAATCCATTTTGGATTACCCTTTAAACCCACTAATAAATGCTCTTTGGAATGGTTTAGCCAGTGCCCCGTGCGACCGGTCACAATAGTCCTACCCAACTGATTTGTTTTTATCCAGGAAACTTCGTTTATTACTTTGTACCCCCAGTTATCCAAGGACTCTTTGCCCAGTTCTATAGCTCTGCCCGTTACCCAAAGAAAAATAATCCCCTCGTCTTGTAGTTCATGTAAGGGCAGGCCTAGGAGTTCGATGTCGTTACAGGTACCGTATGGTAGATTCATGTGAATATTCCATGCCGGGTCCGCAATGACCACCGAAAACTTCCCCAGTATCTTAAAATCAAATTTGCGAACATCGCAGCGGATCCATTGTGCAGGTAAAGACTTTTTAATTGAATGCGCGGAGCAATTTCCCAGGGTATAGAATGGTATTGGCACGTTCGACTCTATTTCTTCATTGTGACTTTCAGTGCTATGATCAGCCTGCTCTTGTAAGCACGACGGAATATATTGCAAATAATGAACGTACCGACATGTATTCAATTTATGACAGGTATCCAAATACGAACAATCTCCTAAAGAAACATCCGTCTGTGGTTTGATATTGGGGATGAAATGAATCTTCGATTGAATACATTCGATAAATCCCGGATGGTTTTCTTGGCATGCGGATATTTTGGACCATTGTAACGAAACGATTTTATTATTGACAATGTAAACCGAGGTAGATAATAGAGATGCATGCAAGTAATCGCTACATATGGGAATGTATTCGATAACTTCGGTTGTATGCTTGGCTCTTTCCTTAGCCAGTTGGAAAGAAGATGGTTTCTCCCGTAGCAAAGTTTGTAAGCGATTACTTAATTGTTCACGTGGCAATCCCTGGTTATTGACATTTTCATCCCAGTTCAATACATTGAACAGCCTACCCAATAAATGACTTCCCTTAGGATCGGGCTCCGCTGCTGCTAAACTCGACAGGTCTACATCAGATGAGGAACAGGGCAAATTCGATGCATAATATAACGGGTGAAACTTATTATAGAGAATCTTCAGAGAGAAAACATCCAAAAACACGATTTTTTCTGGCCTTTCTGCAACTAGTAGGTTCTGTTCGAACTGAATGGACTTTGGTGTAACTAAAATAATATCCCTGAGGTCATTCCAAAACTGTTCAAACTGCAGTAAGTTTTTCCGACCGTCACCCAAGTCATCAGCGCAACCTTCATAGCCACCACTGACATACAATGAATATACGTCTTTGAGCTGCCCAGACAGCGGCGCTCTCAGGATATCATCGTAATTCTGGATCAAAAAATGCACCAATTTATCGTTAATCATGGCCTCCCTACAATTTTCAACACGTTCAAACCTCATTTTCACTTCTTAAACTATCCGAAAATATGCACAACTAACTTATATCGGGTTTTCTCCTTCGTAGTTGTCCATCTTTCTGTTCTTTACCTCCAGCGGTTAGCGATCTGTTACACTTTTCGAAAGACCCTCTTCTTCCTTTGTTTATGATTGGTTTCACAAGCACGAAAGAAAGCGATTTTCTACGCAGCAATCACGCTGGAAAGACGCGACTCAGCTCAATTCAGGTGAGTAGTACTGCCAACTAGCTGTGGTAGCCTCTTAATGACTTTTAAATGCCTTGTTTATACTGTATATGGGCGATTCTCGATAATCCTGCAGAATCGTTGAGAGTGATGGTGATCTTATGTAATTAACCTTGAAATGATAATGTTCTGAAACAACTTTTAATCTGTTTTATAAATGTAACGATGGCTAAATGGCAGCGAAGCGTCTGTACATTTAAGCACGTTCGAATCGAGTATCAACTGGTTAACAATATACAACATGTCTGGAACATTTAGTAATGACGTGAAGACAAAAAAAAAGCCAACCGTCATTTGAGTTTAATTCTAATTATTCGCCAAGGGTATCATACCACTTCAATCCCAAAGCTTCGCATTACCATTATGGTGTGAAGCATCCAATGAAACCGATTAGGCTCATGCTAACGGACCACTTAGTATCTTCTTATGGGCTGCACAAAATTATGGACCTTTACGAAACAAGAAGCGCTACCAAGGATGAGCTATTCGAGTTCCATACAGAAGATTACGTCAATTTCCTCTCCAAGGTCTCACCAGAGAACGTAAACAAACTGCCTAGGGGCACGCTGGAGAATTTTAATATTGGAGATGACTGTCCCATTTTCCAAAATTTGTACGATTATACAACTTTATACACTGGTGCGACCCTTGATGCCACCAGAAAGTTGATCAACAATCAGTCTGACATAGCAATAAACTGGTCTGGTGGTCTTCATCATGCAAAGAAAAATAGTCCGTCCGGATTTTGCTACGTGAACGATATCGTCCTCTCTATTTTAAATTTATTAAGGTATCATCCACGAGTCCTTTATATAGATATTGATTTGCATCACGGTGATGGTGTTCAGGAGGCATTTTATACTACTGACAGAGTCTTCACATTATCATTCCATAAATACAACGGTGAATTTTTCCCAGGAACAGGTGATCTAACAGAAATTGGCTGTGATAAAGGAAAACATTTTGCATTAAATGTACCTCTAGAAGATGGTATAGACGATGATTCGTACATCAACCTTTTCAAGTCCATTGTAGACCCTTTAATAACGACTTTCAAACCAACGGTTATCGTCCAACAATGTGGCGCGGATTCCTTAGGCCATGATCGCTTGGGATGCTTCAATTTAAACATAAAGGCACATGGAGAATGCGTGAAGTTTGTAAAGTCGTTTGGCCTGCCAATGCTCGTAGTTGGTGGCGGGGGCTATACACCAAAAAACGTTTCACGACTCTGGGCCTATGAAACAGGAATTTTGAATGATGTCTTATTACCGGAGGACATCCCCGAAAATATTCCATTCCGCGATTCATTTGGGCCAGATTATTCATTATATCCAGTACTAGATGACTTATATGAAAATAAAAATAGCAAAAAGCTTTTGGAAGACATTAGGATACGATGTCTAGAAAACATCAGATACCTACAAGGTGCGCCAAGCGTAAGAATGGAAGCAGAGTGCATACCGACACAAGATATTAGCGCTTTAACGGAAGAGGAAGACAAAATGATCCAAGAAATGAACGAAGAAAGTGAAACGGACACTTTAGCAAGACTTCGACAAATAGAAAAGGAGAACAGCAGACTAGTTACATTTTCATGAACAGTACAGCTTTGTTTCTGGATTCATCTCCCTCTTCTCTTTTTTTTTTTTTTTTTTTTAAAAGGAATTTTACTTATAGTGTTTATTAGAAAGGACATATTTTTTATATGGTTTCAATATGTAGAAAGAAATGCTTTAAGTGCAAAACTCTTTACGATCTTTTCAACTATTTTTCTAGGTCAGCGAATTTTGCCAGTAAAACACGTCTAAAACGGTTTAAATACCACTTCTCATCAACAAAAAAAAAAAGCATTTGTGATGGTTTTTACGAGTTCGCTCTCAGACATGCTGATACATACAGGCTTCAAAGAGATACCCTGAAAGAGACTGTCTCAACAGGTTATTACAAAAACTTTCAGTTTATGTATCACATACGAACTGTTATGCCTGACAAAGAAACATCGTTCATCAAGCCATTTAAATTCACAGCTTTTTTTTTTATTAGCGGTCCTCACGCTAAACCTTTCATATAAGTTATTACTGAAACGTTATCTAAGGTCGATAATCATTTGGTTTTTAGGAATCGCTAATACAGATCATAACGATATAATGTGGTGGCAAGCCTCACCGCTACTGGAGCGCTGGATATGGCGACTGGTCGATAGTTATGAGTCCAAGTATGAATGAATAACTACATTATAATTATATTCTATATACAACCTTTACTAGCTTGGATTTGTACCTATTGATAGATGAGTTTGAAAGTACCAAATAAAACTTTGAGAAAGTGCTTTCTAATGTAGCATCTAATATATAATAAAGGCATTTCTGCAATCGGAGTAGCAATATAAGATAAAAGGTAACACAGCGTTAAAACTCAAAAGTAGTTCTTTAAATATCTGTAGTTAACTCAACACCTCCAACTGCCCATATTTCTCTTTCATCTTCAAATCTGTCACTGAACATGGTTTCCGCATCACCACCGGCGGCAATTCTTTCTCTCTCGACATTAGCCAATCTTTTACCAACTCTTTTGGTGTAGTCTCCAATGGATCTTAATTGAATGGTAGTACCTGCAATGCTTTCGATAGTGCTTTCACCACCAGAAATTCCTGAAAACCACTCGTTGAAAGTGTGCATATCATTTTCTTCAGCTAGTTTAAACAAGGCTAAGTACGCCTTTTCTGCGGCAAGCTTTATTGGGATAACTGGGTCGCGCAAACATGCAAATACTGATGGTCCCAAAAGATCGTAGTACGGTTTAATGCATTCATCAAATTTGAATCTTGCTAATGTCCTAATAACAACTAAAGCCAATCTCCTTGCATCTGTAGAATTACTGGCTGGTTGCAAAACAGCCTTACTTAATTCTTTGATCAATAGACTTATGTTTTCATCGCCAATTCTAAATGGTTCTGGTGCATCTGTTTTAACGAAAGGAGATCTTTTCTCTCCTTCCAACAGAAGCAATTTACCAGCAGCAATAACACCGTTTTCTCCGAAGTATACATCAGGAGATTGAATCGCATTGTCAATGTAACTCACAACTTCATCTACCAAGCCTGTGTTAAAGATATGTATAGGAGCATCTTTTAAAAATGAGTTTAGAGTCAAAATGGCGAACTTACCTGTTTCTCCTTCTAAGTCAGCATTCAAAACCTTGTCTTTAAGAATCTTATGGGCTTCTTGGCCGGATAAAATTTCTGATAATGAACCAATCAATTTAGCGTAAGCAACTGCTAATTTATCATTACTACCTAGCATTTCTTCCTCAACTAAATTGATAATGTGTATTTTTGAACTTTCGTTTAATTTAGAACCAGCTTTGACAATAACCTCTAGTAAAGCCTTAAGCATAGCTGTTTTAACACCTTCGTCGGTCGCTTGCTTGGCACCTGTCACCAATTCAATGACTAATGGGTCAACACGAGGCTGATGTTCAATTAAGGCACCAAGAGCTTTTGCTGCACGTAGACGAAGTGTTTCATTCGAGGCATCAGACAAAGACTTAACAAATGTTCTTTGTAATTGAGGGATAAAGGGTCTCAAAAACATTGGGATTTTAACAAATAAGACATTAAGTGCAAACAAAATGGCTGCTTTGATGTCACTACTAAATCTTTCACCTACAACACGAATCAATGGACCAGTAATGACACTTACAAATGGTTTCAAATTAGCGGCAGGTGTCTTTGAAACAACATCAGCAATGGCTAAAGCGGATTCTTCCCTTTCGTCATTGGAACCATACATCAAACCATGCAAGAAAATAGGTAAAATACAGTTTGGACCTCTTGCTAACTTGAAGGCTGCTAGATCTTCTCCTTGTTTACCTGTCAATGCTAAAGACTGCTTTGAAGGTTTGACCAATTTTTCCAAGGTAGGTTTATCAACCTTCTTTAATAAAATAGACAAAGCATTGAAGTTGCCGTTGACAACTCTAGGATCCTCATCATCCAACGATAAAATTGCGTGCGAGACAAAGTCGGGAATATAGATATCGAAATCAAGAGTAGTTTTATCGAAAAAGTTTGGTAAACGCTCTAAAATGGCTATACGCTTTTCTATATTGTCGTTTTTCAGTAGAGACATGATTTGTTGAAGTAATGGGTGAAGACCTTCATCATCAGTCACAGATAAAAACACTCTGTCCAAAGCACCTTCCAATGCTGTCTTAGTTGAGTCGTCGCCGGAAGTTGTTATGATTGCGTCGACCAGTGCGTTGATTATAATTGACAAACGCTTGTATAAAGCTGATCCAGCGACTTCTGCCAATGACCCTAAAGCTGAAGCTCTAAACGCATCTATTGGAGGAGCCAATAAGGTCGGTATTAGGATTGGGAAGATGACATCAGATTTTTTTCGACATAATCTCTTGTAAACCTAACAAAGCAAAACCAGAGTTATCAGATGATTCGAGCATATGCAACAAATATGGTAAAACCTCATCAACAGCAGTTTTTCCGACAACATCTTGAAATACGTCAAACGATAGCGCGGCTGCTTGCCTGACAGTAGCCGATTCATCAATTAAGGCGGTACGAATTATGTTCACTATAATAGATTGGAATTGTGAAATTGTTTCACCAGAAGCTGATTCAATCAATTCATGAAGAGCAATACAAACACCTTGTCTCGAATCTGGGTTTGGCGTTTCTACTAGAGATTCCTCCAAACTTGGCAACAATTGCGATAAAGCATTACTACCAACACGACGAACAAGATCACCTAAAGTTTGGGCGGCAATGTTACGCAATGTGTTGGATGGTGAAGCTAGATGAGTGACTATCATACCAGTTAATGTTGGAAGAATTTCCTTGGCGGCTCTTGGTGTGTTTGGAACCAAAGCCTTCCAAATATCCACTGTTGTAGCGCGCACAATACCGGAAGTATCGTTCCTGCATACAAATAATGCAGCCAAAATTCTGTCACGACGATCTTGACCAAGTACATCAACCAATTTACCGGAGAACTCACCGTTATGGTCACCATCTTCTTCAGAAAATTCGTTCTTAGAAGAAATACCAGTGACTTGGAACAATAACTCACCTGTTAATTGAACAGATGATAAACGAATTCTGTCATTTTCGTCAAACATACCTCTTTCTAACTCGGGCAACAATAGATCAACGGCCTTTGTAGCATAATTTTTAACAATCAGCTTACCAGCTTTCAAAGCAGTATCACGAATATTTTCGTCATTATCAGCCAAACCGGAAAGAATAGGCTGAATAATTTGGTTAATATATGAAGCAAATTGAGATCCAAAACAAACAGGAAGGAAAAGTAACAAAGGCATGAAACCTTCTCTGATATAAGTGCGGAAGTTAGTTACACCAGCCAAAATAGTTGGCAACATTTCATCCAATTTAGTCAATCCTAAACCACTAATAACTTCGGCAAGAGCTTGGGCTGAACCGAGGCGATCACCTGATTTGGATTCGTCACTTAAAGTATCCAATAGACGAGGTATCAATTCTGGGAATTGCTCTTCACCCAACCTTTCTACCAATGCACCTAATGCACGAGCAGCTGTGGCTCTGGTATTTGGAACGGGATCAACCATAGCAATCTCAACTTCATCAATTAACTGTTGCAAGTACGGAACGAGGTCCTTAGTATCGACTAAAATTGCCATATTACCAACAATCTTACATGCTTTTCTCTTAATGTTGGCAGACCTATCATGCATACCACGATGGATAATGTGAATGATTAATGCCAATGATGGACCATCAATATAATGGACAAACTGGGTTTGGATCAATGAATCCAACGCTTCTTCTGTGTACTTGGTTGGGTCACCAATGGCTTGTAAGAGAATAGGGACTAATTTTTGAATTTCAGGATTTCTGATAACTTCACCAAATCTTTTCAATGATTCATCAGCAGCCTTACGTACTTCCTTATGAGAATCGTTCAAAACACCAACAATTTCAGGAACGATGGTAGATAAAGAAGCCGATAATTGGGTAGGATCCAAGTAGGCCATGTTACCTAGTAACTGGACGGAACCTCTTTTAGTTCTCCAAGCAATTTCATCCAAATTAGAGACAGCGACTGGAATCAGTTTTTTGACACCGTAGCCAGTAGTATGAGCCATTATTGCCTTTGTTGCACGGGCAGTCGCGTCTCTAACTTCAGGAACAGCATCACCTAAGTTTTTCAAAATATTTGGTAGAATTTCGATCACATACGGTTCAAAGAACTTTCCTAACGATTGAGATAAATACTGAAAGCAGTATCCGACAGATTCTCGTCTTTTTGGTTCTTTTTTGTCTTCTGCAGCTTCGATGAGGTTACGGATTATATCAAACTCTGAAAGAGCTGAAATACCATAACCTTTAACCAAACCTGCAATACCCCAAGCAGCACCTTTCCGTATAGAAGCAGCGACTGCTGGGTTTAAAAGTTTCTCCATTAAAAGATTCAAGTATTCACCAACTTTCGGTTTGAATTGGAAAACCAATGGCGCTATACAAGCCGAAACCGCTTGTTGAATATCAGCGGAAGGAGTGTCAAGAGTAGAAAGTAATCTTTCAATAATTGTGTGAATTCTTGCATCACTTTCTTGTAGATGTCTTGCTAATGTACCATAAAGAATAATAACATTTTCCTTTAAGGCACTATTTGTACTAGAGCTCAACGCTTCTTCAAAAAATGGGATTAATTCCTCAGATTTTTGAGAGCCATGCAGTGTGATTAATTCAACACCAGCTTCTTTCATTTCTTGACGAACAATTGGCTCTCTGTCAACTAGGCCTCCGTCGTTGACTAAAAACTTTATAATGTTAACAACGGTGTCCTCATCCGCAGAAAGAGCTTTAGCCATGATTTTCAGTGTAATTGCGGCTGTACTTCTTCCTTGCCATGGATCCTTCTGTTCATTAGCAGATACAAGAATCAAACCAAATTGGTCAAGAATCGGTTCCAATGGTTTGGCATTCTCCTTATAAAATTCCATTAAATTGTTCAAGTAAACATCTGGGGATGTATGTTCTGAAGTGGATATAGTTACCGCACCAAAAGCATACGCGTTAGCAACAAATAATCTCAAACCACTATCATCTTGATTAAATAATGGAAGCAGGCTCTTCATTAGTTCATCGTTAATAGAAAACTTGTTAAACTCCCATATAAAATCTGCAGTCTCGCGATTTGACGGATCCGAATCAAATCTGCAAATGAAAACTTCTGGTGAATATTTCAAGAACGGTTCCAGTTCAAATTCATTATCTATTGTTTCCAATATTGTTGAACGAACAAATTGGTTAGGTGACAATAAGTTTGACAACATCATATCGAGATCTTCTTGGTTTGGAGCAACGGATATGCTTTGACACAAAGCATTGAAGCAGTCCTTAGCAATCTTTGCCTTTGATGGTAAAGAAAGAAGTGATAACAAAACTTCAATGATAGAGATTCTGGGGATGGAAGGGTCAACAAAAGCTTCCGCATGCACAGAAATAATTTCCATAGCTAATAACAAATGCTCCTCTTCTTCGTCTTCTTCGATGAATTCAGCTTTAACAACAGGCTTATCGGCGTTCTTTAATGCCACCGATTTACCCTTCTCTAAAACATTGATTAACAATGGCAAGATATAAGTTAAACTAATGGAGTCCAGAGCAGCTTGGTTAGAGACAAACTTAATTCTGAAAAGAACTCTTGACAGTGCTTCAACCAATGGCTCTTGCAAATAATTTTCAGAGATATTCTTGGCATTGTGTACACGCAAAGTTGCTAAACCAAGGAAAAGCCTGATGTTGCCTAATCTGTCGGAGACATTTTGAGAAAGCTGCAAGAAAACTTCATTTACATCGTCCGTTAGTTTTGAAGTATTCTTTTCTGAGCATAAACGCAAGAACTTCGTGACTGCCAATGGGAACCAAGTAGCAATACCATTATCCACCAGGCAAGCAGCTTTAGAGAGTTCAGAAACCAACCTAACTCCACGTTTTAAACGAGTAAAAATTCCCGAGACATGCAATCTAATTTCTGATTCTTTGGCCAATTGTTTGTTAACGAGCTCTTGCTCATCTTTTGACATTTTTTTGATGTTTTTCTTGGCTTGCTCCTTCCTAATCTTTTGTTCCCACATTAGGGTTTCATATTCTTTGGAGTTTTTGTTAGAAAGTTTCTTATTCATACTTTCTTCCAAAACGTTAATCACTAAAACGCCTTCATCGCCGTTGAAAACATCGATGTCTTCTTCAGATAACTGTGATAGGTCGTCTGTTTGTAGGTCCGTAGCGATAGTCCTACAAAGAAGCGGAGTAAATTCAGCGGGTTGAATAAATGCTGCATAGGCAGCCGCTTGTAAAGCACATGTGCCGTAAATTGTATCTATCCATTCATTATCCGTAGTGATTCTGTTAATCTTATCAATAATAACATTAGCGTTTTGTCTAACAATTTCGGCTGGATCAAGCTTTGCTCGTAAAACTAATCCGGCCCAGCCATTTTTGACATTGAAAATATTCCATTGAGCTATGATGAGAGCATTAACTAATACCTTCGTCAAAGCTTCCTTGTCAGGTAATTCAGTAGTTATGGCCAGTAGAACGGATGTGATATGTTTACACGAGGTGTTTTGCTGAGGTACTAATTCTTGTACGCGCATCCTCCTTTCGATGGCATTGATGACACCAAATCCAATAATTTCTGGCTTTTTGAAAAACAATTCTTGTAGTAAATTTACAGCGTGAATACGATTCTCAATAGAAAGTTCTGTTGACAGGGTTGCAGTCAAGATCGCATCGCCTATACAAGTTTCTGCAGGAAGGGTTTCTATTAGCTGCATGATGCGATCATTTAGCTCAGCGTTATTCAATGTCAATATCTTGTTTATAAACTCAATCGTTGCTAGAATACTTGTATGCCCATGTGTTTGATAATGCGTGATGGAGTCCTTCACAAACTCCAAACAACCGTCTATAAAGTCTAGAATAACTTGTTCAGAGGCAGTATTAGAATTGTTCAAAAAAGAGGCAAACCAGCATTTTTTCAGAGCTGGTTTTTTATCCGTAAAACCAGCTGATATAATCTTGTTAAAATCTTCGATGGATTCAGCTAAACTGAAATAATGAATGAAAAAAGCATTAAGCATAAGAGCCAAAGCTGCTTCGTTACCTTCTTTAGAAATATATGGAAATAAGCCTTTACAGATTTTTTTCGGAGACCTCACGGTGTGTTAAGGGTATTTCTATGAGGATTTTGGAAATCATTGACTTATAATCAGCGTTTAAATTTGACTTAATATTTTTGAAAATTTCATCGACAACTTTCATTAAGTCTTCCGAGCTAGTTCCACTTTTTGAAACCTTTCTCAGTAGGGTTATCACGGAATGAAGCGAGATGCTTCTAACTGTTTCTTTTGAGCTTTTGAATGCCGAGAAGGACTGGTTGAGTAGCTTGGAAGAAGTAAAGACACTCAAGAGATTTACCTTTTCTGTGGAAACACCAGCGTATAGCTCAGATAAAGTTGAAAAGCCAACTTCGGGAGATCTTAAGATTGCTTTTTCAATATTGGGGACAAAAATGTGGTAAACAAGTCTTGCAAAACAAATTCCTTTAGGAAAGGTTTCAAACTGACCTCTAAGCAAAATGGAGATGGTGGGTTCTTCCCCAAAAAAACTTCTCTGCCCAAATATTCGCAAAACTTTTCCACTGAGTTTTCCTTCAAGTCAGCGTAAAGAACTGGTTGCCTCGGCAATAATTGAAGTGTGGTTTGAGTTAAGGCACCCATTATCACAACCATACCAACACTGGTTATCTTTAGCTTGGAGTGCTCTTGAAGTAGAGTTTTGGTTACAGTTTGCAGGTAAGAAAGGCAATCGTCACTGTCTTTCAAGCATTTAAGAAACGTCTTCACAGTCGATTGGAAAATGCACTGGCGGATTCTTTTTCTGTGTTGGTTTTGTTTATCTTGAGATTTCTTGCTATCTTCCTGGTTATCAAGAATTGTTTCAACACCAAATGTTGCGTAGGAATGGGCGACCAACAATTTTGGAATGAATTCTTCAGGTAAAGATGAACTACGCGAAACAAAAACCAGCAATGAATTGATCCAGTCTAACAGGTTAAGGTAATCTGTGGCAGCCTTGGTAGCCGGATTACTGGTGACGACACCAGAGATGAATTGGACAAAATTTTCTAGAAGGCATGGTTCTAGTCTCAAAATGTCAAGCAATATTGAGGTTACCAAACTTTTAGATTTGGCGTCTTCATAAGCCACAAACGTGTTTAATAAAACAGAAGCAATTTCAGATAATTGAGGTTTCTCCAATGTCTCTTGACGAACTAGCTGTGATATATCTTGCAAAAATGGTACTCTTTTAGACACAAGTGATTCGCGGGTGCCCTTTCCTAAAACAGGGGATATATCCGCCCAGTTTAAGGTAGCTGTCATCACTGTAGGGGTTGGTAGTGTCAGTTAGAGCTTTGTTTTGATTGAATCGTCTACTTAGATCTATCAACCCAAACTCTTCATCTTTTCGAAGCATTTTGCATTATTCAAATTTTTCATTCGTGGCAAGTGATAGTTCGAGAAGGCCAACCTGCGTCGTGATGGTACCGTAGTAAATAGGTTGCCAAACGGAATGGCACAGCAATTGATACTTTAGTGCTTTGTTTTATGATATGAAAGGTGTCTATCACCGTCTTGGCGGGTTCTTTGATATTGAACTTAAAATAAAAACAAACCTCCACTGCACGTAAATATAGAAAATTCTCCAAAAACTGAAAATTACAGTTTGAATAAAATATAAAAAGCCAACATGATTATATACTCACCATTTCTGGAAAGGTACCCAAACATCGGTGACAATACCTTCGCTATTAACAACAAAATAATATCCAAATTGGCCCATTGTGATGCACGCATGTTGAGGAAGAATAGCGAATTTAGTGCCTAACCTTAATGGTGTGGCTTCATTCCAACTTCTTGTTGGCTTCAAAATGCCATGCTCTTGGGAAACCCTAGCAACATACCATTCTCTACTGTACTCCTTGAACTTTAAAACCTGTTGCAAGTCCACACAAATGCCAAACCCTTTTATCGAAGACGCTTCCCTTGTTAGACTCATCACACCTGTATTACTTAACATTTCACCTCTCGAAGGGTACGATGATAACACTGTTCCTAGTACAAAACCGGCTATTTCATAATCTTGGACACATCCTGTTGCCACCTGTTGCAGGTCATACATACAGTAATTGCCGCAATGTATTTCAAGTTTACCGATTAGTTCCTCTGTTATTAATTTGATAAGAGAACTTTTATTATCAAGCTTCAATGAATTTGAAGTTGGTGTAGCCCCTACAGACAAAGTTAACTTTGAGGCATCAAGTTCCGAGTCTACAGAACACATGGCCTGGGTAGCCTTATTTACTGCCTTTATTTCTTCAATCAAAAGGGCTTGAGTATCATTGATCGTTGTTGAAGAGTAACTATGTCCCGCATGTGCGTAGAATCCATATAGCTCAATGACATCTTTGATTTCTGGTGAAGCCAATTTTGTCAAAAGACTCAAAAATTCTGAGGAGTCGTAAGCAAGGCCTGCTCTATGGGTCCCCATATCAACTTTGATAAATATAGACCATTTCTTGCCCGAAGCAGGTCTCCCAAAATTTCTCAAGTTTTCTAAATGCTCGGTGTTATCCACAAAGACTTGGAAATTCTCCACTCTTCTTGACAATTTGCTCAAAAGAGGAATAAACTCGGGAACACAACAAGGCAAGCTGTATGATATATCATCGATGTAATCCAAGCACTGTCTATCTTGGTAATCTAAAAGTTCGACTGCTTCCTTCAAAGTAGAGACTAAGATAGCTTTTGTAGTACGCTTGGCTAATGGTATACCATGGCCCAGTTGCTTTAAAGTGCCCTTTGCCGTTTTATGAGTCTTCACATGAGCACGAAACTTGATTGGCAGTCCGGATTGTTGGCTCAGGCTCTCGACATTGTTCAACATTGCTGTACAATTTCGATCAAATTTTTCCTCATCAATAATAAAGCTGGGTGTGGGTAAATCTTTGATTGAGCATCCCTTATATTGAGACAAAATATCACACATTTATATCGATTGTTCTTTTAAATGACGGTTTAATTTCCTTAGCAGACACTATTCTATTTCTATAGCACAAATTTGGTTTCTCTGTGTACTATCCAATACACTTTTTAAGATGAATTGAGACAAAAAATCCAAAAGTGATTGTTAGTACGAAAAGATTAACATTTTATAATCAATCGATCTTTAGTTCCGAGAGGGATTTAAGTCCGTCTAGTCAACTTCCGAAGAATTTCAGTCCGATCTGAAAAGTTGCCTTGGTGATTTTTTTTTGTTCCTACATCAGCCAATACTTTTTCCTACGTATAGTTAATACCCACATTAGCATCAAAGCTGTGGATCGTTTTATGGATCAGAATGGTTACGCGTCACTTGGGTTATCTCATCTATAAACGTCACTATATGCAGGCCAAGATAATGATGACCTCGAATTACAGTCATTGAGTGGTGACTGGTAGAAACACATACGGGTAAAGGCAGTGATGAAACGACAAATTCTTCCATTAATAAATACGTCGAATGCAACCTGAATTGATGATATATACAAATATTTAGTTAAATATCCTTGCACGGCAGTATGTAAAAAAAGTGGCATATGTTCTAGTAAACAGCATTAGTGCCGACTATTTTAGATTTTGTAAGACAGGGAAATATCGCCATTTGTAATAGTTGGATCTTTGTAAAGTTATTCTAAGTACCTCGTTATGTTCCGAGGCTTCAGAGATGCATAAAAACCAATCTTTAAACAGCATTCTACGGAGATGGTTTTGGAATAGCTTTTAATTTAGAAATGTCCTCGAGGGCTTTCTTTTTGGCTACTCTTAGATTTTTAGATAATTCAATGCAGTCCATACAGCGAACCATCAATCGAATATCATTAACCAACACAGTAGTTCTGTAAATTGATTTTATGACATAATCGACTGGAGGCAATGCATTTGCAGATGCCATATTTTCTAGTGTTAAGACAGTGATCGCATTAAAGGACCGAGTATCTCTATATGGCTTTCCAGAGGCAGAACTAGCTCTTGTGGCAGACCCATAAGTTCGAATTGGACTCTGTGGAAAACCAGACGATTTGAACAAGGGGTCTACAGAGTCGTCTATTTTGTCGACATGCTTAGCTTCCCTTTTTATTTTATTAAGTGAAAGCATTCCCAAGCCGAAATCAAATTCTTCCTCTTCCTCTTTATCATCTTTGACTTCTTTAGCCTTTGAGCCGTTGTTTTTTTCTTGTGATAGGTAGCCATACTTCTTATCTTTTGGGGCGTCTTTCGTCGTTTTATTGGTTACCTTGTTTTGAACCCTTGCGTCCAAAATTTCAGCAGAATCTTCCCTTTCTATCTCTGATAAGTCTTGAAGTTGTTCCTGTTCTTCTTTTTCTTCAAGGTCACTACTGCTAACACTATTAGTACTGCTACTGCTGATGGAATCGTAATTCATATCGAACAGATTAAGATTAAAGCTTCCCATATTCGTTTGTTGGTCATCATTATCGTCAAAGCTATTACACTCCTTTGCCTTATATTCGTCATAAAACGATTTTGGATCTATTTCTTTACTTAAACTTGACTTCATCTTAACACGCGGAGAAAATCCAGAAGTAGATCTTCTTGAGCCCTGCATATTCATACTATTTGGGAAACCAATAGAACCGACAGAATTATGGCTATCTCTAGGTCCCCCAGCAAAGACAGTAGGAACATTGCTTGAAGAACTGTCCAAGGAGTCACCACCGGTTGCAGATTTCTCGCCGTTTCCGCTACCGCTGCTTTCTTGCGTACTTGAAGAGTGTGTTCTGGATTGTTTACGCAGCAAATCTGGGTCGTAATAACCATTGTCTATATTCTCTAATGATGATTTCAATTTGAGAAGTTCTTGATAAGTTTCGCTTGAAGTTAGATGATTCTTCGTTTTTTCCTCATCACCTTTGTAGTGATTAAGAGCTTTGGATTGAAAGGTTTCTATTAACGAAGTGCATGTAAGGGATAAACTTTCCTCTTTTTTAGCCAGAATTGAATACAATACTTCGAGAATTAACTTATAAAGTAATGGTATTTCATATATTTTAGCCATTACTAATAAATCAAGAGCGACTGGTGCCAAAATCCATTTGCTGTTTACTTGCCCCGTATAAAAAAATTCGGCAAACGCTCTAACTGAGGAAGTTGGCCAAGGCATGTATAATGATCTTGGGGTTAATAGCGGTTCTAATTCCAAGGCAAAATTGGATTGCATACTATCGAAACTATCTGTATTCGAAGCAACTGACTGGCGGCTCCATTCATTATTTGACGACGTGGGAGTTTGCAATGTGTCATTTGGTTTCGGAAAAGAGTTCATTCTCGACTGTGTGTACTGTGATGTAGAGCCGTCCTTTGAGGGCTTCCCTAATATCTGATCATCTAAGGACGCTCTTGGTGTAGCAGAAAATGCATTCTCGGTTTCTGGTGTGCTCGAACGCCTACTGACGTGTGATGACCTACGGGAAGAGAAGGGACTGGCCTTGTTGGAATGCATGTAGTCTGTTAAGGTATGGCTTCGCCTTGAGTTCGAACTAGTACTTGCTCCGGGACATGGCGGCGGGGGTTCTTTAGGTTCTTTGGTTTGAGGTGGTAATGGTACATTCAAAACGCCTAAAACAGGTGGCGTTCCGAAGCTTTCGCTTGTACTTCTACTAGAGATTGAGTTACCACGCCTATCAGAAGTGGAACTTACGTAAGAAATCGAACTTCTTGCACTCCTCGAAAATCTCCGGGGAGATAAATGACTATGAGGATTGGTTTGTGAACTCTGCTGTTGCTGTTGCTGTTGTTTTCCGCTCGATGCCTCCTCATCCTCTAAGACTGGTAATGAAGTGATAGGGTGTGATGCGCGGCGGTGATGTTCTGCCTCGGATATAGATGATCTCATAAGTTCGCCAGAGGGGATACTCATCAATGATGATCTCCTTCTGCTCAATTCTTGAAGTGAAAGGTTTGTTTCCAAAAGAGCTTCTGTATTTGACTTAACTGCTGCTTTTTCTTTGAAAGGAACTCTAAATACCATACCATTTGAGGAGCTAGTTGTAGATGAACTTTCTGTTTTCCTAATTGGTCTATAAATACTGTTCGATTTCGATACAGGCTTTGGAGAAACAGGGTCTTCATCATCGTCTTCATCAATATTACGTTGATAATGTGGTGTTGAGTATAGATCGGAAGATTCGGAAGAGCTCAATTCATCCGGTGCACTAGATGTTTTCGAAAGTTTCATGTCTATGTTTTCTACTTGAGGACGAGAACTTTGAGACTCGGCGACACTTGTTCTTGCAAATATAGGGAAATTTTTTTCAAAGTAATTTTCCAGTGAACCTGATGAAGAAAGTCTGCCTTCTGGCCTTACGGCTTTAGAACTATTTCTAGACGAATGCGGAGAAAATTTAATTAGGGTGGATTGCGTTCCAGTGGTCTCATAATCAGCACAAACCTTTGTATAACTTTGAGATAAGAGCATATCGAAATAGCGACCCCATCTTTTCCTCAATAAATAGCATGGAATACCAATGGAATCGCCTTCACTAGTAATAAATTCAAAATCGGATAGGGGCTTCCCGTAAATTTCCAATGCATCTTTACCTAGGACCATGGCATAAGGTGGGAAGACTGATTGGATGGATGACATTTCTAAGGGAGGGGCAATATATCTAATGTAACTCTCAAATTGAGAAGTAGCCGACGAGGTGAAACTTAATTTCCTCAATGGCGTGTCATTATGCTTTGCCATGTTCTCTATCGGTATGGGTAAAGACGAAGCCGATATTCTGTGATGCGGTAGTTGTATTGTCTTGTTGAAAATATTTATTAGGGGTAGACCAAAAGTGGAAAGATGGTCGAATCTTTGTACACTCGGAGAATGATAATCGTCCGTCTTAGTACCTAACAGAACAGTCTGGTGGTGTGACTTCCATACAAACACTCTCCAGAATCGGTGTCTGTTAATGTCACAATCTGGACAGGCAGTAGCCACACGTGACCACTTCCCTGAATTGATATCGTATATGAAGCAGTGGAAATTGGAAGATTCATAGTTCGGATGGAACCCACCTATCACAATATTGAATCCAAAATAGTCGCCGGTTGGTGCCAACAACTCGTAGGGAACATTTAATAGCTTTTTCGGTAGGGACGGGTTCGAGGGCATTCGAATACCTTGTGAATCGGACAATAGGGGCAATGCCACTATGGGCGAATGGTTTTTCGTTTTCGAGTTATCCTTGCCCATGGTTTCGTCTATTTGGTCACTTCGCATGTAAAATGCCAATGCAGGAACATTAGCTTCGTTATTCTCCACCAGGATGGAGAAGTTTTGATCTTTGGCCAACGCCACGGGCTTCCCATTAACATTTGTGGTGATTTCCATTGGTTGTCTGGGAATTGTCTCAGACTGCCAGCAATTCTGTGAGATGTTGTAAATGTCTATTTTCCTGACCGGTTGGTCCATGTTATTAAGCCCGCCCACTATTATTAGCTTCGTGTCTCTACTGTCATTATTTTCGTTTTTCACATGCATGTTATGGTTGAACCGTCTCGTTATTTGAGGGTCTTTGCTTAGCAACGACCATTTCTTGGTGTTCAAGTCTAATCTCCACAGTTCATTAGTGGCAATCAACTCATACCCGCTTTGCGGGGACACGGTAAGCCCGCCGAATATATATAAACAGCCGTCTAGGTAGCATAGGGAATGCAACAATCTTTCCTTGAGGGGGGATTCGAGGGAGTCGGTTCTCTTTATTCCGACTGGGATGCTCTCGATGCCTGGCGTTAGCTTGGAAGCGGCGTTGCCGGCGTTGCCGGCCCCCTTCTGTAGTTCCTCTGTCTTCTCGTCAAAGGACGTTTTCACTCTGTACCAAGTCCTAGACATCAGGTCTAAGAAAAAGGTCTCTTTACTTATCCATTCGTTTAGATTCTTGAAAGAACTCCCATTGTTTTTCTCCTTGGCAAAGAACAGGATAAGCTCCTTCTGTAATTGCATAGAGTTTATAACGGGCAGGTTCAGCGGGATGGTCAGACCGCCATGTACGAAGATGTTGGACCTCGTCAGCGTTACAGCTGAGCCCGTCCTGTAGTCCAGCGTCAGTCTTCTCCTGGCGCATTCGTCCAGCTCATTGGAATCGGTGGCTAGCGGCGATGGAGGTAGTTTCAGCGGGTAGCAAAAGCAAGTGGATGGCTGCAATAAAGGCATACTACGCTGAAGCAGGCGCGGATTGTTACTTTTCTTGAGTTCGCACGTACGCTATACTATATAAAAGTAGTATGCTTACTAATCTGAAAGATCGTTAAACAGCCTTTTCTATGGATGCTTGCAAGGTGGTTATCGGCTCGGATAGGAGGGTCTTACAGAACAAACCTGTGTGGCGTGTAGACAATTGGGGTAACGTGTGCCGTGAAGTGAAAACAAAGTCTCAACCTCTGACTGTCAATGGGCAAGCCTCTGCGGTGGTCAATTGTCAAGGGCTAATCTTGCTATGATATTTTTCTTACAGTACACGGAGTCAGCCTTAGCCTCACGCCGCCCCCTGGCATATTTTTTTTTTTGGCCTAAAAATCGCTGCCGTGGCTCGCGAGATGAGCCAAAAGGTATCTGTCTATGGTATTTGCATGGTAGGTATAGATATATATTACTTAGTTCAAGCCTATAGAATAGTGGAGAGCCAGGCTATGCCGAAAAGGCAGAGGGCCAGCGGGTATATCTCGATGGCGGTCTTGCTCTTGGTGACCCATGCGACAGCCGCCACGGACCACATCAGGCACAGCGCCATGACCACCAGTTTCAGGAGGGACAGAACCCGCACGACCCAGCGGTTCTGCCCTCCTATGCGGAACGCCAGCGGTAGTAGCACTTGCGAGAGCAGCGCGCTCAGCACCTGCGGGAACAGGCAGTACCCGCAGATGGATATGTAGGAGATCAGCGACACCTTCTGGTGCGGCTTGGTGAGCCTCAGGTGCAGCGCCATCACCAGCAGGATGAACCAGCTCGACACGAACAGACTCGAGAACAGCGACTGCGCGTGCGACACGAACAGCGCGTACAGTATGATGAATGCTAGCGGGGCCCACAGGTCGCAGTTGGCTGAGATGTCGCTGTCGGCGGCGCTCGAGCCGGTGTCCTCGGCCCCCAGTCCGCCGCACCAGCACCTCAACAGCGAGGGGAAGTGCGGGTACACGACCTGCTTCAGCCTCGAATTGATGTCGACCACATCGCGCTTCAGCGTCTTCAACACCGTCTCGTCCAGCGTACCTCTGCTGGCGGAATCTTGGAATCCCTCGTCGGCGCTGCCGGCTCCGGCAACCATGGGCGCGTCCGCCTCTATAAAGTCGGGCTCGATGATAGTGTCGTCTCTCCCTTGTGACATCTTGCTGTTCTTCTGTAGCAACTCTTTCTCTTCCAGTGTGAGCAAATCCACTTGTTATATAAAAGGGGACGAAAAATGGCACTGTAGAAAAAAACTCGGCGGCGGGTGACCGGGTCGTTCCAAAAAAAAAACGCGAAGAAATCGGATAATTCGTGCAAAACAGCCTGGGAGATCGGTAGGTTAGGCTTTTTGACACGAAACATATAATAAACTGAGCAATACTCGGTATAAGCGCCTCTTCTAGCCTCTCTCCACACAGAAAAAGTACAACACTCGCACAAGGATGGCCTCATTTGCTACTAGATTTGTTGTTGCCTGCTTCCTATTCTTTGCGGCGTCCGCGCATAACGTTCTTCTTCCAGCGTATGGCCGCAGGTGTTTCTTCGAAGACTTGAACAAGGGCGACGAGCTCTCCATTTCCTTCCAGTTTGGGGACCGGAACCCTCAGTCCAGCAGCCAATTGACCGGTGACTTTATCATCTATGGGCCGGAGAGACATGAGGTTTTGAAAACCGTCAGAGACACCTCCCACGGCGAGATCACGCTGTCCGCTCCATACAAGGGACACTTCCAGTACTGCTTCCTGAACGAGAATACCGGTGTCGAGACGAAGGATGTGACTTTCAACATTCACGGCGTCATATACGTGGATTTGGACGACCCGAACACGAATACCCTGGACAGCGCCGTTAGAAAGCTGTCCAAGCTGACTAGAGAAGTCAAGGACGAACAGAGCTACATTGTTATCAGGGAAAGAACCCACAGAAACACCGCGGAGTCCACTAACGACCGTGTCAAGTGGTGGTCCATCTTCCAACTGGGCGTTGTTGTCGCAAACTCTCTTTTCCAGATATACTACCTGAAGAGATTTTTCGAAGTCACGTCCCTAGTCTAAGTGGAGCGAGAAACGGAACGTCTTATCGCCTATTTACTTTTGCCTATATAGGATTACATACATAACTTGAATTTTCGGTTTGATTCTTTGACTTGCTAGTTTTGGAAACTCAAGATGGTATATTTCGCCTATGTATGCATACACACAGTGTGCCACATGCCCGTCATGATTGAGAATGGAGGGACACATTACCTTGTTACATTCTTATTCTTGTAACTTGTATGGGGTACTGTCTTCCCTCCGGGTTTACAAGCAGTTTTTATGTTTTGTCTTCACTGAGTGTTTCTGAATCTATTTTTCCGAAAAGTCTCTTCATAACGCAGGGAATAATGAACCTTTGAACAAAACCTACCTGAAAAAAAAAACCCTCCTGCTAATAACATTGGCTTAAAGTGAGCACCCTTGACACACCATTCGACTATAGTAGCAGTGGTCTGTAAGAAAAAAAAAATGAATGAAAAACCATTAAAAAGAAAAGCCCTGTAGGGGGCTCGAACCCCTAACCTTATGATTAAGAGTCATACGCGCTACCGATTGCGCCAACAAGGCTCTTTTCTTGGAAAAATATGTTCCAAAGACAGGTACCCATCCAGGAGAACTCAGTGAGCCACCACACAAGAGCGTACTTAGATTCTTGGAGCTCGATCTCTTCAAGAGGAAGAGGAATGCCTTCCAGATGGAGAGACCTTATTCATGCAGCAAACGTGCTATTTTTCCAGAAACCGCTGCAGTAACTCATCGGATTGAGCCAGTCCCTAACAATGGCTACCGTTGAGTTAGATGAATCAATCCAAGAGACAAGAATTGAAGCTCCATTGTAGAATATGGGAAGCGCGCTCTTGGCTACGTCGAAAACGCACTCAGCCCGTTGACCAAGGATAACATCAAAGACAAAGGCAAAGACTAGCTTAGGCACTAGTTGTATGTGATTTGTTGTCTTTCTTTCCATTCTGGGCAATGCTGCCTAATTTTGGCCATTATATTTCCCTTTTAGGAAAAGCGCCTAAGGCCGCATCTTGAATATTTTTTTTCGTTCTTAATCTACAATAATAACGACAACAAGTCGAGCATAAGTGATTTGCCGTCATATACTGAGCGTGTACCCACTGCTTGATCGAGGACGACAAACACACGTTAGCGGGTAAATAAAAATTGGATAATGTCATCTCCATTTCCAGCCGACACACCCAGTAGTAATAGACCTTCCAACTCTTCACCACCACCTTCGTCAATAGGTGCTGGTTTCGGAAGTAGCAGCGGAATCGAAAACGACTCTCAGATAGGCTCCCGGTTGCATTTCCCAAGTTCTTCCCAACCACAGGCTACAAACTCACAAACCCGTCCCTTCGCCAACGATTCTACCCAATTCAGTTCTCAGAGACTACATACTGATGCTTCCACAACCAACGAATTAGAGGAGAATGAACCCGTTAAAAGTTTCAAAAGTAGAGCTTTGAACCACGTTAAAAAAGTCGATGATGTGACTGGTGAAAAAGTTCGCGAAGCTTTTGAACAGTTTTTGGAAGATTTTTCAGTTCAATCTGCTGATACTGGCGAAACTGAAAAAAGTTTACAGAGCTCAGATCGAATTCATGAAAATTTATGATTTGAACACCATTTATATTGATTATCAGCACTTGTCCATGAGAGAAAACGGTGCTTTAGCCATGGCCATCTCTGAACAGTACTATAGATTCTTACCATTTTTGCAAAAGGGTTTAAAAAGAGTAGTAAGAAAATATGCACCTGAATTATTGAACACAAGCGACTCCTTGCATAGATCCAGTGGCGATGAAACCAACGCAGATGATCAGGAACAACAAGACGACGACATGAATGGTTCGAGCTTGCCAAGAGATTCCGGATCATCGGCCGCACCGGGGAACGGGACATCTGCTATGGCAACAAGATCAATAACAACTTCCACCTCGCCTGAACAAACGGAACGTGCTTTCCAAATCAGTTTCTTCAATTTACCAACAGTCCATAGGATTCGTGACATCAGATCCGAAAAAAATCGGTTCATTGTTGAGCATATCGGGGACAGTAACAAGAACATCTGAAGTCCGCCCAGAGTTATACAAGGCAAGCTTTACATGTGACATGTGTCGTGCTATCGTGGATAATGTAGAACAATCCTTCAAATACACTGAACCAACGTTCTGCCCTAATCCATCGTGCGAAAATAGAGCCTTTTGGACATTAAATGTTTCAAGATCAAGATTTCTTGATTGGCAAAAAGTTAGAATTCAAGAAAATGCCAACGAAATACCCACAGGATCCATGCCACGTACATTAGACGTCATCCTTCGAGGAGATAGTGTTGAAAGAGCCAAGCCTGGTGACCGTTGTAAATTTACAGGTGTAGAAATTGTAGTACCCGATGTTACCCAATTGGGGCTACCAGGTGTGAAACCAAGTTCATCATTGGATAGTAGGGGTATCTCGAAAACCACGGAAGGGTTGAATAGTGGCGTTACGGGTTTACGTTCGCTTGGTGTTCGCGATTTGACATATAAAATTAGTTTTTTGGCATGCCATGTGATAAGTATTGGCTCAAACATTGGCGCAAACAATCCGGATAGTGGTTCCAGCAACAGAGACACTGAACTACAAATGGCTGCCAATCTGCAAGCTAATAACGTATATCAAGATAATGAAAAGGATCAAGAAGTATTTTTGAACAGTCTGAGCTCAGATGAGATTAATGAACTAAAAGACATGGTCAAAGACGAGCACATTTATGATAAACTGGTTAGGTCTATTGCTCCTGCAGTGTTTGGCCACGAGGCTGTGAAAAAAGGCATTCTGCTTCAAATGCTTGGTGGTGTACACAAGTGTACTGTAGAAGGTATTAAGTTAAGAGGTGACATTAACATTTGTGTTGTTGGCGATCCCTCAACTTCCAAGTCTCAGTTTTTAAAATACGTTGTGGGCTTTGCACCAAGATCGGTTTATACTTCTGGTAAAGCTTCGTCAGCTGCAGGGTTAACAGCTGCAGTCGTAAGAGATGAAGAAGGTGGTGATTATACTATTGAAGCTGGTGCTTTGATGCTTGCTGATAACGGTATTTGTTGTATTGATGAATTTGATAAAATGGATATTTCTGACCAAGTTGCTATCCATGAAGCTATGGAACAACAAACTATATCTATTGCCAAGGCTGGTATTCATGCTACTTTGAATGCGAGAACATCTATTTTAGCTGCTGCAAACCCAGTTGCTGGAAGATATAATAGAAAACTATCGCTAAGAGGTAATCTAAATATGACAGCGCCAATCATGTCCAGATTCGATCTATTCTTTGTTGTTCTTGACGATTGTAATGAAAAAATTGATACCGAACTGGCATCCCATATCGTTGATTTGCACATGAAAAGAGATGAGGCCATTGAGCCACCATTCAGTGCAGAGCAATTACGTCGTTATATCAAATATGCACGTACTTTTAAGCCAATCCTAACTAAAGAAGCCCGTGGATATCTAGTCGAAAAATATAAAGATTTAAGAAACGATGACGCGCAAGGATTCAGCAGGTCAAGTTATAGAATCACCGTTAGACAACTAGAAAGTATGATTAGATTATCAGAAGCTATAGCAAGAGCCAATTGTGTGGACGAAATTACCCCATCTTTTATCGCTGAAGCTTACGATCTTTTGAGACAAAGTATTATTCGTGTTGATGTGGATGATGTTGAAATGGACGAGGAATTCGATAATGTTGAAAGTCAAAACCGCACAGAATCCGAAAACAATGATAGCAATGACGATAATCACAACAGTGGTACTACAGGAGCCAGCGGAACAACAAGCAAACCACCCACAGATACAAATAAAGACAGAGATACAACTGGGCCACCAGGTGACAAAAAGAAAACAACCGTTACTTACGATAAATATGTGTCAATAATGAACATGGTTGTTAGAAAGATCGCCGAAGTGGATAGAGAAGGTGGAGAAGAACTAAGCGCCGTTGATATTGTTGATTGGTATTTATTACAAAAGGAAAATGACTTGGGTTCACTGGCAGAATATTGGGAAGAAAGAAAACTAGCATTTAAAGTTATAAAAAGATTAGTCAAGGACAGAATCTTGATGGAAATCCGTGGTACCAGGCACAATTTAAGAGAAATGGAAAACGTGGAAAATCAAGGCAATAAAATTGTTTATGTCATTCATCCGAACTGTGAAGTCTTAGATCAATTAGAACCACAAGATTCCACGTAAGCGTGTAAAAATTTATCAAATTCCATTTCAGGTTTTTGATTCCACATTCATATTGTATTTTTGCGTATATCTATCTATATACGACTGTATTTTTAATTAAGAAAATAAGAAACATTACTCCAGAGATTCTTTACGATTTTCCAGGGAAAGCAAACGTTCTTTAAAATCAAGATAGTACACACACACACATATATACAAAAGTTAGATATATCTGCCAGTCTATTTGGCAATTTGAAACTCTTCATATAAAGTATCACCCAATCTCTTAATACCTTCAATTAATTTTTCTGGAGAAACAGCAGCATAAGTACCTCTGAAGAAGATTATGTTTGGGTTACTGACCTCTTTAGATTCAACAGGTTGAGGGGGTTCCGTTTCACCATTACTCTTGAACCAAGAACCAGGCACCACTAAAACACCATTCTCGACCACTTTCTTGTACATAGTTTGTTCCAACTGGTAAGGATCGGAATTGTATTTAGTTTTGAATTCGGGATGAGCAGAGGCATCGATGTTCACGGTGAAGAACATACCTGCAATTGGTGGGTTGATAACGAAAGTACCGTTTTGTGGTAGGTATTCGTAAAGGGCATCAATGGCGCGATCACGTTTCAAAGTGTATTCATGACGTAGACCAAGTAACCAGTCTAAGTAACCCTTTTGGCCCCATCTGGACAATGTAGCGTTGACCAAGACTTGTGTGAAGCCTGCTGGAGCTTGAATAGTCATTTCATGCAAACTGTAGTAAGGCTCTAAGGTCTTGGACGAACCTGTAATCCAACCCAATCTTGTTCCTGGGGCCAACACTTTAGAAAACGAATCCATTCTTATGACACGACCGTCTGTGTCCAATGAAAGGAAAGTTTTGGACAGTGATTTCAAGAACTCATCATGGTCTTGCTTTGGAGAGCTTTGGGCCTTCTCTCTCTCCTTTAAGTCTTTGATGTAAGCGTTCATTTGTAGGAAATAGTAAGGTTCGTCTTCCACAATCAGGAAATCATGCTTTTGAGCAATCTTGTAGATTGCTTCCTTTCTATGATCAGCTATAGAGGTCCCTGTTGGGTTCTGGCCCGTTGGGATAGTGTATAATAATTTTGGTTTTGGAGCACCGGGAGTCCAGTTGTCCATGATTTTTGCCAATTTTTCAGGAATAATACCATCAGCATCAATTGGCACAGGAAATGCAATAATACCTTGGGCTTCAGCAGCAGCCAAAGAAGATGAAAAAGAATGAGCTTCGGCTAAGATGACGTCTCCTCTGTTACAGAAAACTCTCAAAGTAGATTCCCAAGCATTAGTGTTACCTGCCGTGGCAACAACATCCCAATCTTTGTATTTTATGTCGTGGATGAGCTTAGTGTGCTCTCTAATGAACTCCAACAATTCAGGTTGACCGGCACTGAACCCGTACTGCAAAGCTCTTGACAATGGAATATCGTGAAAGGGGTTAGCACCTGCATCGGCGTAGTCCTTGTTGACAGTGTATTTCAAAGAGTTCTGCTCGTCAATCGGAGCACCAATGCCCTGAGCGAAAGGTGGTTTAGGCGAGTCCACGCTTAGATTATCCCATGGGAAATAGTCCTTCAATGGCAAACCACCACCCAAGAAGATGATATTAGGGTCTTGGAAAAGATGGATGCAGGTCTTCAATGGAGATGGTTTACGAGCTTTGGTTTCCTCCGAAAACAAGTAAGAAAAGTCTTTCGATTCAGGTAATGTCATTGTGTGGATGGTTAGCTATGCTGTTTACTGACTATATCAATGGTACGAAATACTGAAGCAAACTTTTCAAAACGAGAAAGAAGAAATGAAAAAGTGTCTCGAAAGTTAAGATGACTAAATATATAGCTGCGAAAAGTACCAAAAAAACGCCTTACAAAAGATAAGGAAAACGATGGAGATATTGATCTCCAAAAATGCCATTAACTTGCACGTTAGTCATACTTTGGGCTTCGAGAAAGTGAAAAATATGAAAAGGTGAAAAAGAAAAATTGCCCCAAAGATGACCCGGATCCCCCATATAGAAAAATTCCGATGGAATTCAGTAGTGCCATGCAGATAAGGATTTGAAAAGCAGCTTTTTATGGCATTGAATAGCGAAAGGCTGTGATCACGAACTGTCTAAGTGCCTTTTGGGAACTGGAGATAATTTCCATTGTACCAGTAAAAAGAAAAGCAAAGAAACAAAAGAATGTAAAGAAAGAAAAGAAAGTAAACAATTAATCAAGAAAAAGTAAAAAAAAAAAAGAAAGAACTCCTCATAGGGGGCTCGAACCCCTGACATTTCGGTATCCTTGCCTAAGCAAATTTGCTTAAAAGCCGAACGCTCTACCAACTGAGCTAACAAGGATGAGTTCTTCGGCTGCTTTGCTCGCTGCCGAATACTAAACCAGAAAAAATATATCTGCGATAAACATACAGCAGACGTTCTTATATGTTGTTGGAACAAAAATCTGTCGCAACTAGAAGCATCTATCGTTCATCTGTTACTGTCATATACGGCGTTAGAAGATGACGTAAACTACAAGACCAGTCGGAACTGCCATCGAAATTGGTAGATCCATGAGGAGAACATCTTGTATAATCTATATACGTAATATTTCACATTGAATAAAAATGGAATCCCAAAATTTGTCGTCCAAACTTACACATCCACAATAACAATCTTCGGTGCTAGTTTGTCAGTTAAGTCTTGAAAGGCGCATTAATGGAAAAAATAACGCAACAAATGTCACAGGTTTAACCGCAGCAAGGAAAAGATGTTTGTGGAAGCTATCCGTGTCTTGGTTCAAGCATATATCCGTACAACAAATATGTCTAGATCAAAATACTGAGCTGTGACGCATTTGTCTTTGCTGCTGTACGCAACAAGTTGCTAAAATTTTATTCTATAACATTCTATAGAGAAAAAAAATTACACACGTTACAAACCTTATTTGACTTCGTATCTGGCCGTGCATCGAAAGCTCTTCAGTGCTCTTCAGCTCTGCCTTACCTCTTCTGTCTTTGTCAATAATATGTGACATGCATACACAGTAAAGACTGGAAACAAGAAGCGAAATATTGAAAAAAGGAAAAAAAAAAGTAACTTTGAGATTGAAGTAAACAACGAAAGACTAATTTAGTCATAGTACAGACACTATCTGCTTGAAAGACTTCATAATCCATACCTTAGTTTCGGTAAAAGTAACGATAAAGGCCTGAATAGATGTTCTTTCACAAGTGGTTTACGACATGGCTTGCCGTATTTACTATAATCCGGGTTTCAGTATCCCTTCCGTCATCTAATGACTATAAAGTGGCATATGAGCTTTTGCCAGGATTATCTCAAGTAACGGATCCCTCAAAGATCCCTCAAATGTATGCTGGTCATATTCCGTTACGTTCTGAAGACGCAGATCAAGACGATGGCTCGAACCTGGAATATTTTTTTTGGAAGTTTACTAATGACGATTCTAATGCGAACGCCGATCGTCCCTTGATCATATGGTTGAACGGTGGACCCGGTTGCTCTTCCATGGATGGGGCCTTGGTGGAATCTGGCCCCTTCAGAGTAAATTCAGAAGGTAAACTTTATCTCAATGAAGGGTCTTGGATTTCCAAAGGTGACCTTTTATTTATCGACCAGCCTACTGGTACCGGATTTTCTGTCGAAAAGAATAATGGTGGAACTGACACAAGTCAATTTGATGTGGATTTGGAAAAAGTTACCGAACATTTTATGGATTTCTTAGAGAATTATTTCAAAATTTTCCCTCAGGATTTGTCGAGGAAGATCATAATTTCAGGTGAAAGTTATGCTGGACAGTACATTCCATTTTTTGCCAGCGCTATTTTAAATCATAACAAATTTTCAAAAATCGACGGAGACACTTATGATTTGAAAGCATTGTTGATTGGTAATGGTTGGATTGACCCAAATACACAATCACTATCATACCTCCCCTTTGCCATTGAAAACGAACTGATTGATAAAAGCAATCCTCGTTTTAAAGAATTGGCAAATGCGCACGAAAAATTGCCAAAAGCTGATAAACTCTCATAATTCAGAGGAATCGACTCAATTCTCCTACTCAGAATGTGAAAATATTCTAAACCTTCTGTTGTCTTCTACTAAACAATCACCAAAAAAGGGAAGCACCGACTGTTTGAACATTTATGATTACAGTTTGAGAGATAGTTATCCAGCATGTGGGATGAATTGGCCACAAGATGTTTCCTTTGTTAGAAAATTCTTTAGTACACCAGGTGTTATTGACTCGCTGCATCTGGATTCTGATAAAATTAATCATTGGGATGAATGCAATCTAAGAGTAGGAGAAAAACTAACCAACCCAATATCAAAACCATCTGTCCGTTTATTACCTGAATTATTAGAACTCGGAATTGAGATTGTTTTATTCAATGGTGATAAAGACTTAATTTGTAATAACAAAGGTGTCCTAGACACCATAGATAAGATGCAATGGGGTGGATTAAAGGGCTTTAGCGAAGATGCTTTTTCATTTGATTGGATTCATAAAGCGAATATTTCTGATGACAACAATGAATTTAGTGGATATGTGAAATATGATAGAAATTTGACTTTTGTTAGCGTTTACAATGCTTCTCACATGGTTCCATTTGATAAAAGTTTAGTGAGTAGGGGAATTATTGACATTTATTTGAATAACGTTATTTTATCTGATGAGAATGGAAAAAACACCATGATTACTACTGACGACAATGGTAGTGAGGATAATAGTACCGACGGCAGTGCTAAAACGGAGGGAAGCATGGATGAGGATACGAATGAAGAAGACTCTCATAAAAACGAAGAGGATCAAGAACAAGAAGAAGAAGAAGAAGAAAAAAGAAGAAGAAGAAAAAGAAGAAGAAGAAAAAGAAGACGATGATGATCACGACGACGATCACGACGACGATCACGATGACGATAACGATGACGACCACGATGATGACCACGACGACGACGATCACGGCGATGATAAAGACGATGACGAAAAAGAAAATAATCAAGGCCTTGAAGATAGCAGACACAAAGCCTTAGAATATGACCAAGAGGAAGAACAGGTAGAAGAATTTGCGGAAAAAATCTCAATGTATAAACACAAGGCTATAATAATCACCACTATAGCCTTCTTGGTTATTGTACTTGCAGTTTATGTGTACGATAGAAGAATGAGAAGGAAAGCTCATTCCACGATTCTTGTTGATCCCAATAATAGGCAACATGATAGTGCAAACAAGACCGTTTCTTGGGCAGATGACTTGGAGACTGGACTTGGTGTAGACGATGATTTAGAACAAAATGAACAATTAGAAGGTGCAGCACCGCAGGATAATGACTTCAAAAAAGCAAAATCTAAATCCAAAACAAAGGAAAACAAGAAGTACACTAGTCTTCCAAGTACTGAAATCGATGACTCTTTTGAAATGACAGACTTTTAATCAAAAAAAAAAAAAAAAAAAAGAAATATTGAAGTAAGAAAAACAAATAATGTTAGCTTCCCTGGTACAGCCTCAAAATATAGATAAGTGGCTTTTAAGAATGCTTGCTTGATAGAAAATGACCGGTGGGTAATGCTTAACTTTACCCATCGAAAAGTTAGAGCCGACGGTCATTCTGAGTGGAAGGCCGGATCCGAAAAGTTATACGATGTCCCTTTCTATGTACTAGTACGTCGAGTTTCAATACGGCAATATTTATACTTAAACTACAAACTGTTGAAATGGCTTCTGTGAAGATCTAAGATATATTTTACTCCTTTTAATGAATCATAACTTTCAAAAAACGATTAACTATAAGAAGCATCAAAAAAATCTCCAAGTAACTGGATGTCGGTTCCTTTTGTGTGAGCGCTACTTTAACTGCTTCCGAAGTCTCCTGTCAATACTACTACTACTACTACTACTATCAATAATTAAATCATGCCTATCTTTCGTCTCATAGCTTCAGAACCGTATTTTTTCACTTTGTACGTCCAAATACTTTTCGGAAACCCAATTCCATAGTCTCTTTACATATTGAACTAACGGATATAGTCTTCAAGGGCATACCGTTCTTTATACTATTATTGAATCTTGCATACTGACTTTATTAAAAGTGGTTAATAGACCGGTAAAGGGCGGTAAATAACTACTCGAGTCAAAAATAAACTAGCGTTCATGAATAGCAATTGGGTTGAAATGTCAATCTAAGGACTAAACAAACTACCTAGAAGAGCTCAACAGACCATGCCCAAGAGTTTCTCAAACTGTCTTTAATTTTCCAACAATTTATGACCATGGTTCATGAAAACCTAACTATAGCCACGGCTAGACTAAACACATGCAACAAACAGAACATTAAAGTAATTTTCCAACACCATCATAAATGGTTCCTGCACCTGATTTAGTAATAAACATTTGCCATCTTAGTATAGTGGTTAGTACACAACATTGTGGCTGTTGAAACCCTGGTTCGATTCTAGGAGGTGGCATTATTTTTTGTTTTTATTCTTTTGAGTTTTCTCTCAAATGAAAGTGCGATTACAAATAGTCGTTAATTCGTTATAATCATGTAAATAATAGTGAATATGTAATTAATTATAGAGGGCACAGTTGTGCATATAAAACTGGCTATTTTTTCCGGGTTTTGATACTTTTGTGTGGTGTCGGAAAAAAATGACGACAACAAATTTGTTAAGGACTCGCAAAACACTTGAGATGACACAAAATATCATGACATGCTCATTTGCTTAGTTTTGATAGAGTCTCTGTTTTAGCCGCACCACCTAGCTTTTGATCGAACTCGAACCCTCTGCCTAGCATGGTACTCAACAGTTCATGGTAGGAAGGCTTACCTGCTCCATCCGGTTCTACTGGATTATTGCGGCAAACTGCATTGAAGTAGTTGTGATAGATATCACCATCAAAATAGCCGATAGGAGCATTTAACATAGCATCTGGTAATTCGAAGGAGTCAGTTAAACTTATACAGTCCTTCCTCACAATTGGTAGAAGGGCAAGAAGCTGTGGTTGTACAAGTTTAGAAATCTGATCAGGAGTAAAAATCTTGAATTGTTGGAATTCACCAGAATGTTTGTCAATGAAATACAATGAAAATAGCTTGTAAACGTTCCACAAAGATTGCTTAGTGCCTTCATCGGAAATATAAGAATCGGTAGGAGAGCTCAATTTTTCATAATAGGTTTTCAACATACAACGTAATGCATGGAACTTGGATACTAAAACTAGGAGTTTGGAGACGCTATCGATACTTCTTGATTTTTCGATCAAGGTACCAATATGTGCTAATAGTTTGACCAGAGTTATAGACCAAATTTCAGTGTAATCAAGTAAATCGTTTAGGCTACTCTTTGTTTGGCCAGAAATGACTGATCCTAGGTACTGAGGTTTCAAGTACGAGAAAGAATCAATATCCTGTGTATTGTCGAATTTGCCCTTAGTAGCGGAATCAATGAACTTCTTCAATATCGATTTGGCTGACGTTAAAGATAAAACATTGTTATCACCTTCCCAAGTGCACTGAACTACCCAGTCATCGTAACCTTTACCAAACCCGTTATATTGAGAATAACCATGCCCCCCACAAGTCTGCCTTAATTCGTCAATCAAAGTAGCAATTAGCCAAGTGTTGGTTGCCTTCAAACTAGCACTGTCTATGAATAGATTTTTCAATTTCTTACTAACTGTAACCAATGCGGCTTTATTGGCAGAGGAGGATGCTTTATATAACTCATCCAGAGTAGAATAGTAATTGTCCATCAACTTGAACGCTACAGGTGACACGAGGTACGGAACACACAATTGTGGCAGAACGCGGTATTGGTGCAAGGGATAGTCAATCAGCTGGGTTTCGGATAGTCCCTTTTTAGGTGCAAATTGCTGGCGACCAACTGCGTAGCGAACTGCGATGGTGGCAAATTTAGAACCAAACCTGAACGAGTCCATAACCATGTTGACTCTGCCACTTAATAATGCGCTGTAGCCCGAAATTTGATCTAGTTGTGGCTGGGTACTGACAGTGACTGAACCATCTGGAGAACGAACGACTTTGGTGAACCTACTTAACATGAATTCTCTAGGTATGACTACGTTTCTAAATTGGATCCATCCATTGTCAATACCATCACGACCCATCTTGGCTCCAATATCACCGATGGAAACGCCAGGCAACAACTGGAAAGTCGAAGGGTCTCTTAAAGGAATAACAAAGGTTTTCACACCATAGTCCTTACCCTCAACTATCAATCTAGCATATACGGTAGCATGCGTAGCTGAGTGGGCAGCACCCCCAATCCACCATTTGGTGGCCGTTAGGTCAGGCGTGTCGATAACAAAAGTATCATTCTGTTTATCATATACCGCCCTTGTCTGCAACTGGGCAACGTTGGAGCCGTGTCCTAGTTCAGTCATTGCAAAACAGCCATAGATACCCTTCATCAAAGTGGCACCTCTTTCCTGTAACCAGTAACGAATCTGCCCATCGGTACCATTACCCTTGATGCAATTACCGAAGAGCCCCAAGTGGACGCCTACACGGGTACCCAACTGAGGGTCCATGTTAGCCACCAGCGACAGCCTCTTGTCAAATATAGAAATGTCCTTATTAGTCAATGGAGGGGCTTTTTCTGGGTCGTTTGCTTGCAAGTCCTCCATGAGATCGGTGCCGCGGAAGTGCTTGCGTACTGTTTTAATGTCTTGCTCCATATAGGCAGCAAGTCTTGCGATTTTCTTTGCGGTAGTTTCTCGCTCCTGCAGTTTTGTAGCGTCGTAATAGTCGGTATCGGTCTTCAATACGGGATCATTAATTATTTGGTCGATTAAGGAGTGGGTCAAAGCCCTTCTTTCGGGGGTTGACTCTAAGAAGGTGTTGACTTGATGAACCTTAATCTTAGAGTCTGCTCTTTCCTTCTGAATGAACTTCTGAGGATTCAAGACTATTGAGTCGGGGTCAACCGTTGTACGTCTTGTCATGTTACTTATTGCTTAGTCTTTCTTTCTTTCTTTCTTTTTGTGATATTGATATGTGTCAAATCTAAAACTGAAAATCACAACTGACAGCTAGTGCGGGAAAACAGAATATAACAATCTTCCGCCGTGTTCTTGCTGTTTAAATAACCTTGTCAACTTCAGCGCCACTTCCTACAGACTCCAATACATGCATGATCTGATTTGCTACTACGATGTCTACTTCTTTACTGTTCTTTATTCCTTGCAAGTACTTTACCCCAACGGCTATTAGCCGCTAATGACCGGACTTCTTTACCCCCCGGCGTTTAATTTGCTAGCGCCGCGATTAAAGGGCTAAAAAAGGTGTCAGGGCTTTTATTTAGAAAATGTAGGACTATAGAGGATATATTAGGGTGAATATTTTGAAAAATATACAGAGAGATAGGGTTTAGGCTATTACCCTCCCCCCTATTTTTTTGTCAAGATTTCCATTTTCGTCGCTGGGAATAAAAACAAAGAATATCAAGAAAAGCGAAAAGTGGAACTGAAAGAACCTCTAGAATTAAGGAGATATTGATTAGGTGTTCACAGTAATTCAGTCAAGACTCAAAGATCCCGATCAGAGTTGAGAAAGAAAAAAATAACCATAAAAAAATACTTTATCACGAGAGTTTTAACCAATGAGTGACCTACCCATTGAATTTACTGAATTGGTCGATCTGACGTCTCTAGGAATTTCCCCTCAATTCCTAGACTTCAGATCAACGACTTTCGAGAGTGACCATTTCGTCACCGCCAGAGAAACGAAGGACGGTGCCAACTCCGTGGCAATCGTAGATTTGACCAAGGGCAATGAAGTGACAAGGAAAAATATGGGTGGTGATTCTGCTATCATGCATCCTTCTCAAATGGTTATTTCCGTTAGAGCCAACGGCACCATCGTACAAATATTTAACCTGGAGACTAAGAGCAAGCTGAAATCTTTCACTTTAGACGAACCGGTCATCTTTTGGAGATGGTTGAGCGAGACCACTTTGGGTTTTGTCACCGCAAGATCCATACTTACTTCGAACGTCTTTGATGGTAATGTGAACGCCAAACCTCAATTGCTCACTACAAGACACGCCAACTTGAACAACACCCAGATTATCAATTTCGTGGCAAACAAGAACCTTGATTGGTTTGCTGTTGTCGGTATCTTACAAGAAAATGGCCGCATTGCTGGCAGAATCCAATTGTTCTCCAAGCAACGTAACATCTCGCAAGCTATCGATGGTCATGTTGCCATCTTCACCAATATATTGTTGGAGGGCAATGGCTCGACCCCAGTACAAGTCTTTGTCACCGGTAACAGAAATGCCACCACAGGAGCTGGCGAATTAAGAATCATTGAGATCGATCATGATGCTTCTTTGCCATCTCAATACCAGAAGAAGACCACGGATATTTTCTTTCCTCCAGATGCAACAAATGATTTCCCCATTGCTGTCCAAGTCTCTGAAAAATACGGCATAATCTACCTGTTAACCAAATACGGTTTCATCCATCTATACGAGTTGGAAACCGGCACAAATCTATTTGTTAATAGAATCACTGCAGAATCTGTGTTCACTGCCACTTCTTATAACCATCAAAATGGTATTGCATGCATTAACAAGAAGGGTCAAGTCTTGGCGGTCGAGATTTCTACTTCTCAAGTTGTTCCATACATCTTAAACAAGTTATCCAACGTATCACTAGCCTTAACTGTCGCTACAAGAGGTGGTTTGCCAGGCGCTGATGATTTATTTCAAAAGCAATTCGAATCGTTATTATCACAAAATGACTACCAAAATGCAGCCAAAATTGCGGCTTCATCCACTTCTTTGAGAAACCAAAGCACTATCAACAGGTTGAAAAACATTCAAGCCGCCCCAGGTGCCATTTCTCCTATTCTATTATATTTTTCAACATTGTTGGACAAAGGTAAACTGAATAAAGAAGAGACTATCGAATTGGCTAGACCAGTTCTACAGCAAGATAGAAAACAGCTGTTTGAAAAATGGTTAAAGGAAGATAAATTAGAATGTTCTGAGGAACTAGGTGACATTGTCAAACCTTTTGACACTACTTTAGCACTAGCTTGTTACTTAAGGGCAAGTGCTCACGCAAAAGTTATTTCTTGTTTGGCAGAATTGCAACAATTTGAAAAAATTATTCCTTACTGCCAGAAGGTTAACTATCAACCAAACTTTTTGGTATTGATATCCTCTTTGATCAGATCTTCGCCAGATAGAGCCTCTGAATTTGCCGTCTCTTTATTGCAAAATCCAGAAACCGCTTCTCAAATCGACATCGAAAAAATTGCTGATTTATTCTTTTCTCAAAACCACATTCAACAAGGTACTTCCCTACTATTGGACGCCCTAAAGAGCGATACCCCAGATCAAGGCCACCTACAAACTCGTGTTCTTGAAGTTAATCTACTACACGCTCCTCAAGTTGCCGATGCCATCTTAGGTAACAACATCTTTTCTCATTATGATAAACCAACTATTGCCTCATTATCAGAAAAAGCGGGGTTATACCAGAGAGCTTTGGAAAATTACACAGATATTAAAGATATCAAAAGGTGTGTTGTTAACACCAGTGCCTTGCCTGTCGATTGGCTGGTTGCTTATTTTGGTAAGCTAAATGTCGAACAATCTCTAGCGTGCTTGAAAGCTTTAATGGATAACAATATCCAAGCTAATATTCAAATTGTTGTCCAAGTAGCCACCAAATTCTCTGACTTAATTGGTCCTTCCATTTTAATTAAGTTATTCGAAGACTACAACGCTACTGAAGGTTTGTACTATTACTTAGCCTCTTTGGTGAACTTAACCGAAGATAAAGATGTTGTTTACAAGTACATTGAAGCCGCTGCTAAGATGAAGCAGTACAGAGAAATTGAAAGAATTGTTAAGGACAATAACGTTTACGATCCAGAAAGAGTTAAAAATTTCCTAAAGGATGCTAACTTGGAGGACCAATTACCTTTGGTCATTGTCTGCGACCGTTTTGATTTTGTTCATGAAATGGTTTTATACTTGTACAAATCCCAAAATTTGAAATTCATTGAAACTTATGTCCAGCAGGTTAACCCTGCCAAGACTGCTCAAGTTGTTGGTGCGTTATTAGATATGGATTGTGACGAAAAATTCATTCAAAATATACTACAATCTGTTTTAGGTCAAGTACCTATTAATGAGTTGACTACTGAAGTTGAAAAAAGAAACAGATTGAAAATCTTATTACCTTTCTTAGAACAAAGTTTAAGTCAAGGTATTCAAGACCAAGCTGTCTACAATGCATTGGCTAAAATTTATATCGATTCTAATAACTCACCTGAAAAGTTTTTGAAGGAAAATGATCAATATGATACTTTAGATGTTGGTCGCTACTGTGAAAAGAGAGATCCATACCTTGCTTACATTGCATATGAAAAAGGACAAAATGATGACGACTTGGTTAGAATTACTAATGAAAACAGTATGTACAAATACCAAGCTAGATACTTGTTGGAACGTTCTGACCCAGAGTTGTGGAACAAGGTCTTGAATCCAGAGAATATCCATAGAAGGCAGTTGATTGACTCAGTCATCTCTGTCGGTATTCCAGAATTGACTGACCCTGAACCTGTTTCTTTGACTGTTCAAGCATTCATGACCAATGGTTTGAAATTAGAACTAATTGAATTATTGGAGAAAATTATCTTGGAACCTTCTCCTTTTAACGACAATGTAGCTTTACAAGGCCTATTATTGTTGTCCGCCATCAAATATGAACCAACTAAGGTTTCAAGCTATATTGAGAAGTTAGAAAATTACGACGCTGAAGAAATTGCACCATTGTGTATCGAGCATGACTTAAAAGAAGAGGCTTTTGAAATCTATGACAAACATGAAATGTACGGTAAAGCTTTGAAAGTTTTGGTTGAAGATATCATGTCTTTAGACAGAGCTGCCGCTTATGCTGATAAGATTAATACTCCTGAACTATGGTCTCAAATTGGTACTGCCCAATTGGATGGACTGAGAATTCCAGATGCTATTGAATCATACATCAAAGCAGAAGATCCATCTAATTATGAAAATGTTATTGACATTGCTGAACAAGCTGATAAGTGCGAAGAGTTGATCCCATACTTATTAATGGCTAGAAAAACTTTGAAAGAACCAAAGATCGATGGTGCTTTAATCTTGGCTTACGCCGAACTAAATAAGATTCATGAAATTGAGAATTTGTTATCAGGCTCTAATGTCGCAAACTTGAACCAAGTTGGTGATAAGCTATTTGAAAACAAGGAGTATAAGGCAGCCAGATTATGTTATTCTGCAGTTTCCAATTACTCCAAACTTGCTTCCACTTTAGTTTACTTAAACGATTATCAAGCTGCCGTGGACACTGCTAGAAAGGCTTCGAACATCAAAGTTTGGAAACTGGTTAACGACGCTTGTATTGAAAAGAAAGAGTTCAAATTGGCCCAAATTTGTGGGTTGAACTTGATTGTCCATGCTGAAGAATTGGACGAATTGGTAGACAAGTATGAGTCAAACGGTTACTTCGAGGAACTGATTTCATTATTCGAAGCCGGCTTGGGTTTAGAAAGAGCCCATATGGGTATGTTCACCGAACTTGCCATTTTGTATTCCAAATACGAGCCAGACAAGACCTTCGAACACTTGAAGCTATTTTGGTCCAGAATTAATATTCCAAAGGTCATCAGGGCTGTCGAACAAGCTCATCTATGGTCAGAATTAGTCTTCTTGTATGCTCACTACGATGAATGGGATAATGCTGCTCTAACTTTGATTGAAAAATCTGGTAAGGACTTAGATCACGCTTACTTCAAGGAGGTCATTGTTAAGGTTTCTAACTTAGAAATTTACTACAAAGCCATCAATTTCTATGTCAAATTTCATCCATCGTTGCTGGTCGATCTTCTGACTTCATTGACTCCAAGGTTGGATATTCCAAGAACTGTAAAGATTTTTTCCAAGTCCGACAACTTACCTTTAATCAAACCATTTTTAATCAATGTCTTGCCAAAGAATAACTCCGTTGTCAATCAAGCCTACCATGATTTGATGATCGAAGAAGAAGATTACAGAGCTCTACAAGATGCTGTTGATTCATACGACAAATTCGACCAATTGGGTTTAGCGTCTCGTCTAGAATCTCACAAGTTGATATTTTTCAAGAAAATTGCCGCTTTATTATATCGTAGAAATAAGAAATGGGCAAAGAGTTTATCAATCTTGAAGGATGAAAAGCTGTGGAAAGACGCTATTGAAACAGCCGCTATTTCTCAGGATTCAAAGGTAGTAGAAGATCTGATTACCTATTTTGTCGAAACTGGTAACAAAGAAGCTTTTGTTGCATTACTATATGCTGCGTACAACTTAGTGAGATTCGAATTTGTCTTGGAAATATCATGGATGAACTCGCTGGAAGACTACATTAAACCATATGAAATATCTGTCAAGAAAGAACAAAATGATTCCATTAAAAAGCTTACTCAGGAATTGACTGATAAGTCTGGTTCTAACGAAGAACAAAGAGATGGCCAACCTTTGATGCTGATGAATAGTGCAATGAATTTACAACCCACAGGATTTTAAAAATTTCGAAGAGAATAATTGGATCGTTGCTGCAGTATTGTGTTTTGTTTCTATTACTACAGCATCTTTTTATTATCATGTTTTTTATCTTTAAAAATTTCGAATATCTGAGGGGATTTCGAAATAATAAAAGTAAAGTTGTCATAAATTCAATTTGTCTCAATGTTCTCAATAACCGATTCTTAACTTCAAAATTTGTAGATTACAGAAAATAAAAAAAACAAAATACAAAATAGTTAAAACTCTATATTTTAACTTATATATTTTTTATCAACCTATGTTTAACTTTAATAAAGAAAACTTTATTACGTAAGGCTCTCTTTAGGTATTTGATCTTCATTTGAACGTTCTCAGTCCATTTGCATCATTCATAAAGGTTGATAACCACTATTTCTACACATTATTAAATTTTTTTTGCAAATACATAAGAGGGATGTTATCTAATTATTCGTTCTATTGCAAACGAATGAACGTAATAGAGTCTTAATCTCTGAAGTTTGCGCCCCGATCAGCTCTAGCAGCCCTTTTTTCTAGTTCATCCCAGTCTTCCCCTTCTTCACTTTCATCACCACTATAGTCCTCGCTTTCCCCTCCGCTAATATCGTCGTCAACTTCAGACCCTTCCTCTTCCTCAGAGAAAGCACTTTCATCACTTACTTCCTCTTCAGAAGCTTCATATTCACTGATTTCTTCTTCACTTTCATCAGAAGCTTCATCGTCTGAACCGGTAGCCAGGAAGTTCCAACCACCGTCCAAGAAAAACTGGTGTGGATCATCTTGTAATGATTTCATAATCGTAGCCCAGTTCAAATTGATTGTAGAGACAGTGTAAGGAATATCCATATCTGTTAACCATTGTTTCAAGAAATCTAAAGATTCAATTGGCACTGTGTTGATATGTGTAACAGGTTTATTGAAATCTTTATAGACGAAAACCATATCGAAGTTTTTTAAGCCGAATTGAACTCTTTCTAAAATACAGATTTCAATCTCTTCGAGATTAATCACCAAGAATGGAGGTTCAATTAATTGAACCAGACAATCTGTAGTAGGCATACAGAAAACTGCTGATCTATTTGGAACACCTTGGAAACCCAAATCTCTAAATGTATTCTCCACAGTCAATAAACCTTTTGATGCTTCTGCGATTGCATCTGCAAAATACTTGAATTCTTTATCCAGCGCAGCACGTTTTCTCCTTTCTTCTTGCTCCTGTTCTAGTTCATCCTCATCACCATATCTTCTGAACCTAGACTGGCCTCTTCTCCCACCTCCAGTTTCATCAACAGACATGTCGGAAGCTTCACGGTAAAATTGAACATCTTGAATTTTCTTCTTGCCCATCAAAATTGGATTCTTCAAGTGGATATGAATCACAACAATTAATTCACCCTTACAAGATTGAAATATTAAATTTTTGATGTTTGAGAATAGTATATCTATTCTACTATCAGTTCTTAATGGGGATTGGAATCTAATACCGTTTTCATGGATAAATACTGTACTAGGGACACGTTTTGTATCAGGGTTGGGTCTGACAAAAATTTGATCGAGTCTTTTTGTTCTTCCTGTTTTATTCTCAATCAGTTTATCCTGTTGAATAACATCAGCCAATGCTTTACGTTCTTGCTCTCTCTTTGTAGCTTCTTTCTTCAAATCAGCAATTTGTTTGAAGGTTTCACTCATACGATCACCGTCTTTAGATCTCAATGTGATTGAACGAACAAATTGGTTATCTGCTGATTCCTCGTATGGTAACTCTTCAACTTTCTTGGAAATACCACCAGAAGAACCTGGTGAATTAAAGTTAAGACGTAAATATGTATATTCACCTTCTTCATTTTTGGAACCATTTTTGTACGAGTTGATATGGAATGGAACTGGTCTACCATAGATGGGTAGAATAATTGTTTGACTTTTCCAATCAACGTGGATTCTCAGATCACGTATATTAGTTGGCAACTGGGAATCCCGAACATAGGATTCGTACTTTTGAAATATTGACGAGGCTCACTATCTGGGCCATTGGCATCAGCAGCACTGAATCTCAATAACCCATTTTTCTCCAATTTTTCGTGCAGCTTTTTTTGATTTTCCTTACGAATTTGTTCCTTTTGAGCGTCTTCAGCACCGCCACGAGCTTCACCACGTAATTTTGTTCTCAAAATTTTAGAGTTTCTATCAGGCTTACTCGGAACCTTAGTGCTTGACGAAGACTTCTTTTTACTACTGCTATCTTCTTCTTCATTATTGAAATAAAAGGATATTTGAGATTTGGCTTTGGTGTAATTGGTTAGGAAGCGTGGAGGCTCTGTATCTTCAAGCGGGATCTGGACTGTATCGGCCAATTGTAAAGCATAGCTGTTGCCACTTTGAGAATCTTTCAAATTGTTGAAACCGAATGAGATGTTGAAACAATCACCGGGTTGGATCTTACGGTAATCGTTCTTTACGTTCAGTATGAAGTTCGAATCTCTAAATTCAAGACCAATAAGTGAACCGATGTTTTTAGTAAAGTTAGGTACCAATTCAGGTTTGGATTTTTCAATATATTCTATTACTGACTCATAAACTTCCTTTGGTGTACGACCAGTTTTTAATATATTTGTTACAATCTCATTTTGTAAAGTTAGTAGGAAATCGTAGTTGCTGGCCATTTCTTCAGATGGATCGATCAGGAAAGTTCTAGTAATGTTTGAACAGTAATTATTATAACGGATTCCACACGAGGCCAAAATACAACCGTTACCGTATAATTGGTCATTGGTTGAACGTGCCGAAACTCTGAGATCGAATTTTTTCCCCGACTGGATAATAGGAGAATATGTCCAATCTAGTAAATCGAAGTTGAATTTGTGACTAGATGGGCATAGTGCGCTCAAATCAGGACTTAACTGTTTTAGAAATTTGACGTCATCGATTTTATTTTCAATTTTGTCTGATAGTTTAGCATTGGTGATCTTCAACTCTTCATCAACGGCGCGAACCATTTCGTTCGATAGCAGATCCATGAATTTATCGGAACCCTTACTGGAAACAGACAAGAATGCTTGCTCGTTAGCATCTTTGGCTTCCCAAACTTTAGAGAGACCCAAGGAGACATCGACTACTTTTAAATCGTTTTCCTTCACAGCCGCTTCCCATGCTGGGTTCCATTCAGTCATAAATTTACCTTGGTAAGAGTCCTTTTCAGGGGTACCGACAATTTTACCAGCACTTTTGATTAAGTCGATAACATCGTCAAATAACTTCTTGTTGTGTTCCGGTTCTTTGTTATTTCTCTGCCATAATTCCAGGGAAATTTTGCTCTCAGGGTCCTTAAATAAGTCGACAGCCTTCTGTAAATGCTTGGCCTTGGCAGAACTAGTGATAATAATAATCTTTCCCGGAACCAGTGCAATTAAAGTAGCAGGAAACTCGTAACTCAATAACCAGTTATGCAATATAGTGGTCTTTTGATACGGATTTTCAGCATTGGAGGAACCCAAGACAAACAATAACGAGTTTGGAGATCCTTCGAACTCGCCGTACTTGGAGTACAATGATTCAATCCTATTCTTAAACACTGGAAAATTAATATTCAATTCTTCCATATTTTAAATTAGATATGTGAAACTGTTCTAGAAAGATTAACGAGTACAAAAGAGCAAAACAAAAAGTAGCGCGGCTCAGACAATTGTACGTTTCAAACCTTTCACTTCCGTTTGTCCTCAGTCTTCTTACTCTTATTTATTACCACTATAAAGATTTCATTAATTTTTCAGTTCTAATTCAACTGGCGATTTTCATATATAATTTGGAAAAAAAAAACCAGGTCACGCGACTTCCGGGTATCAGATCCGTGATTCGTGACAATGATACGCATAAAGAGATACGAATACTATTACTATTATTATGATTATATTTGCCTCAGAAATAAGTGTTTAGCCTCTGCTGGGGGCGGCGCTGCCACTCATTGCTGCTGAATATATTTACAAGAGAAATTACCTCATATGTTCAAGTTTGAGGTTCATGAGGACTCTATGGGTGTATAGAGAATCTGCGTAACGTATTTCTGTTTGTACCGAACAATGGACGATACACAAAGGGTGTTATGTTTGATGCTGCTTGTGATCAAGTGGTTTAGAACCACATGGTTTGGGATCGGTAGGGCCCCTGAGTTGTTTTCGTTGACTTGGTCCTGTGTTGTGCAGTATTTATTCAAGATGACGTTCTCCAACTGTGGAGGTAATTGGGGCGGCGTCAGCCATGAAGTATCATTCTTATTTTTCTCTCTATCCAAAGTGTAGTAGTACCGTTCCATCACGGATGGGTCAGTGAACACGGCAGGAATATCCGTTGTGTACTCGGCGGGAGGTTTGGGGGAGAGATCTTCATGGAATCTTGTATATCCGTCACCGAAATCATCCGGATCCTTGCCGATTTGGAGCGCAATTGAGGACCGATCGCTAATGGGCGGTTTTACGGAATACTTTGTTTTGGATATATTTGTCCCATCTATTGATTTCTTGTCTGGATGCCTGACCTCGATGTAGTTGACAAAATTCCCCATTTGATCAGTGGCCGTAGGCAAGAAATCACTGACTCTGAGCTCGTTGTCCACTACAAATCTAAACCTGTGAGTGCCTGGAAGTAGTCTTAGTTTAACATGGAACGACCCGCTCTTGTCAGAATCAGGTACCAAACCGATCATCTTCCTCCATTTGGTAAATGAACCTGTCACGTAGACTTTCGAGCCGCCTTGCTGCCACCTGATTTCCACAGGCACCATTAGCGAGTTCTTTATTCTGCTCTCGTCTTCCGTTTTGTTCTTGCTACGCTTTTGCTGCCCTTTCTGCGCTGGGGAAGAAGGGGCGGATGCATTATCATCAACTTTAGCGTCTTGTCGAGGCTCTACAGCGTCGATTGGGGGACCCTCGTCATCATTACCACTGCTAGAGGACGATTCGGAATCGGAATCCAAGGCAGTTTCCACCACAGTCAACTCCGGCATTTCGGGTTCGTCTTCTTCCCGTAACAACAGCGTTGACTTCCTCTTTGTTAGAGACCCTTCACTTGAAGGCGGCGCCCCATCATGTAAACCAGTAGAGTCGCTCAAACTTAACTCGGTAACTTTCTTACTCACAGCATCCATGTCTTGCGGTTCACCGCTTTGAACATTCCTGATATTTTCCGTTGTCCCAGTCATGGTATGTGTATGGTTCTTTCTGGTCCCTTGGTTTTGGTGAGCGAGATGACTTGCTGTAATGCCCATAGATTATTCACCACTCTTACTACCCCTGGCAAACGGTGGGTAGCTCAGTAACTATCCATTTCCCCAATGGATGTTGTGCTTTTATTTATTTATCCTTTCCCCAGACGTTTTTGACAATCCGGAACGCAATGTAAATCGCAACTCGGTCCAAAGGAGCGAGACAAGAGGTAAAAGCCGACAAATCTTGAAGGTAGATGTGTTTTATTTATATTTTTAGGTTATATATGACTATTCGTGACGATGCTGATTCGTAACATGCATGTACATCTATCTAAATCTATCTATTTTGGGTGCGCGTGGATGCTAGGTTTATTTCATGACATTTCGTTAAGAAGAAGATGATGTTGGGGGAGAAGTTGCTAAACTCCCTTAGGACCGTTGAAGACATCGATTTGTTTCAACAGGTTGCGGACGGGAGGTAATTGTATACCGGATAACTTCTTTCTGCTCTTACCAGACTTATGGCCTAGGGATTCCTTCTCACCATTGCTGCTGCTGCTGCTGCTGCTGCTGCTGTTCGTATCTTCTTCTTGCTCTTCGGGGATTTCGAATTTGGCTCTTTCTCTTCTGGTTTTGGTAGTGTACCTATTGGAATCGAGGTATACGGACTCTAGCTCTTTGGCCATGGTGAGCTGGGAAGGAGCGTTGCTGAAAGGTAAGGAGATGGCGCTGCTGGACGCGGAAGTATGACTGGAATCACTTGGTGAAGATGGTGAATCTATAGTGGGCGTGGCGGCACTCACTGGGGTTCTTCTTTGTAAAGTGGATAATGCAGAGGCAAGAGAACTTGCGAAGGTCTTCTGTTGCTTAGCAACGGAAGGACTGGCGGTATGATGCTGGTATTGGTGTTGGGGATGATGATGATGCTGTTGTTGCTGTTGTTGTTGCTGTTGTTGCTGCTGTTGCTGCTGTTGCTGCTGTTGCTGCTGTTGCTGCAGGTAGCCGTCATTTGGAGAGTTTGGCACCGAGCGAGGAGTGTTTATACGCACATTCATGTTGGAAAAGATCGACGAAACGTCGCTGTTGGATTGTATGGACCCAAGCGAGCTCTGGAAGGAAGTGAACGACTGCGATGGAATTGGAGTGTATGTGGGGATGGGCATCGGAGAGGATGCGGGATGGAAAGAAGCAGCAGAGGCGTGCATGGGGGCAGGTTGAGCCATGATCGGTATCATCATGGGGTGCACTGCATTGGCGGCATGGATGATGTTGCCGCCACCGACGGTTTGCACGTTGATGGCCATGTTTGCCGGCAGGACTTGCGGTATAGGTTGGTGAATCATCATTCCTGATGCAATGGTGGGGATCCCGCTCACGGTCAAGTACTCTTGCTTCTGTATGCCGGATTTCTTCAGTCTTCTTTGGGATTGTCCTGTGTGCGTTCTCATGTGTCTTTTTCAGTTCGTCGCTTCTACTGAAGCTCTTCCCACAACCAGGAAATCCACAATGGTGGGGCTTTTCACCTGTGTGCGTCCTCAAGTGTCTCTTTTTATGTTCCAACCGATGGAACCCGCGGTTGCAGGTATCACATCTGAACGGTCTGTTTTCGTTATCTACTGGGAAGCTCGTTTGCTTTTTGGACATTTCTTTGTTAAGTCTAGTTTCTGTATCTCGAGGTCAACGATCTTAGATCAAGAGAATTCTCAGTATACGAAAAACAGGCTACGCAAGAACAAGACTACAAGAAGAAACGCTCAACGTAAGGGAGGGACAGAATTTGAGTACATTGCATCAAACACGAGTTTCTCAATCGCTTATATACCAGAGGCGGTTTTCCTCGAAAAGAATCTCGGAAAAACCTCCTCCAACGGATTATTTGTCAAGTCCTCGTACGCGATTTTCCTGAGCGGCATATAATTTAGAGTTGCACACCGCAATTTTGTGGGTGCTCCGCGGACGTCTGCGTCGGATAAATTTTCGGAAGCCCAAAAAGGTGGAGGCGGGGTTTCTTATCCCGGCTTTTTTTCTTTTCGTACGAGCCTATCAACCATTAAGAAATTCATTATACGTTAGCGTCAATGAGGCAGTAAAGAGTTGGGTAAGAATCAGCTCCGCAGGGGGAGCAGTAGGGGAGCGGGAGGGGAGGCAAGGCACTACCTCTACATCGCCACAGCTTATTGGACCTTGCGTGGAGATAAAAAAAAAAAAATCGCTAATCGCTTGTAAATCCGTTCTGCAAACAATGTCCTCTGTTTGCTGTTATTCCTGTGGTATATGCCCAGATGCTTTACGGTGTGATTACTATTACGATGTCGTTACCGAGGGCGCACAATGGGGCAGCTCCAAGGTCCGGCCGCGAGATCAATAAACTGTATTATACTTTCCAGTTTTTTGTAAGTGGGGGGAAGGAGAAGGGCGAGGGCGCAGGAGGACTGTTTTTCTTTTTCTAAGAACCAAAGATGGTAATTACCGTATCGAGCGAGACTGTACGTTCTGCAAAGCACGCTATAGACAAACTACACAAATAACAATATTAACCGTGAATCAGCGAGTTTCGAAAAAAACGGTCATTTGCATTCCGAAAAGAAATATCTCCGCCCTTTGGTACGTAAACAGTTCGCCTTCCGCGGCCTTCCCTTCCCCCTCGTTTCGGAAAAACCTGCAAAACCCGCACTTTCGGAAAAACTTCCGTCATAGCCAAATCCTAACAGAACTCACCCGCGCAGGTACATGTGATAGGCAAACGAAGATAATCCGGGCTGTTTTTAGAGCTTCAAGTATTGTCCTAGTCCGCGGAAGGAATATACACGTGTGTATAGTTCGAGCGTATGCACTAACAGGAAATGATGGCCGAAAATTTCATATTCTTATCTTCGGATGGCGCAAAGCGTGGTGTCCCCCAAAAGCACACGTATTCATTTAGAAGAAATCTTACACGGTTATGTTTTCTTTTTTTTTACTGGCAAAAATGACTAGAAGACAAAATAACTTGAAAAGGTATATATATTTGTATTATATTTATGGAAACACTATTAATGGGTTATATGTGGGCAGAATATGCATGAAGGGCACGAGTTGTTAACAACAATTGTTGGATTTCTTCTTCTTCTTCTCATTTGGGGCCGGCGTTAAACTAATGGTGGGGCCCTTGGGACCGCCATTGGCGCCCGCGTTGCTGCCAGATCCGTTTAAGTCCACTTGGTGTTTGCTGACCATTTGGAAAATTGCCACGATCAGCTCTCTAAACGCCTTATCTACATTGTCGCTATTCAAGGCACTTGTTTCAGTAAATAGCATCTGGTTTTCCATGGCGAAATTCCTCGCTTCATCGGTTGGCACTGCTCTTAGATGAGCCAGGTCCGATTTGTTCCCTATCAACCCGACAGCAACGTTGTCGTCGGCATTCTCTCTTAGCTCAGTAAGCCAATGGTTGCAATTCTCGTACGAACTCGATTTGCTTATATCATACACTATAAGGGCGCCCACGGCACCACGGTAGTACGCGGAGGTGATGGCCCTGTACCGTTCCTGCCCTGCAGTGTCCCAGATCTGCGCCTTTATCTTCTTGTCCTCGACTTCGATGGTTCTCGTCGCGAACTCCACACCAATCGTGGATTTGGACTCGATGTTGAATTCATCGGTGGTGAATCTCGATAATAGATTCGATTTACCCACGCCGGAGTCCCCAATAAGAACTATCTTAAACAAGTAATCGTAATCGTACCCGTAGTCTTCGTTGCTCATCCTTGGAAAAGAGTATACTTGGTCCGTTCTCTATCACACGCTGTCCTCTTCTTTCCAACGTTTGTCTTGTAATGCCCACTTTTATTGCCGATTGAATTGTTTCTGTTTATTGTGTTGCGCGCTCTTATGAAGGCCGCGCCGTACTATATTATATTATATTATATTATATTATATTATATTATATCTTAGTATATAGCATTAAATTATTAATTCTTATATGATAGCCATATCAAAAGCTGAGTCTCTCCAGCGCTCTCAGGTTCTTGGCAGCGCCGTCGGCGGATGTGTCGTTTTCGATGGCCACTTGGGCTCTGCTTTTCTCCAGACCTTCCAGTAGCATGCATGCCTTGCAAACGCTATTCGACGACAGGTATCCACACTTGGTGCATCTATTCCCGTCGACAAACTTCACGACACTCTTCTTTGCGTTGGACTTCTTGGCTTTCAAGGCCAGGTTTTCGCCACTTTGGATGATGTCCACGATGCAGCTGGGCCTGATTGCCTCCAAGTTTTTCATGTATTCTCTTGCAGTGCCTCTAAAGGCCTCTGGCGCGTAGGTACATTCGGTGGAGAAGTAGTCTAGTTTCATGTAATGCGCGTAAAGGACGATCTCCTTTTGGTATGAATATTTAAACGGTTTCGATCTCTTGATGGGCGACCCGCTACTTTGCGTGATGATCGCCGTTGATTTCTCTAGTCTTGCCACATCTCCACGTAAGATATTCATCAACACGGTCTCGGCCATGTCGTCCGCATTGTGGCCCGTGACGACGTGTGATATTCCCAACTTCGCAGCACCTCGGTCCAACGACTGTCTTCTGAAAACACCGCAATACGTGCAACTGTTTCTTATCCCCGCAACGGATACAATCTCGTCCATCGTCCAGTCGTAGAGGTCCTTGAAGGAGAATATCTCCAAGGGGAGCCCGTACTGCTGTTGGTTCCTCTTCACCGTGGCCAGCGAATCGTCCCTGTATCCAACGATCCCTTCGTCGATACTCAGAAGTACAATCTCAATGCCATAGTCGTATCGATCGTTCAGTAGCTTCAGCATGTGTGCCAACACCGTGGAGTCCTTACCCCCAGACGCCCCCCACAGCTATGCGTTCGCCCCTCTGGAACAGGTTGTTCGCTATAATGGTGTTATGGATTTCCGTCTCAAACACCAGGCAGAAACATTGCTTACAAAGTTTAGACAAGTTCTTGGGTCTCTTGATAAAAGCCTTTCTCGAATGGCACAGTTCGCACAGCTGCGATATCTTCACCTTCACAGGCCTATTCACCGGATCCGAGGGCGCAGTAAACGACATTACACTTCCTTTGCTATGCTCTTGCTACCACATCTCATCGCTGAAATATTTAGCTTTCCATTTTTCAATCTTTTTTTTTTTTTTTTTTCTTATTTTAGTGCAAAATAAGCCCATGGGGGCCGTGACCCGGCCGCTTTTTCAAGCACTGCTGTTGAACTGTCTAGCCTTCTTGTTGGCCATCTGAAGCCTTCTGCCCGTGTTGTCCACGTCGTCTTCGAGAGCTGTGAGCAGCTCGTTCTGCGTCTGCAGTTCGTCGTTCATCTCCAAAGCCAGCCCGCGTTGGGCCTGAATGATCCGATGCAGTGCGACTAATTCCTGCTCTTGTTCGCGTACCATTTGCATCTGCCCTTGCTGCAGGTCGCCGTTGGTTCTTCCTCGAGCGTCCGAGTTTGAAGTGGGTGCTGCTGTGGCGGCTCCCAGAAGGCGGCCTCGGTCCTGTGTGGCGTTCGCCATACCAATGCTATCACACTCTTTGAGTAACGACCTCAGTAGTGCGGCCCGGCGAGTCACCTCCGTGCTTGGCAGGGATTTCCTCTGGACATCTCGCTCCAGCCGCTCTCGCAACCTATGCAGCTTCGTGCGTGCTCGTAGTGCCCCCGTACGCTGGCCGTACCATCACTCTCTTCCTCTAGATCTAGCTTGACATCTCTGACCATCTCATCCCATCCAACTTCCACATCAGCTTCCTGCTGTTGCTGCGATTTTTCTTGGGACACTTCTAGTTTCGACAACTGTAAAAAGTCTTGCGCAGCCTTTGTGTTTCTCCATCGGGAATCAAAGCGATCGTTATAAAGCTCATTGAGAAACCTCTCCAGCCCAATGCGTCTTTCGTCAATCATCGCTGGGTCATCATAACTCCTTTGCCACATCCTGTCCAACCCACTCGGCTTTTCAGGAAAATCATACGGCATGGTGCTCCCAATTTGTTTCTCTAGTTGGGTCTTCAGCTTCCAAAATTCGGAATACCTTTTGTAAATACGCTTTGTGGGCGTGCTGATCCCGTATAATACGTACTTGGGCTTGATTTCAACATCGCCCACGTGTATCGTTAGCTTATCACTCATACTGCCCGCACTGCTGGTTGCTATTTCTCTGTTTTGATGTCCACCCTATTTATGTCTCTATTGTTTGTTTTTGTTGGCTAAATAGTTTGATACTAATCTAGGCGGAAAAAAAGATTATAACTACGAAGAGGAAAAAACTAGATGGTATTGTACATGCTGAGACTAAACACACGAAACCACACATAACACACAGACCGAACTCATAATCGATATGTCCAAAGTGTTCATTGCTACAGCCAATGCCGGTAAGGCTCACGAAGCCGATATTTTCTCCGTCACCGCATGTAATTCATTCACAATAAGTTGTTCAGGTGACGGGTACTTGAAACTATGGGACAATAAACTATTGGATAATGAAAATCCAAAGGAGAAATCCTACGCTGAGTTTGTCCACAAGACTGGGTTACACCATGTGGACGTTTTGCAGACCATTGAGAAGGACGCGTTCGAAATATGCCTTGTCGCTACCACTTCATTTTCTGGCGATTTATTCTTTTATCGAATTACAAGAGATAATGGGAGCAAGAAAGTTATATTCGAGAAACTGGATCTGTTGAGTACAGAAATGAAGAAGAACTCCTTTTGGGCTTTGAAATGGTGTGCCTCAAATGATAGACTACTGTCGCATAGACTAATTGCTACAGACGTGAAGGGAACTACTTACATCTGGAAGTTTTATCCATTCGAAGATCAAACTGGCTCTTCGTCACCAGATTGGAAACCAGTGTTAGAGCTGCAGGGTACCATTGTGTCGCCGATGACTCCAAACCAATTTGCCACATGCGTGGATATCTCTGAACGAGGACTAATTGCCACGGGGTTTAATAATGGAACAGTACAAATTTCAGAATTGTCTACATTGCGCCCGTTGTACAATTTCGAGTCACAACATTCTATGATCAATAACTCGAACTCCATTAGATCGGTGCAATTTTCCCCTCAGGGATCTCTGTTGGCTATTGCCCACGATTCAAATTCATTTGGTTGTATAACTCTGTATGAAACTGAATTTGGTGAAAGAATTGGCTCGTTATCCGTCCCAACACATTGTTCACAAACAAGCCTTGGAGAATTTGCACATTCCAGTTGGGTGACAAGCCTATCATTCAATGATTCAGGTGACACGCTATGTAGTGCCGGTTGGGATGGCAAACTAAGATTCTGGGATATAAAAACGAAGGAAAGAATCACAACCTTAAATATGCATTGCGACGATATTGAGATTGAAGAAGATATTCTGGCCGTCGATGAACATGGAGATTCTCTGGCTGAACCAGGTGTGTTTGACGTAAAATTCATGAAAAAAGGTTGGAGATCTGGTATGGGAGCTGATTTGAATGAAAGCTTGTGCTGTGTATGTCTAGATAGAAGCATTAGATGGTTTAGAGAAGCCGGTGGTAAATAACCGTTGGCATATCTTCGTGCATTGCTTGTAATCATATAACTGTCTATCATTCTTTTTCATCCATGGATATCGCTAGTCCGATACAGCGTATCTATATCCTAAAATAGGACTTGTTAAAAATACAAATATAAAGCTATTTTAACATTCTAAAAGGCAAGAACAATGTTCAGAGAGAAAGTCCTTTTTAGGCCGGACGGTGATTATTAGAGCTCCTGAGAGGTTCGCCGTTTTACCATTCACAAATTCTAGAATTATTCTCACCTTGCCAATAACTCTCATTGCATTTGAAATAAATGAATAAATGAATAAATGAATAAATGAATAAATGAAAGGCTTGCTTCGCTGGTAGGGAAAAAAAGTTGGATTTTTTTGTTATGTATTCTTAAATATAGAAAAAGAAATAGACTTAATACTTACATATATGTATTGAGAGATTAAAAAAATTAACAAAGAAAACGAGAAAGTAAAAAAAGGAACAAACTCGGAGGAAAGCATTAAAATTCAGTTCTTCACTTTGATTTGCATTTTTTTTTTTATGATTTTAGTTTCTGTCATAAAATTTGTTTAATTGATTAATTTTTTTATTGTTTTTTTAGATTTTTTTATTTTTTTATAAGATCACTCACCTAAGAGGTCCATATATATTAGTAATAAAAAAGGTAATGATAGTCTTTCTTCTTCATTTTGATTTTTGATTTTCTAGGTTTCTATTTTTGTAAAAAAAGAAAAGTACGATTTTTTAAATTCTTTACAGATTTTTCAAATTTTTTTTATTATTTCATGTTTCGATTGTTGTGTTTAGCACATTAGAAGAGAATGAGAAAGTGACGAATGAGAAAGAAAATCAGTGGGAAAAAAAAGAGCAAAGGTTCGATAAAATATCAGGGGGGAAAAAAAAAAAAAAATTTGGTAAAAAAAAAAAGAAAGAAGCATCAATACACTGCTGAGTACGGGAAGTAGTTCCTTTCAAACCTTGAATTATTCATAGGTTCATCCATTGACTTCCAACCAAAATGGTGATTGTAAGCCTGGTGAACATGAGGAGGAGGTAATTGGGGAACAGCAGGTAAAAATGATTGTTGTTGTTGTTGTTGTTGTTGTTGTTGTTGTTGTTGATTACTGAAATTGTAAAAATCATAATCAAACTGAGTTTCTGCAACAGGTGAAGAATATATATTTGGTAACTGTTGATAGTAGTTCTGTCTTGGTTGATTATAGTTGTAATAGTTGTAGTAGGAATTCATATTAGAAAAGTCGGATCTTTGATTACTTTGATATAAGGGCGATGAAAACATGTTATTTGGCATCAGCATTGGAGTTTCATAATTGGAAACTGGAGATAATGGATTTTTCGTGGAAGAGGGTTTCAAAGTAAAATTTCCATTTCTTGAACCGTTAACATTAACAATCGGTGATAATGTAGTTGCCGTTGTAGCAGGTTTAAATTGATTCTGTTTGAAAATTTCAAAATTCTTGACAAATTCATAATAAAGAAATCCATTATCATACAATTCCCAATCAAATATTCTTAACCATTGTCTTTCAAAATCGTTAATAACGTTTATCAGTATTCCTGTTGCTTGTGACCATGAAGAATTAGTAAAAGTTTTGTCATCATTGAACTTATTCGCCAAAATAAAGGCAATCATGGTGTTTTGGTAAATGATATTAATTGAATTGCCACCGATGGAATGAATTCCGTTAGTCAACTTGTTGATATATTTGAAAAAGATAATCGATAGCCAAAAAAATAGTGGCAGAAGGCAATCTTGTTGCATTTAATACGGAAGATATACCTTTGAAAAATAAATCAGTAGTCTGATCATCGGTGCTATAGTTCGCATTGAAGGCAACAAAGGCATTTTCCATGACAAATTTTGACATTATAGAAATATCATAGTCTAAGTTCTCACTGACACCTCCATTTACTTGGTTGAGCTGTTTTGGACCATCTTGAATCATTTGTACCGGAGGAGGAATAACATTGTTGTTATTATTACTAGTGTACATTAAGCCCGGAGGAGGAAGGATAGGTGGTTGCTGGTGCTGTTGAAGTGGCGCAGGTGGAGGGTAGTAACCAGTGCTTGGCTGATTGAAATAACCTAAAGAAGCCATAGATGGCAACTGAGTGTGAACAGAGTGAGACGGAACATGACCCATATATTTTGGTTGTTGCATAGCAACTGAAGCAGCCGGAACCTTTGGAAAGGGCAAGTTTATTGGATAGCCATTAGAATTGCCCATGGTTTCAGGATAAAACTTGAAAGTAGTAGCCATTTTTGTATTAGGGGATGGTGGTGGGAGGGGTTGGGGTTGAAGACAAATTAACTTAATAACTGTCTTGATAGTATTGAAGAAAAAAAAAAAAGTTTCTTGTAGTGTAATGGCTAGGCGCTAATAAAGCTGAATTTCAATGAGGGAGACGAAGTGTCTTCGAATACTTTGAAATAACCTTACTAAATATACACAAACACACACAAAAAAGGTGAAAGCTGGAAAAAAACGACTCGAAGGCTTAAACGCTGTTCCTTAGGTGCTTTAGTTTCTGTAAAAACAGCTGCAACACAAAAAGGTTAACTTTGTTTGAAAGAGTCTCCTGAGAAACGTTTTCTTTTAAATTGGGTCAATAAAGGAAATTAACCCAGTTAAAGGCTTTTAGAGAAAAAAAAAAGGAAGAAAAAACGAGAACGAGAATCTAGTATATGATCCTTGTACGTTTTCCTTAAAAGATCAATGATTTGTGGAGCTTAGCTACTTTCAAACCCTCTCTAAAAGTAACAAAGTGTCTAATTACTAATGAACAAAATCCTCTTTGAACCTTTTCTGGCGTTAAAAAAACCAAAAAAGAAATTAAAAGAAAAATTTTCCCCGTGACCCGGAATTAAACCGTAATAAAGAATGAGCGTAACAGCGATAAAGATAGAAGTAATATTAGGCAGTTTTACGTACGGTATGTATGTTATTTCTTAACTGTGGCTAGTAGGCTTTGATGTGTGAGAAGGGAAGAACGCATTTTCCTCCTCGGAACTGCTGTGGTGGGAGGAAGTTGCGCCGTGGGGGGCTTGCTCAGTGAATGTGGTATCTTGCATGCTAACGTCCACTTCACCTGCAGTTGCGTCTTGGTCTTGGTCTTGTTCTTGGTCTTGGTCTTGTTCTGATTGCTGTTCGGGAACAGGGCTGGGGCTGGGGCTCGTCCATTTGACTTTTTTGTTGGGGAACTTTTGTTGATGAAGAATCTCCATGGGGACAGCCAATTCAGCTGCCGTTGTGTTTATTATGTTTATATTTGTGTTTGAGAATGTATTGCTAGGATTAGCAATGAAACTTTTGGCAAACAATTCAAAATCTTCATCGATATGCACCAAGTCTTGGATTATGAACTCGATATCTGGGGTCCTGTCCATCAACCATTTTGATAAAAATTTGAATCTGCGATTCAATCCGGCATCCGATATCAGCTTTTCTGTCATTATAGAGGAGTTGATCAAGATTTCGTTTCTTTGCAGTTCCGATATTTGGCTAAGGCACGACTCCAAATACACTAGGTCGTAAGTCTCGTCCCAGTCTTCCATTTCTCTTAATTTGTTCAAATCAATGGAGTGTACCTGTTGAATGACGGAGTCTAATGCATTAGTTTCGTCAAACTTTACTTCCAATTCATGAATCTTGTTGAACAGTTGTTCGCTGATCATTTGGCAGTTACTTATCACCGGTTGCATTTCCGCCACCATGATATCCCCTTGTTGAAATAGTTGTACTAAATTATCCACTTCCAGCTTAACCATTTGTAGAAATCGTCTTTTGCAGAGTATCAAAGATTTCAGGATCTTTGCCACTTGGTACGTTTCCACGGTGGAGTACGATTGTTGGACACGGTTAATGCATTCGTTAATGGCTAATTGAATTTTCTCTTTGTTTAGTTTATATTTTGTTAGCTTCATAGATATCATTTTCTCCTCACGTTCACGTAATTCCTCGATTTGCCTCTTTTGTTCGGTGATCATTTTCAGATACGACCCCACATGTCTACTCAAAGACTGCTGGTTTCGGATGATCTTTGTTTTGATCTCTTTGGCACGGTTGGCATATTTCAAAGTATTCAACGTTTCGTCATAATGAGAACTGCTGGGTGATATGCAGACGATCATAACCGTTTTACAATTCCCGCCCAGTGAAAACTTCAGCAGTCTTGTCAACTTGGAATCTCTGTACGGGATGTGGCAAGTTCTGCTGCCATCATTTAGGCATAACGCGTTAATGCAATTACCCAATGCTAGCAGCGATCTGTTAATGTTGGCGCCCTCATGCAATCTTAAACCACGGTTTCTGGTGGCGGCGGCTCTTTCACTTCCAGCAAGATCAATGACTGACAGCGTAGCAAAAGTGTGCTGCGAGGTCAAGTCCACCAGTTTATTGGTTTGCATTATGTGAATTTGCAGCACTGCATGTGACCTCGAAGATACTTCATTGGCCTCCGTCGGAGACGTGGTTCTGTTTATATTCCCCTGGACGACTAAATTCATGACGTCTTCCACTGTGGTTGGGTGATGGTACGACAAATTTGCCACTTTTATATGGTTCTGGGTATCTTCTCTGATGATCAATCGTTTGGATGGCGTCTCCGGTTTTAGAAGGTCCCTTATTCTTTCGTTGTATATTTCCAAATAGGATAGTGAAATCTCAAAGTTTTTTTCGTCTTTCAGGTCGTCAATCTTATTGAATAGTTCCTCCATAGCCAGGAAGATGACCCCCGGCTGTGACGGGGTGCCACTGACGGTGTATGTCTTACCGCAGCCTGTGGCGCCGTAAGCAAACACGGTACTGTTGTATCCGTCCAGCACAGAGTCCAAAAGCGGACTCGTGGTCTCTTTGTAGACTTGTGTCTGTGAAGAATTCTCATCGAAAAGTTTATCAAACACAAACTTTATTTCACCACCGTGTCTTCGGCGTTGCGAAGCGAATTTATTCGTACCGTTGCTGTTGATGCTGGAAGAAGCGGTTGGCTTCGTGGCCCTTGAACGCATTGAATTCAAGATCTGGTCGCTAACTTTGTTCAAGGGGTTTCTATCGGAGGGGTCAAATATGAGCATTCGATCGTCCACACAGTCCACAATCTTACGTATGCCCTCCGGTCTGATGACTTTTCTTCTCAGAGAGCTGTTCCTCTTGCTCCTCGTAGAGCCCTCATCAACGTCTATGTCTATATCGGAATCGGAATTGGCGCTCATGGGCAGAATCAGCGACGAATCACCCAATCCGGGGAAACAGGCCTCTGTGCCAGCAACATCGTTAACCAGCCTAGTCTTTTCTGTAGAGGTAAAGGGTCTCACTCGTATGGCCACCACAATAGAAGACTGTCTTGTTTCAGGCGCGTCCATCTTATGATGTGTCAATTGAACACAGCTGGGGAAAATGAACTAAAAATGAGAAGAAAAAAAATGCAAATGAACTGTAACCGAACGATTACAATAAGGAATATGAAAATCGTTAACGTAAACAAAGAAAATCAACAAGTTCGAGGTGCTGATCTAGACTTTTAGCTGCAGCAATCGGCAACGCGCTCACTATAAAATGTAGTTCACTGTGGAGTCAGGGTAGGATACCGAACAACCAATACTCGAACTATCAAACAAAACTATATCCTTCTATTTGTCTTAGGCTATACACTACTTCAACACTTCACCAAATTGTGCATAATACACGTATAATAAACAAATCAAAAATAAAAATAAAAACACGGCTACCAAAAAGGGAAAAACAAGACGCCACATTTAGGGTTTTTTCAATTTTAAGCTAGGTCAAGCAGACTTTTTTTTGATTTTGAAGTTAGGTTTTATAAGAGTAGTTTAGGTCAATAAAGGATCTAGTTAGGTCTTAAATAGTGACTGTAAAAGCAATAACAGAATAATAGACCTATTAGAAGAGTCATGCCAGGTTGAAAGGGGCCTGATCAAATACAAACAGCAGCAGCAATCAGGAACCAGGCAGTTATAGTGTCATCATGTCATTTAGGTTCAACGAAGAGGTCTTTGGGGACAACTCGTTCAACGAACGAATACAGGAGAAGCTTTCCACAGCGTTGAACTCGCCATCAAAGAAGAAGTTGGATATTTTGAAAAGCGGGATAACGGTGCAGAAGGTGGACTTCCCCACAACACCGCAACTCGAGATCCTCGACCTGGACATCATCACGCAGCCCCGCTCGCTGGCCAAGGGAATCTGCAAAATCTCGTGCAAAGACGCAATGTTGCAGATACAGACGGTTATAGAGTCGAATCTTTTGCTCATCAACGAGCAGGACACTCCCAGCTTTACCACGCCGCGGCTAATTAACAATGGCTCGTTCACGATCCCTATAACAATGACGTTCAGCGCCATCGAACTGGAAGCCATCACGAATATCTTTGTCAAGAACCCTGGCATCGGGATCTCGTTCAACGACGTGGACCTGGATTTCAAGTTCGACTGCTCGATCAAGATTCTGCAGAGTACTATAGAGAGAAGACTGAAGGAGTCCATGCACGTGGTGTTCAAGGATGTCCTGCCCTCTTTGATCTTTAACACGTCGCAGAATTGGTTCACCAGTCACGGCGAGGGGGCCAACACCGTCCCCAGCAAGAAAGACCACCATCATCAGCAGACCACTATGTCGAGGCGCGTGATCTTGGACGGATCGGATTTCCAAGAGCTTTCTCCAATAAACATGCTACGTCTTTCTAGTATCGTTTCGTCGCGGTCTACTCTGTCATTGCATTCCACGGTGATGAATTCTCTTTCTGCCATACCCGGGTGTCTGGAGAGACAAAACTTGTATCGCTTCATATCAAGGATGCCATCGCTAAACAACTACTACTCTACACCATCGTCGCCAGCGCCCCAGTCATCGAATGTCTCGCCCAAACAGTTGGTGAAGCCGTTTTACTGTGCCCACAATCTACTACCCAAGACTGTACTAGATTCTGGTGAGTACGACTTACCCACGATAACGAAGATCCAGTCTCGCCTTTTTGACCGGAGCAACAGCAATGACGACAACACCAAACCAAGAAGAAGAAAGATCAAGTGCAAGAAGACCCGGTCGCCTCCAAACCCACGGCCACTGACACAAGAGGATCGAGATGTCAGCAACAGCACTGCCACCATCGAAACAGTAACTCCCACTCCAGTTTCAACACCGGTACCCGTGGTTACAGAACAAATTCCGCCATACTTTAAAACCACAGTATCGATAAGGGATAAGTACGTCATACCGGAAAAGATATCGTTGAATTCTGACATCAAAAAGAACCATCTAAGAAGAAGAAACCGTTTTACTTCGTAGGGTTGAATTCGCAAGATTCGCGAAATAACTGGAAATGGGGCATGGAGGAAAGTCCCCCGCCATACGATTAAAACAAGTACATACGCAAATACATAACAGCAACAATACATAACCTCCTATGTAAATAACGTAAAGAGACTTCATGCTAGAACAGTTGTTTGCTCGGTCGCTCTTCAAACAACAATCTTGGACCATTCGTCCTCCGTGTAGCACTTGCAGCTAAACGCATGGATCTCTTGCAGCTCCTCCTCGACAGCCTTGTTCACCGCACGGCTTCTCATTAGTTTGTTCTTGCCTTGGAAGAAATTGCTGACCACCACAATGTCAAACGATTGACCACAACCGTACGAAAGATCCGTCACGATGATGTGGTAGACTCCAGGTATGGCTGACTCAATCTTCTCGCGGAGCCCCTGTTCAGTAACGGACATGGTATGGTACTATCAGCGCTTTGCTTTCTTCTTCTGCTATACCAACAAGTGCGGTTTTGCAAATTTGTCACTCATTTCGTCTTTTTCAAGAGTTTAATTATTACATATAATTAAACACCGAAAAAGATAATTCAAGACACACTTACACTGTAAAAGAGAAGATATAAAGGCAACCAAACCAAAATGAGCAGAGCCATTACTAGAGCCCAATTGGACAAGGTCGTGCGTAGCATCACCAAATTCTACCCTCAAAAGTACGCCGACAAGAGCTGGGATAACACCGGTCTTCTCATCGACTGTTCCACTGCACAAGCCACCAGTGCCGATGCAAACTCCAAGACGAAGATCCTCTTGACTGTGGATCTCACCAAGTCGGTCGCTCAAGAAGCTATGGATGCTGACTGCAACGTGATCATTGCCTATCACCCTTTTATTTTTCCCAGTTGGAACAGGCTGAACCCCCTAACAAATCCACAGCACGAAACTGCTATCAAACTAATTCAAAGCGGTATATCCGTATACTGCCCTCATACTGCTGTGGATGCAGCCCGTGGTGGTGTCAACGACTGGTTGGTCAAGGGCTTGAACGGCGGAGAGGACGTCGCCAAGTCTTACGCCTTGGAAACCGTCAGCGGTGAAAACGACGACTTGGTTGGCTACGGCAGATTTGTAGAGTTCAACAAAGATGTCCCGTTGGGGCAGATCATCGAGAATGTCAAACGTGCCTTACGAGTCCCTTACGTACAAGTGGCATCTCCCGGCACGCCCTCCACATGGGGCCGTATTATGATCAAGAAAGCTGCCGTCTGCGCAGGGAGCGGGTCTGGTGTGTTCAAGGAACTGAGGGAGGACGTGGATCTCTACTACACAGGAGAGATGTCTCACCACGAAGTGCTGAAGTTGAAAGAAATGGGTAAAACCGTTATTGTCTGCAACCACTCCAACACTGAGCGCGGGTTCCTACAAGACGTCATGCAGGGATTGCTGCAGGACGACGGCCACGATGTGGTCGTCAGCAAGCACGATCACGACCCCTTGACTGTTGTATAGCTTATATAACTACATAATTATTATCTGACTACTACTATTAACTGTAGTACAGTTGGCAGCTACCCTCTCTCGTGTGTAATGACAATCTCTATCGGGGGGAAGAACAACGGCCATCAAGAACAGAGAAGACATGGATTAAAACATACACTGTCAAAAGAAGAAGGTTCAGCACAAGACAAGACTACTGCACACTCAGCATACTCAAACTACTCGCACAAATACGTTAAAGGATGTCGACGGATACCATGTATTTCAATAGCTCCAGGCTGTTGCCATCAGCTGGCAAAAACAAGACAAACAATCTTATCAAACATAAACCCAGAAAGAGTCGTGCGAGTGAAAATACTGCTAAGAACATCAACAACAACAGCTTCTCCACAGATATACCTCCTCCGCAAACTCTTCCTAACGGTGAAAAGCCCGACTTCGGCCATTCTTCCACCAAGAAGCCGTCGTCTCGCCCGAAGAAACACACTTCCACTCCCTCTTCCTCTTCTTCTTCCTCTTCCTCTTCGTCACCTTCGTCAACCTCTTCTTTAGGTAAGAAGAACAGACAGTACAACACGGAGGGCCCACGACAGAACAACGGGGACGAGACCCGTTTGCTCAGCCAGAATCTGAAGAACATGCTTCTGAACCCAATTCAAGCTCCGCATCGCCCTCAGGGGATAATACCAATGAATTGCAGCGGCAGTGCAAAGAAATTCAGCCACTCATATGCCGGCTCCACTTTTGCCACCAACGGCCCAAGGGAAGCCAAAAGCTTGCCCAAACCAAGCTTCTTATGATAATCTCTTGTAGGGACTTTTTTGATTCTTTTTCTTTTTCTTTTTCTTTTTTTTTTTTTTTTTTTAATAGAGAAATGATGCATGTTTCACTTGATATATATCTATATACCAGTTATACGAAATGCGTATGTTCGTTTTGGATCTGGTTATCCAAAGCGGTTTTTTGTGAGTGGTTTTTTTTTTTCATTTTTTCAGTATTATTTATCATTTATTATGCTGAAAAAGAAAAATGACAATAGTGGTGAATAGTAAATAAGACACCGGTACAGCTTAACTTGCCAAAGTATAGGGGACACAGGGCCAACAGCAGCAATACAGGAAATGGATGAAGTAGTACCGTTGTTTCGTGACTGTCATATTGCGCAGATTAAGGATTACCAGCTGGAATTACAAAACGATTTAGTTAAAACGAATGAAGTTTTCCAGAAAAATTTACTGAAAAACTACAACAAAATTTTAAACCTGACCGATGCTGTCAATGACTTATCCCTTGACTTGAAGTCTATTGATCAAGATTTCAAGTCTCTGTGCTTCAATGATGAGAAGTTTCAATTGAACAAACTGCCCCCACTACCACACCACCAGACCGCCGCTCACATATCGCCTATTGGTACCGAAGATACAGCCTCCATTGTACCTCAAAATATACTGGTAATTTCAAATTGGACCATCTCGATCAACAATTTTTGCAACCGTATCTCCACTTCCACTACACCTTCTCGCATATTCGACGATTTATTGTTGAATTTTCATGAATTATCCCTAACATCAGTCCCCACTACGTTCGAAACCCTGATCAAGAGCAAATGCTACCAGCTGCAAAGATTCTTGGTGGATTCCATGAAGACATTGAATTTCACTCTACTACAGTGGGTAAAACTTTATAATTTACTAAACACCCACTTCACTTCGAAGTGGGATGCCGACATACTTTCTGCATTCAACGAGTCGTTATTTGAAACTCTATTTAACGAAAATGTTCAAGCTCTGTTGAATTCTGGCGCTAACAATAAGAAACACCGGTATTATTACGCCAATGAACAGAATAACGACCCACTTGTCACAGAATTTGTAAATTCACCCATCTTTAAAGATCATCTAATTCGCAGAACTGTGAAGGAAATCAACACGCATCTAGACACGCTGTCTACCCTACTAACTAAATTCAAGGAATCGGATTCTCACCGGAAACTGGATATATTTCACGACGACAATAAGCAGCATGATGATAACGCTGAATCTCCACTTGACGAGGCTGCGCTGAAACAATACATCGACACGGCAATATCTTACTCAAGAGGCCTGACCAATGATGAGACACTGGAGATTTACGAAACCGTGCAGCCTACCATTGAAATTCTGCAAAATCTAGAAACGTATAAATGTCCGCAAGAAACACTGGCAGAGTTGAGAACGAAACTAGTTACCCAACTACAAGATTTCAAGACACAAATTGAAGCCTCCTTACCGTCATCGTTAGCCAAACCAACAACTATCGTGGATGATTTTATGACTCACTACAACAGCCAGAATCTCCTGCGATTAGTCACAGACCAAATTAAGCAATTATTGCGATAATGGCACGAGGAAGGGTACCCGCCTCGAAAAACTATTAGTGGTAACGGTAATGATAATGATACAATAGTTTATATATGTATGTGTACATTTACAAGCAACCAGTCATATCCATAGTAAACTTCTTTTTTAAAGCTGGCCTTTGCTTTTCTATGACGACGGCCTCAAACGTAAATAAGCTCCATGACTGTTGAATATACTAATTCAGATTTGGCCACCTACCAAAATGAGGTGAACGAACAAATTGCCAAAAATAAAGCCCATCTTGATTCTTTAACCCACCCAGGTTCAAAAGTAACGTTTTCTGTTGACCAAGACAATTCAGCCACATTGCAAGACCCGGCCTCAAAAGTTTTTTTTCTTTGATATTGATAACTGCCTCTATAAATCATCTACAAGGATCCATGATCTCATGCAACAGTCTATAGTGAGGTTTTTCCAGACACATTTGAAACTAGCCCCTGAAGACGCTCAAGTATTGAACAACACCTACTACAAACAATACGGTCTTGCCATCAGAGGTCTTGTGATGTTCCATAAAGTGAACGCACTGGAATACAACCGTCTTGTGGACGATTCTTTACCCCTGCAAGATATTTTGAAACCTGACATACCTTTGAGAAACATGTTGTTGAGGTTAAGGCAATCCGGCAAAATCGATAAAATGTGGCTTTTCACTAACGCATATAAAAACCATGCTCTAAGATGTGTGAGATTACTGGGCATAGCGGATCTATTTGATGGATTAACATATTGTGATTATTCTAGGACGGACACGTTAGTCTGTAAGCCTCATATCAAAGCGTTTGAAAAAGCCATGAAAGAAAGTGGGTTGACGAGTTACGAAAATTCTTGGTTTATCGATGATAGTGGGAAAAACATCGAGACCGGCATTAAACTGGGGATGAAAAAATGCGTGCATCTAGTGGAGAATGAAGTTAATGAAATTCTAGGGCAAACACCAGAAGGCGCCATAGTCATCAAGAGCATATTGGAGTTACCGGATGTTGTACCCGACCTATTCTAAGATATATCAATTTCAAATATACTTACATATAGATTCTGTGAGCATGTATATGCCTCTATAAAATGAAATAAATTAAAATAAGGAAAAATCCCGTATTTATATTCCTCATTTACGTAATGGTTGAGCCTGTTGCTTCTTTTGTTTAGCGACAGCATAAATAATACCTGATAAGAAACCTAGGAAGATGGAGAGAATGGATAGGAAGTTTCTTGGAGCATCAAAGAAAATCAAACCAGATAAGGCAATTGGCAACTTGTTCAGAGCACCAACCATAGAGTAGGTAGTGGATGAAGTCACACGAACACACCAACCGGAACAGTAAGAGATCCCAACGGAGGCTACACCACTGATGATCATAGCAGTTATCGAATCGTTGGATAGATTGGTGGCCACATTGATAGAAGACCAATCTTCCACACAGAACGAAAATAATAGTAGGATTGGTAAAGCCAAGATGTTGTTATAAAACATGGTGTCGAAATCTTTGAAGTTGGTTAACTTAATTCTCTTTCTCATTATAAGAACAAATAATGCAGAAGAGATACAATTGGTGAACATCCAGAAATAACCTGGGTTGAACGCAGCAACAGCACCAAGAGTTTCGTCAGTCAATGACGTAGCAGCCTTGGCGACCACAGCTTGTTGGTCACCCCAGGTAGCGACAATGGACGATAGAACCATCAGCAAAAACGAAGATAATTCCATCGAGGTGACGGAGCCACCAAAGAATAAGACTTCACCGTAAGCAATCAAGATAATAGTCAAATTCTTGAAAATGGTGTAAATGGGAACGGCCAAGTATTGCAAAGCCTTGGAGGAAGTGTAGATCATCAAGACCAACAAAAAGGAGATAGGAAACCAGTTCTTGGCGTCTGTTTTGTTGAATGAACGGAACTTGGCGTACCCTAGTACACGTAGGATCATCAAAGTCAACGTGCAAACCAAAGATTGCACGAACAACATGACAAAGTTCATGTTGAAGCCTTTTAGGTTGACCACGAACTTGTTAGTGACAGTCATCAAAATGGACGAACCACAATAGGATAAAATGGAGATCGGGCCGGAATTGGCGACTGAAGCCAATGGGTTCTGGCCTGCATGACCAGTTTTCAAATCAGACATTCGGACGGAAGGTACTGTTGTGGAAAGTGCTTTTTTGCTTTGCTTTGTTTATTTTGATTGCTGAAAAGAAACCTCGATACCTAATATAACAACAAAAATAGGCTTGGCAACGTTTATATATATATATATATATACTTTCTTTTCTGCATGCTGTGTTCGGATCGCGAAATTTCACTTTTTTTTCTTTTCAGTTTTTTGTCGGCAAAAAGAAAAGTTTCAAGCAGGGTAAACGCATTCTCGGACGCGTTTTCGTATATTTTCGTTAACAGTGATATTTGGTTTCTGGTAACGCGTTTTGTCCCGTCAAAGGCGATGTTTTACCAAGTGGGCGGCTATTTTTTTTAAAGAAAATAGATATTTAATAATAAGAAATTTATAATATTAATAATATACATATACAAACATATACATATCTAGCTATTCATACCATCAACCTCGTATTATTATGTTTTTTTCAAAATGTGGACAAGTGATCACATTGTTACCATCAGTTCTGTGTTGATATTTTTTTTTTAATTTTTTTAGTTTTGTAAAACTTTTTAAAATGTCTATAGGATTCTATCTAAGGACCAATGCACGCTTATTTCTTGGTTGGAACGGCGGTGTAGATACCGTCCTTGGAAAGAGCTTTAGAGATGGCTGGTCTCAATCTGGTGGAGTACCATGGAACACCAGTAATCATTCTGGTGACTTGGGCAGGTTCAACACCAGTCAACATGGTGGTGAAATCACCGTAGTTGAAAACGGCCTTAGCAACTTCAACTGGGTATGTCTCAGTTGGGTGGGCGGCTTGGAACAAGTAGTATTGAGCCAAATGAGCTCTAATGTCAGAAACGTAGACACCCAACTCGACTAAGTTGACTCTTTTGTCGGATGGAGATAGAGTGGTGGTTGCTGGGGCAGCAGCAACACCGGCAGCGATAGCAGCGACACCTGCAGCGATTGAAGTTAATTTGACCATTGTGTTTTGTTTGTTATTGATTGATGGTTTAGTGATGATGTATGCTTTATAGGAAAAAAAAAGAATGAAGGGATACTCTTAAAGATAGCCGATCGAACTGTCCTATTTATATGGCTGTTTTGGCCATCCAGTATCCATTTGTCATGCCAGAGTCCCATTCCACATCCCGCACTGCTCATCACTGTAGAGAGGTTTTCGTTCTTGAACGATTCACCTTTAGTAGATCTCGTATATGAAGGAATACAGCGTATTGTCAATTAGACTTTCGTATGTCAAGCCAATGCGCAGAATGCAAGAATTCAAGAATGCTGATTACTGAGAAGGCATCTCGAAAGAACCCTTTTACGTGCCTTCCCGTAACGCTGCCATTTTTGGCCTCACAAAAGAGGCTAAAGCATATCTGGGGACCCTCGTTCAGGGACCGTAGATATAGCCTTGCCCACCATGCACTAAACGGCTGTCAGAAGGAAAACCGGAATTCCTTTGCCGTAAGTGGTGGCAACCCGCAAACACCACCACGTGTGTTATGAGTCGTATTCTCTAGGGGCCGGCGCACAGAAGGCACATGCACACCGTAGTTATACCATACGAAAGAAAAGAACTGTTTATGGATGAACTTCGACGCGCGCAAGATCTTACGAGCTTCTAGTCTCGAAACCGCGAGCCTTGAAGCCAGCCTAGCTTAATTGCCCCACGTACGTCGTGTGGGATATTGAGCGGGTGGTTTTCATGTCTGATAAGTAACCGGATCTTCTTGTTGGAACTCTGAGGGTGTTTTCCAAATACAGAAACGTCTACCGAGCTTAGCGCGGCTGAGTTTGCGATGTCGGCAAAAGAACATCGAAGGCCAGTGTTGAAGCTTTTGAACGCCTAGGAGCTGTATTCCCTCTCTACGACAAGAGTACAGTAACAGACGTCAACATACATAGCAGACTCCTTGAAAAATTGCCTTTCTAAGTCTTGTTTCGACCCGACGCTCGTAATCACTAGATAACGAAACGAGTGCTGGGAATGCTCATGTGATGCGTTCATGGAACGACAGCAGTTTGTTCTATTGGATGAGGGTTTATCTTATTCCTAACCATCACACATTGAACGATGTGAAAGCACGACTGGGACACTTATGAACCACCATACATCAACTCCTATTGTCCACTTTGAAACCTACACACAAAATAAAAAAATATAGTTAATAAATTTGAACCCAGAAGGCCTCAAAATCGAGATTTCACATAAAGTGCCCTACTTGTACCTAAATATAAGATAATAAGTCTCTGAAGCAAAAAGACTGCAAATAGGAGTCCTCGAGTAGCCAGCCCTTGTCAATGCTTTTAATACCTTAACAGCTCTGTCATTGCTTAAATATGCTGTCAGTGCTTATCACTGTACCCACATATGTAATCCCGAATTTAAGGCCTCAATGCATTGTTCTGACACTTCTCAATCAGCATAGGTAGAAAGGGTGTGTGGGGGTAGGTAGAAACGATGTAAGAGAGGAAACATACACAGCGAAGGAACAATTATTGCTAAGAGAACCGGTACCTTTAAATTCTTGATGATCAATTCGTAATAAGCGGTGCTACTGTGAAGTTCGTAGGCTTATTGAATATAGGCGCCTTTTTATTGAAAACAAGAATCTTGAACAAAAATGCTTACGTTCGGTTTTTCTTTACTCATCATTTTTGCACAAGCTGAATCTTTAAACAACAATGGTGCCTATATACACATTGACGCAAGCGAATTATCTAACCTAACTCGTTTCCCAGAGGCACCAGTCTATTTTGCCAACTTTGCGAAGTTGCAAAACATTAGCCATCGGAACGGTGCTTACAAATACCTTATGGACTCCAGCCAAGTTACTATGGACCACATAGTTACAGAATTAGAGACGTATCGGCATCACAACCCAAATGCCACTGTGTCTAGCTTTATACAAAATACCGAAGCGAACGGGAGTTATAGGGCCAGACCAGCAAGAGCTCAGTCGGTACAATGGCCCAAGCCATAGTGTCAGTGTTCCAGTGTTTTTGGCCCAGGTTTCACCTCTGCGAGGCGACGTATAAAACCATAGGCAACTCCCATTTCAGAATACAGACCTGCAGTGCCAGCAAAACTTGTGACATACCAACTGATATCATCAAAGCAGACGAGGCAGGCCGAACGTCACACATCCTCGATGCGTGGCTGGTACCGACACGACTATGACTCTGCGTGGCGGTCCTGCGTGTCATATTATCATGACAATTGTGAAGAAAATAAAAATTACTATCCTTCGTGCCCGCCAGAGTGGTGTTAAACTCTCTGTATCGATACAGAAGTAAACAATAGTATAGGCACTATGAGCTGTGCTCTCACATCTTCCTCGTGGGAGGAAGACCGTGCTACAACTACCAAGTTCACAGTGTACTACCCAAGTCACATGACCAAGACTATGAAAAGTTCATAGCTACTAGTCTCCCTTGGACCTATCATTTATCACTAATAAATTGGTTCCGTGGTCTAGTCGGTTATGGCATCTGCTTAACACGCAGAACGTCCCCAGTTCGATCCTGGGCGAAATCAATTATTTTTTTCGAAACTGCTAAAACTGATTTCATCAACAAAAAGTGAGCAGTTGATGAATAAAGTATATCCTATATACATGCGCATATACACCACTTGCTCTTTGCAAAATCTACACAAGCCCCTTCAAACGTTCCTCCAGTTTCTTGTCTTGCTTCCAATTATAAAACGCAGTGGCTGCACCACCGAACAAAACAAGATTGAATGCCATCCGCATTCCAGTGTACCCTACGTTCCATTGATTGCCCTGGGATCTACCGCCACAGGCACCATAAGATAAGAAATACGCGGCTTTGATCTCCTCTAGCGGTAGATGTCTCCAATCTTCTTCCATTCTCCATCGTATGTACTCTTTGATTTCATCTCTAACTTCAGGCCGTAAAGTGGGCCATAAATTCTTAATGTTCGTGATTTCCACCACCGGTGGTTGATATATACCCAGGTGTCTCTTCCCTGCTAACCGCACAACACTTTGCCTTATCATTTTCCGCTTTTGTTTCTTCTTAGCTTGTCATTTATGTATGTTAATCACTTATATGAATGAATTCTTCTTTCTTTTCTATGGCGCGAAACATCAAATTTGAGAATACTTTTCGAAGAGAGGTGATATAAGAACACATGCATAGGTACATGGTTGGCAGATATACACCAAGAAACGCCGTTGCACATTTCACAGCTACAATGGGTTATGAACAATTATACGTATGTTCCTTTAGTGCTGGATTATTCTTTTCTAGTTTGGTTTTAAACATAACTTTTAAATAATGAACAGCTCCCTTGTTTCCCATTCCACTCATGGTTACTAACAAATATATTCCGTTCGCGGTATTTGCATCATTACTATAGAAGGAGTTTCACTCTACTGATAGCTTCGTCCCATTCATTGATTTGAACATTCAGCCAAAATTTGCTATTTGCGGTTTACTGATTACTTTAACCTTAATATCTTCTGCTTTCTTTGTTGTTGGTTCCAAATCCTCTTTTTTCAAGAAATTCTTTCTTTATACAATTCTGAGTATTATCGGTAGTTTGTTTGCTGGTTTAACTACTGTTTTTGCCACAAATTCGTTCGGAGTATATGTTTGAGCTAATGTTGTTAGCTGAAAAGCCGAATAGATTAATAGAAATATATAGATATAATATATTTAGGAAAGTTTCTAAACATGAATATTAAAAAAAAGCGATAAGTGACTTCATTACATAAATGGACTAGTACGTATGAATATGCAGTAGTGGGAGAATTAAGAACTGTATATTGTGATTTCGTTATTGATTTTCACTTATAAATTCAGTACATCTTCGTCAAAGTTGATGGCTTTGTAATACCTTGGATCCGACGAATTAGCTGAACCAAAGGCATTGTATTCGAGTAATGTAGAAAGCATAGCTCTTGTGTTTGATATCACATTCTCTAACGCACATTCGCTATCCTTATGTAAAAATGTCAGTATTGTGCCGTTGGTAACTTGAAATAATCTTTCCTGCAGATATTCATCTGTTAAGTATCCTGATATCTCCTTTGGTGCTTCCACAAGGGGATCAGAGTATGCTAATAATGCAGAGACATTGCTTAATTGTCCACTGAATCTATCTCTTAAAGATTGCGGAATCTTGGTATCGTAAATAAATTCGTTAGACAATTCTTGACCTTTCAAAATCAAATCTTCTATTTCATCGTCATTTTTAGATGAGCTTTTCTTAATCATTACCAAATAGTTTGCTAACTTTAACTCAAACACTAGTTCCAAGTTACTCTTTAGTAAATCCGGAATTTCACAGTTGATGTAATCGATGCATTTGGAAATTTGATCTTTATTTATCAAATACCTCAGTTCTTGTCTTATCTTCACCATGCGTTCTTCTTTCATGATTTGTCTTTCATTATGTCTGATCACGGATTTACTTTCAGAGTGTTGCCCATCAAGATCAACAGTATCCTTCTGTAAATCTTTCAAAAACCCCTTTGCAACATCAACTAATCCTTCATGAATTAAATAATCATTTATCATCACGTTTAATGTATTAGGTAATGAACCGTCATCCATTTTCAAGGTATTGATCTCGTCAACATCTGGCCTGATTAATTTTCCGTTTACAAATCTACTATCCTCTCCTAAAAGGAACTTTGAGTTATCGTCATTTTTATTGTTAGGTGTCTTGGCGCGCTGGTCACTCGCGACACCGTCTTCTTGATCAATATCCATTAAATCATCATCAATACTTGCTGATTTAGCCTTGCCACGACCATTTTCATTTCCATTCTCATCTTCGCTTTCATCAGATTCGAATTCATCAATGGAAACGTCCATTTGACGTCCGCGACAAATATGTTGGTAGGTTAGACTTTTCCATTGATCCTGGTATCCAATAATGTCAAAGACGAAATCCTCATTCAAACCAAAATTCGTCCTAATGGAATTCCCAGGTCTCAATGCCACATACGGAACAAACTCTAGGTCGTTTAAATCTGTAAATGCGTTACCTAGATGAATACCGTTTTTCGTAAAAAAAAATTGAACCGTCAATATAATTTATACCACAACCAATAACGTCATCTCTACCAAAGGGCTTAGCATACTCTTTTGATTGTTCTGTTGAATTGGTTATTAAGCCATCAAACCCACAAAAGCCGAATACATTCAAATCAAACCCATATTTCTGACATTTGGCTATGGAGCCATCAACATTTAGTGACATTGCTGAAACCCCCTTCATAAATATAATCGCGCCTTTGGGAACCTTCCATGGTAAAAGAATTAGAAGTTGGCCTATTGGAACTAGCATTATTACCACCACCTAGACTGCTATTAGAACCAGTCACACTTGAACGGGAAGCATTTTTCTTTATGTTAGTTTCCATCAATTCGTTTTCCACTAGCTTATATCCAACAACGATATTACTATTTTCAGCACTTTCTGTACTTGTTACACTTAGAACTTTGATTTCATAGTAAAATAATGTTAATTTATTGTCTGGCAGTGACTTATTGGCCCAAGTCACAGCAAAGTCCACCTTCCCCGAATTTTCAAAAGAAGTTCTTAGTCTATTCCTTGCTGAAGCAGATGAAGTACTCGATCTATCATAAGTCATGTACGAATGATAGTCTGGGTTTGGTTGTAAATGAGTGATACCGTCCTGAGATATTTGAAGACTGTTATTTGGTTGAACTTGCCATCTAGAAGGTAAGAAATACCCAAGTATTTTATAAATATCAGGAATCATTGTATTTTTCTTTTTGTTACCATTACTGGACAACCCTTCTATTGTCTCGCTGTCGTGCTTGTCGTTACTGGATGATACTCTGGGAGAAGAAAAGGAAGAGGAGGATGACTGATCGGGGGGGTAGTATTGCATATTAGTATTCTTGTCCGTTGTGCTCCATAAGTTCCTTGGTCCGGCTTCTTCCATATTGACGGATGATCTAGATCTTTGATATAACCACGGGTCAGAATTCCCTCCACCGCTCTGATGCGCATTGGGCACATTAGTGTCAGCACCTTCCTCCTCTTCTTCTTCGCCCCCTTCGTGATGATCAGATTCGTCGTCATCGTCTGTATCAGTATCCACCTCTCCCTCCAGACTTTCCAAATCGGATTCATCGTCGTCATCATCGTCGGCATCATCATCGTCATCATCATCGTCATCATCATGCTCTTCATCGGCATTGTTAGCGTTATTGAGACTAGTATTAGAGTTGAGTGCCATTTCATGTTCCGAAAGAACAGGTTCTAATAGTTCCTGAGCAGTTTTCCCAATATCTGTGGAGATTTTCATAAACCGTACTGAATTCCTACTTGAGTCTTTGACACCAAATCTCAAAGTAAAATCATTAACATCTGGATAAAAGTATTTATAAACTTGAATCAAATAATCGTCATTGACAGCTTCAAACGAGATCGTACCTAGGACACCTAGATTCATTAATTTTGACCAGATTTCCTTTCTTGTTGAAGCCGTTAACTTCGCCCTGCCCACACCAACTGAATTAGAATTCTCATCAGCATTAATTAAACTTGTATTTTTCAGCTTGTGGAAAAGCTTCCTATGTTGCAAGTATAAAATCCATAAATCGTAAGCCACAGGTTGTTGCAGCAAATACCTCGGGAACAAGCAGTTGATAAACTCCCTGTCCACATCGTCCATATATTCAGACATATTCAGTTACTATTGCCGGAACTCAGTGATTGCCCTCAACCTACACTTTGCCTCCGTTCAACAATAATAAATCCCCGGTAACTTCCCTGCCTCTCTTTTGATTGATCCATCAAATCTCTCCCCTGAAAGAGTCGCGCGTACCATAGAACAAAAAAGGAAAGATAGTAAAATATTAATGTTATATTCTTACATATTTATATATAAAGATAAAAAGAGTAATGAAGTGTGCGTGTGTATGTATCTACATATATATATATATATATGTGTGTGTATAGCAAACATGTGGGTGTTTATCACAACGTCATGGTGGTTGTTGTAGTGATGGTTGAAGTTGACGTGTAGGATAAGTCTTCTTCCTCTTCTTCTTGCTGTTGCAGTAGGTCCTGTTCCTTTTGCAACTTTTCGGCAGCAATCTTTTCACGTTCCTTTCTTTCACGTTCTTGGAATTGCAGGTTGGCCTTCGATCTTAAAATGTAGAGAAATTCGCCACTTTCTTGGGTGATCGACAAGATTTTCCTCTGCACTCTCTGTCTGAATTCATTAACACGGGCCAAGCTAGCAGGGTGATGTGCCAATTGGTCCCTGGACTCAATGATTTGTTTTTTGCCCTTCAAAAACTTCTTCCAGTTGGCAGAAGACTTCGCTTCTTCTTCATCAGAAGTGGCGTCATCCTCAGTACCCATGTGAGCGTTGATAACATCTACATAAGCCATCCTCTTGGACCATTCATTTACGATAATATCTCCCCACTCTTCAAAGACCTCGACGTTTTCCTCTCTGATTCCGTTGACTTTCTTTTCGATCTCTTCTGTGATTCTGGTCAAATCTTCCTCCATGGCATGCGTCAATTCATCCAAAGCAGTCCGCGTTTCATTAAAATACTCACGTACTAACTCTCTAGTAATGTATTGAGAGATTTGAGTAGTACCGGATTTCTCAAAAAAATCTTCTCTCCATTTTCACTGTTGATGCCTTCAATGCAATCGATATCATTGATAGCTAGTGAAATCTTAGAGAAAAATTTCTTGGACTCTTCATCCAAAAATTGGAATTTAGACTTGAAGTTCTTGGTTTCATCGCCCAATTTGCCATTGATATATTGAGAAACATCCTTTTCGAATAACCGGATCACGTCTTGTGTCTTTTGCGATATTGTTTCGCCCCACATGTCAAAAATCCTCTTGCAAAAGGGCCTGTTCATTGACATTGACTTCCGTCGAGTCCTCAACTTCCGTGGAAGCGTCATCCTCGTTTGCATGACTTGCCACAACACTAGCTTCTTCTTGATCCAGCGTAATGGTTTCGACCACTGTCTGGGTACTCGTTGAGGTTATTAGTTCTTCTTCATATCCCGTAGTCTCCACGGTTAGGACCTGATCTTCAGAAGAGGGCTCGTGGGTCACGGAGCCATGGATGCCGTGTGTATCCTTGCTCACAAAGCCACTCAATAGTTTCTCTTCTGTGTTACCTACAATAGCGTCATACTTGGATTTGATGCATCTTGAGATTACAGTGCAATAATAGTGGGCCAGATTCTTGTACTTTAGAGACGTCGCCCTTAATTGCCCACAACGTTCGGCATTGAAGAATTTGTCAACGCTAGGTTTCACAAGGGAGTTATATTTGGCTAAACAGAACTGCCCGGCCTTGGCAACTTGGGAGCGCACCAACTGGTAGTATTTTCCACAATGCCATCTTTTGCACTGCGAATGAATGACCTTAAAGGCCGGTTGTAAAGCCACGTTATTAACTTTCACGGCAACGCCATCGATGACAGGCTTGACAGCCGTGTCAAACTTACGCGCCAATACATTAAAACTAGGGCTGATCTTATTGCTGTACAAATCAGAAGACCCAGACAAATATGTGTTCCAGACCCTGGGGTTGGTGTAATGGCAAACCACCTGTGTGTGTTCGCATGATATGTTTCCGCCATTCGACTGGCAGTAATACTGCAGTGTCGTCACCAGCACGACCAGTGTCGTGACCAACTTGATTAACTTCCCCATACGTTACGTTACGTTCTCGCTCGATGATGATGCTGCTTTAACACTCAACACGATGAGTCGTTATGCCGCGATGCAAGAGAACTCAGCTTCCTTTTAAGGTTGTTCGTCTTTGATCCTCCTATTAATTTCATTATCCCCTTGCACGGCCAAAGCCGCCTTATCTCCGAGCCCTTACTCTAATAGGGTTTTAACGTTTATTTGTTAGGGTTATTGACAGAATTGTATTCTTTATTTAGGGTTATTCAGGGTTTATGTGGGGTGTAATACCAGCCCTAAATCCCTTAAATAAGCTTCTCGAGCATAATAACAGGCAATATTTGCCAAGATCTTACACATCTATGTTTGATTGTTTTTGGCGCTAAGTGCAATCCCATTGAACCACCACGGTAGATACAGTTTTGAGAGCGTGTACTGTTGTGTAGTGTTCTGCTAATTGAAGAGTACGAACAAGTGAATCGGTTGCTGTGCCCAGCGGGAAAAGGTCAGTCTAGTATTTGACTGAGATAAAGTTATTGCAGCAGATTTCTGGTATCGTTAAGTTTGCTCCTTTCTTGATTTTTCTATAAAAGTTGGAAAACCAAAGTCATAGTAAAAATATGTCACTATGGCCCTTTGAACAGACGTTAAGTCAGTCGGGAACAGATTCGATACTCGACGAATACTATGTAATCTTTCGTAGTTTGAAGGACGGTGCGGTTTCCACAAACGGTGATTGCGCAAATGGATCTCTCACGGAGAATGAATTTGAGTTCGGTGGTGCGCCTTTAGGAACAGCGGATCTGAATCAATCGTTTATTGATAGGATTATATTAGAACCAGCATTATTGGATGAACTGAATGAAGCGTCGAACGACAGACTTGTCGACTTCATTTGTACAGGATACTTCTATGACGACCGTGGCCAGAAGATCGGTCATATGGACTATCTGGTGGATATGCTTATGGCTTACTTAAAGGACATAGACCGTACTTGTTACAAGACGTCCTTCCTTCTGGAGAATTCTTTCCATCAAACCGGGGATTTTAATGATGGGGATGATGAAGACCCAATGCTATACGTCAACATCATTTCTGGAATATTTAGCTCGAAAAGCACGCTCATAGTGAAATATTTGGTGCAAAATCTATCGTTTTTGTCTTTTTATTGGAAATTTTGCAATTTGAAAATATTAAGACGGAAAATTGCCCTATTTTGGCTGTTTTTTTGAAGATTAACGAAACTCTTTTGTTTGAACAGACATCTAGTTATTTAGATTTCTTTAAATCGCAATTGGATATTGTGGATAAATTTCTGAATCATATTGAAGTTTCGCCCTTGATTGAATTTCTTATTAAGGTCCTTCTAACCGATCACGTCAAGTCACCCACGGGTATGATTCGTTTCTTGTACGATCAGGACCTAGTACCCAAGTGTTTGAATCTTTTGGACAATTGCAAGTATTCGCCAGGGGTTCAAAACAGTAGTGGAGAGCTTCTGAAAGCTTTGATCAGCATTTCCACCAATTTCAAATTAGATACGTTATGGATCGGGCCCAATCAACTGACAAGGCAGCTTGCCTCCCCTCAATACGTTGATCAGCTCATTGATATCGTATTGCTCCAAAGAGGTCATGCAATGGGTGTTGCCGTATCCATTATGATTGAATTGATTAGGAAAAATAACTCAGACTACGATGAAATCGATCTATTAGAAACTACAATAGTCAACAACCCTCCATCGCAGAAGGACCCAATTTATTTGGGACATTTGTTGTCCAGGCTAGCGATGCGGATGGAAGATCTTTATGCATTATTAATTAATCCGGAAAATGATGATGAAGATGATGAAACCAAAATAAATGACCGTGTGCCAAGTAAGCCTCACCTTTTGGAAAACCAACTTCATGAATCCTTTGTACCATTGGGCTTTGAAAGAGTTAAAATTACGGAATTGATTTCCGAAATGTTACACTGTTCAAATATGGGATTGATGAATTCAAAAAAAGCTGAAAAAATAGCGTACGCCCGTGATGAATGTAGGGAAGCCATTGACCATAAGTTATTAGAAGCTATGGAAAACTTAGATATCGATGATCAGGTGCTTTCTCCCAACACATCCAATGATGAATGTGACAATAACGACAGTAATGACAATCAAACAAAAACACAAAAACTACAAAAAACATTTAATGATAATGGACCATACCCTACCTTAGGTACATTCGAAGACGATATTAGTGATGAAATTAGTGATGATATTAGTTTTGAAATTCCTTATGTTAGTGAAAAGCAAAATTTGAAATTACGTAAAAATCCTACTACTGGAGACTTGTTCAAAATTAAACTTCATGATCTTGGATTTCTACCCAAATTTCTACAATTATTCTTAAGATACCCTTGGAACAACTTTTGGCATAATATTGTATTTGATATCATTCAACAAATATTTAATGCCCGAATGGATTTTTCCTATAATTCTTTCTTAGTTTATTCGTTGTTTGATTTTAAAAAATCTAGAAGGTTTGTGCCAGAAAATTTAAATGGCAACAGCCAGAACTCATCAGTACCTGATTTTCATATCATCTCTAATTTCATCTTACAAGGTCACAAGAATTCATTTGAATTTTACGAAAAAGAGAAAACAAACCTGGGGTACATGGGCCAACTGGTATTAATTGCGGAGGAAGTTGCGAAGTATTCCAAAATTTATAAGACAGATTTAATTGCACCAGATATATATGACTTTCTACAAGACGAAGTTTGGATGTCATATTCAAACGACATCTTAAACGAGACACGGACGATGTGCTCAATAATTCTTGGAGGAGGCCAGTTTAAATGCGAAGACAATGAAAACGATAACCAAGAGCTCTTGGAAGGAAATAGTAATATGAGCCAATCGACCCTCACTTTTGACACAACAAATGAAAATGAGATAAGTCATGAAGAAAACGTTCAATTAGAAGATAAAGTTGCGGAGCTCATAGATGAATTGGGTCAATTGACTGAGTCAGATATTCACGATAAGATCAAAGACGTCATTGTCGATCATTATTCTGAATGAGTTAACTAGGGTTAGGGACTTGATTCCTGACTGTGTTAATTATTTCTCTAGTATATGTTTAATATTTTGTTCTTCATTTTTCCTTTTTTTAATTTTGTGACATTTGAATGCAGGTAGGCTTGTATAAACTAAAAACTAAAAAACGAAGATAAAAGGGATTGTAGCTCAAAGCATTCTGCACTCTCAGTTGTCCAATTAAGTAATCAATTAAACAACTCATCGTTCAATAACAAAATATCTATCTAAGGTGAATCATAACATAACTAAAGCAGAAATAAATTAATTATAACAATAATAAAATGGGAATTATTGCGTTATCCAAGGACTTTTTTAATATGTTGCAAGCATATTCAAAAAGATGTTTTGAGAGCTTTTCTCAGTCAAAGCCACCTACGCTAGATTCTTCAACTAGAATAAAGGAAGACAGTAAAGATGATTTGCAGGTCGTTGAAAAATCCGATACGATTGACAACTACAAATCCGTAAGGCTGAAAAGGTGGGCTTCATTAATAGGAATGAGATATCAAGCTCTGATGCAAAACAAACTCTTGATGTTCTGTGTTGTAGCTTGCTCCTTCATTTGCACTATCCAGTTTCTTTTCTTTATAATTTATTGGACTAACATAGTACCTCGAAAGACTGAAAAGGCAATAGGTGACCTGAATTATGACTATTTAACAAATTATTTAAAGGAGCAATGTGTTCCGTATAATAAAATACTTGACCAATGTATTTTGTAGTCAAATTTGCTCTTTTACATGTATAGTTTGATTTTCCCTTTATAATAACTAAAAAAAAGCGTATTATTTTTGGTTTAGCTAAAATGAAAAAGAATTGAAGAAATCAACATTTAGGATTAAGATAAAAGATAAACGACCTAACCAACCTAACCCAATTGGAATGATTCAACAAGAACCACACGAATGGGCCGAACACCTATTGAACACTAAATACATTGAAAAGTACACCATTCAAAATTCAAACACCCTAGCTTCACCACCAGGATTTGAAAATGGTGCTTCCAAAGGAAGCGTTTCAAAGAAACAACGAGAAGCAACTTCTCAAACAACTACTCTAGCTCAAAAGAACCAGATAACAACATTGCAAGTACAGAAGGCATGGCAAATTGCGTTTCAACCGGCCAAATCTGTTCCAATGAATATTTTCATGTCGTATATGTCTGGTACATCTTTGCAAATCATCCCTATAATGACTGCCCTGATGCTACTCTCTGGGCCCATCAAGGCCATTTTATCTACCAGGAGTGCATTTAAACCAGTATTGGGGAATAAGGAGACACAAAGTCAAGTTCAAACTGCTATGCTTATGTTTATCGTCTTCCAAGGTGTATTAATGTACATTGGGTATAGAAAATTGAATTCTATGGGACTCATCCCAAATTCTAAGAGTGATTGGCTGCCTTGGGAAGAAATAGTTGACTATAATCGTGGATTAAAATGGTTTTCCGATTGAGGTTAATCTTTATATACATACACATAAATATATCTGTACTTTTTTACAAATCTTTTCTATTTTACATCTTTATCATCATCCTCTTGGAACTTAGACTCATAAATCTGTTGAACGTTATATTTACGATACTTGGTCTTATAGTCTCCATCTACTACACACATACCGATATTACTCTTAAAGCATTCCACAAGAATTAATTTGTCATAGTTCTTCAAGTCTACAGTATGATTGAACTCCGAACCTTCCTTGTTGACGAGCTTGACAACCTGGTTAATAATGTCCATTCTTTCAATCGTATTGAAGTTTCTTCTTGTTACTTCTACAGCAAATTTTAAATCTTTTTTCACTTTGGAAGGATCATGGAAGTGTGGTCCGATGACCAAATTAGCTAGTTTGATCAATTGCTCCATCTTTGCGTTACAGGAATACGTAATCGGGGTCAACTTTTGAACATATCTAGTACGCTTAACCATATTTTTGGGATCTGCCAGATCCTTCATGATGCTTAGCACGAACTCTTCAGGGACAATTGGTTTTCTAGTCTTACAGAAGGTCACACATTCACAATTCAGATCTATAAAAGTCAAAGGGTCTTTCTTCTTTGTCTCTCCTGAAGTTGAATCCTTGTTTGAATCTTCACCCTTTAGTTCTTGTAGTTCTTTTTGATTTGGTCTTCAATTGACAGCTCTTCCTCTCCCTTATTGTCGTCATCACTTCCATTTTCGTCATCATCGATGTCTCCGTACAGTTCTTGTAACTTCTCCTCAAATAAAAGCTGTAATTCTTGAGCAGCTTGACGTTCATGTCTTCTAGAACATGTAGCATATATCCCGGATGTACCAGGATCTAAGAATCCAGTAGATACTTTAAACTATTGTTTGGTTGTTAGTATTTGGAAGACTATGATTCAAATGAAAATTAACATACCTTTTTCTTCTTTTGAGAATTTGCATTCCCACTATCACGATTACGTTTTTCACCCATGGCTGCGTTACTTTTTTATAATTTGTAGAGTATCTTTTCAATGAAACACTGGCTTTTTAAGATGATCTTCTTTAATGGATGCAAAAAAATCCTGAAGTAAAAAAAAATAATTTCTGGAATAAACTTTTTTGTAATAAAACTAAAAAACTTGTCCTTTTAAGAATATCCTAAATTCTTTTTCTATATGCGTACAAACGATTATACTTAAATGATGTTTCAGAAACACTAACGTCTATTGAAAAATTTGGCTATTCTGCTTGCGCTGGAGTCCATTCCGTTGGCTGAATCAGAGTTGAATATGCTGCTACTGTCCATTGTACTATTATCATCATCGTTACCTCCATCTGTAGGTGGTACAGAAGGTTGGATCTTGCTTAATAAAAGAGCCGCATCTTCTTGCCTGATTCTTGAATATTTTCTTAGTCTTATTTCTGGTTCATTATAGTCTTTACCCTGCGCCTTTAATAGTTCTATACATTGCTTCAATTCCATGAATGTAGCCTCTAATGATTTAATATTGTTTTCAAATAAGGTAGGAGCGTCAACACCATTGGCACTTGGAAACGTTGGTGTCGAAGGCGTCATTGGCGACTGGTATCCATTACTGTCTATAACACCTGGAGTGGAGGGGAAAATCCTGGGGATAATGCTTTCTAGATAATTAATATCAACTTCAAAGTTCATCACACTGTCATGTGTAATTATACTAGGTGTATCATGCAATAATATGTCCATAAACTGCCTTGTTAAAGAGTCAAATTCACGAAAAATTAGCAATGTTTGGACGCTGTATGGTAAATTTTGTAACGTACTGGCAAACATCATTTCTAAGAATTGCGCCAGATCAATAATAGAGATATCCGGGTCTTGTCTAACCTCCCTTGTTTGCCAGTCTATTTCTATAGTTTCGAGGATGTCAGATATCTTAGAATCGATTAATTCAATTAACTTCGTTTCCGCGAGCTTTCTGCTCTCTGCAAGATGCTTTATTGAAGATAACCGTATTTCCATATCCGGATTCTGTAAAATATTTTCTCTGGTCATGAAATTGCTGAATTCTTTTGCTGCAATAATGAAATAATCTAAATTAATCAAGATCTGTGCAATTTCTTCTCTTGAAGTACTTTCCAGCTTAGAACGGATCTTTCTATTAACAATATCGTTGAATATGTCATCCATTAACTTCACCAAGATATTGTTCAAGGTGTGTAATTCATGACGGTAAAACGTGGATAGGAATGCAGTTAATTTGGAGTATGTTTTCTTAGCTAAGGTGCACGTCATTGGATATAAAGGGGAAAAGGGCAAGGTTACCGAAAATGGTTCTTCGCTCATGGGATCCGGCAGATTAGGGTGTTCATCTTCCTTCATCCAGCAAATTTTCAAAACTTTTTCATATAATGTCTTATCGTTGATTGACAAAGGCATGAAGTCATCGTCGTTCAACAAGATTTGAAATTCATCATTGAAGGCCTTCAAGGATAGAGAGCAAAACTTCTTGAAGATTGAAATCAAAATGTTGTACAGAGGTTCAATGTTTAATTTAAAATTTTCCAAAATAGCAACATAAATACAAAGGAAATCCTTTAGAGTAATCATATCCACCTCTGTTTCAAGCTTTTTGTCGATGTAGTATTTCAAATATGGCGCTAATCTATCCATAAGCCCATCCCAAAATTCATTCGTGGAGTTATAGTTGTTGTCAACAAGGATAAATTCGGTAGCTTTATTCAAGTTGATATCATATAACAAGAACCCGAGAATTTTCAAGAAATAATCTTGTAAGAAAGATAAATTTAGGCTTTGTGTAAACGCATCATCTGCGGAAATATCATGACCACCCGGTGTGGTACCGCTAGCACGTAATAATGAATTCATCTGATAGTTAGCAGTTTTATTCTTCTTCCAAATCAACGGATACATCAGTTTTGTTTTCCTCAGCTCATATTCTTTATTGAACTCACTGAAAAGGGAATTCAATTCGTTCAAATTTTGGAAAATCATTATGGAATCATGGAAGTCATCCAATTGAAAAAAATTCGTTTAGGTTCAACTTTGCCATAGATGATTCATCTCTCATAGAAATCTCGACGGGGGAATTGAATTTGAAATTTGTCAGTTTCATTTTGGATCTAGTTTCAAGCCATTGTGGCAATAACTCTTCTTTGTAAATCGTCAGAAATTCTTGTCCCGCTTTTATCAAATTCTTCCCCAGATTTAAATTAAGAGAGTTTCTTATTAAATTTATACACTCATCCTTGGTAACTTTTTGCAGGAATGGTATGGAGTTGTAAATTTCAATCAAAAACTGAAAATTGTAATTTTTAAACTCTTGTAGATACAATTTTTCCAAACTATCCAAATTTTGTAAGACTTTGAAAAATTTCCTTTCGGTGATCAACTCTTGACATTTGCTTGATAGCTCTAGGATTCTAACAACTTTAGTAATCAGGATAGTGGCCTCAGAAATCTTTAACGAGATCTTTTTATTGTTGACATACAATTGTTTTTTCACAATTAGTTCATTAGATGATTCACTCAATTTCATTTGAAACTTGGAAATCTCACTCGACAAAGTATCTTGAACCATGTTTTGAATATTTGCAATCTCATCTATCGATGTTTCGAGTTTGTCGTTCATTTGTGAGTCTTGTAACAATTGCAATTCAAGGCCTTGAAAATTATCTTCAATGGAGTTTTCCAATTCATCAATCATGGGTTCCAATTGGCTTTCATCGAGTGAGCTCCTTAAAAAGGGGACCCATTTATCAAACGACTGAGGATCTAAATCAAAGATGTCGTTTTGTCCCAATGTGGGATCGTGCTTCACAGCATTGTTACCGTCAGTGTTGGAATTAGTCCTTTCTGTCCATGATGAATTGTTACCGGATGCTGTAGCGAGTAAAACCTGTTGAAACTCTTTCGAAAGCAATGGCTGGCCCTCTTGATCCATCGTTCACAGCTAACTCGTAACAAATTCCTCAGCAACGTCCCTTTGTTATTGCCCTATTTCTTGCTGAACATATTTATCCTTTTTTATTACATTCTTTTTCTTGCATTTCAAGAGTAATGCGAGAACGAGGAAAAAAGAAAATAATTTATCGTAGTATCTTTATTAAGTATTCTTATGTAAAAAGTGTATATAATATAAGTATGCGCATATACGTATCTAGTGTAGAGTAAATGTCATTGATTAGTAAAGGTTGGTTCCGTTTTCAATTACACAGCCGGGACCATCCTTTGGTTTTTTTTGCAAAGAACCAAGTTCCCAAACGGTTTCGCCTTCTTCGGTTAGTGAATCACAGACAGCCTTGACGTTTTCTTTCTTGACGATCAAGACCATACCGACACCCATGTTGAAAGTTCTTAGAATATCGTCGTGTGGAACATTACCTGCTTGGCCGAACCATTTGAAGACACGGGGTACTTCCCAGGTGGACATGTCCACGCGGGCCTGTAAATGGTCTGGGATTGCTCTTGGGATATTCTCCACTAGACCACCACCTGTGATATGAGCCAAACCTAGTAGCAGTCTTTGTCTGATTGATGGCAACAATTGCTTGACGTAAATTTTTGTTGGTTCAAGGATACCTTCACCCAATGTCTTCGATTCATCCCAAGGACATGGAGCATCCCATGGTAGTGCGACGTGTTGGATGATTTTTCTGACCAAGGAGAAACCATTGGAGTGGACACCGCTGGAGGCAAGACCCAATAGAACATCGCCTGCGGCCATTTCACTTATCTTAGGTAGGATGTCTTGTCTGCATACGGCACCGACAGCAGTACCGTTAGTGTCGTAGTGACCGGGTGGATACATACCGGGCATTTCAGAAGTTTCACCACCCACAAGGGCACATCCACTCTGGATACACCCATTGGCGACACCAGACACGAAATCGCATGCGATTTGGATATCAAGGGCACCAGTGGCAAAATAATCTAAGAAGAACAGAGGTTCGGCACCTTGGACCACCAAGTCATTGACATTCATGGCCACCAGGTCGATACCGACGGTGTTGTGAATGCCTGTCTCTTGGGCAATGATCAATTTGGTACCGACACCATCAGTAGCACCCACTAGTAGGGTTTCTTCGTTTTGACGGAAACCGGCTTGAGCCAAGTCAAAAAGACCACCAAATCCACCAATGTCTGAATCGGCACCTGGTCTTCTGGTGGACCTGACCATGTTTTTGATGGACTGCACGAGGTTGTTACCGTTATCGACGGAGACACCAGAGTCGGCATATGTGATGGCAACCTTTGACGATTCCGATTTTTGGAATGCACGGTATGCGATGTCCTTTCTGTAGTAAGCGTCTTGGAAATGAACGCATTTGATGGCTTCGTATACTGTGTTTACCGCGGTTTTCAAATCTTGAGCAGTGGAAGTCACTGAAAGAACTCTGCCACCGTTGGTCAGTAGAGAATCAGTGGCGGCATCGTATTTGGTACCTGCTTGGAAAATTTGTGTGTGAGGAGGCAACTTGTCAGTGTCCAGAGTGATCTTATGGCCCTTGGCGTAGGACTCAGGATACCCTCCGGCAGCCACTACAACAGTCACGGCGGATCTTGTGCTGTCAATACCGATGTTGACGGAATCCAAACGGTGCTCAGCGGCAGCCAAGAGGACTTGAGCCAAATCGGTTTGGTCGTCGAGCAAGCTCAAAACCGCCTGTGTCTCTGGGTCACCGAATCTAACGTTATATTCTAACACTTCGGGTACGACTTGGTTGGTCTTGGTGTCCTTCACCAGAATCATCCCGGTGAACAGCACACCGACAAAGGGCATACCGTCACGTCTCATCCCATCGATCGTAGGCTTTACGATCTGGGAATCTATGGTCTTCAAAAGAGATGGTGTAGCAACAGGAGCGGGGGCATAAGCACCCATTCCACCGGTATTTAGACCTTGGTCGCCGTCGAAGATCCTCTTGTGGTCCTGAGCTACGGGCAAGTTGAAATGGGAGTACCCATCAACAATTGTGAGCAAGGAGATTTCGTCACCTTCCAAGAATTGCTCGATAACAACCTGTTTGCCGGCGTCTTCACCGAACTGTTTGCTGACCATGATGTCGTTGATGGCCTGGATGGACTCGTCGATATTGGAGGGGATGATGACACCCTTGCCTGCAGCAATCCCGTCAGCTTTGATGACAAAGGCTCTGTCAGGGTGCGCTTTCAAGAACGAAATGGCCTCCTCTGGCTTGGTGAAGACATCATAAGATGCGGTAGGAATGCTATGCTTAGACATGAATCTCTTGGAGAACGCCTTGGAGGCCTCTAACTGAGCAGCTTTTGCGGAAGGCCCAAACACAGGGATACCGACGTTATGGAACACGGTGGTGATACCGTTGACCAGAGGCAACTCTGGGCCTGGGATAACCAAATTGATCTTGTGCTCCACAGCCATCGACTGCAAACGAGAAAAGTTTTCAACGTCTGGGGTAACGTCCCAGTTCACTACGCGCGAGCGGTCCATGGTAGCAGTCCCTCCATTACCTGGAGCGACGTAGATCTTGGCCACGGTGGGTGACTGAGCTAACTTGGTGACAAGAGCATGTTCTCTTGCACCGTTTCCTAAAACGAGAATATTAAGCATTGCGGGGGGAATGGTCTTCTTGAAGTCTAGCCAAGAAGGAAAGGAGAAGAAAACTGTGCTACTAGTGGTGCCTCTTGAGACGGTTAATAGCGGTTGCAATGGCCTCTCTACCTGGTTTAAATACTAACTTCAAGGCCCATCACGCACTCATTATTGCTGTTATTAGTAAGACACGAGTCAGTCGACGATTGTCACCGCCGACGGGGCGAGTCAACTGAAAAAAGTGAAAATTTTTGGAAAAAGAAAGGAAAACAGATAGTATTAACCACAAGAAGAGTAAAAGAGAGTAGTGGAGATTATAATCACCCCAAGTGCCTGTGGCGTTAGTCACCACTGGGCTACTGTTTGCGTTCTTTTGCATTGAATTTGTAGTGGTTATTCTCGTACGCTTGGACTTCGCTCAGTAGAGGAACTGTGCCGAATGGTAATGGAGTCTCTCCACTTGGCGAGCAGTACAGGTCTCTTGTAACCCTGTAGACGGTTTAGTTACGCATGTATATTTGAACTCTTATGTGGTTTTGTGCTGGGAACCTCTTCTCGGGCCTGCTCTGGGCAGAAACGCATAGTAGATCTAGACCACGAACGAAGTATATACGTATAAACCTATTGGACACTCTCTTCTACATCGTACCTCAAGCACCCCCCAGAAACGATGCTACGTGTAACAGCACCAACACTCCCACGTAGTCTGGTCCTCTCGCAGTGCCTTAGGAGGCCGTTGACCATATCTTCTTTGGCAAGCTTCCAGCCCAAGACGACGACCCAGGTCGTCGTCATCGGTGCTGGCCATGCAGGCTGCGAAGCTGCAGCTGCCTCATCCAGGGCTGGGGCCCACACTACCCTCATCACGCCATCGCTGACGGCAATCGGTACGTGTTCGTGCAACCCTTCCATTGGTGGGGTAGGCAAGGGCATCCTGGTGAAGGAGATCGACGCTCTCGATGGGCTGATGGGTAAAGTCACTGACCTGGCTGGCGTCCAGTTCAAGATGCTCAACAGAAGCAAGGGCCCTGCTGTGTGGGGCCCCAGGGCTCAGATAGACAGAGAGCTGTACAAGACCTACATGCAAAGGGAGCTCCTTAACAAAGAAGCGCATCCAAACTTAACTTTGTTGCAGAACAAGGTCGCTGACCTGGTTCTGTACGACCCTGGCACTGGCCACAAAGTTATCAAAGGTGTGCTCTTGGATGACGGCACCCTGGTGGGAGCCGACCAGGTTGTGATCACCACGGGTACGTTCTTGAGTGCAGAGATTCATATTGGTAACAAGCGTATCCCCGCTGGCAGAATTGGCGAACAGCCCACTTATGGCATCAGCAATACGCTGCAAAACGAAGCAGGGTTTCAGCTGGGACGACTCAAGACTGGGACCCCGGCCAGACTGGTTAAAGAATCCATCGACTTCAGCGCCCTGGAGATCCAAAAGGGCGACGCCGTGCCCATCCCCATGAGCTTTATGAACGAGACCGTCTTGGTAGAGCCCTCCAAGCAACTGGATTGCTTCGGTACCCAAACCACGCCACAAATGCACGACTTCTTGCGCGACAACCTGCATCAATCCGTCCACATCCAGGATACTACTATCAAGGGCCCGCGCTACTGCCCCTCCATCGAGGCCAAGATCGTAAGGTTCCCGGACAGATCCACCCATAAGATATGGCTCGAACCCGAGGGATTCGACTCTCACGTCATATACCCTAATGGGATATCCAACTCCATGCCAGAGGATGTCCAGCTACAAATGATGAGGCTTATCCCCGGCCTAGAAAATGTCGAGATCTTACAACCAGCATACGGCGTGGAATACGACTACGTAGACCCGAGGCAGTTGAAACCCAGTTTGGAGACAAAACTGGTCGAGGGACTGTTCTTGGCGGGGCAGATAAATGGTACAACGGGCTACGAAGAAGCCGCTGCACAGGGGATCATCGCAGGTATTAATGCAGGTTTATCGTCGCGACCATCATCTCCACCACGGGAGCAGTTGATCCTACAGAGGTCCCAGGCGTACATCGGTGTGCTCGTCGACGATTTGATCAATAACGGCGTCATTGAACCATACAGAATGTTCACTTCAAGATCTGAATTTAGAATTAGTGTGAGGGCCGACAATGCGGACTTCAGACTGACACCTCTGGCAGCCCAACTGGGAATTGTTTCGCCAGCTCGCCTGAGCCAACACTCTAGGGATAGGCAGCTTTACGACGAGACCATTCGTGTGCTGCAAAACTTCAAACTAAGCTCACAAAAATGGTCCAGCCTATTGCATACCAATATCGCCCCGCAGGCTGAGAACAGATCTGCATGGGAGCTATTTAGATTCAAAGGTATGGATCTACACAAGCTATGCGAATGTGTTCCAGAACTTCCCATTGACGTTCAAGCCATCCCAGCACACATTGCCACCAAGATCAACGTCCAGGGCAAGTACGAGCCTTACATAGTCAAGCAGAATCAGTTCGTGAAGGCCTTCCAAGCAGATGAGAACATGCTGCTGCCGCAAGACTACGATTATTGCCAGATCCCCACACTTTCCACCGAATGCAAACTGCTCTTGAACCGTGTCCGGCCATTAACCATAGGCCAGGCGAGACGGATACAGGGGATCACCGCAGCTGCCCTATTCGAACTCTACCGTGTGGCCCGTAAATCGGTTGTCCAGCCATCTAAATAACCTGACAATTAGCAACTAATACATGTAAATAGCCCATTATATCACTTTTACAGTCGTTCGTAGGATTTCTTACCCGGAAACTGCTTATATCGCTCTTTTAATTCCTGCTTACAAGGGGACTGTAATGAATAAATACAGTGTAAATGATGGAGATGGCCGAGCAAGGGCGAGGCTTATTAGTGCGTAGTTTAATTCACTGTCACTGATTATACTATCCGGATCTGTGTTTCAAGAAGAATTTTTCTTTTGGAAGAGGAAAAAGAACGCCATGTCTGCAGACGAAACGGATGCGAAATTTCATCCATTAGAAGTAGATCTGCAATCTGAAGCAGCAGCAGCCGCTCATTCACGCAGCTCTTCTCTCCAGGGGAAGCCCATGGAGATGAGTATGGATATGGACAACACTCTGTCTCGAAGAAGCGAAGACCAACAGACTACAAATGAAGACGATTTGTTTTTGTTTAACAGGTTACGAGCATCGCAGAACAGAGCTATAGACTCGCTAGAATCGCAGCCACAATATACACCACCAAGTGCCGCCTCAACGGATGTGTCTGCTGAATTTACAAGTTACGCTGCGGTAGCAACATTACCACCTCCTTCTCATCATCAGCAACAACAACAGCAACAGCAGCAGCTTGTCGTGCAAGCTCAATACACACAGGGCCAGCCAAACTTGCAAAATGACACTGTAGGGACAGCCGTATCGGAGCAGCCCTTTTATGTTAATGCTAAGCAATACTACCGAATCTTGAAAAGGCGGTATGCAAGGGCCAAACTAGAGGAAAAATTACGAATATCAAGGGAAAGAAAGCCGTACCTGCACGAGTCTCGGCATAAGCATGCCATGCGAAGACCTCGTGGTGAAGGTGGGAGGTTCTTAACTGCTGCTGAAATCAAAGCCATGAAATTAAAGAAAACAGGAGATAGTGACGATGTTGAGGATAATCATGAGGACAAAAAAATTACTACTAAAATAATACAAGAACAACCACGTGCTAATTCCACCGTGGCAGGGGCAGACGAAAAGACATAGCTCTGTAATATTTCAATGTTAATATCATTCTTAAAAACCAACCAACAATACCTATTTGTATTTTATGATACGGTATCTCTACGACCTATTTAATTTAAATAAAATGTATTTATTATATACATGTGTACTTTACCGACTCTTTTTTTTCCATTAATGTGTACACGTGTATCCTGTGAAAAAGATAGTAAGAGATGATATTATTTTACTTAGATGCTGTCTTCCTTTTCTTGTTTACTCTATCTACGTATAAACAACTATTAGAAAAGAAGAGCTAAAATTCTAATTCATATTTATTTTTCTACCCTCCCAACCCCGCATTAATTACGGTTCAATAGTTGATTCAGTTTTATTTGGTTCTCTTGAGTCAATTGAGGCAAAACTGTATTTAAAAATGTATTCCCCGACATGGCATTGCATTTGTTCAACAATTCAATAACATATAGTCTAACACCATTATTAACATCAATTTCAGGTAATGGGTCGAATGGCTTTTCACTAATACTGACCAATTTACTGAAATGGGAACCAAATGTGGAGATTTCTTCCAAATTATCTAAATCCACGAAATCAGTTTTCAAGTTCGCAATACTTTGTGACGATGCTGTCTCTATAACGGAGTTCATTGTACTTGAAATTAAAGCTGGATATTTGTTTTGGAAGATTTGACCATTTACAACCATGTTCAAAATACCAATCAATGCAATTTTACGGTCTAACAAATTACCAATTGTAGGCAATGTAGTAATAATAAAATTACTCCAGATTTGTTGGAAAAGGCCGTCTTGCACTTCATCAATGAATTGGATAACAAAATCAGAGCCCAATTTATTGGAGATTAAACCTAAAAATACAGTTAACTTCTTGACGTATCTTTCTGTTTTTGAATTCTGTAATCTTTGTAATAGTAACACTGCGATTTGCTTCACGTATGGGCTTAAGCGATTCATGTCAATCAAAAGCATGATGTACTCTAATAGGTCAAACCCATGAACTTCATAAGCCTTCGATGCAATCAGCCTTTGGAAAATACCTAAAACTGGAACTAAATCGGGGAAAATTGAGGAATCTGTCTTTATAAAGCTCTTTAGTAATCTTGTCACAGCAGGAATGTTACCCTTCAATTCCCATACGTTTGGAGCTAGTAAAGGCTGTGCTAATTGTTCAATACTTTCCGGGATTGTTGCAGATCGCTCAACAACAAATGCAATAATTTGAAAAACATATGGTATGAATTCTTGAATATCTTCAGAGAGAATAGTTAAAAACGTTGGCATCATGGATTCTGCGAGTATTGGTAAGTTTTCTCTCTGGGCATAATTCAAGATGACACCAATGGATTCAAAAGTGTAATGGGTAAATCTTGGATTCGATGGATTCTTGGCCATTATCGTTACAATTTCGATGAACTGGGCCAATAATTGAGGAAATAAGGCCTGAATAGAATCCTCTGACGTCTGCAAAACTCTAAAAATTGACCTCATTAAAAATTCGTTTTCAGCTAGTTTTTCAGGTGAGTTACCATGTTTCAATATTAATGCAATAAGATTATTCAGAAGAACTTCGGCACTACTTGAAATATCCTCTTTATGGAAAATAAAGGCAGGCAATGTATTAGATTCTCTGATGGTCAGAATTTTTTCGATAGTAATGGCAGCATACGTATAAACAACGTATTCATCTGTTTGTAGGAAAGTGGCCAAAACAGGCATCAACTCGATCAATTGGGCCTTGTTCAATTGATTTCTAAATGTGTAAATGTATTTGATTGCATCGACCCTCAAAATAATATGGGGAATATTGTTTGAGGTTAGATCAGGTGCGATTTCTCTGGTGAAGAAATCGACTACATCCAATAAAATGTTAGTTGATGAAACACCAGCATTGGTAATATTCCCATTAATGGCCAGTGCAGTGAATAGATAAATATAGAGATCCTTAAATTTCCAGTTTTTGGATGGATCACTCATATATTGTTCGACAAACCCCTTCATATGAGCCAAAAATATATTTGTCACTAATGCTTCATTTTTTTCCTTTAATTCCTTCAAGAAGTCCGTACAAGCTCTTCTTCTGGTGTCTGTATCTGAACCTTCCAAATCTCTACGGATGTATTCAATTGGATCATCTTCAAATAATTCGACATCTTCTTCACGTAATGTGACATTTGGCAAAATGATCTGTTCTGTTATGTTATTCATGGCGGATTCATTGTTAAAAATTTCGAAATATTTTGGGATACGTGTTACCGCGGTCAAAAACGACAGAGATTTGGATACTAAAATATCATATTTTGGTTGCGTGGACATTGAAGTTAAAAGATTCCAGGTGATTTGAATGAACTCATTGATCATAGGTCCAAAAACGTCTTCATACCTTGTTGTGTATAACTGTACCAATTCTTGAATTGAAGACTTCACTTTTATTAAAACAGACGCGTGTTCAGTTTCATCGGGATCCTCCAATAGCGGATTTGAATATGATAAATATTTATGAAAGATACCCATACCAATCTGGATGTTATCCTCGAAAAATTCCGGTATATCTTGGCAATTGAAATCATAGTATAGTTTAATTAATACTAGTAGGACGTCAAACAACATATTCAACATTGCCTTATTATTCTCGTTTGCTGTTATTTGTTCGTCAACGGTTTTCAGTAAATTTAAAAGTGGCGCTGTGAATACATCAAGAACAAGCTTTATTTCCAAAAAAAGTTCGTCCGATCTGAATAAAGGTCTCCATCTTTTGAAGATAGAATGTGCCACTGTAAGAACACCTTTATTAGTTACCATATCATCATTACTTAATCTGGAGGCCAAATCGTTTAAAAGTGTAGGCCATCTGTCAGGAAAATCAGAGTCTGCAATACTGGAAATCGCCTCTCCAATTTGAACTTGCAAATTATTTGGCAAGGTTATCATTAAGGGAACAATTTCCTTTTTGATTAGTTCAACATTCTCAGCCGGTAGTAAATGGTTACCGTTTTCATCCACCCACTTCCGTTTGATAAAGTTTTTGAAAAACAAAGCACCAGCTAATCTGGTAGACAATGGCAAGTTGGTGGAAGCAATAACATGCAATAGTGTTAAACCAAACCCATCTTGCGTCTCCAACTGTTTTAAATTCCTTTCGGATACCTTAGCTGTGGATGCAACTACTGATTCGGCCAAAAATTTAGCCACAGTCTCCAAGTCGGACATCCTGCTATCTCCTTTTCCGCAATTGAGTGCCAACAACAATACTGGTCGTCTTTGCCACTTTTGATCTTGTGTTTATACTTTGTTCGACATTTTTTTCTATTCCATCATCCCTGCAACTGAAAAAGTGAAAAAAAACAACATCCCAGCCGGCAGGGTAATATGTATATGACGAATTAGCAACTGTATATTATTAGCGTAATATAGCATCTTGAAACCTATTGCTAGTTTCTGGAAGGGTCTGTGCCCACTTATGAATCTCCTGATGGGGCTCGTTTGAGGGAACGTAAAGCCTTATGCCCCGTAAATGAGTATCTTTCCCGTTTTCATGATTGACAGGAAATAAAAGCCTTATGAACTGGCATTTCAGTAATTGGTCGTCATCTCGATTATCCGGAAACCTCAATGCTACCCATCCGTTCACGTTCCTTACTTCGAGCATTTTGTAAAGCGTCACATCCGAAGGACTGTGTCCCACATACATCTTCACTAAGCTCGGCGCATACGACTCGTCTGAGATCATCGAGAAGAAGAGCGCCATGACACAGATGTCCATCCTCTTGCTGAACATTATATCTAGTTGATGCGGCTGGCCCCCATCGCTCTGCCAGAATGTGTCGTAGTTATCGTCCAGGGCAAACTCGACTGGGTTCCCCAGTTTGAAAGACGAAGGCTTCCATAGTGCCAAGTGCGTCGCGTTGATCATCCTTGCCGAGTCCAGGAGTTGTAATCCTTGATGGAACATATGCTGCAAGTTTTCAGGTGTGAGATTCTGATACTGGGCCTCTTCTTGGAATCCGTTCACATAAACATCCCTGGTGGCGGCGTCTACTACCCTGTCATCTAATACTAGCACGGGAGGCTTGCTATGGCGACTCACCACGGGCCTGATTTGCTCCCGGGGTGCCAGTTGGTCTAGCATCTTGTTCATATCCGATGGGTCCATCATACGATTGTTTGAGATTGTTTTTATTTTGCCACCTTCTTTTATCAGTATGTTTGAGAGCTAAACCTTTCTGTCCATTTATCGACGGCGCTTATTTCGCCGCAATTTTTTTTTCTATACTACTTGCTATATATTTTACAACTATTAGAATCTAGCCAAATTGACTATAAAAGAGCCTCTGAAAGGGCTTTGCGTTCGTTGTCAGACAGAGATTCGTAGATGCAGTGGAAACCGCTAACATCTTTGCTGGCAACTTCTTTGAAAAACCCTACTAAAATCTCCATAACGGATTCCTTCACGTCCATGAGCCCTGTGATATCTTCAGAGTCGTCCTCTTCTCCTCCATCCACGTCGTCGCCTATATAATCCTTTAATTTCTCGTAGTCTAGCACGTCGTCCACGTCTTCCCAATCATCATCGTCGTCGTCATCGTCATCGTGGTCGTCGTTGTCGTTGTTTGCCGCATCTTTCGTGATATCAGTCGTGATCAATTGTTCTGGATTAGGCTGTTTGTTTTGGAATCCTAATTCGGAAACAAAAAGTTTGATGATCTTGGTGTAGAGTGGAACTTGCACGTATTTGTCTGGCATTTTCTTGGCCATTGATCTTGTGATGATCAGGTCGCCATCATACGGTATTAAGTCGCCATTGACCGTCAGTTTATGCAACCTCGCATCGTCTAGGAAGAAAAGTTTGATCAAGGCAATAATATTTTCTTTGATTCTCCTTTCACCTCTGACGATTTCAAAGCTTTCCATCCATTTTGGCATCACTAATGATAGAGCATCTATGTTATCAATTTGAAAACTGGATAAGAAATCTACTGTTTGTTTAGGATCGTTGCATGTTAAAAAGCACAACACCGAGAACAGGTTTTGTTGAGTGGAGATGTTCTGTGCTTTAACCAATCTTACCACGACGGCTTGCAGAATTCTCTCAACCAATGGTTGAATCTCTCCTGAAAACCTTGTAAAGATGGTAACCACCAATGACCCGACGTTCATGGCTGCCGAGTCTGATACCTCCAAAGACAACAACCTTTCTAAAACCTTCATGATATCCATTAGTCTTGATTCCATAACCTGGGTATCCGTGTTCAAGATTAGGTAGCTAAATGCCTCCGTGGACAATTGCAGTGTTTCATCTTCAGTCGAGTACGCCAATACTTTAGCTAATGGTTCAAACAAGTGTTGATTTATTTCATTTGGTAAAAATCCATTAATAGGTTTTTTCTTCAAAAAGACAGTAATGAATTCTAAGACTAGTGATAGCAATGGTGAGTATTTATAGTTGTTCGAACTATTGGTTTCCAGGACGTTGATAAATGATGGGAGGCACAGTTCAATGTAACTCATATAATTTTCCATAGTAATGTTATCCAACAGCTTCTCCAAACATTCTTGACTTTGGACAACAACTTGTACATTGGCAGGATCCTTGGATGAAATTGTAAACACTAAATGAAATTCTGCTTGTAAAACTTGTTCCTCATGATGAGACTCTTTGGTATTACAGCTGATCACTTCATTCAGTACTTCCATGATGGTTCCATTAGTGTCTTCTTCAGCATCATCGCTAATCTCATTGATGATTTGAATTATTTTTTCTTGAACTTCTGTGCAAGCTTCTGGGCCAAGAACCGAGTTTAGCTCTGCAAAATAACAGTAGTAGGTAAATGCTATTAATACAGCGGATTTAACAAGCTCTTGAGAATACTTTAATGCCAAATCTAAGCTTGCTTTTAAAAAGCTTGATGTCAAGGATTTGATATCTGGTAAGACATCGATAAACTTATCTAAAACTTTGGGAATAATTAAGATTAAACGCGCCAACGTCAGTTCGTCTATTTCTGGTGATATTAATTCATTCCGCAAGTTTTCTATCATGGATTGCGAAGATTGAGTAATATTTTGGCTGGTTATCTCATCATCGTTAAGCAGGATACACTGTAATAAATATAAAAGAGATTCTAAGGATTTGTAATTGGTAATATTTTCTTCGATATCTTGGAAAACAATATCAAACATTAAGGACAAATTTGGATCTGATAATGAAGTAAAAAATTCAGAAACCTGGTCCCTAACGTTATACGAGGCTGCTAAGCCGGTCTCCTTGGATACAAAGGAATTAAAATCGCCTATCCATAATTGGGTTGTATCGTAATCCACTCGGCATAGGGTGGTTAAAGACTGTATAATAAGTTTCACCTCTTCAATAGTAAATGGAATCGCGCAGACAGTTGTTAAGAATTCCACAATATAAACAGAACAAGTTTGGACTGTTTCTAGAAAGTCTTCATTTTCAGTAGGATTGCCATCTACATTCACAAAGGCAATGTTTTTTAAATCTTCGGCTGCTATAAGCTTAAACTGTACTTGCAATTCCTTTGGGAAATGCTTTTTAGAGAAGTTATTTTTGATAAACACTAAATTCTCATATATTATGGATCTGAACTTTGATTGAGAAATAACATCTTCATTGACCAAATCCAAGGCTAATAATTGCCCTAACCTTTGTAACGAAGTAGACAAGCACTGGATGATAAAGTTATTTCTTGATTCATCGTCATGTCTATCGTGCGAACTCATTTGTGAAAGGCATGCTTTGAAAAGTTTTAAGGCAGCAATCTTAGCTACAAGATTGGAAGTTTCCATAGTCAAGACTTTGAAAATAATTGTTACTGTCTCTAAACCAATCCCGCCTTCGAAATACATTTCTTCAGAGACAACGTCATCATAAATTTCATTTAACAAAGACATTGCATTTAGTGAGTACTGCTGTGAGATAGCATCGTAAATGACAGTTAAAAGTTGTGGCCATTGATCCGGAAAATCAACAGCTGATATTTGGACAATGCAGTAAGAAGCGCCGTTTTTGATCTTAGTATTTTCATTGGCATTCAAGCATAATTTCAGTAAAGCCTCGCGAATGAACTCTTTGACATTCAAATCAACGTTCGAAGTAGAACGGTAGGATTCAAATCCAGGGCTCCAATACATGGTTATCAGTTTCCTTAAGGACAACAACGCAAATTGCCTCGACTGTAGAGAAGTTTGGTGATGCAAGGCCACGTTTGCCAATGATGTGAACACTTGAGAGGCATCTGAATCGCACCATTGTAATAGCTGTGCCTCCGCAGCCTCTCTAGTGTGGTTATCAGATGATTGTGCACCTGTTATTAAATGACTGATATCCATTTTGGGCTGCCGATACTACCCTAATATTGCCTATAGACTTCAAAGTCTGTGAATACACAAGCCAGTATAGTATACATATTTTTTTTTTCATTATCTATTGAGCTGTAACGCGTTAATTAAACAAAAGGTTGGTTAAGACTTTGTTATAGGGGTCTAAGAGATTTTTCATTTCACCTGGTAAAAGAACAGATTCGTGAACTGAGTCGAAACACATTGGCTTCCATTTTTGTCATGGATACTGAAGGGGCTTCTTTAAGTGAGCAACTGCTAGACGCAGCCAGAAGAAATAATTTGGATTTACTAGAAACTGTATTTGATAGCTTGGATGATGATCCTGAGAAGATTGCGAAGCTTATTAATGAGTCCAAAGAACCCTTGGGGAACACGGCGTTGCATTTATGTTGTAAATATGGGTCCTGGGAAGTTCTTGACAAGATTCTCGACCAAGACGGTGGGATCGAGATAGATCCTCAAAACGATGTTGATGGCGACACTCCACTACACGTTACAGTTAAATATAGTCAAGAAGAGCCTGAGCATGGGACATTTATTGCCAGAAATCTTATTGAAGTGGGTGCCGACCCTAGGATCAAAAATTACAACAATCAAAAACCTATCGATTTGGTCCACGGTGACGAATTAGATGAATTGATTGATCTTTTACAGGGTGCTGAATTGGCCATTGATAGTAATAACGGATTGGCTGATAAAGATGAAAGCGAGGAAATTATAGATGATGGTCCCTCGGATGATGACGAAGACGATGATAAAAACTGATAAAATAAGCAATGCCAGTGCTAGAAAGGAGGTAAGATAAATGAATATAACTACACTTTGGGTATATAAATCTTTTCTACGTTATATATGTATTCCTTTTGAAGATCATTCAAGCTTATATGTGCATTTATGCATGTATCACTTTACATCATCTGTTTTGGTGGGAATCCAGCCATCGGGAGATAAGACATTCTTTATTGAGGTGATCAATCGGTCTCGCTCTGTTTGTTGAGACTTGAATTGCAAGTAGCTCGTGTCCTTATATTCAGGTCTTATCTGAGTGAATAATTCCCATTGTGCAAATCTGCTCAGGTGTGATTCACAATGTTTCCTTAGTGGTTTGCAAGGTTTGGTATAAAAACCATTCTTCATTCCATTGAGAATAGCTTCTTCAATGGTGGAGTCGTCCATGAAGAGCTTAGTACTACACATTAAGCTAGGAACACTATTCTCATTCTTCTTATCATCATAAAACGGCGTGTCGCAGTTTAAGAACTCGAATCGATGGCTGCAAGAGGGTAAACGATTATGAAATGATTGCTCTAAAGTGTGCCTTGTCTTGTCATCTAAACCAGGAATCACTATATACCTTAAGAACACAGGTTGCGCAAATAATGCGGAGTTTAGTGAATTCAATATCGACGACAATTGTCTCATCAATAATTTGTCAGAGCAAGATTTGGATAAAGTGATATTAGAATCATATCTTCCTGGTTTCGTTCTAACAACATTTTTCCTGTTGAAATTCAAACGCCCTCTTAATATTGTCTTTACATTAGGATTAACGTATTGAAATATATCATTATCATCTATTTCGAGAAAATCATCATCACTTCTGCAATTATCGTTCAGGAAATCCATACTCGCATCACCACATGGCAATCTTGAAATATACAATGCCAGTTTCCACTTGTCTTTCAATTTAAATTTCGGCGGTATTTCGTTGTTGCTTTCAATCAAGTCGTCACCATTTGTCAAATCCCAATTTTTAATACGGTTCAAAAAGACTGTATTAGCACCTCTTAGGGCCAAAATTTCCGCATGACAATCATGTAGTAGCTTCCCTCCGCTTCTTTGCAATTCAGAGTCTGGTAGTGCCTTTACGCCAGTGGCTATAGAAAGCACTTTTATATCGTCAACACTAACATCCCGGTCGATAGCTGCAACACCTGCTAGTATCGTCCACTCTCTAATGCCTGTGGGTCTGGTCACTGGCCTACAGACAGCTTTTAGTTTTGAATACTCGCCGATCACTTTCCTTGATATTCGTTCAGCTAGTTCATCCGTAGTCGCCATGATGTCAAGTTTCCTATTCAATTCTTTTTTTCTTACTTCGAAGTCTTTTCCTCATTATCTGTGTTTTTTTTTCTTTACATCAAAATAATGATCTTATTATCTCTTATTTAATATATATACATATATATAAACGTAATTTTACAAACACAAAACATGAACTTACATTATTAGAACTTAAAGTCAAATTTGATATCCAGCTCACCAATCATACGCTCCAACCCACCAAGGCGTCTAAATTGGGCCAAAAGCAATTCTTTCTCACGTCTTTCCTTAGTTTCTCTATCCTCTTGCAGCTTCTCTTGTTGAGCCATTTCTTTGGCTTTCGCGTTTTCTTCTTTTTGTATTTCTTGATAGTAAACTTTTGTTCTGGTCTTTAATCTGCTAAAAGGGTCACTCTTCGAATCGAAATTGCTAACGTCTTCTTTCTTAACATGTTCTGCATTTCTGATGTTACTTATATTCAATTTTCTGTTTTTTGAGGTTAATTCGCCCAATGTCTTGATATCTGATTGATCGTTTTCATGATGCTTTTCGTACACAGACATTCGTTTTTCAAAGTTTCTTAATTGAGCAGAGTATTTAGCAATATCTTTTTCATTATTTGTCTCTCTAGCATATTGTAATTTTTCTCTCAAGACAGTTTTTTCCAACACTGCGTTGGTACCGGAAAGTTTTTTATTGAATTGCATTCTATGACGAACAACCTCATCTGTAGTCTTGTCAGTTAGCGGAGTATTGACGAAATCTATGACTTCTTTTGTTTTATTGCTTAATGTATGTAAAGAGGGTTTAACCATTTGTGAATTATCCAATGCCTTAAAATATCTTTGGTATTCATCGTCGGCAAATAAACCATCACTGAAATAATTCATTTGGAAAACTTTTCTATCTTTACCTTGTGTAACACCAAAATATTGATTGGTGAAGAATTTACCCATATTGTAGGGCTTTTGCAAAAAAATTCTTTCAATTCTGACCATACGGTAAGAAGTTTTACCGGTACGTTTGTCTGTTCCGACATTAACTCTACCATAACAACCTTTTACTATATCTTCAAACCCAGGATAGAAACAAAATTTTGCTACAAAGGAACGGCCAATCCTTAGTTTGTTGAAATCAGATATTTCAGGGTCCCTATCCAATTCATCTTCTTCCTCTTCTGCCCATTCAACCTCTTCCTCTCTTTTTGTCGTATAGGCCCTTTCTGTCAAATGGGTTATATTCTTCGTCATCTCCATACTCGCTTCCTTCATCGTTCTTATAGTCATCTTCTCTGTATTCGTCTTGATCATCTTGTTCGTCTTCGCTGTCGCTATATTGGCGATTTTTCCTTGCTCGCTGTTTCTTTAATTGCGAAAGCTTAGAAGCCTTGATATCAGAATGGCCAGTAGCGTGTGTCGATCTTGTAGACGTCCTAGTCTTCCTGGAATCTTCGTCATCCTTGGCTCGTTTCCTTTGTTGCTGTTCTTTCATATCCTTTCCACGCGCTCTGAATAATTTTCTTTCCTGGTACTTCTGCATAATCTGGGACCTTTCAAATAATAGAGTTTCGCGTTCCATTTCAGGTAGAGACTCCAAATGCTCTCTATCACTTTCATCCTTATATTTCCCTTCCAGGGGAAATGGGTTAGGCTCCACTTCTTCTTCTTCCTCGGACCCGTAGCCTGTATTCCCCACAGAATAAGGATTGTAATCATCTTCTTCCTCATCATCATCTTCTTCTTCTTCCTCTGCACTACCAACTTCGATCCTTCTCTTCTTGGAAATCGATTGGTCATTGTTTTTGGCCCTTTTGGCAGATGTTGAGGTCAAAACTTGATCTTCTTCCTCAGATTCATCGGCACCAGCCAAAGCTAACAAATCTTCATCTAAGTCAGACATTTATATAGCGTCGTAAGTAAATAATGGGGTTCAATAATACTTTTTCGTATCGCTACACTTCTTTAAAACTCTACAAAGTTTGCTTATGTTTTCTATATACTCATTACTGACCATTTTTATCAAAAGACGAAATTATTCAAATCTCAGCTCCGGGTAATAAGATTTTTGAAGCTCTTTAAACAGAATGCTTTATAGTTGAAATATACTGAATACGTACATTAATTATGGGCCAAGCTCACCATTGAGTGTCCTATAAGTTTGGGGCTATCGAAAAAAGAGTGTTTTGGTCCAGAAAAACGAATTTCTGAAAGATTGCGTAGAAAATAACATATATACGAGTATATATTACTTATATAATATTTATTTCTTAGCACCGTACTTGTTAACGGATTTACCATCTGGGATGGTGAAAAAGACGTATGGCTTACCATCCTTTGGTAAAGTGTCTAGTCTGAAGTAACCCTTTCTCTCAAATTGAACGATATCGCCAACCTTCATGTCTTTAACATTCAAATCAGCAATAGCATCAGTGTGGAACTCGGTTTCAGGAGTCAAGAAATCTTCGAAGCTTTCGTCCTCTTCCAATTTGTCCTTGGTGAGCAAGTGGTCGAAATCAACTAAATCGATAGGTACAACATCCTTGGTATCGGCTAACCAAGTTAACTTATGCTTGGTCTTCTTGAAATCACCTTCCAAGTGCAATTTAGCAACCATAGAGCCGTCATCATTCTTCTTGGTAATGATAACGTTACCCCAGTCCATTAAAGTGACTTCTTCATCAACATCAATGACGTTGGCATCATCCCTGTCAACGACAATGTCCTTGTAGTAAATGACCTTCTTTTCACCAACGGCTGGGTTTTTCTTATGTTTTGGTTTCAATTCGATCTTTGGTTCTTGAGGAGCTTCAGCGCCTTCCAAGTGAATTTTAACTGGGTTGACAACAGCAGTGTGTCTTGGAGCAATTGGATCAATGACCTTCTTGTTGAAAGCCCAAATCAAGTTCCATTCCAAATTGATAACATTTCTGGATGGACCTTGAGATAAGACGAAGTTTCTTAAACCTTCAACAGTCATACCTCTTCTTCTCACACCTCTGACAGTTGGGAATCTTGGATCATCCCAATTGCCGACTAAGTCCTTGTCAACCATCCATTGCAACTTTCTCTTGGACAACAAAGTTCTAACAAAGTTAATACGAGCGAAATCCCAGATGTGTACCTTTCTCAAACGCAAAGCTTGTAACATCCAGTCATATTGAGCATTACGGTCTCTGTACTCAATGGTACGGAGCGCGTGAGTAACACCTTCAAGAGCATCAACAATAGGAACACAGAAGTCATACGTTGGGTAAATCTTCCAGGTCGAACCAGTTCTGTGGTGAGGAGTCAAGTTACATCTGTAGATAACAGGATCTCTTAAAGTCTTGTTCAAAGCCTCGTAATCGATCTTGGCACGAACACAGTTCTTCAAACCTTCTTCAGTACCGTTCTTCATTTCTTCAGTAAAGATTTTTAAGTTTTCTTCAACGGAGCGGTCTCTTCTTGCAGAAGCAATACCATCCATACGTTCCTCTCTCATCTTTTCAGTTGGAGTATCGTCACAGTAAGCCTTACCATCTTTGATCAATTGAACACAGTAATCGTACATTTCTTGGAAGTAGTCGGAAGAGTAGGTTATTCTGTCACCTTTAATACCTAATAGTTCAAGATCTTCCAAAATGGAATCCTGAAATTCTTCCTTTTCCTTCGATGGGTTGGTGTCATCGAATCTAATGATCATTTTACCCTTGTAAGCTTGAGCAAAATACTGGTTCAGCAAAGCAGCCTTAGCGTGACCAATATGTAAGTATCCAGAAGGTTCAGGTGGGAAACGAGTGACAACTTGACCTACCTTGGCATCTGGTAGATCAATTTCGAAGTTAGCCTTGTGAGTTTCCTTCTTCTTACCCACATTAGCATTCTTCTTTACTTCTTGTAAAGATTTGGTCAAGAATTCATGTGCTTCACCGAAGATTGGATCCATTTCTAACAAAGTGTACCAACGAGAGACGTTAACATCAACCTTGTTCTTGATGATAGAACCACACATACCATTAGATCTCAAAGCACCCCAGCATGCAACATCAGCAGCGGAGTATTTCAAACCACCAAGAATGAAAGTTCTCAAGTTCAATTGAGTGTCCAATGTTTCCAATGATTGGGACAGTTTACCGAAGTTCTTAACGACTAATTCTTCTTGAGCCAATTTAACCCATTTGGCAACTTCCTCCTTCTTACCGTTATCGAATATGGCAGCAAATTTTCCTGTGATTTTGCTGAAAACATCTTCAGTGGCATCGTCGAGTTTCGCTGCAGGAGCTTTCTTGTCATCGACGAATTCAACAGCAATAGAGTTTGGAGCTAACGCATTCACAATACGAGCTGCGATCAATTCAGCATAGGCAACCGCAGAAGTCTTGCCGTTTATAGTTAGAGTAGATGGCATCTCAATCCCTTCTGTGTCTTTTTTTTACTTCTAGAAAAGCTTAGTACTGCCTATTATGACAATCTCTTTTCAAATATCTTCCTTTTTGCATCCATTTAATGAAAAAAAAATGACCGATCATTCGGGTAAACTGAAAATTTTGTTTTCGAGATATTAAGAAGAGATGAGGTAGGTAGGTATTGTTACGTCGTTAGCATTACCTTGATACAATTGAAGGTAACGACATATTGAGCTGAGTGTAGCGTATTCTAATGGGTGTAAGCGCGAATTTGTTTGTAAAACAAAGAGGATCGACAACTGCTTTGAAGCAGCCAAAGGAAATAGGATTTTATTCAAGGACTAAAGATGAAGAATATTTAGTGAGTGATGATACAAACTTAAATTACTACTACCTACCGGATGCTGAACTGGACAGAAAGCTGGATCTTTCAGCTGGATTTCAGAAATTTAAGGACTACTACAGAGATTTCGAAGACAGATGTTCCCTACGTGGGCTATTAGAGACTATAGAAAGTACTGAAAGGCATAAGGGAAAAAAACTCAATGTTGATATCATCACCTTTAGGGGAATTGCGAGAAAACTAATATCTTCTGCGTTTGATTCTCCAGCTTTCAACGCAGTGAATCTCCGTATAGTTTCATTCAATGGTCAACTTTTTATCAAGGAGGTGCCTGAGGCTGTCGATGTAGCCAAACCAGCTTCTGCAGCTGGGGCGGTACCTAACAATAATCAAGAATTAAGTGGATTTACCGGATACAAATTTGAGACGCTGGCTACACTTTCCAATCCCTTGCAGTATACACCTCGTGAAGTCATAGAAAAAAGGACTAAACGGATTGTGTCACATGGGGATGAATACATTAGTGTTGTGAGAACCGGTGTAGGTAAGTGCAAACTGATTCTTGGTGCAGAGGTAGACTGTGTGTTCGACTTCAAGGAAAACGGTAAGGATAATTTAAAACATTATGCTGAACTGAAGTGTACACAGCAAGTTATGAACGTGTCAGACACCCATAAGTTTGAGCGGAAACTGTTTCGAACTTGGCTACAGTGCTTTTTGGTCGGTATTCCGAGGATTATATACGGATTCAAAGATGACCATTATGTATTAAAGACTGTGGAAGAGTTCTCAACAGAGGAAGTACCTGTTTTGTTGAAGAACAACAACCCGCAAGTAGGGAGCTCGTGTTTAGAAGCTATCAAGTGGTATGGACTCCTTACTGAATGGCTTCTGAAAATGATTTCAAGAGAAGAGGATCCGCATGCTCGGATAAGAGCATTCAAGTTGGTTTTCGAAAATAATCACTTGAAATTATCTGAAATCGAAGAAAACGATGACGAGTATTTAGGTTTGGTTGATGGTGAAAGTATATTAACTAATGGGTTCAAGGAATGGAGAAAATCGTTAAAGGAACAGTGAGTCATGTTTTTGCTATCGCATTTTTTTGTTCAGAAATTTGATCTATAAGAATATATATGTGTATGAAGATAGATGTACTTATATACACTATGCAATGTGAACAGGTTTTGTATCTTTATGATTGAAATAGACTCTGTACGACCCAAAACTTGTATTGGCCACAAATATTATACCTATGATGCTGATTAAAATGAAAAGGAAAGATCGCAAACTGAAGGCCTCAAAGAATGCATTTATCACTCCAGCCAACGTATGAGCCCATGCTTTGGCCCACTGATGGTCGGAACCAGGTACTACTTCATGGTTCATGCATTCGGCCCACTCATTGCAACGTACCTCTAATGCGGGGACCCTCATAGGCGGGTCGCACTGGTTTCTAATATAGTTGGATTTACAAGTAGCAATCTTGTCCAACGCTTCTCTAACATCGTGTTCCAGTTTCCAATTAACATCGTTTCTAACCATTAATATAAACTTAATAACAAGGGTCAAAATTATTAGTCCTATAATGAAATTGAAAAGTATCTGTATGTAATCCGCGATTAAACTTGGGTTCAGCCAGATGCTTTGTCTAAGTGATGTAATATCCTGTTGAGGCCGTGTTTCACCTTTCATCACGCCATTTTCTGGTCTTCGATTGGCAATAGCATGACTCGGTTCTCTTGAAGTACCTCTAAGTTCCATCGTGAGCATATCCGGGAAGATGGAACACTAAGATCGCTTTTATAATTTACCGATTCATCTTCAGTACCAGTAAAGGAATTGCATTTGTCGGTAACCACCAAATGTTTGATTGTCGGGTAATAGCGTCAGGCTAGCTTTTAGAAAAAATACATAAATAGAGATTACAAATAGCGTTACATATTATAACGTAAGTGGGTGATTCCCCATATCTATAGAAACAAGGTGTGGCCTTCTAGCGCAATCGATATCCTTAGGTCTCCCAAGTTTCTTTCCTGAGCTAAAAATCGTAATTCCTCGAGTATGGTCAGTCTTGGGTCTCTTTTGGCCGGGGTTGTCTTGACATGAGTGACGATGACATTCAGCCCACTTAGTCCTTTGCTACTGTTGTATAGAGTGTTCAAATTAGATAGTTCATTGATCAAACATGTCGGAGACAGATGCCCATACAGCTGTTCTGGTTTGAAAGACAAAGGACAAGAGCATTCCACTAATATGCCCTTGAGATGCAAAAGTGGTATATTCTCGGCGACGTAAGACCAAAAGTCCTCTAGCAAAGATTCTTCTAGGCCTGCGTGGTCCTGTTCAACATCTCCACAAACAACTAGGCAGTCTTTAGTTTCCCTGTCTCTAAAGATATAAAAAGTGCTGTATACTGGTGCGCCGGTTTTGACGCCTATCCCGTGATGAACCTTGAACGGTACTACATCCCAAGGGAAGATAGTACACTTATGAACTTCCTTGGAGTTCAAATAGCTTAACTTCAACTTTTCCGAACGTTCGGCAGTTAAATCCGGCCACATTAAATCGTTGAACACATGTCTTTGCAGGGCGTCAACTGTGTGTGGTAAACCCCATATAGTTTTCTTTTTAGTGTTCTCTTGCTCATATATTGAAGGAGAATTTATTACCATTCCGCTAATATGGTCAAAATGTGGGTGCGTGATATAGTAGTCGGTAATCCCTTGGAACAACTTGTAAGCTTTATTTGTCGTATTTGCATCCTCAAAATGTTCCCCATGCCTCTTTAATGATTGCAGCAAAGATCTAGATAAGCCCCTCTGTATGCTTAGTTTAGAATTAACAAAAAATTCTATTGGTTCTCGGTCATGTTCATAGAAACTTGGAACAAGCTCGTCATAATCTTCATTGTCATTCCACTTTTGGGCCAACATCTCTCTTAATTGATGCATTCCGGCGCCACCATCGACAGCTATTAACGCTGGACTTTCTGCCCTCACAGGTCTGAGAATAAAGCTTTGCGTGCCATATTCAGAAGGTCCTCCATTGGCTCCAAGTACGATTATTTCAAATACGACCATCGAGAGGAATACCTATCAAAAAAAAGGGATGAAATAGAAATACTTCTGGGAGAAGCTTGTGTCAACTGAAAAAAAGGAAACTCAGGCTCTGCTTACTTCTAAAAAAGTAAATGCCTTCCCTTCACTATTGAATCTTTTCACTCTCACGTCATCTGAGCTGGCTGAAACGCATACCGTCAATTAATATCCCTTTATCCGTGCGCTATTTTTTTCGGGGTTGTTTATTGTGACAGATGTAATATTATACACGTCGACATATACTATATGTAAATTCGAATATAGTTAAAGTATAGAGGAGTAAAAGTGAGTGGGCATATCCTTTATTGACTCTATACGTTTTTAAAAGAACTACCCATGAGTAACATACCGCAATATTGTCTAATCAACAAGTCGAGGAAGAAGAGGAGGAAGAATAATCTCGCCGGGTAATAAGGCTACAAAGGATATCTACCATTCTAAGGTTAGCAACTTTCTCAGACGTGACATTTGTGAACCCGTTAACAACTCAACAGCTTGACTTTGTTCTTGTATTACAGCCATGAAAAATTCCTGCAGACTGTACGTTCGATAGATTTTTCGTACTAAAAGAATGTTGAACCCCAACTCTAGAAGAATATCATCATTTGCAATATTTTCATCTTCCTCATCGTCATAAGAAAGTGCCCACTTTGTAATGAAGTATTTTATCCAGTCAATTAATACTTCCATATCTTCATAAATGAAAAAGGCTTCAATTCGTGGATGCAATAGATAGAACCTAACTTTCCAAAAGAGATCCGGGTCTACTTTTTGCAATATTTCAGGAAATTCCACAATTATTATAACTCTGTGGAATTCGGTTAACAGGTCATTTATTGTCTTACTGTAATATAGCGATCCATTGTCCTTAAGCTGCAAAAATCGGTTTATTTGAATTTTAAGTAAGCATGTTGAATGGTCTATAATGAAGTCGCACTCGCCGAAGTAAGGCTGATCGATGAGATCTAACTGAGAATTTTGACATAATGCCTGGATCACTTTGTGGTTTTCCATCATCTTATTTGTGTTTACAGCGATGTATTTACTTTCGATATCATCTTTGAATATCGAATGGATTATCAATGAACTATCGAATGACAATTCTCTCTTGTCGTTGCAGACAGATTTAGTGATTGAAGTTTCCATTGGAGTGTTTGCGTATGTTCCAGAATTCATTAAATACGAAGTAGACGATATATTTCTAGCACTACTGCCATGTTCTTTGTGCTTTTTGAATTTTCTCTTCGTGGCAAGTATGGATATCAGTTCATTATCGATAAAAGATCGCTTTTGAGGGGCCAACGAAGTGTTGATATCGGCTTTGGAAGATGAGAGGTCATTGTCTTTTTTAAGTCCAAAGTGCAGTTTACTGTTACATCATTTCTTTCACTTTCTTCAAATGAAGTGTTTTCAGTGGTGTTTTCAGTGGTGTTTTCATTTGGTACACCCACTGCAAGCTTTATAGTGCCAAATTGTTTCCTTTGATTATCAATGAGGTCGAGGGAACTGGAACTTAACTTCTGAAATCTCATTTTTATTGGTTTGATCGAGTATCCTTCTTCATTTATGATGTCGTTTTCCAATATTGTATCCCAAGAGTAACTGCAGAATGTCTTTAAAGGATCCCAAACCAGGACCTTCAAATCACCTTTGTCTAAACGCCATATGTTCTGGACCTTCTTCTTAACCGGCTTGCTCCTTTCAGGTTTTTTAGTTCTTATTTTGAAAAATTCTAGCTTATTAAATTGTGTATCAAACAGTTCATTGTAACCCCTTTCAAAAATATCGTACTCTTGATCGCACTCTGGAAATGTAGCTACCCAATTTTGCGTACTAGCTTCAAATTCATGTTTGCGGTTTCTTTGTAAGTGTTTTTTTATTAGCACTGAATTTAAAAAATACTTGTCATATGTTTGCTCAAAAATACCAGGTTCCCAATCTGATAAAGGTGTATCTGAAAATTTGACGCAGTTGTTCAACTTTTCTTCTTTCACTTTATTGAATTGGGTTTCTAAAGCAGACGGCATTTGCTTTAGGTCAATACGCGATGTCTTCTTCTTTAACTTATTCGGTCGGAGAATAGGGATGTTAAGCCAGCTCAATTCCGTATTATTATGTGTCGAACTGTGTCTCGAAGATGATTGTTGAAGTGGAAACCTTAACTCGGTTGAAAGGGTTTTCATCCATTTAAAGAATAGCATATCTTGTTTCTCAACTTTCATTTTTTCCTTAGGTAAGTCATACAATGGTTCCTCCGTGTTTTTTTGTTTGAGATTTGTCGCATTCCAGGTATTATTAACAATTAGAGTTGTTCTTTGTCTGTAGGGTGTGCTGCGGATTACCTCTAAAAGATATTTTTCCCTCTCAATCTTATCAGTTTTTCTGGAGAATTTGATTTCTAATGGCTTCACTTGTAGGTTTGTTAGCTCTTTCAAGTACTTTTGAGCTCTTCTCTCTAATTTTATGTTCTCTTTCAAACTTCCCAATAAGACAGAATAGCCGCCAACATCATGCCTACATGGAGGTGATTTGATTTCCCAAACTCCAATATTCATGACTTTCAGGAAACGGGTTATATAAACTATCGATGACTTCGGAAATCTGTAAATTTCATTTACCAAAATATACTCTTATCCAATAGTTTTTATCATTGGTAATTCCGCAATTTTTTACTTAGAAATCTTTTTTAAAAAGGTGGTCATTCTAATTTGAAAACCAAAAAGTAAAAAAAAAAGGAAGGGATTGAAAAATTAAAAATGTAAAAAAAAATAGTACAATTTGTTGAAAGAGGTGACCTAAGTCAGTTATATAAACTAATACATATCTCTGCGTCAACCAAACTAACGAATATTTAACTGCTCATACATACACAAACAAAAAGGAAGACAATCTTAACTCAGAAGGAAAGATGCCGCGAGAAAGAACTCTTCAGAAGAATTATTCGGCTGTGGCACCGATCCTCCCCCACATCACCAGTTGTTACTTGCTCCAAGAATATTCTAAAAAGTGAACCTGACTATTCATCTTAAAAATCTTCCTCTCCGTCATCTTCGATGTCCATCACAATAACCTCAGACGTATTCTGGTGAACGGATTGGTCATTATCATCCAAGATCAATGGATGAGTTTCGTCGTTAGAGAACGGTTTAATGTTCTTCAACGTGGCTGAGCTTTCAGTAAGCTCTACTAAAGCGTTATAACGGGAGACAAACCTTGGCCTCGTAGTCAATTCAATAACCAGATGCGTCGGTATGTCGGTTTCAAAATCAGATTCTGATCTTTCCTTTAGGATTTTGAATATAGTATAAACGTCGTTGAATGAAATATGGTTGTTGTAAACGTTGTCTTCAAAAAGTGTTAAATCGAGGCTCTTCATTTGCAAAACCAACTCTTTTGTAGCAAATGTTAACCTACCATAACGGCTTCCCATAAACTGGCGAATTGATTCCATAAATTCCCCCATGGGTCGTTGATAAAGAGCAGAATTTTCACATATTATGGGGTGGTTGCTTTCGTTCTCATCCTCCATTTCAAACAGCAAGAACGTGGCGTTTTCATACACCACAGTGACCTTCGGCAATTTACTTTTCATTAATGTCTCTGCCGCATTACGAACTTCGGCATCAGGGGATTGCTCCTCGGAGGCTTCTTCATCATCATACTCCAAAAGATCTTCTTCGTCATATTCCTCCAATTGAACACCTACGTCGTCCAGCTCCACTCTATTATGCGCTTCTTCCTCACTCATATCCAATCTGTTAATGCTAAAACTGTGTAGCTTCTATTTGCTACTCTCTTTCCTCTTTAAGTGCACCTGCCTTGCTCTTCTTAATGCTGTTCCCTTTTTAACCTTTAATATTAAGACATTTAAATCATGTACCACGAAAAATTATCGAGCTGGGCGGGTAGATACAATTTGCCGCCCAATGTAAATAGGAATAACAACACATTCGCAGCTTCACCATAGGAATTGGTGTACAATTGAAACAGAGCTAGCCATTTCAAAAGTCTATAGAATTGCAAGGATGAAAACAAAGTTTGACTCAATCAGCACCGGGAAAAGAAATAAGCATCATTCAAACAGTAGTAACGAAGTTAAACAACACCTTTATTAATGAATTTAATTGCTTTTAAGCGTAAACGATATTTTGACTAACATAACTTCCCTCTGGTATTACCATCTAGTAGGGACGAAACCAACAGCTGGTTTTCTCAACTAGACCTTTAGAGGATTTATAGATATCGATTCAAAAGATGAGACTGTTGTTTTTAAAAGGAGTAGAAAAAATAGCCGCCAACCCAGTTTCAAAGTAGGTTTGTCTCATAATAGCCTGCTGGATGACAGTGACGAAAACGATGACTACAATGATACGTTTGAGGCTCGCGGTGCACAATTATTTGATCCGTTCGATTACGATAATAATTTCTCAATAACTGCAGACGATACACAGATAACGAGCAAACTATTCGATAATGACTTGGAACCAATTCCAAACGAGATGGCAAAGAAACCAAAAAGGGTTGCAGTTAGAAAATCTTCCAAACAATGTTTAAGTACATCCATCTTACCGGACTCATTTCGGGGAGTCTTCAAATTTACCGAGTTCAACAAAATGCAATCGGAAGCATTTCCTAGCATTTATGAAGATAGTGAGAATTGTGTTATATCTTCACCAACAGGATCGGGGAAGACTGTGTTGTTTGAATTGGCCATATTGCGTCTGATTAGAGAAGCGAACAGCGACTCGAACAACACTAAAGTCATATATATCGCCCCTACAAAATCTTTATGCTATGAAATGTATAAAAATTGGAGCCCATCTTTTGTTAACCTTTCTGTGGGTATGCTTACTAGTGACACTTCTTTTTTAGAGACTGAAAAAGCTAAGAAATGTAATATAATCATTACCACGCCAGAAAAGTGGGATTTGTTAACAAGAAGATGGACGGATTATAGCCGGCTGTTTGAGTTGGTTAAGCTCGTCCTAGTTGATGAAATTCACACTTTAAAGGAAAAAAGAGGTGCAACTTTGGAAGTTATCCTAACAAGGATGAACACAATGTGCCAAAATATTCGATTTGTTGCTTTAAGTGCAACCGTTCCAAATATAGAAGACGTAGCATTATGGCTCAAAACAAATAACGAGTTTCCTGCAAAAATACTCTCCTTTGACGAATCATACCGACAGGTTCAGTTAACGAAACATGTTTACGGGTATTCCTTCAATTGCAAAAACGATTTTCAAAAAGATGCCATATACAATTCCAAACTTATCGAATTAATTGAAAAGCATGCTGATAATCGTCCAGTACTTATATTCTGTCCGACTAGGGCTTCTACGGTATCCACTGCAAGATTCTTATTGCAAAATTATGTTACATCTAGAAGAAAGAATATCCAAGGAAGAAATAGTAGTAGTAGTCGTGCTTCGGACAAAATGTTGTACGAATGCATGCAGCAAGGGATTGCTTTTCATCATGCGGGCATTTCATTAGAGGATCGTAGTATTGTTGAAAACGAATTCCTAGCAGGCTCGATTAATGTACTATGTTCTACTTCGACTTTAGCAGTTGGTGTAAACCTTCCGGCCTATTTGGTTATTATCAAAGGAACAAAAAGTTGGAACTCTTCTGAAATTCAAGAATATTCAGATCTGGACGTATTGCAAATGATTGGGCGAGCTGGAAGGCCCCAGTTTGAAACTCATGGTTGTGCAGTAATTATGACTGACACCAAAATGAAACAAACATACGAAAATTTAATCCATGGTACTGAAGTATTAGAAAGTTCATTGCATCTGAATCTGATCGAACATTTAGCAGCTGAAACCTCTTTGGAAACGGTTCATTCAACAGAAACCGCAGTGAATTGGTTACGAAATACTTTCTTTTACGTTAGGTTCAGAAAAAACCCATCTGCTTATCATGAAGTAAATAAATACGTTAGTTTCCATTCAGTTGAAGACTCTCAAATAAATCAATTTTGCCAATACTTGCTTGACGCATTAGTGAAAGCTGAAATAATCGAGTTAAGAGACAGGTTGTACAGCCCGACAGCGTACGGAAATGCAATGACGCGCCATTATGTATCATTCGAGTCCATGAAGCAATTCATTAGTGGAAAAAAATTTCTATCGTTACATGAAGTGTTAAATTTATTGTCTAATTCAGAAGAGTTTTCTGTTATACGAGTAAGGCATAATGAGAGAAGATTATTTAAAGAGATTAATTTATCTCCACTCTTGAAATATCCATTTTTGACTGAGAAAAAACAAAGCCAAATAATCGATAAAATTAGCCAGAAAGTTTCTCTTTTGATCCAGTATGAGTTGGGCGGATTAGAATTTCCATCATATGAAGGGGCCTCAAAATTACATCAAACTCTTGTCCAAGATAAATTTCTAGTTTTTAGACATTGTTTTAGATTACTAAAATGCATGGTTGATACATTTATCGAAAAGGGTGACGGAACTTCATTGAGAAGTACTCTGCTGCTGCTGCGAAGCCTAAACGGCCATTGTTGGGAAAATACACCAATGGTTCTCAGACAGTTAAAAACAATTGGGCTAGTGTCGGTACGAAAACTAATAGGACATGGAATTACCAATTTAGAAGATATAGGAAAGCTGTCCGATACACAAATTGAATACTACCTCAACCTGAAGATCGGGAATGGGATAAAAATTAAAAATGATGTTTCTTTATTGCCTTGCTTGAATATAAGAACAAAACTGGAACATTCCAAGAGGGAGAATGATGAACTTTTGTTGACATTCAAAGTGGAGATTAGTGCAACATTCAAGTCTAGTGTGTGGCATGGCCAACATCTATCACTGGATATAGAAACGGAAAAAAGCTCTGGTGAACTAATAGATTTTAGAAGATTGCAGATGAACAAACTCCAATCACCAAGAGGATTCAAAATTACCACCAATGTCTCATCCAAACTTGAGAAAATAGAATTTTCAATACACTGTCAAGAAATTGCTGGACTAGGCAAAACAATAATCTACTCTACCGAACATCTGGCTTCTCAGTTTTTGACGAAGACATCACCTTTGAAGAAAAATCTTGCCAGTTTAGAGAAATGTCTCTTCCATGTGAGTAGTAGCGACGAGGAAGTTGATACAACACCTAAGGATTATAATAAAGTTGGTTTGGAAGAGTCGTTGTCTTCAGACGATAGCATTTTAGACTATTTGGAGGAGGTAAAACCGTCAAAGCTTCATAAAGATACAGCACCCCTCCATTCAAACGCACACCCTCTTTCACAGGTTAATAATGGCCGACAGGTACGATCCAATGGAAATTATGAGTGTTATCATAGTTGTAAAGACAAGACACAATGCAGACACTTATGCTGTAAGGAAGGTATACCAGGAAAGTATATAAAAGAAAAAGGAACATCTTCCACCAAGCCAGCATCAAAAGTTGATGAGTTTCGCAAGCCTCTAGTTTCTAAAAGTGTCAATATAGTTCCCCACACGGAAAAGCTTCACCATTTTACGTCGGCGCAAAAAGACTCAAGCAATAGATTCACACAGTGGCACGAGGATGATTTTTCAGCAGCGTCATACAACCAGCCTTCTTTAGAAGCTCAGGGTTTATCTCAGTTGTCAGATGAGAAAACAAATGAACAAACCTTACAACCTGTTTTGAAAGATCGCTCAGAAATAATCTCCGTCGACCTTATGTCTTCGGATGACTATTCTAGCGGTACAAGTACAGATCCAGCAAGTGATCATCATGGTGACTTAGACTTTTTAGGTTCAGATATAGAGTTTGCATGAGGAGCATGACCAGATACAATCGGCTGTTACTGTAGTTCTATACACTGCCGTGAATCTTTCTTTCCTTCGTTTGTAGTGTTTCCCGATAAACCAGGCAAGGAAGGTTGTTTTGACGGCATAACGTAATGTTGAACTGATGAAAATTTTCCAACCTTTCTTTGGGAACTTTTCGACTTTGTTAAGATTCGTTATTAACCTTATATACTGTGCTATTTACCATTTCTACTTTAGTCACATGACCGCGAAGTAAAACGTTCCGGGTCAGGAAGCCCGAGATGGAATGATTTTACCTGTGGAATTCCCAGAACAATATGGAAGAATGGAAGTAACATTTGTAAACTATTAACACAAATATATCGAACAAGAGAAAGCTTTGTAAGAGTGTCAATTACTTAAAACTATCCTAAGCCAACTCATTGATAGCACTATACAAATGTCAACACTTTCTGATAGCGATACCGAGACTGAAGTTGTATCGAGAAACCTATGCGGAATCGTCGATATAGGCTCCAATGGTATTCGTTTCAGCATATCTTCTAAGGCCGCACACCATGCAAGAATCATGCCTTGCGTTTTTAAAGATAGGGTCGGCCTTTCCCTATATGAGGTCCAATACAATACACATTCAAATGCGAAATGCCCGATCCCTAGGGATATTATAAAAGAGGTCTGTTCTGCGATGAAAAGATTCAAATTAATATGTGATGATTTTGGGGTACCTGAGACTAGTGTCAGGGTGATTGCAACAGAGGCTACTCGAGATGCTATTAATGTGGATGAATTTGTTAACGCCATCTACGGAAGTACTGGATGGAAAGTAGAAATATTAGGCCAAGAAGACGAAACGAAAGTCGGTATATACGGTGTCGTTTCTTCATTTAACACAGTGAGAGGTCTATATCTAGATGTGGCAGGCGGCAGTACTCAATTATCGTGGGTAATAAGCTCTAATGGAGAAGTTAAACAATCTAGTACACCTGTGTCTTCACCATACGGGGCTGGAACGCTTTTGAGAAGGATGAGAACAGATGATAATAGGGTACTTTTTTATGAGATCAAAGAAGCGTACAAAGATGCAATTGAGAAAATCGGTATTCCTCAAGAAATGATTGATGATGCCAAGAGAGAAGGTGGATTTGACCTTTGGACCCGTGGTGGTGGTTTGAGAGGTATGGGCCATCTGCTTCTCCACCAATCAGAAGGATATCCCATCCAAACTATAATCAACGGGTATGCTTGTACTTATGAAGAATTCTCTTCTATGTCCGATTATCTATTTTTAAAACAAAAAATACCGGGATCTTCCAAAGAACATAAGATTTTTAAAGTCTCTGATAGAAGGGCACAACAGCTTCCCGCTGTTGGATTGTTTATGAGTGCTGTTTTTGAAGCAATCCCCCAAATCAAAGCTGTACACTTTAGTGAAGGTGGTGTTAGAGAGGGATCGCTTTACTCCCTCCTTCCAAGGGAAATTCGTGCGCAAGATCCTTTACTGATTGCGTCTCGTCCATATGCCCCACTGCTTAGCGAAAAGTATTTATATCTATTAAGAACATCAATACCACAAGAGGACATACCAGAGATAGTATATGAAAGGATTGCCCCTGCTTTATGTAACCTGGCATTTGTTCATGCCTCTTATCCGAAAGAGTTACAACCAACAGCAGCATTACATGTTGCGACGAGAGGAATAATAGCTGGTTGCCACGGACTATCACACAGAGCCAGAGCGCTCATAGGAATTGCATTATGTAATAGATGGGGTGGTAATATTCCAGAATCTGAAGAAAAATACACTCATGAATTGGAACAAGTAGTACTACGCGAGGGCGACAAAGCCGAAGCATTGAGAGTTGTGTGGTGGACGAAATATATTGGTACAATCATGTATGTGATATGTGGTGTTCATCCAGGTGGTAATATTAGAGATAACGTATTTGATTTCCATATTTCCAAACGCAATGAAATTGAAACCAGTTTGAAGGAACTATTTATCGATGAAGCAACTGGAACAAAGGCAAAGGAAGAAACAACACGTAAAAATCGCGGATACGAAGTAGTCGTAAGGATTAGTAAAGACGACCTCAAAACAAGTGCTTCCGTACGTTCCAGAATCATTACATTACAAAAGAAAGTACGCAAATTGTCCAGAGGAAGTGTGGAAAGAGTTAAAATTGGCGTACAATTTTACGAAGAGTAGAACATTTTTTTGACCTTAACATACTATATTAAATAGAAAAATTCCTTTATAGCAATTTTATTTAGAAGAATTCTTAAGAATTTTCAATATAAAAGTAAAGACAGTCAAACTCTAAAGAAAACTAAAATCATGTGGATTTCATAAATCGTTATATTCTTTGTCTATAAATATTTATCATCACGAATAAGTTTCGTGAAATTCTAACAAAGTTTATACAATATCACAGTAGTAAAATAAGAAAAAAAGATCATAGAAAAACATGTTCACATAAGTAAAAAGGGTAGATTTTTTTTTGCGTTTAAAACATAATTCATGGATCAAGTTTAAGCACCGATGATACCAACAGATTTGCCTTCAGCAATTCTCTTTTCAGCCAAAGCAGCAATAACAGCGGCACCAGCACCAGAACCGTCTTCAGCAGGGACAATCTTGATTGGGTAGTCTTCTGAGGAAGCTTCGGTCCAGCCATAAATGTCCTTCAAAGCAGCAGCAGCCTTTTCCTTGAAACCTGGATATCTGTTGTAAACGGAACCATCAGCGGCAATATGACCGGTTTTGTAACCTCTCTTTTGACAGATGGCAGCAATACCACAAACGGATAACCTAGCAGCTCTAGTACCAATCAATTCAGATAAACGTCTAATCAATTTACGTTCTTGAACAGTGGTGGTGATACCGAATTCGTTTTGGAACAAGTCATCAGTGTCTTCCAAGTTTTCGAATGGGTCTTCTTCAATTCTAGCTGGGTAAGAAGTGTCCATAACGAAAGCCTTGTCGAACTTAGACATGTCTTGGTTCTTAAAGATCAAACCTTGCTTTTGCATGTCCATTAAGGCCAAACGCAAGATTTCACCCAAGTAGTAACCAGAAGACATTTTTTCAAAAGTCTGTTGGCCTGGTCTTGGAGATTCTTCATCAATGGTAATATCGTATTTAGTTCTTGGCAAGACGACGTGTTCGTTGTCGAAGGAACCGTATTCACAATTGATAGCCATTGGGGCTGATTGCGGAATGTCATCCGATAACTTTCCTTGTAGTTTTTCAATTTCGGAACAAACGTCATAGTAAGCACCATTGACACCAGTACCGAAAATGACACCCATCTTGGTCTCTGGGTCTGTGTAATAAGAAGCAACTAAAGTACCAGTAGTGTCATTAATCAAAGCGACAACTTTAATTGGGATGTTTCTCTCGGTGATTTGCTTTTGCAACATTGGAACGACATCATGGTTCTCGATGTTTGGAATATCGAAACCCTTAGTCCATCTTTGCAAAACACCTTCGTTGATCTTGTTTTGAGAAGCTGGGAAAGAAAAGGTAAAGCCTAATGGAATTGGCTCGGAAATACCTTGTGGGAATTGTTCATCGATAAAAGTCTTTAAAGAATCAGCAATGAATTCCCATAATTCTTCTGAGTTTTGAGTAGTTCTCATAGCATCTGGTAATCTATACTTGGATTGCGTAGTGTCGAAGGTACGGTCACCACCCAATTTGACCAAAACAACTCTCAAGTTGGTACCACCCAAATCAATGGCCAAGAAATCACCAGATTCATTACCGGTTGGGAAGTCCATAACCCAACCAGGAATCATTGGAATGTTACCACCCTTTTTGGATAAACCTTTTTCCAATTCGGAGATGAAATGTTTGGTGACAGTTTGTAGGCTTTCAGATGGAATAGTGAAGATTTGTTCGAAATTTTCAATTTGTTGCATCAATTCCTTTGGCACGTCGGCCATGGAACCCTTTCTGGCTTGTGGTTTTTTTGGGCCTAAATGAACCATTTTTTTTATGAGTATGTGTAGTATGTGTACAAAAGTATACTTGTATGACTCTCCAAACGAAAAAAGGAAGAAAAGACTATAAATCTTAAGTTATAAAAGTTGAGAAATTTTTTTTTAGGTATGGGGTAAAGATTATTCTTTTTATAGTTTTACAGATAAAAGAGTGGCAACGGTGCGACAAAGAAACATCACGGAACCGGAAACGAAATTCGCCAGCTCACGTCACTTGGGTTGAACTCTTGGATCTCACGATGAAACTTTTCATCGTTGGAAAATTTTTCAGGAAGAAAGAACAGATTACCTACACTGCATTTTTTTTTCCAATTCCGTGTCCCTGAACCACAGAAACTCCCGCACAAACCTTCATCGTCCGGAAAAACTGCCGGTGAAAGAAAAAAAAGCGTTTCCTCTCTAACTTTTGATGCCGTCCGGTTTATTGTTGGTGCCGTGCTGCATGATCCATTTTTGTTATCGTTAAGGCTATTGTGGTCAGTAAGCTAAGTAGTCAAGTGAGGGGCACGGGCATCAGAATGAACGATACGGCCTGGGGACGTCTGAAACCTGGAGCCCCACACTTTTTAGAAGATAATAAGGTGCATGCGCAGTAGCCATCACACAATCTTCTTGCTGCTCTGCCTCTTTTTAATTGATTAACTGATGTTCGCGCGAGTGACTCCTTTGGTCAAAAAAGTGGGGTACAATTCATTCTCAGTATTCAAATAAGCTCCTGACGCTAGGTTTGTATAGATGAATGTAGCTATACTTAACTAGCTTTTCAGGGATGAATGCGTGCGCGTGGTCGTAGTGGTCGATCAGGTCAAACACAGACGCAAATCGACCAAGTTCTTGGCAATCGGTATGCTTGCACCGGTGGTCGGACCAGTAGCTCTCTGGGTCGTCCGGGCTTTGACCCAAGGTGCTGTAGCTGCTGTTGCTACTAGCGGCCGCAGATGCGGTATGTGAAAGCTGTGGAATAGATGACACGTCCGTGGTACTTGAAAAAGGCGATACTGGAGTCTGTCTGTTTAAAAGTTGCTCTTCAGGTGGCAAAGAAAGCTTACTTGCTATGTGGTTTTGTAATATATGATTGATCAAATCGTCATCGAAGTTAGTGAGTACCTGACACGATACGTACGGACACTGCACCGCCTGCATATCATTAAATTGGAGCAAATAGTCTTGTGGCAAATTTTCATCAAGTGGGTATAGATGGGTAGACAATGTCGTATCCAGATTCAACTCATTGCCTTCGTGGTTTGATTTGATATTGAGGCCCAGTTCTTCATTTTTAGCGTTGATTTTAGACTTTAGTTTGTCTTTTCTTTCATGGCTGCTTAAATGTCTGCTTAATTGTTGGTTCGTAACAAATCTTTTTTCGCACAATGTGCATGGCTTAGGCTTGATCTGTGAATGCGTCCATTTATGAACTCTTAAATGACATGGTCTTATGAATTTCTTGCCACATTCAGGCTCATCGCAAAGATACGGCTTTTGATTCATATGAGAGTTTTGATGTTGTTCAAGCAGACTTGGTCTGTTGAAGTCTTTATCACAGCCTTCAAAAGAGCATTTGTATCTTCTAGAGTTAGGTTTCTTTGTATTGGCCATCTCCTGAGCAAAAAATGGTTCCAGCACTCGGTAGCTCTCTTACAGTTCGTGCTTCTTGTATAGCATTTGCAATAGACATATTTTTTTGATTACATTTTGTTAATGGCTAGCCCGAAACTGTCAAGAAAAAGCTAACTGCTATTAATTTTTTTGCTAATACTTATTCAATGAAAATTAACTATACAGTATTAAAAAAGTGTTGAAATAAGTGACTATGGATATACACACACTCGTATAAAAATCGGATTGAGTGGACTCGAAGGTTTTTATTTTTCTTATTCGTATATGATATTAGAAGGAAACGTGAACAAATAAACAACTTTAATTGTTGAAGATAAAGTTAAAGGTCTATTATTTGTTATCCAAGGAGACGAGTCATATCAGATACATCACAATGCAACTCTGGATTATGTACTTCATCTTTGATAACCAATCAGTGTGTGATTTATGTACCTCTCATATATAATTTAAGAAAGAACTGCTTATTTTTAATTATTAAACTTACTAAACTGATTATCGACAAAATATCTAAGAAGATATAGTTCCCTTCGTTTGGTTCACTTCAAGCCCATTTACCTATTAAAGCCATTATACCAGCACCGAAAAGAGTACATAGCACATTGAAGGATAATTCTTTGATATTTTTTGTTCTTTGTGGATTGAATAAAAAGTCCCTTGCTAATAGTTCAACCAAACCAGTGTAAATCAAGATACCGGCTGAAATAGCGTCCAAAACACCAGAAATTACACTGGCTGTGTAAGAGCCACTAACATACTTGGTACGAACACCCAGTCCGATAGCAACACAAATTGGAGTGGTCAACCCGTAAGCGACACATAACATCCATGGCCATAATCTCTTTGACTTGGGAAATTCAATAGCTGATAACCTCGCACCAATACCTAAACCCTCAAAGGATTGATGGAAGACCAAAACAGGGTATAAGGTTGCAAACTCTTCACCAGTACTTCCCAAATTTAAACCAATCATCACAGAATGGAAAATCACACCAAACTCTAAGATTAAAAATGCATAAAATTGAGTTTGAAATGACTGAACGGTATCCAAGGATGAAGCATCAGACTCCTCTAAATAAACCAACTTGTTCTTGTCGTCGAAAGATCTGTTCGCTGTACCATTGTCGTCTGAAGTAATAGCTCCATCATTCACGACAGTGTCTTTAATGTCATCATGAGTGTGATCATGAGATACACCGTACTTTCTTTCGACCCAGACGCTACTGAACAAATCAGTCAGGAATGTAATGAACAAGCTTGTCAACATAATGGCAGGGCACCAAGCATAGAGGGACCAGTTACCGGTTTGTCCAACACAACTATTACCACCAATGACAGAATAAGCAGGATCCATTAAATGGATAAACGCAGTAGCAACAATAACTCCTGAACCAAAATATCTGGCAAATAGGTACGCATATAACGGAATTTTGAATTTTTTCATTTTTATAGATATCAATGGGAACATCGTGAAGAAGGTACTCACGAAAAGAATAACAAAAATGGATGATATTCTAGCGCCCAGATTACCATTATATTCGTTTCCACCGAAGTAAACCCCCTGAAGGACGCAAGTTTTCCACACATCACTCACTGACTCGTCAGATATAGTAACAGTATCTGGATCCCATTGTTTCCACCACGGCGAAGTAACGTTACTCATTTTATTATATGCGTTGTTTAGGCTATTAAGCTATTTTATATGGGTTCTTCTATAAATGATTACGAAATATATGGATAAGTTAGGCTGATATCAGGCCTGTATTTATATTTAAGGCATTGAACAAATACCGTATTTTTCTTTTTCATAATTAATTGCTTACGTTTTTGGTTACTTTCGTAACCTTCAAGGTCACGAGTACTATCCAGTCATGTTTCCTTAATGTAATGATTTTAACGCCTGTCCAGAACTTCACTTATTCAAATGACAGCATCAAAATAAGAACCTCTAGGGTAGATTAGGTCTGTCAGTGTCTTACAGCCAAATTATCACAGCTGTTGCATCTTTGATCGGCACTTCCAATGTCCCCTTTAGACACGCGCGCCCAGAACAAAAAAAGAAACAGCTATAATGTCATACCTTAAAGGTTATATCTAGTAATGGCATCATTGCTACATTGAATATTCAGCGATTTTGATTTGCGTAAGCAACAGCCATATTGTCCGTTTTTGGTACTTTTTAGGAAATATGGCAGCCGAGTTGCAATGCCGAGTTGCAATGATGGGTGCTATTTGCAAAGGTGATGCCCACTTGAATTTACAGTAAGGCACCGATAATTTATGAAGCAGTAGTTGTATTTTTTTCCTTTTTTTGAGCTCTTGGCTTCCAAACAAATATTTTGAATCTTGGATCTCGCATTCTCCATGATTTCTCTTTTCAAAAAGTATATTTTGCTTAGTTATATTTATGACATACAATTTTTGTTAGTTGACTTTGTTCGAGCGATAATTATGCCATACTTTACGGTATACCCTATCGCTTTGTCGGTTCTATATAAATTTACGAAATGTACCGAATTTGACTTCACTCATCAATGTGTTCTTGAAAAATATCGATGTGATTATCTCGCCTTTCATGCCAAATCAATATGACATTACCTCGAAACATCCACTTCCACTATGACTTAGCCAATTAATTTTTACTAATGATCAAATTATTATCCTCAGAGCCACCTCGGTATTAAAGCTAATTCAGTCTCGAAAAAACAGAGATTGACGAGATGAGACAATTATTTGGATGCAGTTGGCTAACCATAATATCAAAGCTTAGAATAAAACTATTGTATTATCTTCCTACAAACCAAAGTTAACGACTTATTTAACAATCAAGGAAATTATTAATTCGCTTCGAATTCTGTTTTCTTCCTATCTTTTAAAAACCATACAATATAAAGAGGAAAACAACAATGAAACTCAAAAGCTCAAACAAAGCGTCATTATTTCATTGAGGATGAAGGGTACTAGAAATGAGTTCATACTATCTTGTCAAATGCAATATAAGCTATAGCGAATATTGATATCGCGTATCAAAGAGAAGCATTTCATGATCCACCTTTACAAAGAGCTCAACTATCCTGCAGAATCCGATAGGTCTTTTTCTTTATAGTTTTGTTAATAGGAGCTTACTGATGTCCACGAAATTAATTTATGCCCTCAGGTAGCATGTAACGAGAAGTTTTGTTATGTCTTATATACAACAAACTGCGTGCGAGTTTCACTTATAGGTTCACGGTGAACCACCGTAAATCCGAATTGAATAATTTTTGCCCGCCAACCATTATGTTCTTCGAACGTCATTGTACGTACATTCGTTTTGTTACGACAACATTAATTTAAGATCAACCTTCTCTATAAGAAAAAAAAATGTGCCATGCGATTATAGTGCTGAAATAAACAGCATATTTGGCAGGAAATGGATATTCTGAAAGAGCACTTAGTTATATCTGTTTAGAGATATATATATGTACATATACATATCTACATATCTAGACCAATACCGCAACTAGGTTTTAACCCCAGCATTTTCGTATTCAATATCGTCAAGAGTTTAAGGAATGTCATACAGCCCCTTTCCTGTAGATCTCAGCTTAAAAATGGTAAAATTTCCAATCAACGGATCTTGCCTTGATAAATTTAACGATTATAATGACAACCATCTTGCTTCAGGATGAGTCGATAAAATGTCGTTTTGAATTGAAATCCGATCACCTGCCATCTATGTCTTTGTACAGTGAGTAGTAACGTTCTACATCCTGTTTTCTTCTCTAACAGTTTCAACGGTCAAATTAGTAAATTTAATGATGTCGGCAATATATTCGTCAGTTGCGCATTTATACACTTTTTCAAGGGTGTCTTCATTAGCGGCACAGTGGACCACATAGGAAATGTTGTTGTATTTTTTCTTGACTTGTTTGACAACATCAACGTCACGATAATCAAAGGACTTATCGGTACCGCACTCTGTCGATTGCTTTTCATGTTTCCAGGAAGCGACAATGGTCTTTATAGGGCCATTTAATGTTTTGGCCAGCTAAATTACTTGCTGACCTACAACAGTAAGCATCACCACATACCAAGATAGAATGACCACTTTATGGCACAGAAGGCTTCCATCCCATGTGAAAGTCCAAGTGATAGATCAAGCTCAAATCGGCAGTGGGCGATGTCACCGGCATGATAACAGTGCCTTCTGAAGACTTGACAAGCTTTGAGGTAGCCTATCTTCACTACGTAGTCTGTCGTTAGATGGTCTGTATGCCACCTCCACTAGAACAGCAGAATATCCAGCAAAGGCACAATTGAGGAATATTACGGAATTTCTCACGGAGGCATTGTGGACACACCCATAAACGTAATAGCCAATGGAGATCAACGCCAGGACCCAGTTTGATAATATGATCGGAAGCATCGCAATCCAGAATAGAACTTTGAGCATCTATCTTGTGATCAATGCCTAACCAACTAGTAGGATTACTGGCAACAGCATCGGTCTTGATCAAAACGAGAACACTTTCCAATTCAAAAATGGGCACGCTCTCTTAACGACAGTTTTACCGTCTTCAATATCGACGGCTTTCATAGTTTCTGGAACTGAGGCTGGCATGTTACCATTCAGTATGTGATGGAGTTTTGTATGTAGTTTATCGCTGTATTAACGATGAGATACCAATTGAGAAAGATAAGTATGCAAGAGATAGCGCCAGCTTTTATCTGTCAAAGTCCTGAAAGCTTGTCGAGGCTACGCTTCCTAATATTGCTCTTATACGTTCAATAATAGCTTAAGGAATAAGTCCTGCGTATCATATACTAAGCTGCTAAGCGGAGGCATGAAAAGCACAGCGGATTCGAGAAATCTTAGTCAGCTATATACGTCTAATGACAACCACAGAGTCACAACTGAAAGAACGGGTGTCTTCTAATATTGTATAAAGTTTTGTTGTCTTTTGCAAAATAGCAGAGATGTAACAGTTCTTGTGTGCTGGCGAGTCAAGGCTATTATGTGTTATGGCACTGATCAGTGTCACTCCGTAAGTCGCATAACTAGCCTCTTTACGAAAAAAATGTTAACTGTAACCAGATCCGTGTTGCCTGGCTATACACAATCCGTCTTAGTGACGAGCCTTGCACATAATGGATGAAGTCATGAGTTGGCCAAGTGCCGGCCCACCCATATATACACACACAACGTAGCTTTACAAAATTGCTGCAGCATTGTTTGTTATACTTGAGGGCAAAATGGTTGCCTTTGATGGCTGGAGAATCTATTTGGAAGAACGCAGGCTAGTGAAGCCTATTCAGGGCCTGCCGCAAGAAATGCAATGATCATTCCGCGAAGCTCAATCAATGCCTTTGGTGAACCGAGAGGGCCTTTACGACAAGAAATATGCATTAAGAAATATTAGTAACGATAAATTGTTTAAGCACATCAAATGCGAAAAGTATAAGTTTGCCGAAATGAAAGACTCTAGCACCTATTTCGTCAATATGAATTTTAACAAAGGTAAATTCAAAACCTACTTCCATAACTGTCATTGTATCTGTTGGAACAAGATTCAACTATTGTCCATCTACTACTATTATATACCTTGTTAAATGATGACATAAATTACAAGACCAGTAAATTAAGATTTAAAGTGTCGTCGAAATTAATGGAAGCTGAAGCGCAAAAATTGATATTGTAATAGGATCAATGAATGACAACACATAAAAAGAGGAACAGAATCATTTACAATATTATGCAAAATTATTGATTCCTTTCTGTGGATTCCTAAATCCATGAGGAGAATCTCTAGTATAATCTATATACATAATATTATAACATTTAGAAATAATGGAATCCCAAAGATCATCATACAATTTCAATCATTATTAAATACCATATTGTTGGAATATGTGACTTCGGACATTCCTTAGCGTGAGTCAAAAGTTAATGAAGAGGGCAAATTCTAATTATAGAATTTTCCGAACAATAAAGATCTATTAATTGATCAGAACTCAGTATATAAGAGAATGAGTTACACCTGTTAACTTATTATCGATGTTCCGATTTATGTCTGAACCATTGGGTTTCATATAACCAATCAGCGTGTGTTTTATATACCTCTCTTATATAATAATAAGAAAGAACTGCTTATTCTTAATTATTACAACTTACTAAACTACTGATCGTCAACACATATACCATCACTCTATATATCATTATCCTACCTCGATACCATATGCCATTACCCTACATCACTATTCATACCGACGCTAAATATAATCTCCATACCATCTCTATCACTCTATCATATCTCCAACCTTCCAAACGTAAACAAATGAACATACATACTGAATCGTAAACAAAAGAGCAAATTATCACTCTACCTCAATATCACATTTCATACTATAATACCATATACTATAAACATATCCTACCCAATAACCATATACCACACTATAATACACTTACTATAATATTATAATCACCACAAACTCACTTAACCCCATCACTCACCATACCACCATATTATCACCATAGACGGCACGAACCTCAGCACTTAACACCCTGGCCATTTTCGCATTCTAACCATCACCAAACTCTGCCTCCTATCATGACACTGTAACCACCACTCATCTCTTTATATATTAGTTTTATTAGGTTATATATATATTTCTAATCAATTTATACCTTATTAACAAGATCGTTTTGATATAAATAGTAAACCTATCATTGATAATGTAAAAACTTTAAATTTCTCTATGATATCCCATCACTTTCCCCCCTAGTAGTCCCTAATATCAGATAACATACCATATATAATATACGATAGTACCGCAATAGCATACCAACAAACTATTCAACTGGTCTCGATATATCACATATCATCTCTATCTATATACCATATACTATTACACTCTATATATTCTACTACCACCGTATACCCTCACTACTCTTAACATCATGTACCATCCATCTACCTATCATACTGTCACTCCCTTTACATTCCGATACCACCGCACACACCCATACGGAAGCTAAATATATATTAATGAAATACTATATACCTACTATTCTCTTCATAATATCTATGTACTATTTTATAATGAATTCGCGCACTTCTACTGACGTTAAAATATAATACGCTACACCACCACATACTACAACTCATCGCAATATGATATCACTACTTAGCATACCCTAATACCATTACTCTCCATATCCCATACTATATTATTATAATACCATCTATCTCTACATATCATATACCATTATGATCCATACATCCATATACCCTCACTATTCTTGACGTAATACCACCGTTCCATATCATATACCATCACTGTATCCTAAATATCTCCATACTATCATCCTGACTGCTCTTATTATATTAAATTCGTACACTCTTATTCCCTAATGACATGAAAACAGACCCACAGGGCATTGAGCCGCCGCATATTCGCCTCACTCCCCCTGTACCTTCTCTTATATGACTACCGCTTCCTTAGCCGCCGAGCTCACCGTACCTTGCATGTGCGGCTGAACGCTTTTCTCGGGCACCGCATTCCGACATGGTCATGTGACAGTCATGTGACCAGATCCGGAAATCTAAACTCAGCCAGGTGCGTTACAGTGCCTTTTTTAAAAATAATCATATCTTGTCTCTTTTAAGTGAGTGCCTAAAATTAAACAGCCTTCTCGCACCCTTTCCTATATAATAGGGCTTGTAATAGGATACTAAAACTGTATATAGTGACAGCAAAGCAATCATAGAGCTTCAAAGATAATACTCGTATCTCAGTGACAAGAGTGCCATCCTGTTCATTAGCCTTTTCATCTCAACAAAAATATAAATGAATTGCTTTAGAAATACAGTGCAATCGGCATCATGAAAGGACAACCGACGAAAGGTAATGAATGTTTCAGGGCTACTATTTATTATGAAGTACTTAAAGTTTGACATTCTACTATAACATCAAATATATTACCGAAAAATGAACCTGCACTAAACGCTATGATCACCAACAACATCGGGACAGCGTCAAAAACATAAATAAAATACTCGTGGGAAATAATATAACCATCGAATCCTTGAATAAATTCAACAACTCTGACAATAGAACGTAACAATATCAACGCACTGCTCAATAAAAGAGTAGCATTCACGAAGAACCATTTCTTGGAAATACTTCCATAGAACTGACACCTTTTTTTAAAATTAATTGTAAACCTTATTTCGTTGACGATGAAAAATCCAAAGAAAATTATCTGTACAAAAAGACCAGCAGTTATCAAGTTCGAACCAGTTTTTGTCGATCCTTGCTTAGACATTAGTCCACCGCCTGCTGCTTGCAAAAAGAAACTAAAGACATCACCAACTACAAAAAGGTCGTCCCGAAGCGTGCGGAAATCAGCATTAAAGACTGGCATCTCATAGCTTGCAGTAATCTTCCAAAAACCATATAAATGGTGGCAGCCATCAGCGCTGGAGCAATTAATAAAAGAACGGACTGTATAATATAAGGTGTTACCTTTTCAGGGTTAGAGCTGGACAATACTCTACCAATATACCCAACAACCTCCATAATAGCACCAACAAAGAAAGGTATGAACACCCAAGCCGTGGATGCGATTTTTACTGGCTTGCAATTCTTGTTTTCAAAAACATTTTTCTCAGCATCCATTGTCTCGAATGGGTTCGATATGTATTTTTTAGAAGCCTTCTTCGCAGCATGCATAGTTTGAACAGCATAAATAGCAATCGCTAAAATGAAGAGCACGACGAACACAATCGCAGCCGCTTTGCTAGGCGTATAGTGATAAAGCACAAACTCTGACTCGGTTGAAGACATAAAGTAATTTTTTTTCAGGCAGGAGGATGTTCAATCAAGCTGTTTATGTAGAAACCTGGTATGTTTGATATTGGCAGACATATGGACCAAAATTTCATTTGCTCTGTTTCAGTCCTTTTATAGTGCATTCGTATTGTTTCATAAGGTAAGGAATAATGTATCTAAATGCCGAGACAGCATTTCATGTGAAAAGTTCATGGTTCATTTATTATAATGACTTTGTTACGAGGTTTTTGCCGCGGCAGTGAAAAGAATACAGCTCTCATAGCTAACAAAACAAAGCCTTGCCGCGGCATGCGAAACAGGGCGCAATCTTCAACAGTCGCGACACCGCCATCGAATGGGGCAGCGCCAAGATACAACACAGCATCGCAAAGCGAAATTCATATTCAATGTAGCTTTTACTTAACAAGATTGAGCCGCATTGCACGAGACGAATGCAGTACATATATCTACTTGACTCTTTTATTTTTTAACAGATTTGTTGAAGGACTGACGGGTGGTATTTAAAATTTTTTAAAGATCTTCAATTTTACGGATTTCGCAGTTGTTCGAAAAATAGATCACTTATCGAGTAGAGTTTTATTAAAACAGGGTAAGTGTACACGCTATATTACAGCCAGGCTTCCCCAGAAAATCTTCAAACAAATTTCATCGATAGGATAAGGCCATCGGTAACCCGTTGTTCTAGCTAAATAACCGTAGCGACTTTGTTCTGGTAAAATGGGTATAAATGGGTCGGCTAAGCGGAGCTCTAGGGTGTCCAAAGCTTGTGAGAGATGTCGCAAGAAAAAAAGTAAAATGCGACAATATGAAACCATGTTTTAACTGTACTGGGTCCCACTTGAGGTGTACATATAGGAACGAGCGTTTTCAGTCTTCTGAGGCTTTCATCAAATACATTGGCAGCGTTAGTAATGATCTGAATGACGTCAAATACACCATATCGAAGTTGAAAACTCAACTATCGCCAGGCGCACCTGCTTCTTTACAGAAGGGCTTGATGACTATCTGCTCCGAGCTTGAAAAAATACAGCCCCAACTATACCTGAATCTAGACAGCAAAGAAATTGCCTCTTATAAAGGGACTGAGTCAATAGAAACCAAGATTATTGGTCAGCACTCGCGATTTTTAAATATATTTTCTAACTGTTTTGAAAGTAATACTGCACACACTGTCAATACGTATTTTGGAGTTTATTCGCCGCTGTTATATTTTACTTCCACCGGTATCAGCTGGATTACTAAAAAACTTATCTCGTATTCGGATGATAGAGGAACAAGGGAGACAATATATTTGTTTCTAAAGTTTATAGACGCTAGTTCTGCTAGCCACGAAGCTAGTCCCAAAGTGACTTCGATATCCCCTCTCGAATACTATGCAAAGTTAAATGGACTCCATTGTGGAAACAACGAACTCATCCAGCACATTGTGTCCGAGATAGCTAGTAACAATAATGCAAGTACAAAAATTTTTGAGAGTTTCTGTCCCGACAATCCAAGGAACGGGCTCATGTACGCAATACGTCTGATGGAAGAACATCACAAGATATTGAATTGTAAAAGCTTGAGTTTGCTAGGTTTGAAAGAATTTCTTGAGCAGGATGAGCTGATTTTTTGTCTTTGTATAGAGTATTTTGAAAGATCCATATTTTCACCAATGAATGATCCGGCAATAATAGAAGGCCTAATCTCACTGGTAAAACACAGATACTGGATTGATGATTGTTTTGCCTTGGGACGTATAATCTGCGCCATGGCCAGGCGATGCCTAGATGCTGGATTGAATCGGTGGGAGTACTATATCAGTCAAGATGAGGCTACCTCAGAAAGGCACCGCAATTTTTGGTGGGATTGCTTTTGGTGGGATAGATGGTACGCTCTGGTCACCGGGAAGCAACCGTTGATTGCGGGTGACACTACTTCTTGTCTTTTCCCCAAGAAAGTTATTGGAATGGGAGTAGATGACTCGATGGATTGTCTTACTTTAATAGACGTAGTTGAACTCGACCCAGCCAGAATTGATATTTTTGTTTCTTTTGGTTATATTTTACTTGCTAAAATCATTACGACGGTGTTTATTGGGTTACTTTATAACAGAAAATTTACAGATTACAGATTGTTTGCAATGCCTGATAGAAAAGACCTAAGCGGGACCGCACGGCAGATAAAAGAAAAGTTTTTAAATATCAGCGAAATTTTTCAGCACGTACAAGGTAAGCTCACTCCCTTCCTCAAGGAACATTTTGATGACAGTCGCATGTTTGAATTATACCTCCATTTTGGATTTACTCAGGTTTGCTGCTTTCAAGGAATAGAAAGTTTACTATCAAGAATCCAGAACCTCTTGCAACTGAACGAACAAACTGACGTCAATATATGTATAAGGCAGTCAAGACTCCAAAATTTCGAAACTTCTGGGGATATCTTGGCTAATATTCTCAATCAGAAGGACACGTTTCATATTTTCAAGTGTTCGTGGTTTATATATGCAATTTTGATGAATATTACCTCATATTTTGTTGAGAACCCCAAAAAACATCCGGTATATTTTTTGTCTCTGATGTGTGGTGTGATTGGTCTGTACAATGATTTTTTGATGGCTTATACAAATATTGATTTCAAAGGCCACAATAAGTTTTACGAGAAGTTAGGAAATGGAACGGCTGTGTCCTTTATTCTGACCCGTATTTGTTGCCAGGTATACATGCGATCAGAGAGGATTTCCAACGAGCTATTATTAGATCAGTTAAAAAAATTTGATAGGGCATATTCAGATGCGGGTCAAGCAGTCTTAGACATTGAGTGCGTCTGGTACAAAAACATAATCGGTGATTACAAAGAGTCAAATTTTCGCAAAGAAATCCTCAATATTCTTGAGAAAAAAATGGATGACCTTGAAAGTACCAAAACCATAGAGGAAGAAGGAAACAATGACAGTGTGCCTTCCCGTGGAAAAGTTCCATCATCTAGCACAAGTGCCCCTATCAGCATGGATTTTGGGAGTCTTGAAAACTTTGTAAGTTCAGATTCATTGCCAGATTTCCTCAACCTCTTATGGGAAGATATCGACTTGGAAATTTCTGAAGGAAACTGAGCAGGGTGATTAAAAGATGGGTATTCTAGCATACAACTGTTCATTTTTAGCTAGTGGCTAACAAGTCCTTTCCTCAATGTACGAGGCCATGCAGCAATAAAGGCTTCGTGGTTTTTGTGTTTTCTGGGCGAACGGGTGAATGAGTGATCTGTTAAGTAGGATGGAAACCCTTTTAGAATATTGTTTCAAACTCCAAAAGTAATTTCTCAAGTATGCAATACTTGCTCATAACCGTTTGATAAATAATCATTCTCCCTAAAGACGTAAAAAAATCGGCAAAGATAAGAGCACCTTTATTTTCACACCTTTTTCTGAACTGCGTATCCTTTGAAGCCTAATGTCCACGCAGATTGAGCATTTATTCCTGTTCAAATCACAATAATGAAGATATTTATATCACAAGACACTTCGTGCTCCATATCGAATCCGGCCTTACTCATTTTTTGTCTGTTTTTTTTTTTCGATACCAAGTAAACCATTATCTAAAATTTCCACTCTCCCATATAACTTTACACACCCCCCCTCATAATAAATATCCTAAATTTTTACTCTCTTTACATCTTAATATATAATATCGTCGTTTAAAAAACTACTTCCCGAATGATTATCATGTTCGTAGACTTAAACCCACAGCATGAAAACCATCGTACACAACACCAGAAACACCTGCTGTGGGCAACAGTAAACATTAAGCCGAACGCCAGTTGGATCGGAAAGTTGAGTTTGTTGAGTACAAACCACCCGATTAGTGTCTCCAAATGAACAATAATGTGCGGGTGCTGTAACGACGTTTGCATTTGAAAATTCAGCCACGCCATTGATGGGCCATGCGACATTTACCTTACTTCTCCTCCGAAAAATTTTCTCTAGCATTGGCTTAAAGAGTGTAGCAGAGACAAAGGGCTTCTCAGTACAAATTTGAATTTTATGCACTTGAACGACATTCTCACTTCAAGAACATAAACCTCGTCAACCACAAAGTACCTAAGCTCTCGTATGGTGTGGCATTGTGAGCCTTCCAGTTCCCGATCTACGTCTGACCTCGTTAACTTCCGGCGTAAAAATCTCTGCTATTTTTCCCGCATATTTGCTTCTTAGTACAGTATGTTTTCCTTTTTTTTGGTCGTAGCATATGCGAATAGATTTCATCGGTAAATTTTCCTATAATCTTAGTTGAAATTAGCGACTACGGGTATACACGTATTCGTATAAGTTGGAGTAGGTGATGATGGACATTCTTTGAAAAGGTACTGAACACGTTAAGGTAAGTCAAGGCAATAATAATTATGATTATATCAATTATCTTGGAGTAGGTAAATTCTAATTATAGAATTTATCCCAATAATGAACATAAAGATCTTTTAATTGACCAAAACTTAATATATGAGAACATAAGTTTTGAAGATAAGTTTTAAACAATAACTTATCGTTAATGTTCCGAACTGCACTGAGCCAATGGGTCTCATACAACCAATCACCGTGTGTTTTATATACCTCTACTATAAAATTTAAGAAAAAACTGCTTATTCTTAATTATTACAATTTACTAAACTACGAATTATCAACACCTAAATCATAATATCCCGTGCTCTTATTACTCAATAACATAATTAGACCTCGCCAAGAGTATATTACAGCTTATTTTGCCTTGCAACCATCATGGCTTTCAGGTGCGGCTGAAACATTGGGCAATGTCGTCTTACGAGATCATGTGATAGTCACGTTATTTGAGCATTTCTAGCCGTCATTACCCGTCCCTAGAAGATGGCCCAAAATTCTCGGTCTTTTACATTTCGTACTACCGCCTAATCTCCTGGCAAACACACATGCTCGTAAAGGTGGCATGATGAATCAAGCTTCCTACCCCGTGTTGCCGAGATTACCAATTGTTTGTGGGGACGGGGGTGGTTGTAGTCGGATGTCTTTTCTGTATATTGAATAATTTAAAACATATAAATACAAAAGATATATTATTGTTCCTGTATCCTAGTTTAAGTTGCTTTATAATGAAAGTGAAATAAATCAATTCAAAAGAACAAACATACAACAATGACAAAAAGTAACAACGAAAGCGAATACGGCTTCATTATAATTGGTGATGCGGCAAGATTCCAGGCTACCATTTCAGAACTTGGTGTTACACTGGTTGATTTAAGGGTGAATAATCAATCAGTTGTTCTAGGATATCCGGAAATCCAAGATTATTTAACGGATAAGGACAACTATCTCGGTGCTACTGTCGGTCGTTATGCGAACCGTATTTATAAGGGCGTTTACATGTTGGAGGATGGTCCTCACAAGTTAACTGTTGACAATTGTGGTAACGCAAACCACAGTAGTATCAGCGGTTTCAACCGTAAGAAATACACGGCGTCTCCTGTTGAAAATCCTTCCAAGGATGTTTACATTGCCAAATTCTCGTTGTTTGATGACCACACACAATCCAATCCCAATGAATTCCCTGGTGATGTAGAAGTTACAGTAACGTATATTTTGAATGTTGCTGAAATGACGTTAGGCTTGGATTTCCGTGCACAACTGGTACGTGGAGAGGCTACTCCTATCAATATGACCAGCCACACGTACTTCAATTTGAACAAGACTAAGAGCGCGAATTCTATCAGTGGTACCGAAGTTAAACTTTGTTCAAACAATTCACTAGAAGTCAGCGAAGGAGCATTAATTCCGACCGGTAAGATCATCGAAAGAAAGATTGCTACGCTTGACTCCGCTAATCCTACTGTTTTACGTGACGATGGTCCCATTTCAGATTACGGTTTTATTGTTGAAGCAAATAAAGATTTGAAAACAACCGACTCTGCGAGCGTGAATAAGTTGGTTCCTGCTTTTGAGGCTTATCATCCAGAATCGCGTCTTACATTAGAGGTTTCAACAACAGAACCAATGGTTCTTTTCTACACCGGTGACAATCTGTGCGGCGAGTTCACACCCAGATCTGGATTTGCCGTTGAACAGGGCAGATATGTTGATGCTATCAACCGTGATGAATGGAGAGATTGTGTTCTTTTGAAGCGTGGTGAAGTATACACTTCAAAGACTCAATATCGTTTCAAGATTTAGGTATGCAGCTGAAATACTCTTACGTTTACAATGCCTCTCATTTATCTGTTAATACGAACTTTTATAATGATATATGATCTAAATTTAATTTAATGTTAATGTGTTACAAAAGTTACTCAAGGATTGTTAAAGACTGCTTTAAACTTTTTGGGCTCATAGCGGATTTAATTGAGTCGCCGCTGCTTCTCTCGTTAGATTCAACATCTGCTGTACACTGAAGAAATGATCTCAACCCTTGAGAAATCATTACCATACTGAATTGCATTTTCTGATGACTATTGATATGTCAGAATAAACATATTTTCTGTCCTGAATGTTCCTATCCACAATCACTTGGGCATTGAAATGTGTTCTTCTTTCTTGGACTGAAGTGTCATACGAATTCGAAAACTATTTTGACAGCACTATACTAGGTCCGAATATACTTTCAAAAAGTGAAAAACACTATTTTAAGAACGACATACACACTTCAATTACACCAGAAACGGAGCATCCACTGGATTTCAATGCATAATATTGTCATATAAAATGAGATTGCAATTGTTTACTTAGCTGAACTGGCACAAACTTTGCTCATTTAACACATTGATTTCGCATATTATAAACAGGAGTTATGTTCGCAATCATTGTTAAGCTCTGGTAAAACATGAATATCATTGCCATCCAATGGTTTTGTTAATATTTGAGTCGTGAGATCTATGTTGAAATCATGATTTGTAAGAGAGTGCGGCTGAACATTTATCTCGAGCAAGAGACCCACACACCATACCATAGATTGTCTAGAAGCCGCTACTTTACGCATTTCTGATAATCGATATTTTTCTTTTTCACGCCATGTAACGCCTAAAAGCCGCGCCGCGTAAGATAGCGATTACTGTGGGTTTAAGAAACAGTATGTTTAGAATATTTCGAAGGCATCATTGTTCCAGTTGCAAAGAAGAGAAACAAACTGAAATGACTATTGATACGAAGACCATAATTGTTGTTGGTGCTGGAGTATTTGGTGTGTCAGCAGCAAACCACTTATTTAGGGAGTTGGGTGCTACAACGTACAAAATAAAGCTTATCACCGCTTCCGAATATGTATATTTTTTACCTTCCGCTGTGCGTTTAATGATATCTAAAGATTATTCTAGTTCAATCCTGCCGCTAAAAAAAAGTCCTTGACGATGGCGTTCAGGTAGTAAAGGGAAAGGTTGCTAGCTTTAACCCCAAAGACTTGGTTTTGGAGTCAGGAGAGGTAGCAAAATTCGATGTGTTGATCCTTGCAACAGGCTCAAAATGGCCTGATCCAATTAGTTCAACATGTGAGTTTGGAGATAATTATAAAATGCATTTTGAAAAAGAAGCCTCTCGAATTGCAGATGCTAATCACATACTTTTCATCGGGGGTGGCTTTGTCAATTGCGAAATAGTTGGCGAATTAATATTTAAATATGAAGATGAGATCAGAATTGGTAAAAAAGCATTTCCATTATTCATAACTCTGATAAGTTGTTGCCCAATTCAGGCCTATACGGCGATACTTTAAGGGAAAAAGTAACGAATCATCTAGCTGACCACGGTATCAAGCTTTACTTGAACACAGTTGGGACTTTATCCAGTACCACACCGAATCGTATTATTTTTGGCGAGAGCGCGTTGGAGCATGTGGATGCAGATTTGGTTTATAAAGGTGTTGGAATCTCACCAAACGTTCCATTAAATTCCATTTCAAACCTTTGCGATAATAAAGGCTTTATTCGAATCGAAAAAAATTTCCAGGTTAAAGCCATTGAAGAAGGAAATGTTTTTGCAATTGGAGATGTTACAAACTTCAGGTACCATGGGCTATTCAAAAGGGACAATTGGATTGACGTTTTGACACGTAACGTTATGGGCTTTCTGAATGAGAGTTCGAAAGCCAACCTTATCAATGCAAGTTCGTATGAATCAGGACACGTTCCATCTGGTGTTTCACTCGGCCCGAATGTGGGGTTCGGGCAACTACCAGTTCCTTTACTTGGAACCTTTAATTTGCCATCGTTTTTGGTTGCTAGGGCAAAATCAAAGAATCTCCTGAGTGATAAAATGGAATCTTTATTTAAAAATTAGACAAACCTTACCACCAGTTTGACTGACTCTAGAAAATTTGGTAGAAAAGTCCAACCTAGTGTATACGTATATTGGTTTGCTTTAGATTTCTCTATAGCACTTAGCTTTGTTGGTAGCAGTGACGTTTTTTGATTAAAAATCTAGGTCAGTAAGCACTGGAACTTTTTCTCTTGTCTTTTTCTGTTAACTTAACTATATTTTTTTTAATAGAAGTTTTGCACTTCTGTAGTGTTCAACTCCTTCTTGCCCATATTTTGTACTAGCCGTGCCATATTGGAGCAGCATACCCCGTTCTAAGAGATTATTGCAGACCCGTCAGATACAGATATTGAATAGCGGGTATCTATTTCAGTAGTTATCTTTTAGTATATTTACTTGAACACTCGGTGGAAGACTAACTGCTTCTGTTTTGACGTTTGGAGTTACAATGAATCATTTAGAGCACCCCTATTGAAGTTATTATCTGCGAAAAAATATTAGCATAAGAATAGAGCCATTGATATTCCGTGTCTCACATTAAAGACTATTGTAATTTGTTTTGCAAAATAATGGACTTTAGAAACAAAACAATTTAGAAAAGTCTTTGCACTAATACAGAGGAAGGGGTATTATTTAACTTTACAAGCAGATTTTTCACTTCTGAACAAGAAAAATCCGTAGCAAATATTAAGACCAAATCACAAATAGGTAATTTTTTATTCAAAAGGTTTGGAAATGAGATTAGTTTTCTTTTTATGGAGCTGATTGTGCACATTTATTCAACCGTAGCATTAAAAAAAATTTCATGATTGTATAAATTGGTGACATATTTAACACTAAACACATATTAAAGAAACACAATCTGCTCTTATATATGGAGTTTCTGCAGGAAAGAATTGATGCGTCTTTTAAGCAACAAAGATTTTAAAATTGGTGCCTCCCATTATCTTCGTATTGCGATTTGGCGGCACACGAAATGTTTATAGTGTCAGAACCTCGGTGAGAACAAAAGAGAGACAGCAGTGTAGGTCTACAAATAAAAAAATGTTAAAAAACTATAAATGGGTAATGAATTGATTGTAATTATTTGCATATTACATATATGTTTAAATTTTCGCTTAATTATTTAATTATTCTCTCTCTCTCTTAAATCTCTTTGTTAGATTTTTCACAATACCGATCTTCATAGGGGAGAATTGTTTTACTTGAACCACATAATAAACTACTATCATACCAAAAATATTAAAGATAATGTAAGCCCATATGAAACCAAAGTTTCTCCATAAGTGGTTATAGGTAGTCTCAAGATGTGTTAGGTATTCATCACCAACTTTATAAACACAGTATGCACAATTGGAGGTAGCATCTGGGTTGGCAATATACCCAGTTCCAAATTTGAAAAATGGTTTCGTAAATTCACCACATGTTTGACCTGTCGGAGGGTTGAACACAGACAGCTCTTTCTCTGAACACTTAACAGGTTTCTCATGCATCATTAAACCAACGAAATTTTGTAAAAAGTATGTGTAAGGAGATAACTTCCACATAAACGTCCAGAACCCAGGCATTAAAAAGGCAGGCTGAACGACGCCACAGAAAGAGAGCAAAAATGATAAAAGGAATCCAACGATCACATTAGCAGATTGCAGATTTGGAGACGCGTACAAAATCATTAAAGCAAGACCGACATAGTAAAGTTGGAAGATTATCGCATAGTTTAGATATACAATACCAGACCTAGACACCTCGAAAAAGATTCCTAAGGGGAAATAGAACGAAACAAAAAAAATTGTTGAAAATAATAAGTGGTAAGGCAGTTCGTTTAAATACTGAGTGATCAATAGTAAAGACCAATGAAACATGTTGGATTTAGACTCACGAACTTCATATAATTCCTTGGCAGCAGTGGCACGATCTTGAATTTGGTTAGTTGCAGGAGCAGATATAACAATAGCCATAAAACACGCAAACATAGTATTTTGCAAGCCAATGTAACTGTTTCCCACATGGAAAAAGGTAAAACCAATGAACAGACCACTTACCATCAACAGCATCATTTTTGCCATAATGTAGTTTAGGTTCCTCCAAAACGTCAAACTAGACCTGGCCAAGACACGCTTGAATTGGTAAGTGTACGATGTTGCATACTTGGAAGGGTTTCTGTCTATGTCTTGAGACGTAGAAGACAAATCCTTAATCATTGTGCTAACTTTTTCATCCACCTTTGCAATCTCGGGTGATGTCTTCCATATATCGTGCCAATTCTCTTGAACAGATGCTGTAGCCCCGGCGCCAATGGCTTCTAAAATATACTCAGCTGGGTTTTCACTTTTCTGGCACTTTCTAGCACCGTTCCTTTCAAAATATTCCAGTACTACATTTGAATTTTTACCTATATCACCAAAATAGACTGTTTGACCACCTTTTCGTAATAGTAATAGTCTATCAAACTGCTCAAACAGAGTAGCTGAGGGTTGATGTATAGTACACAGAATCGATTGACCTGCTAGTGCTAATCTTTTCAACATCTTGACAATAGCCCATGCAGACTGTGAATCCAAACCAGAAGTTGGTTCATCCAAAAATAACAATAGATCTGGTTTACCAGCCAGTTCAACACCAATTGACAGCTTCTTTCTCTGTTCAACGTTCAAACCGTAACCGATTTCGCCTACAAGAGCTTCAGAAAACCCTTGCATTTCAAGGATTTCCATAATCTTTTCGACATACTCCATCTTTTCGGTGTCAGTAACAGATTGTGAGCGACGCATACGGGCACTAAATTGCAGTGACTCTTTGACGGTAAGTTCTGCGATATGAAGGTCCTGCTGTTGTACGTAACCGGTACGTCTTTCAAAACTTGCGTTAATCGGAAGACCATTAACCAAAATATCACCAGTAATTATTCCCACATTCCTTTGGGCCAAAGTGTTCAGTAATGTAGTTTTACCAGCACCAGATTCACCTATCAATGCAGTTAACGTGCCTGGGACGCAATAACCGCTTACGTTATCCAAAAGCATACGTTCTACGTTATTATACTTGATTGTCAAACAGACATCCTTCCAAGTAAACACGCCTGTAGCGGCCAAACCATCGAACTCAGCGTGTGTATGTTTGTTAGCGCCGCTACTTGAAACCATATCCTTTAAATCCTGTGCTGTTAAAGACAAATTCAGATTTTCTTCATCTTTTTCACCACCCCTATATAATTCAGGAAAACCAATATTTGTGCCCTTCTTGAAAACCAGAGCATCACCACCGCCTTTAACAGGATTTTTGAATTCAGTAAAAAGAGCTTTCAAGATGATGTAGCCGATCAAAAAACACCACATAATACCAAAGTTTCTCCAGGTGTTTTTGTACTCATATTCATATTGCTCTTTTAAATAATCATCACCCAGTACCCAGGTCTGGCCAGGCCTAGAACCAACAAATGCACACACCTGGTTATTAGGCGAGACATTTTCAAAACCGGGACCTGAAGGAATTAAGGTACCGCCACAATCCATACGCCTACCGTGAAATTCTGCATTCAGCATTGACTCAAATGCATATCTAATGGGTAGAACATATGAGATCCATTTGAACCATGGATGCATCGAGGGCAATTGTATCATGTACGTTGAATACATGGCAATAGACAACATCAGAATACCAGCAATAGAGTTGGCCTGTGCCAACGAAACACACAGGGACGAAATCATTTGAAACAAGCCTGTTATAGCTTCTGAACACATACTCAAAAACAAATAAATCATAAAAAAACTTCCGACACTCGTGTGTAAACCTGCCAAGAAATAAAGGATAATTATGAAGAAGGTCAAACCAATCATCCTAAATGGGAAAGTTGAAATCGTGCTTGCTAATGCCTCTGCTGATGGATGATATAAAGAATAAACCTTGTGTTTCTGTAAAATTAATCTGTGGTCGAAACTAATACTAGCTAGACCCATCAGAGAGTAATATAGTAGAGAGAAAAACAGAACACCACTTCTAGAAAAGGCGCCTAAGGTGGAAGGAGATGACTGGTAAAATAGTGATCCTGTGATAAACGATTGTGCTATGGCAGCGCATGTGTTGATCACGGTGTATGATTTGTTACCGTATATTCTTTGAAAACCCCTAATAGTGCAAAGTTTGACCTGTTCCCAGTAAGAGATTGTATAGTATGAGGATTTTCTCGCTCCTCTTGATTTCTCTTGCTCCATAGACACGTTGTAAATTGCTTTAGTCTTTTCGGTATCTACTTCCTGTTTATACTCTTGAATTTCACGTTGTAAACTGACACACTCTAAGGAAGCGAGCCAGTATTTTTCAAATTCATCGGCAGTACGTGGTATTTGGTCCTCATAGCCAGGTCGTATATTGTGCAGGCCATTAGGATCGGTAAGAGCTGTCAAATATTCGGCGGTAGATTGTCTTGGTGGACACAAGTAACCCATTGTTTCAAAATAATTCTTAGCTTCAGAAACTTTACCGTAGAACACTTGTCTACCAGCATATAAGACAGTAACTTTATCAAGAGTTTCATATATATTTTCGCTTGTTTGGTAAAGTGTAATCAGAGCTGTCGACCGCAACAAGTCTGTACTCACACGAATAGCTTGAGCATACTCCAGAGCGGTAGAGGCGTCGAGACCTCTTGTGGCATTGTCCCAGCAGTATATTGAACCTCTCGCTACTAATGCTTCGGCAATGGAAACACGTTTACGTTCACCACCGGAAACACCGCTGACGAAGTCATTACCGACTCTTGTATCATAGGTATGGGTTAAGCCAAACATTGTGGCATAGAAATCTCTATTGGTAGCGATATATTCAGCCTTAGTGACATCATTAACCCTCTTTGAAGGCATCTTACAGGCAATAGCAAAATCTAGAGTTTGTTTTACCGTTAGGTATGGGAAATGAACATCTAACTCACCATTATAAATCACGTCTGATTTATAACATTTCATCATTTCATCTTGAGGGATACCATCGTACGATATATCACCCGTTACACCTCCTGCAAACTGACTAGTCTCCCCAGCAGCACATTTCAAGAGCGAAGAGCACCCAGCACCTGGTCTACCCAAGACAAGAACCATCTCTCCCGGTTTAGCCAACAAACTAACATTCGTTAAAATAGTTCTCATCTTATGATGCTTTCTACTTTCACGGATACCTTTGATTATTGTCCACGGTAAACACAAAATATCACCAAAGGTTTTCCCCTCTAAGAACGTAGAATCAAGGCCTTCAGCTGAGATATTTTCCATAGTTACACCAGCTTTACGAAGATGAATACCTTGTTCAGAAGCCTCTTTAACAAAAGTTCCGATGGTGGCTGAAGCATCGAAAGTGGGAGAGTCGGGACTCTCCAATTTCATAGAGTCATCTATCGTAGTATGCCGAGCCATTGTTCACGCACCCATTTGAAATTTACCATCAACAGTAACATCTTGACCACGATTACGGTTGTCTAACAATCAGAACATAAATATATATGACCATTCTGGAACTTAGTCATCTGAACTCCATCTATTGCACGGCGCATCTAAGAATCAAATGTATCCCTTATAAAGGGATATATTTGTCTTCATAATACTTTTGAATATCAGAGCTAGAAAAGAAAACGCGCTCGTAGAGAAACGATCGGAGCCTATATTTTTCGGTCAAGCACTTTGAATTAATTCTAGAAAGAGATGCAATTAATAACACGATGAACCGCCTGAAAAAACAGATTACGAAAACTCGCATACCCAACCGATGACGCTTAAGTCGTTGACGCATGCAGCCACTAGTATACTTGTCGAATGGGGTAAACTGACATCAATTTATACCTTTTGGTTGCCGAAGTACATATTAGACGACCAAGCTTCAATAAGAATGCATCTCCTCTAATAAAATTAACTGACTTTTATATTCCTCACTATTCAACAGGACCCGAAAGTCAACTGCCATATATCTTTATGGTATGTCGATAACAGATCATTCCACAAATCTTGGAATACGATCTTTCGATATACTAACGATGCCATTCACCTATCCCTCATATCTTTGACGATAAAACTTCATCATACCGCTCTACAGGTATTGGCTCTGCAGAAAACTCTAAACTTTTAGCTGATAATTTTTAATATTCTCTTTGTATTTAGAAGGCGAACGAAATTCAAGAGCAGCCGACAAGCTGAAAGTCTCGGAATAGTATACATATGTCAATCTGTCTACTTTCTTAAGCTGAGAATTCTGGGGGCAGGACATCCTTATCCTTTAATTGTGATTCACTATTGTAGCTTATCATTCTGCAATACAAAAAAAGCTCGTTTGTCAGCACCAATTGGAACGAAATTTCAACGTCTTGTTTATGCCGATTTGATTGCAGTACTTAAATATGCTGGAACTTACACTAGCATTTAAGGCGTGATGCATATCGAAGCTCTGTTTTCACTCTTTGGTTTCTTACTTAGCCGTCCAACAGGAATAAGTTTTGAGCACAGCTCATGGAAATGAATCCGCAAGGCCTGTAATTTCATCCAAGGATATTACAATACACTTTTTATTACTATTTCGATGTACTTAAAAAAATAGGAAACCGCCAAAAGGTTAATTCTGGTCTCCACCAGTTGATAAACGTCTCTAATAGATATTCCAGTATACCTATTTCCTCATCGTTTTTATTGGAATTCAAGGCATAGCAACAGAAGTAAGTTGTTGAAATCTTTGACACAAGATTTTTGCCTTGTAGTAGCAGAGCTCAGGCGGGCATTCCATAGACTGTACGGCTCGGGATTCGTTACACCCGTAGTGAGCTGTATCCGGTAAGAAGGCATAACGATGTATGTTAGCAATGTGAGATTCAAGATCAGTCAACAGGCTATAGTTGAGGGGAACAAAATTAATTCACAGAGCCGCTAATCCTCTTTGAAACGATGTAAGATTTTGCGCCTGCCTGTTACTAATAGATGTGGGATATGTCGATAGGACGGTTGAAAAGTGAGTCCGCTTCATTAAACCACAATTGCTAGTGTCAATAAAAAGAAAATCTTTCAGCATAATATCTCTGATTTTATTAGCCTCCAATTTTTTGATGAATGCCTCCAACATTATCGTGTATTCATAAACATCAGCATTCACGGCCCTTTCTTCATCGTTCATTTCTATGTTGTTATCATCAAACCTGTTATTGCCAAGAACATTATCTGCTACAACACTCCCAATGGTGGACACAATCTCAGCTCTTTCAGAGCAACCTACATCCACTGGATACATGGAAATCGTAAATAGCCGCAATATGTACATGAACCAAAACAAGATGGCAGACACTGGTACGTCCAAGAACAAAAATTGTGTATTATATTTGTTATATTTCGATTCAATAACAAAAACGCGCTCACAGGCGTCGAAGTACATGTTTCTGTTGAAACTAGTAAAACGTAGAAGGTTTAATTCCGGAAACACCAGAGGTAAACCAGGACAGACCCCAATAGCAATCATCAGTAACTTTGTAATACGGTTGGCAATCTTCAGGACAGCGTCCCTGATAATTTTGTCGTTTTTATAATCTATTTTTTTCCAGTTCATGGAGTATGGGGATACCAAGTTTTGATCAACAATATCAAAAACGGATCTTTTACTGTTGTGAGGGTAGTCTTCTATGTGGACAGATCGATTGTTCATACAATTATAATATACCTGGCCAATACTCCCGAAATCCAACCATTCTGCCAGCATATTGATGAATACTTTGATATCACGGTCAACATCCTTGCGTAAATTCCTGATATAATATCTTCCTCGACTGTTTTGATATAAAGACGCTTGAACCAGGCCATAAACGTATTCAGAGGCCACTCATCAGCAGTTAAGACCTCAACTGCAGACCGGACATCATCAACGGCACATAGCAAAGAAAAATCCATAAAGCATTTCCCTGTGTCCATCGCTTGGCGGAATGCATGGGCTGATTATCTGGGGCATGGTTTCGACTTATCGCACCATGCTTCAAAGTCGAGTACAGACATACAAATCCAACGAGAAGTATACTGCCAAGGGGCGTTCTTCGTAATCAAATCGCTGAATAAGGGGCCCAAAAAAGTCAGCCACTTTTCAGAGTCGTCGGATTCCCGTAAAATGTGGATTTCACTCTGAACGGGATATTCTAGGTCACTAAATGATGACAATTCCCCAGCATGTATCAAAGTGTAAAACAACGGCCCTAATCTGCGACCGTACTTAGCAATAGTATGAGGAACATAGTGATCGACTAAAGGCGTGCATTTTTCCTTGTAAGTCTCTCTTCCAATAGCTAGAGCCAAGTTTTACGGCCTTCCTATAAACAAAAGTAAGGTAGTTTTCTCCTGTTCTTGGATGACTCACCACGGTATCGTAGTGCTGTAAAATCTCAACGTCATTTACATGAAACAGAAATTCTTGAATCGCAGTTTGTGTTGATTAGCAAGTCGTTATTCCTAATTAGTGAATCGAGCATGTCAGTATTCGGGCTCAAATTAAAGCTCGACGGGATTTTCCGCAAATAGACGCTACGCCTGTTACGAATACAGATACTAATAACCATTTAAATTGTATGATGATCTTTGGGATTCCATTATTTCTAAATGTTATAATATTATGTATATAGATTATACTAGAGATTCTCCTCATGGATTTAGGAATCCACAGAAAGGAATCAATAATTTTGCATAATATTGTAAATGATTCTGTTCCTCTTTTTATGTGTTGTCATTCATTGATCCTATTACAATATCAATTTTTGCGCTTCAGCTTCCATTAATTTCGACGACACTTTAAATCTTAATTTACTGGTCTTGTAATTTATGTCATCATTTAACAAGGTATATAATAGTAGTAGATGGACAATAGTTGAATCTTGTTCCTACATCTTAATTATTGCTACCTTATAAACCAACTGATTATTAACAATATTACTATTATTTTTGTTTCAGATTTTTATACCTTATGAAATAATGTGTCTCAATACAACTTTTCCAACAAATCAGAATAAAAGATAAATGTGGGTTATCGATCAACTACGCCTAACTGTGAAATGGCGTGACACTAAATCTAAAGTGTGTGACACGTGATTTCTGTCACCTGGTGTATGTTCCCTTTTGGGCCACTCATAAAATCCCCAAAAAAATATCTTCACGTTATCTCAGAATTTCGAATCGCAGAACTTAAGTTTAACAAGGTATGTTCATGAAAAGATACCATTTTCACTTGATACAAATACAATAAATTAAGAATTCTATACATTAGAAAGTGTAATTAAATAAGAGGAGTACCTACCAGGCTTGATATTCTTCCAAGTACTCAATTACGTTTGATGGATTTTTAATTACGGCTGTGGCGGTTTGATCTCTAGCGGTGTCAACCAAGACAGGTGGTCCACAACACACTACTGCGAGTGAACCAGGATAGCTGACGGCCTCTTTCAACAGTTCTTCAACGTTGGGCCTTCCTGCATGGAAAGTGGCAAATTCAAAATCGACATTGGAGGTGCCACTTACAGAGAGGGGTTGCTCCGTATTTTCATTCTCAGAAAGAGCTTTCTCTGAATTATCGACAACAGAAGGAGTGTTCTCTATCACTATTTCGTCACTTTTAGATACTTTTGGGCTAATTGGTACACCTGGAGTTGCATCTTGCTTAGAATTGTAAATATGAACATGAACATTCAGATCTTTCAAAACCATCAGTTCCTGCTTACACGCGTTAAGCATATCAAACCCTCTAACTGCTACTATTAGCTGAACGAAATTCTTTCCGCTTGCAGCTGTTGTTTTTCCTAGCTCGATAGCATGGGCAATTGGACCAGGAAGACCTGATCCACCTGCCAAAAGTAATACATTATCAAAACGATGGGCAGCCGACTTGATCCATATGGGCCTTCGATAGCCAACCTCATGGAAGCCCGGCCGCCTTTGCGTTCCACATAGTTCTTTACTAATTTTGTCACACCCTTCTTTGCCTTCAAAATGATGACCAGTTCACCATCCCTTACACAAGAATCCATAACCGTGAATGGATGTGACTGCCAAAAGTACAGAGGGCGTAAGAAAGAGACAAACACATATTGTCCCGGTTTTGCTCTCCAGAAATTCTTTGGTTTATTTATTGTAACGCGGATCAAATCAGAACCGACTAACTGTAAGTGGGCCTTTGGAAAACCTAAGAGGGCAATTCTAACGATGCGTACGATTCTGTCGACACCCCAAATTGCTATCGCGGCATAGATCCACTCGATACCACTGAAACCGGTAACGTGCTCCCAACATGCATATAAGAATAAAGAAGCGAACACTATATGGAGGGCTATGAAAGTTTCATAACAGTGTCTTCTAAAGGCTGCAATCGAAAAGAAAATCAACATTCCTGCTAAACAGGTAGCAGTGATGCCAAATTTCCAGTATGTTTTTACTTTGACTATATCCCATCTTTTGTAAAACAAATAATAGTTCGTAAAGGCGGCAGAGTGAATGACAGCATCAAGGAACATCATTCTTCCAAGCCACTTGTGAAAGACAATAAAAGAAGTATGTTTCAAACCAGAAATAAGTTGCAAAAAGTTATTTCTGCCTGAAAATAAGACAATAAGCGGTATGTGTGCAAAGGAGAGTATGCCACTTCTATAAGCAACGAATTGTGCCACTTCTGCTCTATGACTAGCGAAAATGATATGGTAAGGGTCATACTGATATTTGTAAGACATGAAAATGGTATGGAGTATCAGGTATCCCAAAATAACCAGGGTTTCGAATCTAGTAGGAATATAGCCAGTAAACACTTTTAGGTATGAAAAAGGTTCTGCATGCTTTTTCAAAAGGGTTGGTAACGTGATATAACCCCTCACATAATTCATCAGTTTTTGCTTGAAGATTAACTTTTTTATTGGAGTGTAGTCCAAAAAACGAATTAAACCAGCAATTAGCATAACACCCACAAAGTATGCACAAATAATGCCCCCAAAATAATAAGGAATATCGTGGTTATAGTAGTAGCCGTAATATGCATCATAATAACCTCTTCTTAGCGTAGAGTTGACTACAATAGGAAATGTTACATTGACGGTGGCTTTGGTTGTTCTTGAATATAGTGTGATCCGTTATTCAATGAAGTATAAAATTCGGCATCAGTCATATTCAGAAATTTTGGTGTGTAGCAAAACTGTCTCATTTCTTCGAAACCCTTCTCTAGAGTTTTGTTTGAGTACCCTTTCTCGAACGTGTCTTCGTAGAGACAATATAGCATCGATTGAATTGCAGGCTCATAGCGATATATAGCGGACCCATTGTATGCCCAATTCTCTTTACGCAAACCGACATAACATGAATAGATTGATCTTCTTTCATGGGTATTTACCAGAGAAGTCTTACTAGGAGGTGCTTTTGCAGCGGAAAACCGGAAGAACAGAAGGATAGTTATAAATGACGTCAAAAACATCATCCTCGTTGTCTAGCTTGCGGAGTTTATCCGGAAGATATCAAATGATTGAAAAGAGAGAATGCAGAGTCACAACAAATACTTTTTAGTTTCTTTTGTAGTTTATATGGATGGCTGTTTGTTATGTACAGCTAAGAAAAAAGAGAAAAAATGGTAGGTGTTTACGAGTATTCTGCACAATCACAAGAACTACTAGGGCTTGGAGTTTCCCGCTAGAGAAGCTACCTTAGGCACTTGCCAGGCTGCCAGGCAAGCGCCTATGTGCTTGTCTACGATAAAATTTCTTTTTTTCCAATGACTAAAAATATTGGAAGCTCATGCTCGTGGGTAATCATCAGTAGTCGAAGGATGTATCGGATCTTTTTACAAAACCTTCGTTTGTTTTGAGTCTTCTTCATCCAGGGTCCTATAAAACTAGGTGCGGTCGTCTTATTCGTTGAGTGCCTGTTTCAAATAGGGTGCAAATTTCAAGACGGTCTTGCATAAAAAGAAAAAAGCGTTGCTTTCGGGAAAAAGTTGTTCCAGCTTACAAAGCCAAGGTCCCATCTTGTACGTGATCACTCTGCCTATACAATTACGTTCTTGAATAAGCAGATTCCCCTCTTTTAGAATTGTTCCATGGCATACGCTGTTTGTTTCCTTCTTTTCAGCCACGTTACTCTTCGCAGAACCATCAGAACCATCTTTCTGTGCTAGCGCCCGCTCTATACGGAAGATGTCATTATAACACTGTGTTGAAAAAAAAATGGAAAAAATATCGTTCAGACAGCTATGATCTCGACAGATGGATTAATTCACGCCGTTGTAGGGCTGAGCGACAATGAAAAGCTTGGTTGCTTATACGACATAACTGGGTGTCAAAAATCGGTCACACGTGCATCATACAAGGTATTGTTTATGCCATGAAAATTTTGCGCAAGCTGTGTCAGCCACTGTTATTATCTCAAAAAAATATCAGAAATTTACAAGGTTGCTTTCTAGCGAAGCCTTGTTGTATCCAATGAAGCCAGAGCATAGTGGGATTGAACCGTTCGATAAAGTAGACCGTAAATAACAATATCCTTTTACCATTGTTAAAAGGAGGAGATGTGATTTTACTACTACAGTGTGAACCGTAGAATCTTGAAAACATAAAAACGCACTCATAGGGATACTGTGTATTAATGTCTGTAACTCTGAAATAGGATAATCTCGACCTGTTTGAGGGAACTTTTGGACAGTCTTGCGCCTAGGATAACCTGCTTCTGTCTGTTATGGGTAAAATGAGATATTTTGTTCTTTAAGATGTACGCTACTGTGGCGGTTTTGATTTTATAATGGCTTCTAATGCTCGTAATTCTTAACTGCACATTATTGTAATTAATCGAAAATCATATCAGTTGAATTGGTAGTTTATAGGGCCTATCACTGATTTTTAAGAAAATGAATGTCATACATTTACGTCTAAATATAAATGTATATAAGTTTCTGAAATGTTCGGAAGTATTAAGAATTGTCTCTATAGATTCAATATTTTTTTTTCCCCCAGATTTAATCTATACCGTCCAGTAGAATACGTTGCAATCCTTGGTACAAGGAAAACCTGCATGTACTACAAGACAAACAGGGTAAATACAGAGGTACTCAAATCTGTCCATGAAAAGCTCCGTCTTATATAACGTCATTCCACAGTTGTACAATTCTTTCATAAGATTTCTTCTGGTGTTCTGTAAACTCTATCAGTGTTCCATACTCTCCCTTTTTATACTTTGTGCAATAATTGTACCCAGCACATTCGGTATTTTGTGACCAGGGAGACTTGTTAACTTCAGGGATAATGACATTTTCGAGTTTCACGGGTGATCGATAGTGCTTTTGTAGTTCATCTACGCTTTCAAATCTAGACGCAATATCTTTACGTTTAGTGTAGTCATAACCCCAGCATGCTTTTTTACAAACAGATAGACCACCATTTAGCCATAGAACATTACCATGGATGTCTGTATGGGATAGTTGGATCGAACACATCTGGGCGCTATCAGGTGTGCTCAAATCCTTCAATGCTCCCACGTTTGAGGCCTCTACTGGATGAAAAGTGAATGTATCGTTAGATAATAATAAACCAAGCCAAAACCATTCTTTGTCGCCGTAGAAGTATTCTTGAATGGGTGAGAACTGCAGCATCATTGAAACTAAAAGACTAAAAAAGTGTTTCTGTTTGTCTAAAACTAGTAAACCGCTTTCCATGTAATGCTTTTGATGCTTGGTAACTAAACTTTCTACGGCATCCATGGCCATGTCATCCTTCAGACGTTTATTCAACAAGTCGAGATCCTTTTTTGAATCCAAGGGTATACCCAGACAATTATCAATTACCTTCTTTAGGACATTGATTTGGTGCGATCCCAGTTTGGAAGTTGGGAAGCTTCGGTCCTTGAAAAAAAAGTGTCCCAGTTCTTTTAAACTCGTCCATTTCATAAAATGTATCCAATGAGACGAATGGCACAGTATCAGAATCTAGAAGAATCGGTGTTTGAAAAGAGCAAAAAGTAATTGCTAACCATTTATTCGAAAACCGCTTGAACTTGGCCATATAGTCGTCCTTTAGCAGGCTCTTTACGTTTAGAAACCACAGCTCTTGTGGAGGATAATCAAGAGATTCAGATTCCCTTGCTGACGCTATCAAAAGCTGTTGATCGTTCTCGCTTAAATCAGACTTGTGAACAATTTCAATCGGCAGTGAATTATTCAATAGTCGCAAGACCCTTATGAGTCGGATTGAATCGGCTACTTGGTAATCTGACACACTCATTACTAAGCCCTTCGAGCCATTTTGAACAGCTGAAACTAACCAGTTCTCCCAAAACGGCTTGCTAATGTTGAACTCGATGCGTGACGTCCCTATGAATGAGTTATCCGTTGTGGAGAATTCTAAAACCTGTCCACGATGAGTGCTTCCATCAAATCGGGAATGAATCGGCCAAAAATCTTGAATGTCTCCATTATGCAACGTTGGAAAATCCATGTATGGAAATAAGCTGCCTTCCACCTCGTGGAGAAGTGGAACATCATGATCAATTGAGGTGTTTTTAGTACATTGCTGGTATAACTGGATATTGAATAGAGATTGTGTTAGCGTTTTCACATCTCCGTGACCTCCGTTTATGAAGGATAAAAATGTTTTCCATATGCTTGGATCATAAAACTCATTTGCTCTTTTACTACTTCCAGTTCGAGCTAGTTCAGACAGACATTGAATCGTTTTGGATGATGCATTCTCCTTCTGTGTTCGGAAATTATCCAAAAGTAAATAGTTACGAGAGCATCTGAAAAGAACTACTAGAAATAATGATGATATGAGGACTAGTGTTACCAGCTTTTTTGTCCTTCGAACGCGAAAACCCATATTTCCTAGCAGCCTGTTTTTAACACTTCTTTCTTGTCCTGAAAAGACCTAATTTGCAAGCCTACAATTTTACTACGTCCTAACATTCTGTGAAGACCGTTCGGTCACCAATATGAGTACTGTGGTTGGAATAAATGTATCGATCTTGGCAAAAGAGGCATGCCATTTAAACTAAATCAAACAGATCATACAAAGAAAAGCGGGTAACCTTAGTTAACATAAACAGCTGTCTGCAGTATTAGAGTATAAACTCGAACTTCAAGGTTTTAAAGAAAGTAGTGTTGGGTTTCTTGAGGACGTGTGATAAATATCAGTTCAGTTCGATGTAAAATAGTTCCTTGTTATTATAGTAGAACGTTTTGTTCCCGTCTTGGTAGGAGTTTGGGATCTGGTGTTAATAATTTTGCGAATCGTTAATTCTAGATTAAATCTGTTGGACACAACTCGACATCAGCACATCGATCTCCATTTTAAGCAGCAGGAAAGTGGCCGACAGACAAGGAGTTAGAATTAGCAGTAGGTTATACACCAAAGACAACTCTCAAACCACCATTTTACGGGACTTTTCGTGGCGTCATGACCTCTCTACGAACTTGAAACGCTTTGAAGTCTTCCAGGATTGTAGTTTTCATGCAATATCCACAGGCAGGAGGATTTTGGACCTGTAATGTTACTTCTGTCCTTATTTGAGTAACCCGTCAATTGAATGGGTTTTAGTCATGTTCTGATGACTTGGGGGTTTCGATTACATTGTAGTTGCCACTTGCGTAAGCTAAAGACGAGCTGCTCAGGTCTGTTTAAAGCCTTTTATGGTATCGCACAAAAAACCCTCAAACAACGAACAATGCTACCAAGACGGCTAGCTTTATATGCTATTTTTCTGAAGCAAATAATACAGCAGAGTAATTCAAAATGGTGGCTCAAAATATAGTGAATATCATTATTAGATCTTTACACAAAAATAAATAAGGGCGTACAGGAGAGTACCATGGCTGATTGCACTAGTTAGAGAAAAAAAAGAGGCCGAACTCGTCATAAATTTGGAATTTGAATCACTGGTTCGAATAGGTTTTCCACTCCTGTAGGACTTCAATCAGGGCTTTGTTAACCTGCGTCAATTCTTCCGTTGTAATCACATAAGGTGGCATAATGTAACATAAGCAGTTGAAAGGTCTGATATGAACGCCCCTGGATATGAACTCCTTTTGGAACCACTTCGGGTCTGTCTTTTTGTACAGCTCCACAATACCGACGGCTCCAACAACCGACACACGTTTGACAAGGGTTCCCATTAGCCCATTGTCTGGATTCTTGACGTATTCGTACAACTCTTTGTAGATTTGATTTTCAATTCTCGACACTTGTTGTTTCCATTCACCACGTAGCAGGATATCCATCGACTTTCCCGCAACACTGCATGCTAAAGCATTACCCATGAAAGTTGGACCATGCATGAAAATACCACCTGTTGGACTGTTTGGGGAGGCAATTCTGGAAGCGACCTTTTCGTTGGTCACTACCGCGCTCATTGTCATGTACCCGCTAGTTAACCCCTTCCCAACGCACACGATGTCAGGAACTACTTTAACTTGTTTAGTAGGGCTGATTCCCAGCTGGTCCTGATATTTTTGACAGTGTTTGAATGCAAATATCTCACCAGTTCTGCCAAATCCAGTGGCAATCTCATCAATGATAAACAGGATATCGTATTGGTTACATAGCTTTTGGACTTCGACCAAGAACTGTGGGTGATACAGCCTCAACCCGCCGGCACCTTGCAAGATGGGTTCCAATATGACAGCACAGATCTCATCACTATGCAGTTCAAACTGTTTTTTGAGGTCATTGGCTTCACTTTCATTCCATGTATCCTCGAATTTGTTCTGACTCGTAGGTAAACCTTCGAGAATAGTAGGAGCTTGAGTAAATATGTTTTTGCTGAGACGATCTTTGTAGATGTGATGCATGGAGTTGTCCGGATCACACACACTCATGGCACCAAAAGTGTCTCCGTGATACCCGTTTTTAATCGTCAAAAACTTTGTTCTGTTGCTTCTGGATTTATCCGCCATGTTGGACTGTAGAGCCATCTTCAAAGCCACTTCCACTGCGACAGAGCCAGAATCTGCTAGGAAGCAGTATTGCATGGAGGGCTCGTCGATCACTTTCAATAGTTTTTTAACAAGGTTCACGGCTGCCTTGTGGGTGAACCCGCCAAGCAAGACATGAGAAAAATCCATCATTTGGTTTGTGAGGGCCTCATTTAATTCTGGATTGTTGTAGCCATGAATCACGCACCACCAGGACGACATAGCGTCAATCACCTCAACGTCCACGGGGAGTCGGTATCCAACACAAGCTTACAGCCGTGAGCGCTCTTCACTGGGAAAACATTCAATGGGGCCTTTAACGACGTGTAAGGATGCCAGACGTGTTTTTTATCAAACTCTAGTAACTCTGCAACAGCTGGTGTGTATGTGATTTCGGAAGACATTGGTTGTTTGAAATCTGAAAGAGATCTAGAATTTTAAATCCTCACGAAATCCAAAGAGCATGAACGCAAAAGCGGTGGCTTTTTATAGCTCACAATTATTGGATAGACCAAAATAAAATCCCGCTGGTAGTTCGTATACTCAAGTATATAAAGAGATGCATTTTCGCAAACCCAAATCAGAACTGTAAAAAAATACTCGAACTCGCCAACACTCACGTCATGAACAGCAAACCTCAACAAGAAGAAGAAGAACAACAACAACAACCAATCGTATTCGTCACCGGTACAGATACTGATGTCGGCAAGACTTTTGTATCTGCATTGCTGGTACACAAATGGAAAGCTGCATACTGGAAACCCGTGCAGACAGGAATTGAGTCAGATCAAGGTGACTCGGAGACATTGAAAAATTTCAAAGTAGCCGCATCGACTTGGCAACCACGTATATTCACGCCCACCTATGTGCTGCAGAAGCCTCTGTCTCCGCTACAGGCCATGGAATATGAGCCTGGAGTGGACATCAAGTTGTTGGATTTTGCAGTTCCTGATGAATGGGACGCAGAGAGCCCACTGGTCGTAGAGGGAGCCGGTGGGGTCTGCGTGCCCATCACTCGCAAGCTGGAAATAACTACGGATCTGATTAAACATCTGATCGAGACTAGTAGCCATCCTGTGTACGTGGTTGTCGTGACACGCAGCGGATTGGGAACTCTGAATCATACGTTGCTTACATGGAATCACCTCTGCGATAACGGTTTGAGAGGCCACTTGTTCGGGGTCATTCTTAATGGGGAACCCAATGAAGGCAACGTGCAGGTGCTCGAGAAGTTCGGTGTGGACGTGATCGCACAAGTTGGACAATGTGCTACGGCGCAGAACTTGGAAATGGCGCTGCATGGGCTGCCAACGGTGGAGTCATTGGTGACCCAACAAGATAGATAAATAGTTTAATTAGAAAAAGTGCAACACCTTCATCAAGTATATAAGCATCACGGCTTGGCCTGAAGTTCGGTATAGATCCTCATATCTCATGCTTATATAAAAACACTCACTTTTCTTTTTCTCTCGAATCACAGATTAAAAAAATAAAACCAAGGTAAATATGTCAACCTCGGAAGCGCCAGAAGTCAAGTTCGACAAGCATTTCAACTGGTGGTCCCTACTGGGCATCGCGTTCTCATTGAGTTGTTCGTGGGTCGGTATCTCTGCGTCTATGGCGGTCGGTATCGCCAGTGGTGGCCCGTTACTTATTATCTATGGTTTGATAATTGCTGCATTCTTCAGTCTGATGTGCGGCATCTCGCTGGGCGATTTTGCCTCTATACTTCCGAACAGCAGTGGTGGTTCGTTCTGGGTTCTCAAGATGTTGGAACAGGAACCAGGAACATTGAAAACTCCAGACTACGAGGACGCTTCTGACGATGATGAAGAGGTATTTCTGGAAACCTATTGCCAAACGTGCAACGTCGAAATCTCTTCCAGACTTCAGAAGGCCACTTCCATGGTTGTGGGGTTGTTGAACTATTTCGGTGCCATTTTTACCACCGCCAGTGTTTGTTCGTCATTATCGATGAGTTGTATTGGTATTCATAAACTGTTGCACCCGGAGTATGAACTGAAACACTGGCATGTATTTGTAGGTTATCAGTGCATTAATGCCACTTTGACGCTTTTCAACGTCTATTCGTCTCCGTTGCCTTACATCTCTCAGTTTGGGCTTTACACATCTCTTTTGTCTTTTGCCATGACATTTATCATTTGTATTGTTTCAAGATCTAATAACACAGTGGACCCATGGCCCAAGGCTTCGAACGTCTTTGGAAACTTCGATAATCAAACAGGCTGGAATTCCTCCGGTATGGCATTTGTTGTGGGCTTGGTCAATCCGATATGGGCGTTTGTCGGGATAGATTCTGCTACGCACATGATTGACGAAGTCGGTTACAGCAAATCGCGTTTCTTGGTTCCTAAGGTCATTATAACCACCATCGTCGTGGGGTTCATAACAAGTTTTATTTATTGTGTCGGTTTGTTTTTCTGCATCACTGACAAAACGGTTGTCGTCGAATCCATTCTACCCATTGTGGAAATATTTTATCAAGCCACAGGTAATAGGAATCTCAGCGTGTTTTTACAATGCATGTGCATCACCACAGGTTACGTTGCAGGTATCGCTAGCGGTACCTGGCAAAGTCGAATCTTACAATCATTTGGTAAAAGTTATGCACCATTTTATAAAGAAGGTTCGCTGGGAAAGAAGTCACTAAAAAAGCTGGCAACTTTGACACCTGGGTTCAAATCTCCATTATACGCTCACTTTTTGTCGCAGATCTGTGTTACAATCATTGGCTGTATTTTTATGGGATCTAGCACTGCATTCAATGCAATAATCACTGCATGTATTACCTTGCTACTCATGTCATATGCAGTTCCTTCCTTTATATTTGTCTTTGTTGTCAATAAGGAAAACTTCACCTGTAGAATCGAAAACGATATAAATGGTATTAGCCGACCTAAGACTCGCCGTATGTCAACGATCCCCCACATTATCTGCATCCTATGGACCTTATTTTGCCTAATATTCTTGTCGTTTCCATACACGTTGCCAGTCACAGCAGGGAACATGAACTACACTTCGGTTGTGTACGCAGTAGTTTTCTGTATTATCAGCATTGTTGTCTTTCCTGCTTGCAGGCAATGATTTTAGCTGTACAATCAATCCTTACATAATATTTTTAGCCATATCTAGCATAAAATCTTAAACTCTTTGATTTTCTCCTTCTTGTACTCGCAAAACAACTGGTATCATGCTGTTTGGTGGGAGAGCATTCTTCATCATATGGTGAGAATTCGAAATTTGTTGTTAGACACCATCATGTATCCATAGCAAGCGCTGTTAGATGTGGAATAGAGGGCAACAGCACCCCAGGGTGTAAGCCCAAGATTTCTCTTGTCTATATAAACAAAATTGAAGGTTTCATTGAGGATAGAAGGTAGACGTCTCAATGGCCACGGCACGGATCAAGCAGTTTTTAGGTTTATCTATGTTTCAAACTGGCTTACGCTGTAACATCAATGTTATCAGCACATTTTGACTACTTTAACATTAATCATCAGAGTCTCCTACCAAGAGGAGCGACAAGGTGGTCACAGGAAGCTGTTTCAGCTGTTTAAGTAGTTTCCCGACAGTGGGAAGACAACAAGACTGGTGAACTATGGACGAGTTATCTTTGCAGGTGCACAAATGACAAGTAGGAATTCTGCACAAAAAAAATGACGTATTCGTACGTGAAAATGTAGCAGAACTATCTTGGATGTGAGTCTGGTCTAACCACACTGTATAGACGAAGGGCAACAGGAGCATCGAGTACACTCGACAGCCAGTCCTTCTTTCTTTTTCAAATGTATTCTCCTCATTTTCTTTTCCATTGTGCTTCTTCTTACTCTTACTTTGCCAAGACATTAACTAGGTGTAAAGAAAACACATACGCACAGTTTTCCTCTTGGATGATGTCTTGCACTTGTGATGTAGACTTGCACCTCTGAGGTCGCACGGAATGCCACGCAATGCTGAAGCATATATGGAAGCTCTCTATCTTAATAAACTCAGACTAGTTGCATATTCAGGGCCTGTTGTGTCATATAAAATTCTGCGGACATTTTTAAGGAGCCTTTCCCACCTAGCGAAAACAAAGCATAGCGAAAAGCTACATGTTCATAAAAATTTCCATTTCCTTTTTTAAATAAAATAATTTTCGATACAGACTAAGTCAAAAGCCTCATCATTCGTTTGGATATCCGCTACTACTCTGTAGGTCAAGCTAATCATCAGCCCAACTATAAAGAGAATACACAGTCAGCCAGAGGAAAAAGAAATCGTGTACCAGTTTCTGAGGCAACAGTTATTGATTCTCTTTTGTTAAGGTAAAACAAGCCCATTTTGTCGTCAAAAGCACTAGCAGTCTTTATTTTACGATACTATTTCATGCTATTACTACGAAGCTGACATCCCTTACTATTTTATTTATTCGAAACAAAAAAACAATAGCAGTTACAACACTGAGCCAAAAGCCGAAGTATCATATCGAAATACATAGGATATAACAAACAGCTTTGCAATAGTTTCGCTTTTCTAATTATTATTACAAAAAAAAATTCACTCGAAAAGAAAGTTTTAGATTTGAAGTTAAAATAAATGGACAGATATACCAATAGGGACCATCCTGAATACGTTCCTGGTACATTTAACATATACTCCTCTCAAAATTTGGAGAATGGTATTATATACGAGTCGAAATTGAAAAAGAACCCCTCAGGAGTTGTTTTGATTCCTCAGCCATCATATTCGCCCAATGACCCGTTGAATTGGTCCGGTTGGAGAAAGATGGCTCATTTTGGTCTAATGGCCTTCATAACTGCGTTTACTGCCGCTACAAGTAACGATGCGGGCGCTGCTCAGGACTCCTTGAACGAAATTTACGGGATATCCTATAGTTCTATGAACACAGGTGCAGGTGTTTTGTTTTTAGGTATTGGTTGGTCTACTCTATTTCTGGCCCCGTTTGCTAACTTGTATGGGCGAAAAATTACGTACATCGTTTGTATCACACTGGGCCTCTTCGGAGCTCTATGGTTTGCCTTAGCTAAAAGAACCAGCGACACTATTTGGTCTCAACTGTTCGTTGGTATTAGCGAGTCTTGTGCCGAAGCTCAAGTGCAGTTATCTTTGAGTGACATTTTTTTCCAGCATCAATTAGGTTCCGTATTAACTGTGTATATTATGTGCACAAGTATTGGTACGTTCTTGGGCCCATTGATCGCTGGTTACATATCTGCCTATACAAACTTTCGTTGGGTCGGTTGGGTTGCAGTGATCATTTCGGGTGGACTTTTAGTTGCCATTGTATTAGGGTGCGAAGAAACATACTTTGATAGAGGTAGGTATATGACTCCGCTGACCAGCAAGCAATCTGGGTACGAGGACGGTACCACTTTACAAAACTCAGACAATACTCTCGTATCTCAAAAACAAATTTATCTCGACGCTAATCTAGTCACACAAGAGAAAGGCATAAACGTGTTAGAAACTGCCGAATTTGAAGTCAACAACGAAGAGGAGGTAACTATACCAGAGGCGCGCGAATTGATCGATGGGTCCAAAGAGCCTCTAAAGCCTTATAACAAGAGAGTAGCCATATTTACTAAGGCTACAAATTTGAAAGGGTATGGTTTTAAACAATACTTCAAATATATGAAGATCAACCTAAGGATGTTTTTATTCCCGCCTGTGTGGTTGTCGGGTATGTTTTGGGGTATTCAAGATGTTTTCTTGTCGTTTTATCTAACTACTCAAGAGAACTCATACTATAATCCTCCATGGAATTACAGTGATTTTGGCGTTGCAATTATGAATGTCCCCACACTTATCGGAGCTGTGGTTGGTTGTATATGTGCTGGTATTATTAGCGACTATTTTGTCCTTTGGATGGCCCGTCACAACAAGGGTATTCTGGAGGCTGAATTCAGATTGTATTTCTCAGTTGCAACTGTGATCATTGGGCCTGCCGGTTTGTTGATGTTTGGTATCGGTACTGCTAGACAATGGCCTTGGCAAGCTATTTATGTTGGGTTAGGTTTTGTTGGATTCAGCTGGGGTTGTTCTGGTGATATTGCTATGGCATACTTAATGGATTGTTACCCGGGAATGGTTTTAGAAGGTATGGTTTGTACAGCTATTATTAACAACACTATATCCTGCATATTTACCTTCACCTGTTCCGATTGGTTAGCTGCATCTGGTACCGAGAACACCTACATCGCATTGGCCGTTATTAACTTTGGTATCACTGCTTTCGCCTTGCCAATGTACCATTATGGTAAGAGAATAAGACTGTGGACTAAGCAATGGTACTTGGAATCTGTCAATTTGAGAGATGGTGTATAAGTTAAATAAGAATTTCTGTATCTTAAAAGTAGATAATCAAGAAAAACAATTACCTAATTCAATTTACATGAGAAGAACCAAACAGCAAAACACAGTCTCTGTTATTGCGTACATTGTTAGAGCTCCGGCTCTCGTAACACAAGAGTCTCTACTCCTTAAAATACTAGAGCATGGCATTACTGTAAAGATACGATGACTGTTAAAATCTAAATCCATTGTATGCACCGGGATGCAAGCGCTTAAAACAAAGAAACCCTTATAACTCTTTACAACCGCTTTCCGAAATATTTCTCGAGTATACAACTGTACGCTACTGACTAACAAAAATTGGAATACAACCGCTCTTTTTGATCTATATTTTTATTATATATGGATAAACACTAGCTCTATCAATAAATAGTTCGACAAGGCGGCAAGTCACTTATAAGGGAGTCAAGATGATACGCCATTGGCACCTTTGACAAGTGGTACTCACCAAAAAGATTCACATCTTTGTCGCCAATTTCTCGAATTTAAAGTCAGTGGTATACCTGGAGAGCTTTCCTCTACACCATTACAGTACATTCAGCGGCAAAGTGATGATTAGAAATGTCAAGATTACAAAACATAAATGACGCAAATGATAAGTCAAGCAAAACATTTTTTATGATAATATATGATGATATAGAAAAAGCCGGTTAAAAAGGAGCCAATAAAAGATGTGTCTCTTGATGGTAGACGGCTAATCTTCAGAAATGACAGTTTAACAATAAGAAATTTATAATATTAATAATATACATATACATATACAAACATATACGCATCTAGCTATTTATACCATCAACCTAGTATTATTATGTTTTTTTTTTTTAGAACGTGGACAATGCAATTACATTGCTAACATCGCTTTCTTCATCTTTTCGTAAAAATTCTTCATGTCTATATTCGTAACGACTGCGCTCTCTATTTGGCGACAGTGTAGATGCCGTCCTTGGACAAGGCGCTGGAGATGGCTGGTCTCAATCTGGTGGAGTACCATGGGACACCAGTGATCATTCTGGTGACTTGGTCTGGAGCAATACCAGTTAACATGGTGGTGAAATCACCGTAGTTGAAAACAGCTTCAGCAACTTCGACTGGGTAGGTTTCAGTTGGGTGAGCGGCTTGGAACAGGTAGTATTGAGCCAAATGAGCTCTGATATCAGAAACGTAGACACCCAATTCAACCAAGTTAACTCTTTCGTCCGATTGAGCTAGGGTGGTGGTGGCGGCGGCGGCACCGGAAGCGATGGCGACGACACCAGCGGCGATAGAAGCTAATTTGACCATTGTAGTTGTTTTTTGTTGTGTTGTTGTTATAGTGGTGATATTAGCTTAGTAGAAAAGAAAGAATGAAGGCATAATCTCAAATATAGCTGATCGAGGCCGCCCTATTTATATGGCGTTCCCGACCAACTGCTGCCCAGTAGAGTTGGCATTCGCATTCTACGTCCCACATTATTTGTCACTATGGAGATGCTTCTGTTCTTGAACGATGCACCTTCAGCAGATCTCGTACATGAAGGCATACTTTCTATTTTCTATACACTTTCGTATGTACAGAAAGCAAAAATGTGTCTTATAGAGGAGGCACCTCGAATGAACCTTTGATGTACCTGTGATATGTCCTTATTTGGCATTGCAATGAAGCCAAAACCAAATTTGGTCGGACCCCCGTTCAAAGGCCATCGTCTAAGCCTTGACGCTAAACAGTTGCTAGGCAAAAATCGGAGCTTTGCAATTCCCCAGATTTAAAACATCCAAATGCCGCCATGAGTATTCTGTCAGGTCTACACTACTAGCAGAAAAGTCGCCTGTCGAGAAAATCGTGCGATATTGGAAAATACCTTGTCTTGAACGACAAGTCTACACCCGGCACAGACCATGCCCAAATAACCCAAGATAAGCATTTGCGTGAGTGTGGGGGTGGTTGCCTCGCCTGCAATGGATTGGATAGCGTATTGTTGGTTTTCATGATTAGTAGGCAGTTGGCCTTCCCGGAATTCTGGCGGTACTTTACGAATGCAACCTGAAACGACAACTACGCTCAACCTTGCTCCACACTGGAAAACAGAATACATAAAAAGCCAATATTGAAGTTAAGTGCTGCCACCTTTCTCCTGAGGTTGACTTATACGTTTTGCTTTGTCTAATAGCTCGTGATGATAGTGAAGTATCCTAGCTGAAACGACTTCAACTCGATCAATTCGTATAAATTACATATTCCATGATTTAGGTGCATGCAAATATCAAAATGACTTGATAGCGTGAATGAATTTGCCAAAATTATAAGGAAAACGCATGTATCTAATCATAAAACACCTTGTTTCAGAACCAAGTATACCACCATTGGTTTTATAGCAAAGTGATATAAACTTGTCATAACTAAACACCGCGTATTGAGGTTGGAACAAGTACCTTGAGGAGAGTTCGAGATGAGTTCATACGTATAAGCATATGTAGTTCTCCTCAGTGATAATCAGAGCTGTCCTTTCTTTTACATTACTATTAGTGCTACACGCTAGTATATTACAACAAGAAAAAAGCCGTTCATATTTCAAAGTAAATCAGTGTCTAGATATTGCCTTCTTCAATATTCCTGTTCGATTACAGCTGCTTTGAATAGGCACAATTGGAATTTCGGACATGTATAAAGGTAAAAATTCCATCCTTATCGTTAGACGTACTAGTGATTGGTTCTTCCGACTGTGCATCGATAACATGGCTAGTTGTTGAAGTCAGTGTACGTCGGAATTCATCCCCGGAAGAACGTTTGATCAAAAGTGATAGAATTTCAACCACAATAGGAATTTCACGGAGTATTCCATAAACCAATATTAAACAAGTATTGGTTTATGTTATATATAATAGCTCTTCATTCTCCCCCCCCCTCCGCTAGGTTAACATGCGATTACCTCCAGTAAAAGCTTTGTTGGGGAATGTCCATCAGTGATTGGCTTCTTGAAGTTACCTAGCGCACCGAATATGCCCTCAAAATAAAGACTAATCTATAAAATAGAACAGAAAACGTTTTCCATGAAAGATTGCCAAAAATAAAACCAAAATCTTGAAATGTCATGGAAGTAAATACAACTGATTTAGAGTGAGCTATTTCGTATAATAGATAGGAAAAGTGTGACTTGAATGTGTCTATGGATAGAATAATGTTCCTAGACTGCCTTCAGCGCAATCAGAGTTAAGTTTGAATATTTAAAAGTTCTAGGGCCATGAATGCAACGAACAAAATCACAAGTGGTTTTGAGTGAAGCATTTCGTATAATGAACAAGGAAGTTTTAACTCGGCTGTTCTCCTGGAAGGCTAATTTTATTTGAGGCTGAATATCTCTAAGTTTTTAATAGACTTCAAGTCGAGGTATCAGAGACTAGCAATAGTAGCATGATTAAACCCTGTTGAACCCTTTTTCGAACTTATTACTAGAAAAACTTTAATCTTGAGCAGCCCTGCCCTTTGCCTTGACGAGGCGAGACAAAAGGCGCACACCATAAATGTGACATAAAACACTGAAGCATGAAAAAGACGAAAACTGTATATTAACTTCCTCTTTAATCGCAATAGAGCATCGAAACTAGTCACAAGCTCTTTAGATAACGCATTTGGCCAGCAGTGACTGGTTTGCCGATGCTGCAGTTAATCGTGATTCTTAAATAATGATTGAAACCGCTAAATTTTGTAAATTTTCTCTTTACTAAGCGCTTAATCTGTTGGAACAAGATTCTACTATCGTCCATCTCTTACTATTATATACAGTGTTTAAAGGTGACATAAACTAAGAGACCAGTAAACCATGATCCAAACCATCATCAAAATAGTGGAAACTGAAGTGCAAGACTTGATATTGTAGTAGACAATGCACAAGAACATATGAAAAGAGGAACAGAATCACTGATAACATTATGCAAATTTGTAGATTCCTAAATCCATGAGGAAAAACTCTAGTATAATCTATATACTTAATATTATAACAACAAGAAAAAATGGAATCCCAAAGATCATCCATCATACAATTTTCAAGCTCAATAGAAATATTTATTCAAAGTCCTCTGATTCTTTTGAACGTTTTTCTCATTCTAAGTTGACTCTTCATCGTCTGCAATTTCGACTTTTTCCGCTTGGTCACCTTCAAGATCTAGAAGAGATTCGTCTTCTTCAAAACAGCTCTCCAAGTATAGAATGGTTCTGCGCAACATCTTAACACTAGTCTTACAGGCTGCCTTTAAGATAGACCTAGTATTAGAACCACATTGTCTAGCTTGCGATACAACAGCGAGATAGGAGACATATGTGGTTGCGAGAAATAGGATAAACATAATGGCTTCCGGGACGAGAGCAGCTTTAGCAACTTTACAAGAACACGAATAATCGAAATTAATACCGCGTGGCATATTTTTGCATGACACAGAACCAAAATCAGAAGCCAAAGTCACGAAAGCAGAGAACCACAGGATAGACAAAATGATTTCCATTACCAAAATCAACAAAACTGGTAAAACCCTAATAATCAAAAAATAAATTACAGATATGATGGAGACCGCTAAACTTAATCTAAGGATTCGGTCAACTCCATAGTTCATGTGTATTGTACAACTTGCCAAGGTCAAAGTAGTTACCGATAGAAGAATTTGGAAGGACCTCAAAACGTTGAGAGTAGTCCTGGCTGCCCACCAAGGTGTTAAAGGTGTATTAGGCACTGAATCCGGTTTTGACATATTCGTTTTACCTTCTTTTTATGATGTGTTAGGCTTTAGATTAGGATATCAAGTTTTGGACACTGTGTATACTCTTTTTCTTTAATGATCGGCTTTTATAGTCTCGAAAAAACGAGAAGCAACAGCACCGAAAAAAAAGCTTATCGAATGCGCAAATTTAGCATTTTAGTCTACTGAGTCTGGTATGAATACAGATAGAGATCAACCAATGTTTTGTTCGAAAAAAATTATTAACGAAAATTTATACGGATATAGACTTTAGTGTCTAATGATCGTAAGATGAAACAATTGAAAAAAATGTAAATACGAGTGAAAGTCTGAAAAAAATTAAACTGGAACTGGTTTCTTGAAAACATCTTGTTAGCAACGTTGCCATTGAAGTCTAAATAATTCATTTCTTCGGAACAAAATGAATATATAACAAAACTAGTGTATATGATTTGTTTGAAAAGATAGTAAAGCTGCCGAGATTGTGCAATATCCTGGTTAATTAATTAGACTTCATTGGTATTTCCATATCGCATAGAGCGATAAGTGAGCGCGCTCATGGAGATCACTCCTCAGATAGGAACACCGTCATTCTACTGAAGTGTTTTTCCAGTTTATTGAGTTAGCTCTCTTCCCATCACAAATACTATTCAAATGACACAATTCAAGATCTTGCCGACCAACTTCGGCTGAAATAAAAACGTGTGCATAATTATTGTGTTTCTCTCATACGTTGTTAGTACCATGCTTGAATAATTGAGCATCTTTTAGTAATGGCCCAAGTATAATACTTTTATTTGGTGAGTAGTTTGGAAGTCTACGACTTGAGCTTTCTATCGATGAAACAAATTGTCCCCATGTGTTTGAAGGAGAAACTCAGAACAGTTTCAAGACAACGCATCGTATTTGAAGGAAAACAACTAAATGAGTTTCCAAGAATGGCATTCTCATTGATTTTATCAGGAAATTGTATAGCCGGTGCTGCTGTGCCTTATAAACTGGAACTCAAGGACTCGAGTTTCATTTGCTTGACGCACATGATGCCATAGGCCCTCCAAAGTTTAATAAAAATGCTTACTTTGACGTAAATGTTCCATAGATGCTGCGCAGCTTTGAAGCGTATTTTTATATGACATGTTTTAGATTATTGTTTATGAAAATATGAAAAGTTCAATTGAGTTACACTTCAATTTGCAGCAGAAGTTGATGGTAACGTAATGGTCCTTGTTTGAGATTTCCACACCGACCCGGTCAAGTATTTTGAGTATGTATATACTTTAGTGATTTAATACCTTTTCTTTCTTAGCCAAAATAGTGGTGGTATCGAAATAACTACCAACACCATACCAAATCCGACCGCAATTGGAAGCCCTGGTTTTGTTTTATAAAGAGCAGCTAACACAATGGGTGCTACTAACTTACCAATCCCAGATATGGCTCCAATTAAAGGCATCAACCGAACCTTCAGCTCTGGATCAATGTAAGTGGAAAAAATTGCTGGAATGCTGGACGCCAAAAAGTTATATCCTAGCAAAGTAATCGACATTCCTGCTACAAAAAAATATACCAGAGTTCGTGGGCGGAATTGATTTATATTTCAAAGCTTCCGATGCTCCAACCATGAAAGCTTGTCCCACCAGTGAAATAAGTAATGCAGAGATTGACAAAAAAACTTGATTACAGTAGAGATAATCTTTCTTTTCCAACCCTAGTTTTTCACTTCTAATCGTACCTGACAGGTTCAAATCGTCTTCTTCAGCTTTCCTGAAGATAGTTTGAATATTGATCAATTTTGGAGCAAAATAACTTCCCGCCACACCTAATATAGATGCGACCATAAATGCTATGCCTTGAAATTTGGTATCCCAGTGTATCTTAAGTGTTAAAAACAGTGGCATAAAGTAAACCACTTCACTCATTATAAATGATGATAAGAACATACACCATAATAAGATTAAACAGGAAATAAGTCTTTTTCTTCCAACTCTAAGAAACTGTTTCAGAGCACTAAGAAAAGTCTGATTCTGTAGTTTGGTAAATTTTACTTCAGGATTTTCTAAAACCACAATTAGGAGTAAGCATATCGCAAGAATTATAAAACTGGAGGCAAACGTCGGTGCGTTGAAAGAATTAATGCGGTATCCTTTAATTTTGAAGTCACAATATCCAAAAAAAATGGCAACTAATTGAGCCAGCGCCATACAAATTCCGGCTGCTGTTCTGTACATTGATAGAAGTTTGAACACAACAACCCTATTTGGAGTAATGGATGTAATGTAGCTGAAGACTATTGCGCCTGAAGCAGACGCTGCGCCGCAAATAATGCGTCCACCGAGCAAGGTGTTTAATGACACAGCGCCCGCACATGAATAAAGAAAATTACCCACAAATGATAAGAAATAAAGTATCACTATAACACATTTAATGGATCCGACCCACTCAGCAATATTTCCAATAATGAGTGAAACAAAAACCTGTACAGATGCAGAAACTGCTTGCATTATAAACAGATAATCATCCGGGTTGCTCGTGCTATTCTTCAATGTATTAGTATATTGATTCATTAAAATTCATTCAATTCAATTTCTACTTACTTCTTTGATGTATTCAACCACACTTGACAGATATACACAAGAATCAAAGCTAAATTGAACAGCAATTAAAAATACTGCCAAATATCTTAGAAATCTCTTTTTCTTGGTATCTTGCATCTTTTTCATTTTAGTTTTTTATTCCAACGTTAACTGAAATGCAATTGAACAAATAACACAGTGTTTTAGTAAATAGTAGGTATTGTTTTTCCACCTTTATATTGATTGATTTCGGTGAATCATTTCCCAATTAGGAATTCATATTCCGCTTTAGCACGGGGAACATATGAGCACCCATTTCAATGCAATAGTATTGCAGCATTTCATGCTAGCAACCATGCGGTTGTGTCACAAATTAGCTAAACTTTAGTGACAACGGTTTCGTAAAACCGTTGTCATTTTGGAGCGGCTATCCCAACTTGTGGTCAAGTCTTGATCTCGAGATTAAAAAATCTAGTCAAACTTCGGGGTACTGAACAACGTTTTGAAACTCTTGAACCCTAAATTGGCAGCCAAAATTGGCGTGGATGAGACTCCATCGATCGATTCTAATTAAATTTTATTTAAAGTGATTCAATACTTTTAAACAGTACCACACCACATCACATCTTTAAAAAAATCTGAAGTAATCTATTTTTTGTTTGAAGTTTCAACATCAAATAAAAAGAACAACACCAATAATCAACATAACTGTAGACCGCCCTGGATTTTCAAATAATGTGAATACCTAAATTGGACAATTATAGTATAAATCTAAAGTACTCTTGATATATGGGTACAAAGAACAGCATACCTTTAATTTTGCACCCACGATTTTGTTTGCACTTTTAAAAAACCCAAAACGGTGATCTCTACTCTAAACACCATTATGGGGCTCCCCTTTAACTTTCCGTTGTACTCTTTCGAGTTGTTTAGACCAACATCTATTGTTCTCTTTTTACGGCGCCATTGAAAAATGCGTTTCCTTTAATATCACTTTAAGCGCTAAACTAGATTTAAACCATTTGAGTTCAAGCGTGCAAATTAAATGATTGCATTAGTCTTTCTGTATACTCTAATCCGATATCAAATCGGATAAAGGCTGGCTGTCAGAAATTATCGGTATGATTGGACCAGATAGACTCAAGAAAAAGGCCGTTAGTCTGGCTTGTACTGTTTGTAAGAAACGAAAATTGAAATGTGATGGGAATACTCCATGTGGTAGGTGCAATAAGCTAAAGACGCCCGAAAAATGTAGCTATTGTACTGATAGAAGAAAAGATAAGAGAAAGATCCAAAACGGCTCGAGGGTTTTCGTGTTTAAGAATCAAAATATCAGTAACGAGAACAAATTTTTGGAAAGAAACGAAGAACGTAGTGAAGATCTTCTTTCCGATAAGACTAGAATAGAAACAGCAGAATTGGAGCCAGATATACCAGAATTTGAAACAACTGGGATTTCGGCTGCTGATACAGGTATATGGGACAATTCTCTTCCAGCAGATTTTAACTTTAATGATTTCAGTACTGAAGGTGCAGGTATTGATGACTTTTTGAAACTACTGGGAGATAGTTTCTTTCCAATGAGGCAAGAAGGCACATCATACTCTCCATGTGCCACAGACTCCAACATTCTTACTAGTGGTGTAACTGGAGTGACTGAGAGTGAAAACTATACTATCAATCGATCTCATTTGATCAATATCCTTTTTGAGGACGAGTCTCACGCTCCACCAGGAATATCGAAAAAACATCTTCTTGATTTGGAACTCCGATACGGAGATTTAGAATCTATAGAAGGAAGCAGTGATGAAAAGTTTCTGCTTGCAACCTCATTGTGCCTTGGGTCGTTAACTATCCGAAAGAGGGAGTTACTAAATCAATCGAGCTCCGATGATTATCCTCTTTTATCAGAGAATGGTATCCCAACATTGACGGCAGATGCTTATAACTATTATACTTTTGCAAAGGCGTTAATCCCCGATCTGCTGCCTTCTCCCACAATCGATGGATTTTGTGGTCTTGTCCTAATGGCTAATTTTATGACTATGATGATATCTTTAGAAGGTCAACTATATTTGAGTATAAATGCTTTGCAGATCGCGGTTGCTTTGAACTTAACCAATGGAGAAAAATGCAAAGAATTACTTGAATTAAATGCCGACGGAGTTGGTTTGATTTTACTATTCTGGAATATTTGGTGTTCGTCTTGCATGTTAACAAGTTTCCACGGAAGAAGACCTTTTATTACTCTAGAAGATATCACGACGCCTTTACCTTGTGAACTGAAACTCGACAATAAAAGATCCGAACTTTCAATACAATTCATGCAATTAAGAATTCAGTTAGCTGCAATACAAGGCAGGATTTTCAAGCAACTGTACATTTCGGGTCCGACAAATAAGGACCAGTTTGTAAGGTTGCAAAATGAGCTTGAAGAAGTTTCAATTCAAATTAATAGGTTGAAAAGCTGTCCCGTATTCGAAGAACGTCTTTTCTATAGAAGTCGGGTGTTAATGTTAGAGCTATCGAGTTTTAAAGCTCAGACGTCTTTTCTATTATATCACCCGTACCTAATTTGTGCAAAGTCCTTAGAAGCAGTGAATGCTGCAAAATCAATAATTCATGAAATCTGGAGTCATTACACAAAACAGTTTCCCAAAAATGAAAAAGAAATCATAGAACATTTGGATTGGAATTTCTGTTATCCTTTCAGGACTGCATCACTGACGTTATGCGTTTCATGTGTTATACTTCTAAGATATACGCAAGCTATAAAATTTCTGGAAGATAGTGATTTGTTCGAATATGTTTTAGCAATAGAGATATTACAAGATTTAATCCAATTACTCCCGATTGAACAAAAGCTTACTGATTTAATTAAAGCTTCAAGTGAACCAAAAGGTACTACAATAGGCTCGAACAGTGATAGTTTCGTTGAGTTTTGGGGATGTATGCTTGATTGGAACTCATCTTAATAGCTTTTTATCGAACCGTTCTACTCAGAGATGCCGTTAGAAGCTCATTTTATGACATATTCGGTTTCTGCAATAAGTTTTGTAGAATCCTTTCTAGTTATGTATAATGTGGTTCTCCCTTCAAAGCCTATGCGCTACTATTAGTTGATAATTACACATTTGGATAACAACAATCGAATGAGACGGGCTACGAGAATTATCATTGATTCAACTACAATCATTTTGAACTCATTAGTACCCCATGTCTTTCGTTGCATTTTGATCCAACGCCACCTGAAGAATCTTTTCCGTATAGTGTCTTGAATAATTCATTGATTCTTTTTGCCGTCCTTTTTGAGCTGTACCCAAACAAAATGTTTCAACAGCGCTACTTTGCACCTATCTGCTCATCTAAGTAGCTGCATTTTAGTTGGTATTTCTGGATAAAGCCGCTGGAATTCTGTGCCAAAGTAGTCGATATTCTTGGATATAGGTGTCGCTCATGTAGAGCCAAAATTATTTTGAATATTCAAGCTTATTAGTTGCAAATACGACATTTGTCCGGCCCATTTTGAGATGGCTCAGAAAAGTACCAGCTTTGTATACTATTGAAGAAATTGGTATCATGTCGTATTACTGTTGTGAGGCATGTACATCTTTTCAAAACCCTAGAAAACATTAACTGATCAGAAAATTTGCCGGAATGGACCCCTATTCTATACTCGAAATCCCAAACTCAAAATGAGATACCTTGGTTTACTGTACTGTTGCGAGGAATAATTTTTTTTTCTTTTGTATGGAACAAATAAAGAGAACAGAATTAGTTTTGATCGGCACAGTAGTGAAAAATACGTGCCTTACAGCGCATACAATTTCCTGCCGCTGCCTTTCGAGGATAAATGTGCCATTCACGGGGAGTAGAAATTACACACCATCTCGAATGGTATTGTAAATATTTGCGGCTATACGAATCATACACCGGTCACAGTCAACTGAAAGCAATTTCGAGCTTCACATGCAAAAGACTGACACCAAATTGACATTCAAAATCTTTATAATAGTTGCTTTTCATTTAAGTACTAACCGATATGGGCGCATATGGTGTGTGCGAGAGAGGAAGAAGGATAGAGAAATCAGCGAGTCTATTCTTGCTACGGCAGAGTAGAAAATTCCAAACCAATCACGCTGTTTAAAGACTTAACAGCTAAAAAAACGATGGAAAATTCTAGGGTTTGAAAGAAGCGAAGTTCTTCATTAAGGCAAAACTATTTTTTTCTTCGTTCTCACTAGTAAAAATTTTATGAGACCAAGAATATTCGTAGCTGATCTTGCGTTACAGTCGGAAAGAAACTCAGATATCGACAATCCTTTCTCTCCGTCCAAATAACGTAGTACGTATTTGAAAGTCATTAATCCTATACAAAGACGAGGTACTCTTATCGATGATGGTTTCCGCCAACGATCGAGCACGATGATCCTAAGATGCCCTAGTCGCATAATATAGCGGAATCATCTGAAGATCACTTGGTAATATTCTCAATGATGTGATAGAGGGTCAATGAATCACAACAAGTTAGATTTTAATATGAAGGAGTCTCACTGTAGGCGTATTTCTCAAATCACAGTTTTAGCATGATTCGACTAACCATTACATTGAAAAGAATCTCCATATCTTGGTACGCACGTTGGATGGACCGAGAACTGGCTAAACGGTATATTTAAAGCAAATATAGAAAACTCTGCTTAAAAAAAAAATCATCGTAAAAAACGTAGTGTTTCAAGCCTTCTCTCCAAAGACGCTGATAATTTGCTTAGCAATATTAACTACGTGAGTCTCAAGAGCAAAATGGCCGGTATCATAGTAAACAATCTTTAAATTTTTGACATCTTTCCGGTAGGCTTCAGCGCCGGAAACACTAAAGATGGTGTCATTTCGACCCCAAGCAACTAGAACGGGAATGTTCGAATCTCTTAGAAACCGTTGAAATTCGGAATACAACTTGACATTTTTTTGGTAATCAAAGAACAACTTCAATTGAATGTCAGTTTGACCTACACGCTGAATGAGCGCAATGTCCAGCGTATAAGCAGCAGGATCAACAGACTCAGTATTCGCAACTCCGCCATGGTACTGAGAGATGACATTGGCAGGATCCTGGATGTATGAAGAGAGAGCTTTGACAAATTTCGGGTCACTTTGATATGACTTCCAATACTCCTTCAAAGGACCCCAAAAGCGGTCGTCAAGACCCTCTTCGTATGCATTGCCATTTTGAGTGATAACCCCTCTAATTTTGGAAGGATTTTTCAAGGCTAACCGGAAGCCTACCGGAGAACCATAATCAAATATATAAATAAAGTACCTATCGATACTCAAAGTGTCAAGCAAATATCCAATTGTGTCACTTAACGCGTCAAAACTGAAGTCGTAGTCATCCGGTGTCTCTGAGAAGCCAAACCCGGGCAAATCTGGGGCAATGACATGGAAGTGTCTAGCCAATAAAGGAATGAGGTTTCTGAACATGTTAGAAGATGTGGGGAACCCATGTAGTAAAACAATTATGGGGTTCCCTCTTTCACCTGCCTCACGGTACCAGGCCTTCACACCGTCTTGAGTTTGAGTCTTGTGGAATGTTGGAGTAATATTCGACATAATTGCTTATCTTGTATTTGACGGTAAAAGCTTACAATTTGGATGGTGTCAACCGCTTGCGACTTATATACCTCTTTTATGGCTCCTATCATTTTCTGAATTTCTGTCACGATCGCGTGGAGCGGAGTCTAGGCAGTGCACCACCTTAAAAATGTCTCTAAAAAGCGGTGGCATACTGTGCCCTCAAGAGTTAAAACTGCCAAAAGGTGGCTTTCGCTTCGAAGGTTACTTCTATATTCTATCGTCTGACTCAAATTTAGAGACTGTATTACGATGCTTGTGTAAGATACTGTGAGCTGTGTGTAGAATACCTGAACGATAATGGAATGCAAGTGACTGGAAAAGCATCATACACAATGATTTAGCAATATATTCTGCTGATATTTCGGTGAGACGATATATGCTCACAAGAAATATAACATTTAAGACAACGTATATTAGGTATTTCCGAAATGTCGAAATAAGCGATTGTTGGCTGCCGAAAGGGCTCCTACCTTATTGAGCAGGATATATGAGATAATATGAGGACTGCCAATCAAGACGCCCTAACTTGTTGGATGAGTAAGCATCCTAGTGATTCACCGTATAGGTACAAGACCATGTTCTGTATAGTTGGCACCCGCAATAATATTTTTCATGCAATAGAGTGCTACATATGCATTATTAGCGAGCAGCAGAACTTCTAATGCCAGTCTGCTTGCACTTGGCTGTGTTAAAATTTCGTTAATGAGTTAAAAATTAAAGTCTATAAAATATGTATTTGGGCGAGGAAGACTCAGCAGACCTGCTTGCCATTTCCCCCTAAGCGATAGAGTTTGCCAGTCCACCCGAAAATGCTAATGCCCATGTGCGACTCATTCCATTATCCAGATATGTGGCTGAATCAAAGTCCGAATCGCTGAAAAATGTATAAGAATCGACTGGGTCAAACAGTGCTTGATTTAATCTTAGTATACCTGCCCAGCCGCTTTCTAGCGATGCGATAATTGGCGATATTTTCGTTTGCCATTCTTCACTGACAAAGGATTCTGAACGAATATTGGAAGAAACTGGTGTGATTGGTAACATATGGATACCGTGAATATATTCTGTGTTTGTTCCAAAATAAGTGGTATAATCAATAATATTGTCAAACAAAATACCACTCACTTTATTCCCGATGATTTCTTCAGGTTCAACTGTATTATCATCTTGGTAATAGAAGTAATCGTTCATCGAGTCCTTCATTATACTAATCATTAAATCACCTCTCAATTCCATCGAAATATCACCGATAGTTGCTCCCCACAATTTCATAGCATAAGCAAAATTGTAGTCTTCGCTACTACTTTCTTCGTTCTTACCGTTTCCATTTTCAAATAGTCCAGCTGCCCAAGAATGCCCATTAAACCAATCAAACATTCTCGACTGTGCAAAGTATTGGTCTTTATCTGATGGATTTGCAACATCTCTAACCAAGGAATTGACCCAATCTTTATTATCAGTGGCCCAAGTGCCACCCAATTTAGAATCAACATAGCCGACTACAGCAGCTGCATGAATAATATAACCATAATGAAAATGATGATCATTGTAATAGGTATTACCAAAATCGTATTGTGTGCTAGTCGACGCCAAGTCTCCTGAGCTGACTAAACCATTGAATTTTGTGTCATAAACTAGGGGATATAATTGTTCATTTTGTAGCAAAATATCAAAAGCGGCTTTAATGTTTTCTAGAGTACTTTTGGTGGTAGCTTCATCTTGAATAATTTCAGACACTGTTAAAAGAATATAAGAGTACTTGTCAATCACTTTACCCAGATAATAGGTGTTCAAACCACTTATACTTTCTGAAATACTGACTTGAAGTTCAGTATTAGCGACTTCAGCTAGCAGTTGCAATTGCTCTGCAGAGTACTCTAATGGAGTGGTGCCAAGTTGAGAGGACCATGGTAGCCACGATACTTGTTTGTTTAAGGATGCTGAAAATTGTAAGGCTGTAGTTAAGTAACCCTTCATTAGTCCCTTAGTTGTTGAAAGAAGTTGAATACCAGTGTAGGAGTTTTGCATTATGTCACTTAAAGAAGATTCATGGTGGGGCAAAGCAAAAATCATTGTGCATGCTGAAGCTGACTCACCTTGAGTGGTATATGAGAATTCATAGGTAGCAGAAGAGCCATCTGAAACACCACGGACTTGGAAATCAGTGACGTACATACCTGCCGCTTGATCGTAATATACCTCATAGTCTGTTTCAGAAGGGGCAACCGCCAGTTGAATGATGAGACCATCTACACTCGTGTTAGCTTCAATTTCATTCTCTGATGTTACCTGCAAGGAGAAATCAGAAGAAGTTAAATCGTCAGGCCCTATAACGTAGCATAACCAAGTGACATCATTTAAGAGCTTGATACGATATTTCAAAACTCCTTGGGCTAAATTGCCGGATGATTCGGAAACAAAGGTATTGAAGCCAATACTAGAGCCAATTTTGGCAGTCAGAGAGCCGTGATATATACCGGTCGCAAACCCCATACCTTGAACCAGAGGAATTTCCAGATAATTTGACGAATCATTAGACTCCGACAGAAGAACTCTTGTTGAAGAAAAAGTCATTTCGTCTACTTCCATTGTCATACTTGAATCAAAATCGGAAGCAGAGAGAACAACCTGCGCAATTCCTAAGGGATTTATCAAGTATTCCGAGTTACCGGAACTGTCGTAATTACCGAAGGTATATTGGTCAACAGTTGTATGTTGAACGGCGAAACCATAGTTATTAGAGGATGTATACTTCCATAACGAGTAAGGATAAACAAATGCAGCGGATTCCTGACTACCAACGATCAAATTTGTATAAAATTTGTTTGTTTGAATAGGCCCGCTGTTTGAAACCCCATCGGCCAACGACATAGGATTTGCAGCCCTCTCAAAAACGGTAGGTGGTTCATTCGTTGAAACAGCATTAAAAAGGTTCACAATAGTCGTAGTTGCAGGGTTCTTCGTAGTGGTGATAATACTGCTCAATGAAGTTGACGAAGAAGATGTGTGAGTATTTGTTTGTGTCGAAGACGATGATGAGTGAACGCTTGCTGGCGACGAAGGCGAAGATGATTGAACAGTTTCTAGCGCAGACGAAGACGACAAATAAACAGTTGCTAGCGTCGAAGACGAAAATGAGGGAAAGGGACTTTCTGTCGAAGATGATGATTGAGAATGCAAGCTTTGTGTCGAATTTGAGGGATAAAGGGGACTTACAGTCGAAGAAGATAATGAAGAGAACAAAACTTGAGTAGAATTAGATGAGCGTAGAGGATTTACTTTCGAAGACGAATTTGTTGAAGACGACGTTGGATGTAGAGAAATTTGTGTGGAATTTGATGGGTAAAGAGGAGTGGGGGAAATTTGAGTCGAATCTATACCGGATGTTGTCCCATTAGCCGCTGTAGCTGTATTTGTGCTAATAGTGACTGTGTATATTGTTTTATTTGATGTCAGTGAGGAAGTAATGATTTCCGTTTCTTGGGATGAATAGGAAGGGATTTGTGTTACCAATGGATTATTCGTACCCACTGAAACAGATGTCAAGTAAGTACCATTTAACTTCGTCCCTGTAACAAGTGAATAAGAAGAAAATAGTGTCGAGGTTGAGGTTGTACCAGTTTGAGATAATAATGTGGCAATTTTACCCGTTGGCGATACACTGGAAACATTTGAAGCTACACCTGAACTTGTAGTAAAATCACCTGCAAAGCCGATGGTTTCGGAGGTATCAATTGAGTTTGTACCCGATCCAGTTGCAATATAATCTCTACCAGAGCCTGTAGTTTCTAAGGTAGCAATTGGATTTGTGCTCGACCCAGTTGCAATAAGATTGCTACCAGAATCTATAGTAAAAGTTTGAGAAAGTTTGCTTTCATAGTTCGATAGCCACGATAAGCTTTGAACCGTTGTACCTATAGTAGAATCAATACCACTTTGTGGTGTATTTGTAGAAGTAACTGCTTTATTATGCGATGGGATTGTTAGTGAGCTTTGTGGAGATGCTGATACTCTTGTTATAACTTTGGATTGTGCAACATAAGGCTCACCCACCGTTACTGTTGCATATGATAAAGTCTCAATCACATCGGCTTCTAGTACATTGTCGGCATTATCCGCTCTGAAACTTATATACGAGCTTTCCACCAAACGTAGCAAAAGAATAAGTGACAGATATACCTGCATACTGGCTGTATTTTTTTAATGTTTTGCAGATCGTTTTTATAATTTGATCTATTTGTATGATAATAGAAACATGTAACATACTTGATATTCCTCTTGAAACAAAACTGCATCACGTATTTATACATCCTTCATCATAGAGAGTAGCCCTAGTACAGTTTATATGTCCCGCCGTCCTTTCGCTCAGCTTTTGGCTACTAACTTTTTAAGTTTAGCTCTTTGGTTGACCTGTTTTCCTTTGTGACCACATTCGGAAACTACAGTGTCTGCTGGTTTCCCTAAGAAACTCCGCACGAAGCGTCAAAAAACGAATGAGAACAACTGCAAAGCTGGGCTGTTGCCTACAAACTGATCTTTGTAGGCACCGATTCGGTAAAAACATGCTTGCCTGATTCCTAATAGGGTATATTGTACTGGTTTCAAAAAAAATATGGCAAGCAGGCTTGTTCTCAATTCCAGTGTATGCAAAGTTGTTCTTTAAACTTACAATCCGAAATAGGAAACATGCATAGATTACACGAGTTAAGCAGGACTACGTGCGGCCCAGTTTAATGACGTTTCTACCTAGCGACCGCTGTGGTATCTTAAAAAATCGCCAAGCTCTAATATTTCTGAATTTGGTAACAATTTCTACTTTTCTCAAGCAGACATATGTGGGACCTTAGGCTACTAGATTTGATTCTTTGCAGGTTTCCAAGGATCTAAAAAACAAAAGCTTATCTATACGTTATTTAGTTTTTTGAACTATGTAGGCTTTTACGTTAATTGTTTTTATCTCACTTCGTCTAATTGATGTGTGAGTTTCTGATTTGGATAGGAACGTCAATCTGAGACGTCCCTGCGCCTTTATCGAAGTAAAGTTTTACTCGAAGAAAATACGATCTAGAGCATAGACAGTTTCGGAAACTAGGCACTAAAGTACCCTTATATTCATCGTTAAATTTTACATGCAATGAGAGTGTTTTCCTATATTCTGTTGTATTGACGCGATTCCATTCATTTGATCTCGCATGCGAGAATATCGAGCCATGACTGCTTGGTGAAACGTTCTTTATTATGCTACGAGATGCTTGAGGAATCATACTGGATGATGAAGAATTAGAGTGCAAATTCCTTGCCGCAATCAATTTTGATTCCAATGCATTCTTTATTACAGCAACATCAACTTCCATATGAGCTAAGGCTTGTACGTCATTTATTACACTCAACGGCATCAAACTAGAAAACACGAGTTCCTTATTACCCAGACTTGCTTCTGCATCTTCAGTAAGGAGCGAGTTAATCCTTGTTTGATTATGAGAGAAATCGTCACAGTACGTCTTAACGGTTTCCAACATTTCTTGGAACCCTTTTTTAACTTCGTTATACCTGCGCTCATTCAAAAGCAGGTCAGAGTGAAACTCCACTGGTTTACAGTCTTCTGTTTTTTCTGTTAAACAAACCAGTTCTATCTGTGAACTAGTAAGGTTAGGAAGTTCATGGGGAACGTTGTTAGCCGCCTGGACACATACGAGCTCTATTTGTAGACTCTCCAATTTTTCTCCTTCTTCACTCGAGAGGAGGTTTCTTAAATCTGACCAGTTTTGTTGGCCTTGCTTGTTTTTCATGGAGAACACATTCTGCTTTTGAATTAAAGTAGGGCTCCAATATGGCAAAGAGCTACCGGGTAGCTTTACTTTTATCATTATCAGTCCATTTTTCTCAGGATTCTTCCCTGAGATAGAATTCTCCAGCTGAGATGAGGACGTGTTATGTAAGCCTTTGCGAAATATACTTTTAAGACCCGCGTTAAGCATGGAGGTCGCCGAGTAGCTTATTTCAGTGTCGATGATGCCTTCTTCAGAATAATATTTCTTTTCAACTGCGTCATTCTCAACATTTTCAGGCTCAGGATTCCACAAATACTTCCTTCTCGGAGACGTTGCCGGATCATCTGCTCCCCGAATATCCTCCTCATGAATCGCAATTGTTCGTTTTGATTTAGAGAGAATATTTTTTATTTTTTCTAGTCTCTTTGTAACTGCGGCATCGAAATTTTCCAAATCTTTGACACACTTCTTCTCACTGACGGGTTTGGAGTCAAAGCCAAATGGAATTATTCTGATACTATATTTGCTCTCACCAACCAAACACATTCCTCCGGATCCTACATCTTTTCCCACAAGCATACCATATATAGAGTAATCGACAAGGTTACCACCGCAATTGTCCATCAGTAAAAGTTGTGAACCCTTTTCTGACGAACGGCCATAACCTAAATTGCGTGAAAGTTTTATATCAGCGACATTTCCATTAGAACTGGGTGGTCTTTGAAAGCCCAAACTGGGAGGCAAAAGAGAATGAGAGAAATGCCCGTGTTTGCACGTTGTGTCTAGCAATTGGTTTGGAATCTTGAATGTGAAAAATTTCTTACGTTTATCGCCCGGATTTAGTGTCCTAGCATTAGTTAGCCCAAATTTTGTATGATCAGTGGGATCAAAGTATCCGCAGAGATCCTCATCAGTATTCATATCCTCCTGATTATATGACCAACTCGCTGCCAAATCTACCATTCTTAAAAACCTTTTCGTTGCTTTTCGAGATCCAACACAGGCTTTTGTCGTCGAACTTATCGTACCTTCTAAAGTTAAATAAAACATGTCGAATTTTACATCTTTCGACGATTTATTCTCTACCGTAAAATATCCATAAATTATGTCACCGCACGTAAATTCTTTTAGCATGCTTTCGTATTTAGGAGTTTGCCCAAACTTCGGAGCAGTCTTTGTAACGTACAGTCCGATAGCTACAGAAGTATTAACTCTAGGCAGAGCGTATATTCTTTCAACTGGTATACTTTTTGTACCATCATGATTAGAAGCCGAAGTAATAGGTGATCGAGAGTATACGGAAACAGAAGGAAGCTGTTGGGTATTGATGCCCGTCTCAGAATTTTGTGAGCCAGCAGTATTTTCACTAATGTCCTCAAGATTAGGCCGAACTTGTACGTCCAAAGAAGGGTCTCGGCTGCCAGCAGCGTCCTTGTAATAAGGTGGCTCTTCATGAAAGTAAGTATCAAAACTGGATTGAGGTATGGTACTGTGCAAGTTTTCATACATTTCAAAGGATGGCAGGAGATCTGGTGGAGCAGCGTTATCATCCTGAAGATTTTCTTTGCTCGACCCAAGATGGCCTTCAATATTACAGGCGTGGTCAATACAAATACCATCGCTTTTTTCCCGAGAGAACCCATTTTTTAGCCCTTCATATGAAACTATCCCTAAAAGTGTGGATGAGGAAGATTCTCTTCGAGGGGCCGCAAAGGTATTCTGATTTTCTCTTGATTCTTGCATATGCAACTTAGTGAATAGTCCTGCTCAAAAAATTTATGTTTCCAATATTTTATACTGGTGAAGGTTGTTTAAATCCTTTGAGTCGAAATACCAGAGTAACTATGAAATAAGTTCCACAATAAATGTACAAACTATTATTAAGGCGGAATCAATCGAAGTATATCCGCAAGCACAGAGGGGTTGATAATCAGTCATAAGTGTGATCAAGTGAAAAAAATTCAAAGGTTATAGAAAAGAACATCGAGGATGTTTTTTTTCTAGACATGATTTGGGTTGCTCAGATCCATTAAAAAAGTACCATTGCCTTGCTTATCTATGATATATCATTAACTCTAGTGCGTTTTCTGAGGAGCCGCTCGCTCGGCCTGTTAACGTGCTCACCGTTACAAAGCCGTGAAGATACTTACTAAGCAATCGAACGAGACGAGAGTACTTAAATGAGTCAGAGAAGAAAAAGGAAACATATAGAACATGAATAACCTTAAAATTTCATTTAATGATGACTTTCGCTCCCTAGGTTGGGCCTAATCGATACAGTTACCATTATGTAGAATTTCAATCATTTAGTGAAAAAAATTTAAATCTACTCGCTTGAACGAACATTCAGAAGATAAGAGAAAGCGTCCTTTCTTTAATATTCTAAAATCTGCATTTCAATGTTTACTACTGTGTTAGTTTTTTTCTAATTTTCTGCAAAAAGGCGTTTACTGTGCTTTTTGTCAGCAGGAGAAATTACTCGCATGTCTCTTGGACCTTTTGAACAACAATCACCGATAATACGAGCACCGTTTAATCACGGCGTCTCGACCATTAGTTGATTACTATATCTTAACCATATTTTTTTCTTCTTTTTTTTTTTTGATATAGAAAATTTCTGCACTGTTTAAGTATGCAAAGAAGAGCGTCTTGAGAGTAGCAACACGGCACAGATTAAATTCAACAAAGTTATTTTCTAAAAGTAATAAGCTAGCTTCTCAAGTTGTTGGTAAATTTTACAACCCAATTTATGGCAGAAGCATCTCTTAATGCTACTTGTTCAACCCCAAGTAGCCTGATATCAAGGTATTTGGAAAGTATGATTTCATCTCAAGCTTTCAGCTAATGGGGGTTACTAATAGTTCTAAATCTAGCAAGTCCGACTTTTCATTTTTGTTAAAGTCGTCCAACAGAAACTTGAAATTCTGGTAGAAATCAGTTTGCGCCGACTTGAAAAGTTACCTTGGATGAAATATAAAGTTAGTAAGGAACGTAGTTTTCTTCTCTGCAATCTCCAACTCGCCCAATATTTCCATTTTGGGTAAATTTTGGTGGAAACAAGCTGTAAATCAGGGTCCCGTTCGACGTGTATGTTCTACAAAGGGTAACTCTTTCTATAGATGTGTCTAAGTGAGCTGAAATACTATTATGGTTTGGATATAATTGTTCATTGTTTTAAGTGACATCAGTAATGTAAGTTGGATAAATGTAAAGCTACTACAACAAGAAACAAAAAAAAAACGATCAAAATCCACTACTGCAGTTGCTTAACAGAAGTATCAAGTTTTCACCACTCGCTTCTTGGACATGAACTGCAAATTCACGGAACCTTGAAAGCAGGAAAAAACACACATTTCTTTGTCGACCAAAGCACAGAGAGTCTATCAACCCTCGCTCAATAGACGATTTTCGGTTGGAATTTTTAATGATTCGTAGCACCAGTAAATGTTACTGCTTTTTTGATACGATTGAATGCAAAAGTTTTGCGATTCTTAACTGCTACTTCATTTCAGAACTAAAATTCGTAAACCGTCCTGACAGATTGTGGAAAGGTAATCGGCTTAGTGACCATACAAGGTAGAATATTAAGAAGGGAAACACGGTTGATCGACCTCTCAATTCAAAAAACATCTAGGAAGCTGACAAATTATTTTTTTGTTGATTCTACAAAGAGGAATCAAATCCAGCACTGCTACGTGCGTTTTCTTCCTGATAAGCTGACGCTTTCCTTTACAGGAAAGTATTTATAACCCGAGATTATTTGGACTGAAGGTTTAAAATGGGTTGCTAGCCGGTTTAAACCTTTTAAACTTCAAGGTTGAATGATGTTAATTTCAGTCTCTATCTCTATGCGTTCTCCGCTTGAAGCACAAATTATCGCTGTGACCGCATCCTTTACGTATTCATAAAGAGAGTGCATGAAGTATGCCATTGTTTGTTGATTCAAACAGCAGCATAGAGTCATATCAAGATACAACGTTAAGAAGTTTCTTTTAACCTACCTTTGAATATAATGAACGCCTTACTTTTCGAGTGATATTAGAGCATCAGAAAATCAAATGATGTCGAGAAAATTTTCGTCTATTCTTGTGCTGACTGTTCATACAATACAGCTATAGTCAAAACAATATTACGGATGGAATAAGCAAGTATGTTCAAGCAGCAAAAAGATGTGAAAAATTTTGTTACTGCTGTTCGGAATCATTTACATGTTCGTGTTTTATCTGATATTAAAATATGAGAAATATTATGTTTTAAAATCTGTGAAATATTCCGGTAGCATCAATACAGACGTACTGAAAATATCACAGATAAACTATTGTAACGTGAAGTTGCTCAAGATGTATGATAGAATAACTTCGTGGTAAGTCGGTGCCGCTTATAAAAAGACAGAAACGTATTTCATCTTAATCCCATGGTGACTAGAATGACTGAGGTGCTACCTTGTCATATAGATTTAGTGGTAATGACGATTGCCGATTCAAGCTCCATAGAATATTCTATTGCTGTTAATATACCGAGATGTGTGGAATTAAAATTACTGTATAGGGCCAGAGAACTCCAGTTATAGGTTCCCTCGACTCATGTACCCTTATGGCTTAATGCGTAAGGCGGCTGAAAAACTAAACTATCCATAAAAATTGACAGTCACGCATTGAATATATAGCGGCCTCTCAAACGGTTCCAACTTTACACAATTCTTTTTTTTACCTTTATTGTGTCTTGGACGTCCATAAAAACCAGGGCCATGAGTGTACATTAACAGATATAAAAGCTAGAAAAAATATCCTAGATATGGATAAGAGACACTACAACGAAGTGCCCGAAAATCTTCAAGAGGCTAGACTAGCGAGTGCGCTGATTCAAACACCAATGAACAAGAAATAAAGCGGGTTTGCAATTGAATATGGGTGTTTGAATTGTTTTTTTCTTCTTTTGGTTTTCTTCAAGAACACAAGACTATGAAAGTGTGATCAAAATGGTGTCCCAATTCTGCTTCCACAAGAAAAAGCTTGGCATTGTACACATTCCCTTCGACTAAAAGATAACACCCAAAAAAAGTCCACCACTCCGTGTTTTTGATATGACACAGTCATGGGAATTCGATCTCAATTAACAGTGCCCTGTGAGTCTCGACTTCAAAGTGTACGGGCTCTGAATTCCACGATATCTGATACTACGGTTTTCGTTTAATGTTGTGCCAAATTTCGCGCCTTTGGAAGACATTGGACATAAAACGCATGTCTGGAGCCGCAAGAATGTCGTCTCATTTTCAACCACACTCACAGATATAAAAACCCAGAGTAATTTGTAACAGACAAGAGCATCTACCCTTATGACCACCAAACAAAAATGGTTCTAGCTAACTCGGTACTTCTGTCAGCTTTATGCGCTTTTGCTGTCTCAGCAGCGCCTTTGTCCAAGAGAGATTCCTGTACATTGTCGGGATCTTCTTTGTCGTCATTGTCGGCCGTGAAAAAATGTAGCAGCATCATCATCAAAGATTTGACCGTTCCGGCAGGACAGACTCTAGATCTAAGCGGTCTAACGAGCGGCACTACTGTTACCTTCCAAGGCACGACTACTTTTGGATACAAGGAATGGGAAGGTCCATTAATTTCTATCTCAGGGTCCAAAATCAACGTTGTTGGTGCTTCTGGGCATGTTATCGATGGCCAAGGTGCAAAATGGTGGGACGGTAAAGGTGACAGCGGTAAAGTTAAGCCAAAATTTGTGAAATTGGGCTTGACCGGAACCTCAAAAGTTACCGGCTTGAATATCAAGAACGCTCCACACCAAGTTTTCAGTGTCAATAAGTGCTCTGATTTGACCATCAGTGGTGTAACCGTTGACGTCAAAGCTGGTGACTCCGCCGGTGGCCACAACACAGACGCGTTTGATGTGGGCAGTTCCACCAATGTTGTAATCCAGGGATGTACCGTTTACAATCAAGACGACTGTATCGCCGTAAACTCTGGTAAAAATATCAAGTTTTTAAACAACAACTGTTACAACGGTCACGGTATCTCTATAGGCTCTGTTGGTGGCCGTTCCGACAATGTTGTCAACGGTTTCTGGGCCCAAAACAATAATGTTATCAACTCTGATAATGGGTTGAGAATCAAGACTGTTCAGGGTGCAACAGGTTCAGTTTCGAATGTCAACTTCATTAGTAACAAAATCAGCGGCATAAAGAAGTTCGGTATTGTTATTGAGGGTGATTACCTTAACGGTAAAACCACTGGTTCTGCCACTGGCGGGGTTCCTATTTCTGGTTTGGTGATGAAGGACAATACAGGGAGTGTAACCAGCTCAGCCAAACGTGTTAAGATTTTGGTGAAGAGCGCTTCTAACTGGAAGTGGTCTGGTGTGTCAATTACTGGTGGTTCTTCCTTTTCTGGCTGTTCTGGAATCCCATCTGGTTCAGGTGCTTCATGTTAGCTGCTTCACAAATGACCTTCCAACATTTCGTGATAGAGTAGGGCGAAGATGGTGGGGGAATTATCTTTCATTTAGGATATTTTTAGTTAGATATTTTCATAGAAGTAAGTTAAGTAACTCATTAATATGCTACTACTACACTCTACAGACTGCATTGTGGTGTGCCGATTGAGAATACCACCGCCATTTCGCAAACCCACTATTGACTCTACAGAAGTAGTTTTCTCAGTAGAGCCCTTTGATGAATTGTTGAAGAGCTGCCCATAATCCTCGAGAAGCGTCAGCCGATCGAGAAGAAATCTCTAGTAGGGAGTATGTAATAGAGAATGTGACGGCGCTCCAAAAATCTAAAAAATCAAGAAATACAAGCTTCTATGGCCAAGTTGGTAAGGCGCCACACTAGTAATGTGGAGATCGTCGGTTCAAATCCGACTGGAAGCATTATTTTTTTCTGTTTTCATCTTTTGAGAGTTTGTAAAGAGCAGCTCTGTTCACGTTTGAGCAATGCAAGCCTTAAGAGTTTGGGAAACTGCACCGTTCCCCCCATTTAAACTGAGCCTGAGTTTGAATTGCTGAACAAGTATAACACAAATGACTACGAATAAAAACTGTAAGTATTGCACTTACAGTCTAGCGATGCTGTGACCTCATTTACGCACGTCCAGAAGGCGAAGAGCAGTCTATGTCGACGTCAATCAAAACGAAATATAATGAGACACAACCTAGGTATCCCACGTTAGGTAGGCAGGAATCGAAACTACACACACACACACACACACACACATATACACACATACATACATACAAATCTTTCACAGATCCAATATCTTTATTGAAAATCAAGTCTTTGATTTTAAGCAATTTAGAAAAAGGAAAAAAAAAGGTGGCTAACTTGTCAGACTGCCATTTGTACCCACCCATGAAGCCCTATCCCTTCCAAAAAGGAAGTACATAGGATGGGTCAAGATCATCGCGCCATTAAAGATCGTAAAAGCTTCCAGAGGAAGAGATTACAAATGCAACGGCAAAGCAAAATTTGTTAAAAAATTATAGATGGCCGAACCGCTAAGGATTGCGGACCAAGCTAATTTCGATTAATTTCAATTTCTCACTCTAGGGTACAAAGGTTATGGGGCTCATCAACCAAGTTGGATTCAGTGGCTCTTTTGAAGAGTCAAAGAGTGACGATTCCTATAGAAATGATCCTACTGTTGAATGTGTTAGTCAAAACCTGAAGCTGGGGGTGGGGGAACTGGAACGCAGTGAGATATGACAAATCGCATAGCTAAAGATATAGGCATTGCGTTGTTGAACTCTTAGTGAAAGTATAGGGTATATTACATACTGAAGTACGTCGACACAGATTTTAAGTAAAAAACAAGAAGTAAAAATTGAAGAGAGAACATGAACAAATATTGCAACTTACAAAATGCAGAGCCTTTTAACATGTTTTCTGAGGAAGCTCACAAGAATTTTTTTTCAAGTCTTGTCCTTCGCCAAAAGACTTTGTTACGGGCTAGAAAGAAAAAAAAAACAGGGTTAAGCGCGTACACTGTGTGGGGTCTGGGGGTGGACGGAACGCGCTGCCGAGAAAAAAGTGTTCAGCCGCACTTGTAAGCGATGTCCGCGATGTCCGCTGGGCGGCTAAGTAGGCGGTAGTAATAGGAAAGGCCCATAATATGGGTGAGGTGGACGATGGGTATATGCGGTGGCGCAAGGTCCAGTGTGTCTGTATTTATGTAATTGGGGATGAGAAGATGGCAAATTATGGTTTAGGTGTAGTTATGCAGCATTCTTTGAGTGTAATTGGCACTGAGAAGTATATAGATGCTGGATAAGGAAGGGTTGTTTATGCAGGGTATATATTTTTAGATCATAAACATGAACATGAATGTGGGAGTTTACGGTATATTCTATGGTAGTATAGTATGGATGAAGGTTGCAAGATTATGGTATTGTGGCTATGGAGGTGTGATTAAGTGATATATATATACAGAGAGAGATGGTATGAGGATATTATGGCTATTGCGTTAGAAGATGTTCATATTTTTTTAGTGGGATCCGTGTGAGTAAGGGTACCGATACATAATGAATGATCCGGGCGACGTATTAGGATATATATAAATGATCGGTAGTTATAGTATTATAATATATGGAGCGTATACTGTAGAGATGAGTGGGAGTGATGGATGGGAGTGATGGATGGGAGTGGCGAGGGTCTGTGGTATTTGATGGTGTGAGTGCAAATGTTTAGGGCAAATATGTGATGTAGAGTACCAGTTTCAATGGGGAGGCAAAGTTTGGTGGCCAAGTGACAGTTGAAGTGTGGAAATGTCCTGGGCACTAAATGCTGAGGTTCGTGCCGTATTCAGTGATATTGGGTGGAAGACTGGTTAATGCTGAGAAAGGACGTTGATACATATATTTGCTGTGGAGTGAAATGTGTGTGAAATAGGGTGAAGTGGTTGAAGCGCGGTAAGAAATGATGGTAGCGGATGCGTACATGCCTGTGTTATAGTATGATTGTGAGGGTGCGTAGAATGGTATTTGTAGGTGTTCGGATAAATGGAGGTGTTGGAATATGTGACTTCGGACATTCCTTAGCGTGAGTCAAAAGTTAATGAAGAGGGCAAATTCTAATTATAGAATTTTCCGAACAATAAAGATCTATTAATTGATCATAACTCAGTATATAAGAGAATGAGTTACACCTGTTAACTTATTATCGATGTTCCGAATTATGTCTGAACCATTGGGTTTCATATAACCAATCAGCGTGTGTTTTATATACCTCTCTTATATAAATTAAGAAAGAACTGCTTATTCTTAATTATTACAACTTACTAAACTAACTAATTATCAACAAAACTAACTAATTATCAACACAGTGATATATGGGCAGGTTTTACGAGTTCTACGGTTAAGTCCGGGGCTTGTTTGCTTTCTGTTCATTTGTGTATTTCGTTCTTTTTGTACATTTTATCAGATACATCGCAATAAAGTGCAGAACTATGCTTAATCATTGGGTTTCATGTAACAAGCCAGCGTGTGTTTTATGCACCTCTATTATATAATTCAAGAAAGAACGACTTATTCTCAATTAATACAACTTACTAAACTAACTAATTATCAACAGGAGGGTAATGGAGGGTAATGGTGGGTAATGGTGGCAGTCAGGTTGCGGGCTGGTTCTGTATGGGTGAGTGGGTGTATCTGGCGCAGAGCAGAACCATTTCGTCAAATAAGTGGTTGTTTGGCCGAGCGGTCTAAGGCGCCTGATTCAAGAAAAACATCTTGACCGCAGTTAACTGTGGGAATACTCAGGTATCGTAAGATGCAAGAGTTCGAATCTCTTAGCAACCATTATTTTTTTCCTTTTCTGGTATTTTTGATGTCGCCCTTTGAAAAGTCATGAACGATGTGAGCAGTATATTCCGCTGGCCTGGGTTCCGGTTGTCTGTATTATGTCATTGTAGAATAAACATAGAGCATGGCAAATTATGGTTTAGGGTGGTTATGTAAAAGTATGCGTCGGTGTGAGTGTGCGATTGAATATGTTATAATATGACATGGGATTGGTTAGTATTGGGTATATCATATAGCATCTGTCAAGTCTTTTGGTGTTTATATTATGGTATGGCAGTGACGAAAGTTTGTGCAAATGCTAGTATGTTGCGGTGATTAGTGTGTATTATATTCAACGTCCGTGTGAGTATGTACATGTATTATTCTATGATAGTTGGGGTAGTATAGAGTATATAGGGAGTGATGGTAATATGGTATGAGGATATTATGGGCAGAGGATATTATGGGCAGAGGAAGTGAGAGTGATTAGGGTGATGAGTTATGGTATATATATAGTAATGATAATAGATATCTGGATATATAGTATGCTATGCGGTGGTATAGTGTTAAGAATAGTGAGGGTATATGGTACGTGACATATGGACGTATGGATCTTAATGGTATATGATATATAGAGAGAGGTGGTATTATGATATTATGGTATGTGATATTGAGAGTGATGATATTATGTATATGGTATATATATAGATGTGTGGTTATAATATCATGGCAGCGATGGGATATCAAGAGTAATTAGGGTGATGATAATAGGTATCTGAATATATAGTATGGTGTGTGATATTAGGGAATATCAGGGGGAAAGTGAGGGTATATGGTATTATATAGATAAAGATGAATGGTGGTTATAGCATCATAATAAGAAGCAGTAATGAGGATATAGTCTATATTATGTGAGTTTCTATGGAAATGTTGCGAAATGTGTTGATATGTGAGGGTATATTGTAGTGATGGAGGAGAGGTGGTGAAGATAATTGATATTTGATGCTATAAGTGCAAATGTGAGAATATTGAGATGTTTGAAGCGGATATATCATGTAGAGAGTCGTATTTAGTGGGGGGCAGAGTTTGGTGGCCAGAGGATGGTTTAAATGTGAAAATGTCCTGGGTGTCAAGTGCTGAGGTTCGTGCCGTATATCGTGATAATGTGGTGGTATAGTAGAGAAAGAGCTGGGAAAGTGCGATGATAGATGGTCAGGTGGTATTTGAGGTGGATTAGATATATAAACGGTAATTAAAGTGTTGGTAAGAAATAATGGTTAGTGGATGGGTATGGATATTAGGTAAAAGGGTGGATATTAGGTAAATGGGTCGAAATTGTGAGAAAATATAAAAATATAGAATATGGAAGAGGGGAGTTAGAGAAATATTGTGGTTTTGTATGTTGTGAGTATTATATTTAGCGTCCGTGTGAGTATGTGCGTGTATTATAATATATGGGTATTGAATTATGAGATGAGAGGTAGGTAGTATTATGGTATATGATATTATATTGAGGTATTTTTTTTTTTTATTTTTATATGGGAGGTAGGTAGTTTTATGGTATATGATATTATATTTTAGCGTCCGTAGGAGTGCGCGAATTCAATATAATATAGTATATGGTATTATGATATATGGATGGGATATAGGAAGAGAGTGATGGTAGGTGGTAATATGATATGATATTATGGAGAGGTAGGTAGTATATGATATAGATAGTATAATAATATATTATGGAAAAAGATGGTGTTAGGTATTAGACTATATGAAGAGAGAGATGGTATTATGATATTGAGATAGAGCGATGATATAGAGTATCATGATATATATAGAGATATGGTATTATGATATATATAGAGTGATGGTACATGGTATTGGTATTATGATATATATAGAGTGATGGTACTATAACATATGGTATATGTAATTATATTTAGCATCCGTATGAGTATGTGATGGTATGTGATATTGAGGTAGTAATGGTATTATAATATATGGTATATAGTATCATATTATATATAGAGGGATGATATTATGATATATGGTATGGTATATATAGAGAGATGGTGTTATGGTATGAAATGTGATAGTTTGATGTTTTGTTTACGATTCAGTATGTATGTTCGTTTGTTTCCGTTTCGATATATATGTTCGATGTATTTATTTGTTTATGTTTCGATGGATATGTATTTGTTTATGTTTGGAGGGTTATGTAAATTTATTTAGGTTTCGATGGATATGTATATTTGTTTATGTTGGTTGGAGAGTAGAGATATGATGGGGGAGAGTGGTGGTTAGGGTATATGGATATTGAGGTAGGGTAATGGTATGTGATGGAGAGGGTGATGGTATGTGATATTGATGGTAGGGTAATGATATATTGTATGGGGTAGAGAGAGTGATGGTAATGATATATGGTATGGGATACGGAATGATGGTATATGGTATTAAAGTAGGGTAATGATATATGGTATTGATAGTAGATCAGGGTAAAGATGTATGGTGTGGTATTGAGGTAGGGTAATGGTATATGGTATGGGGTAGAGAGTGATGGTATGTGATATTGAGGGTAGGGTAATGATATATGGTATGGGGTAGAGAGAGTGATGGTATGTGATATTGAGGTAAGGTAATGGTATATGGTATTGAGGGTAGGGTGATGGTATAATATGTGGAGGGTAACGGTAGTAGTTAGGTGGTATGTAGTGGAGTAGTACCGGGCGTGAGATGGTGAGGTAAGGGCCGTGGATAGTGATAGTGAAGGCTAGATATTGGTGTGGGCTAGATCACGTGAGAGTAGGTGTTTGTGTTGGGGGTGATGGTTATGATATGTGGGTGTGAGTGTGGGTGTGGTGTGTGTGTGTGGGTGTGGTGTGTGGGTGTGGTGTGTGGGTGTGGTGTGGGTGTGGTGTGGGTGTGGGTGTGGTGTGTGGGTGTGGTGTGTGGGTGTGGTGTGTGGGTGTGGTGTGTGGGTGTGTGGGTGTGGTGTGTGTGGGTGTGGGTGTGGTGTGTGGTGTGGGTGTGGTGTGTGTGTG